>CM077597.1:0-686000 GCA_039654915.1 Aquilaria yunnanensis | reverse complement strand
CAAGGCTTGGTTGTGAACCACTAACCCCTGAATGTGGACCACTTAAGGCTAAAGGGTGAGTAGTTCACATTTAGGGTCTAACCATGAATCATTCAGAAAAGAAATTGTTTCACATTCAGCCTCATTACCACCCAATTTGATGGCAGCACTTTGAGAACCCCTGCATGATTGATGAGAGAAGACTTATCTGAGAAACACATGCAAGCCATCATGGATGGAGCGAATGATCGGGCGCCAATGTCGGAGCTAACCGACGGAGATGGGAGCAGTGACAATGGCTCAGATTTCCACAGAAAAAGATACGAAATTCTGTCCCTCATTAACCCATTGGCATATTGTGTAAATTCCCTATCCAAGCTTGCCCTATTTCATAATCTAACCATTGCTTCCGTTAAACCCCATTGGACCAGCGTTGACCACAACTTACTGCAACCTTATTAATTGGAAACAATCCAATCAAAAAATGATCTTAATTTAAACTATAAAGTAATCATATTTTAGTAATTTTCATGTATATGATATTTTTTGACATTAAATGAATATTTTAAATTATCAATTTTTTCTTTCTATAAATGTAAAACAATTTCATTTTCAGAAGGTAAAGTGTAAGATAGGGATCACCCGAACCTCTGGGCAAATTGTAATTAACCAAAAAAAGACTCAAGTTTTTTTTTCGACTGTTTAGGAAGATTGCGCGGGAACAGTGGCAAGCCCCATATTGATCTTATCATTTTCTCTTCTGGAATCCCAAATTTCCTGATCTCTGTTTTCGTCTTTCTCTAAATTATCTTGTCGATCTTTTGTCTCTTCTTCTGTGCGCCATTTCCTGGAGCTGGTACGTACTTTGCCTTTTTCATGATTTTTTTTTCTTTTCATTTTTTTTTGAAGTGTTTCTCCTTTCGAGTTTAAATGTGCATCGAAAAGGATCTGAATTTCTGTGTCTCTTTCTTCTATTGTAAAGGAGGGGATAGATTTGAGGTTCTGAATAATTTGAATTTCGAAATGGTGAAATAATAAGATGTATATATTCCCGGGTTATCCTAGAAAACATTACCCTGAATTGTAATTACGTTAAAGTGAATCGGCGTTTTCTTTTTCTTGAAAGAAATTAATTGAGGGGTTTACCCGACATTTTGTTGCTTGTTAATATTGCGATTTTAAGGTAACATGCATGATTAATTGGAAGAAATTGCTTTGCCAACATGGGTAGATGAAGTAGTAAGCCTGTACCTTTAGAGGTCTCCGCTCCTACTTATGAAGTAGTAAGCCTATACGTACATAAGAAGTTTATTTCTTCACATGAACTAGAATGTCTGTACAAGTATTGGTAAGATGGCTGCCAGCTTCAAATACTGGGATGATTGTGTTAGTCCTGAGAACATGGAAGTAATGTGGAACCAGCCTGATATCCAGTCTGAGTGGGTAAATGCTGGAGAGACTAAAGGGCAAAAAGTTCACATGTCAAGAGATCCTGATGGACAGCCTTATTTGACTCAAACTGAGATGATGGTAAGCAAACCTAACACCTTAACTTTCATGTTCTGAAAAGGTCAGTAAATTATTGGATAAATTGAATCTGAGTTGTTGCACAACACAAAGTAGAAAATTTTCAACTACATTTCTTTTATGTTCTTTCAGGCTGTGGCTGAAATTATTGCTTGTAAGCATTTTGATTCAACCATTAGTCCGGTATGTCTTCTATAACTAGTATATTGATTTCCTTGTTGTAGAGTACCAGGGTTTTTCCCTATATCAAATTGTTAGATACCTGTAACCATTCGTAGTTATAATCTTGTCCTCATCTTATATAGCTGATCAGAACAGCTGTACTCAACCGGTAAGTCATTGACAGCAGACACATGTAATATGCCCTCCATATGTTATGAAGGAGCTGTAAGCCAATCTTAACACATGAAAAAGAGCATATCCTCAAGCATCAACTGTTTTTATTAAATATGTTCTATTTTTTATTTATGGGCCAGAAAATGAAACTCTCAAGCACACATTGTAAAAATTTCCAACTTGACATACCCTTCTCTAACTATCTTGCAGTAGTGAAGCTAACCAATATAAAAAATTCACCATCAACCTACGATATTTTCAATCCTAACACGTATTTCAGGCTCAATTTCAGAAATTTTGGCCACTGGTTGTCTCTTTTGCTTCCCAAACTCCTGCTATTTCTTTCTTTCTGGTAAATCCCACGTGGCTTGGCTTAATAAAGGAGTTACTTGTGTCTTTATATTGTGGTAAAGCTCCTTCACTCATCACCAATTTGTTTTAAGTTAGATGCTTTAACATGATATCGGAACTCAGATTTTGATTCCCCAATTTGTCTCGGTTCTATCATTTGTTACCCAATTCAGGTTTGCTTTCGGTCTGATCCTGGTTTTAGTTTCACATGCAAGCTGGCTGAGGGCTTGTATGTGAGGGGGACAGTTAAATGCCACATGGCTCGGCTGAATAAATGAGTTAGTTGTGACCTTATATTATGGTAAAGCCCCTCCACTTATCACTATTTGTTTCAAGTTGGATGCTTTAACATTTTCCAAACCTCATAAACTTTAGCAGCTATATTGACCCTCTTTACCAAGCTGGAACTTGGCGATTTTTGGCTTGTGTTTGGAACCAGACTTTCTCTTGACTCCGGCATCAACCATTTCTAATCTGTAAAAATTCAAAAAAATTGAAGCCATAAAAAATAAAGGAACTTTAAATTAGTTGTCTCATGTTTAAAGGTCCTCATATCTCATAGTTTTTGGACCACCCAAAAACATCCTAAATTAAGATCATGGTTCCATATCATCCCCACATCCTCCCTCCCCCCCCCCCCCCCCCCCCCCCCCCCCCCCCACCAAAGCCTTAACTTCTTTTGGACATTCTCAAGTTCAAGCTTTTCTAAACAACCTAGAAGTTGTGGTATGATTGCCCAGGCATCTCCTTGTTCTGCCAACTGGCCTATCATGGTAGCAGCTTCTGCACTTGCCGCTTATTCACAAGGGATTATTTGTTTTTTTTTTTTGTAACTACTCGAAAAGTCACTTCCACACTTACTGTGGAAAGTGCATAACCATAAGCGATGAACTTTGAGGGAGTAGGAACAAAGAATTTCATGGGGCTAAACATATACTTTGGAGCATATGTTGGTCATTTGATTGCTCTGCGTGCAATTGTGTACTTAGAGAATGCACGTTTGGTTGGTGTTTCTTGGTCAGCTTTAGATATGCTTCTGTTTCTAGGAACAGTGTGCCTAATGTTTTTTTTATTACATAAAAAAGCTATTTACTGTTCTGCTTGCTGACTAAAATGACTTTTTCTGTCTTAGGAGATGATTTGTGCTATTGCGACACTTGAAAGTGATAGGCAGCCTCTGGCTACAAGATATGATAGGAAGACAAAGCATGCTACTCTAGGAATAATGCAAATTTTACCAGAAACAGCACAGTGGCTAGCCAGGTTGTCATGAGATTATGGAGCTCTTTGCCTCTTTGTTTAGCCAGTTAAGGTTTTATTTTCTTTTGATCGACACATTAGCTTCAAATGTTGTTGCAGTGAAGAAGGTTATAATGCATACCGAGTTGAAAGGAAAGCAGATTTTTTGTATAGACCTTTTGAAAGTGTATATTTTGGTGCAGCCTACCTTAAATACTTATCGAACTATTCCAACAAGTAAGTAAATGATGTTGGTATTATATTAATCCATCTGACCTTCTTGATACTACACAACCAGAGAAATCACCTTTTCATATATTTTAGGCTATTGTAATTGGAAATTTGTTAACAGAGAAAAAGATGAAGAGTTTGTGGTGAGGGCATATAAGGGTGGCACAAAGAAAGCAACCCACAAGTCAACTGTGCCATATTGGAAAAACTATCTCTCTGTCAAAGGAAACCTCCCATCTAGGTAGAGTGTTTTATTTCTACCCTATTCATGACGATATGATGTTACAAAAATATTCTTATAGTCTATAGAGCAAACTTTCTTCTAAGTTAGAGCATTATTTTGTTATAGTAGTGGTTGTTGTTGATCACATATTATTATTATTATTTAATATTCGCTATTAATCTTCAGTTGAATTCGACAGACTAGCTTGAGTCTGAATGGAAAGTGCACTTTTGTATATAGTTTCAAGCTCCTCAGAGAAAGTCCTCTGAATGAATACAAATTTGTTCATTTGGCTTAGTCAAAAGTTATTCTACAAGCAAACATTGATCAAACTAAAGCAAAATTCTTAGAGAAAACGTAATTAAGTGTTAATATTTATAATGGAATGTAAAACATGAGAAGTATTCAATTATACTTAATAAGTTTCCTTGGTAAAAAAATTATTGAACTCAAGAAATAAAAATTTGTTGACCTAATTATCATTTATTAATAAAAGAATAAATATCAATTTCATTGTCCATCCCATAAAATAAAATAAAAATTTTAAGAAATTTACACTTTGAAGAAAAGAGTAGTAAAAAACCAATTGTTACTTCTAATATATCCAATTACCTAATAATTTAAAATTTTAGTTCTTTAACATTTATGTTCAAACTTTATGTTGCAAAAGAAACTAGTGCTTTGAAAAGAATATAAAAATAGGGAAAACAACAACTATTGTTAGTCTAACTGAAATTCATGCTTATTTTAAAAAGTTCCTTCATTGAATTGTTCTCTTGGAGAATTTAGTTTACTGTTCCTCAATTCTTTTTTCTTTTTTGTTGTTTCCATAAAATTTCTGCCATAAATTTAATACCCCTCCATCTCAAAATGCTTGGCACTTTTCCAATTTTCTTTTTATGTCCCAAAGTGTTTGTCACTTTTACTTATTTATACAACTTCTTCCAAATATTTGCCAACTCTTTTAAGTAGCTCATACATGTGAAGATATTATGAAGCAAGAAAGAAAAATGTGGAAATTTGGTCTATATTTCATGCTTCTGAGTTGCTTGTATTTTTTAAAAAAATGTGCATTATTAGGCATATATTTGAAACTTTTCATCCAAAATTAGTGCAATTATGTATAAATTTTTAGAAGGATTCAAAAGTAATTATGTTATTTGTCAAGGATAATATTGAAAAAGGATATAATATACTTAGATGCCCCACATTCATAACTTTTACAAGAAAAGTGGCAAACATTTGGGATGGAGGTAGTATATTTTTTTTAAGGTAGTGAAAGAAAAAGCTCAAAGACAACCAATTTAAAAAATAAAGTTATTATTGCAAGAGTTTTCAATTATTCGATTTTTTTCATGCCTGAGAGCTTCAAACCATCATGCCTGACCATGCTTCAAACTACTTCTTTTCTAACAGAGCAGGGCAGAACAATTTGCCCAACAGAATGGGGAGAGCAGGATTCAGGTATGGCTCAATATTTTGTGGTTAGGCTTCTCATTAGTTTTACTTATCCAGTTTTAAATATGTTGATGCTGGTTTATTTGATGACTCTCGGGTTCCTGTGCATTTAAAGCCGGAATGTCCATGTTACTTGGTACATTCATCCATCTGTCGTTATTGTCTATTCAGCAATGAGGATATCTTCTTTAGCTGCCTGTGAGTAGACATATACACCATGAGTCACCATGTGAAAAATGTTTAACGCTAATGAGAAGAAAAAGGAAATTCTTGACTAAAGACAGTGCATTTTTTCAAAGGGAAACACAATTCATGCGCCCAACCAAATCCAGCATTCTTTTCCCAGGGGAAACGACATTCATGCACTCAAGCAAATCCAGTTTATCACTAAGACTTAATTAAGTGCAGTAAAGTTGGGCATTCTATGTTGCTTCTATGTTGATTATCACCTTTTTGTTGTTGAATAGAAACTTTATTGAAATCCCTTCACCTTTTGGAGCTCAAACTTCCCCTGCTTCGCCAACTTCTCCAATTTCGCCAACTTTACGAGCTTTACCAACTGCCCAATCCACAGGTTATCCTTTTTACAGTTTCTTTGATCAGTTCATGGATTTAACAAGAAGTTTCTACAGAGGAAGGCAACTTGGAAAATGGGACTTTCATTGAAAGCAAATAATGATACACTTACCTTGGCAATAATCACACAAGCACGCACGTGCATGTGCATGCGCACACATACACGCACACACCCCTCTTTTTGTGTGTTTGTGTGTGCGCATGTAAATCTTTACCGCAGTTTGTGCATTATGCTCAGAAAGGTGTGAAGTTCCTGTATGATAATTTTGGAATGAAAGAAGACAGAAAATAGGATTCATGCTTGTTATGTGTGGCAGCAATAGATCTGCAATAATAAGTGTAAATTTACATTGTATGATGGTCTTTCTTATAATGCTGTTGAAACAGAGAAGAAGCAACATCTGATAACATATGTGAGCATGTGTGTGGCATTTATGACTGTGTATGCCATCTCTGTTTTTCTAGCTTGAGATGTTATTGCATAAATATGTTTTCTTATAACTGGGGATGCAGGTTCTTGTATATATTGGGATTCTAGAGTTTCCACAGAAGATATGGAAGACATGTGGAATGATCGCATGGTTTCTAAGGAATGGAACAGAACTAGAGAAAGACGAGGTGCGGTGCGATTTTCCTGTGACCAAGATAAGAGACCATACCTTACTAGGGTAGAATTGAAGGTATGAATTTTACAAAAATTGGAACTTGAATAACTAAGTATGTCTCTAATTAGAACTAAAGGTATGAAACTATAAATTTATGGATCTAGTAACTCACACTTCCTCTGTATACATTTTGTCTAGAGGGTCCACTTTTTTCTGTCCCTAAAGTGAAAAATATGTTGCTTCTTGAGGTTTGAAACTGACAAAATTATCAAGAGTAAATATAAGGTTGAAATTAATTGGAAAATGATTAAAAAGCTCTCCGCATTGATCATCGCTCATTAAGAGCAAGTTAAGGGTCAAAATAGAAATTTAGGTGAGAGCAGTAGCTAGTTTGATTAAAAACATCTTAATTGGGATCTTTCAAGCAATACTACATTTTATGTAGCAGTGGAGTGTTTTCTTCACTTCCTGGTTTTTAAAAAGCTTGTCATCTTTGTTCATATGAGTGTTTAATGTGATGGCATGGCTAAAGGATTAAAATACTCAATTAAAATGCATATGTGATTTTAAATTTGAAATTTATGTAATCCACCCATATGGCCTTTTAGTTTCTGCGTGACGTTACAATGGAATGCTTATGACAAGAAAGTATGCACTCTGTTGACAAGAAAATATGCACCTCTGATAAATCACATATTTTGAAAACCTTGTGTTTATTTTATGGTCATGGAAGGCTAATATGCCACTCTTGCTATTGATTTGCTCTTGTAGGCAATTGCTGAAATCATCGTGTCGAAGCATTTCAGTCCATGTGAAGTAAACCCTGTAAGTTAAAGTTTCACTGTGGTGATGGCATATGGTAATCTTGAATGCTGTATTATGCTGTGGACATTTTTTTATCTATTTTTGGGAATGATTTTTTACCTCAGTGGGAACCATTGTTTATGTGTATTGTCAATTTGCTACCACTAGCCAGATCACAATACATCCTTGGACGATGGTGCTTGCAATATATATAAACTTAGAGGTTCTTTATGCCCTTAGTTTCAAGTTGGATGGCTTGACATGGTATCGAAGCTTAGGTTTGTCCTTCCCTGTTGTCAAGGTTCACATGATGGGCACATTTCAGTTATTTCATTGGCCTGCACATGACTGGTGTTTTAACTCCAAAATTTGACTAAGATTCGCTTGACTGGGTTTTTTCAAGTGTATTTTATAATACCTGAAACTATACTTTCTTTATCTAAATTATATGTATCTGATTCTCACTATTTCTTCAGGCACTTCTTTGTGCCTTGGCAGAGACTATTAGTATGCGTCTTGTGGATGGATATGGGGACAAGGTTGGACTGATGGGCATTGAACACTCTACAGCATCCTGGCTTTATTTGTGAGTCGCAAATCACAACATAGAACAAGGCTCCTTTTTATTTAAGCTCTTATAATCTGTTTGGTTCTCTGAAAAGTTTGTAGTTAATCTGATCTAACATAACACTTGTATTTCAAAGGATTGGATATATGCTATAGTATGCAATTATTGGGAAGTCAGTGTAAAATTCAACAGGGTTTAAGTTCTTAGAATTCAATGCCCATCATATTTGTGTTATGGCTATCTGATAGCCAGAGATTTATACAGTTTGTGAAACCGGACTTTCCAATGGATGATGTAAAAGAGCCACATATGATCTCTTGCTTCTTATGCCTCGTACAGAGTTTGATTTGCACTGGAATTATAATACACCTGACATAGAGTTTGAACTTGTTGTCTTGTGAAGGGAGTTGGGCTACAAGGCCTATCGGGTCGAGTATGCTGTTGACTTAGTCAAGCCATTTGTGTCGATGTACTTTGGTGCAGCATATTGCGCTTGGTTATTACAGTATGAAGGGAGGTAGGCAGAACTGTGCTCTAGGATTATATATGATTGCTTTTGGGCTTTGTTTAATGTTGGTAATGAATTGTAAATATTCTCATTGATGTAAAAACAGGAAAAGGACTCTTCAATTTGTTGTTTCGGCCTACTTTTGTGGACCGAATAATGTCGATAATCTTCCTAAGATGGCAATGGGCACGAATGCAGCCATCATTCGGGTTAAGTTTGAGCAAGCTTTGAATTACTATGGTGAACATAAAAGGTGGGTGCTATACCTCCCTCTTGTCAATCAATTTACTCTTTTTTTCTTTTTTTTTGGTCAATTACAACCCCCTCCTCATATTTGAAAATCGACTCTTACCAACTTTTTTTCAACTCCAATATAGAAAAAATTGTCTAGCATTTACAAAGAGAAAAATTAAGTTGTTCATGACCTATAATAATTAGTTTACTAAAAGATTAGTTACCAGATAGTTTCAAAAGCTTACTGTTTTTTTTTTTCCCTGTTACTGCCCGTGACTGAATGTTAAATCCGTAGGGATCAAGGGAGCTGAGCTGCAACCTGGATGGGCAGTAAAACCGTCCTGGCCGGGATCTCAAATTTTGTTACTACGAAAATGCTAGACGACTTGGATAAAATCTGTGCGTATGAAAAGTAATTTAAACAGGCGATCGTATGAATTTAATGGGTGATGTAAATAATGGTTAGATGTACCCAAAACCAAACAAACAAACAAACAGTTGAACTGATTGAAAACTCATTTATGTAAGATAGCTTTATCTTTTCTAATAAAATTTATGTACGTCTAGCATTGTCCTGGTCAACCACAACGTATCCAGATTACGGATCCTCAAAATATGAATAATCTGACGAACATATCGCTTCAGGCGACTTTGATACTAATAGTTTATGACGGACATTTAGATGTCTTAAACCGGCGCAACATGAATGAGCTTTGGAGCTGCTGGGACTTCAATGGCACCAAACCCAGAGTTGGACATCAGTCTGAAACAATCAAAATAGTCAGGGTACTTGTGCTGCAATTTTCGCTCATCTTTTTACCCAAAAACTTCAGCAGAGAGAAATACAAAGTCTAACGTGGGATTCAATTACAAGCAACTTAGATTGCACGAACTACGAGAACTAAAATGAGGTTGTTCTTCTATTTTGTCTGGTTCCTTCAATTCTTATGCAGCGCCAACGCTCTCTTCTTCTTCTTATTTGATTTTTTTTTCTCAAAGAAAAACACCATATGCTATGAAACTTATGAAAGGCTCATTCAATGAAGAGAATCCGGGAAATTGATGCTAAAACAGGCAAGTTATCTATGAAATAAACCCAAAAATGGCAGTATGGCAGAAAGTTTAAAAAAAAAAAGACGTAAAAAATTGGCGGGCTTCAAAAGAACAAAAGATGGGTAATGAATGAGAGGAGAAAATTCCAGCTCTTACTACGTTATCTAGCATTAATTTCTTTGCCAATTAGTTGTTCTTTTCTCCAGACCTTCCAACAAAAACACAGCAACCAAGTTGGCTACAAAACACCAAATTGAACCCCCTTGTGGCCCTGTGTTCGTAACGTATGAATCAATATTAGGACAATACTATTGAAATGTTGGTTCTGATTCAAAAGACTTTGTTCATTATGCGTGTTCATGCTTGTTTAAGTGCTAATTAAGTAATGTTACATGTGTCGCGAACCGATAAAGAGTCGAATGAGTGATTACCAAAGTACCGAACCAACGGTTACCTAACGAACTCTTTGGAATGACAGACGGCCTTAGAGGGAAATCCAGTGACCAAATCTTGCTCGAGTATTGAAATTAGGATCTTCTTAATGAGTGCGTATTAGTTGGTGACTTTGAAGGAGGATCATAGTATTGGTCCACAAGAAAAGTGTAGTGTGATAAATTCTTGTTTTATTTGTGCTCAAAGGAACATAGATAAGAATCTCTTCAAGACATGTATGAACAACTGTTTCATTGAAAAACCATGAGAAAGAGAATTAGAGCAAAGATGGTAACACAAAGAGTACTAGCTCACTTGCTCAGTTAACATTGCCAAGTGTCAGGCATTATTCAACGCTCCAATACATCATTTGGCTCTCAGACCCACGTATCACTACAAATACATCATTCTTTCTCATTTCTCTCCTTGTCTTCACCTACATCTTCACACCCTCTCCTCTTGTTCTTTTCACTGTCTCTGCTCTCTCTCACACTTCTTCCGTTTCTTTAGTCTCTATCTCTCCCGTTGAACCACTGTGAGGCCCTCTTGCTCCTGTTTTCCTTGATTTTACTTCTGATCTTCTGATTTATTGTGCACACACAGGATATGTATCTGATTTGGTGTTGTTTTTTTTTTTTTTTAATTTTCCTTGTTCTGGTATAAATGCTGCTTGTGATTTTGTTAGTTCTCATGGATTTTTGGTTGTAGTTGAATTGCACAAGTCCTTTTGTTCTAGTGACTAAGGATATATGTTATGCAGAAGATCTTGGTTCTTGGAAAATATTTCTTCTGCTAGACTGATTTAGAGCAGATCTCCTTTTATGTAATAGCTCAATATCTGTTTAATCCTGACTAGGGAATAAAAGCCTTTAGAATTGATGATCTCAAGGTGGTCTCTTCATAGCTATTAACGGTGGAAGATACAGTGTTTCTCATAACAAAAAGAGAAAAAGAAAATCCTGGTGAAGTGAAGGATAATGACAAACTGTCATGCGTTTTTGGTTTGTCTGTCTGTCTGTCTGTCTGTCTTGTTCGTCTGTATGTATGTATTTTACATATGCTTATGTCATATAACATAATCCATATGTATATGCAATATATTTATTTATATGCATTAGATTTGCTGTACAGCCTCCTGAGACCAACAGAAAACAAACAGCGAGCATTAAACATATACTGCAGAACTTGTGTATCAGTCCTTTTACTGCCACAAAAACCACTACTGAGCTTCACTTGTGGATTTGCTTGAACTCGCTAATGCCATAGTATAGACCAAAGTATAGTAACTGGATTTGCTTTTGGCAGTTTCAGTTCAATGTATTCTTTTTATAATTTAGCAGTAACTTGTCTGCAAAGCTTATGAGTCTAACCCTTTAGGTTATGTTAACATGGAAATTTTCCTTTTCTTTTTCCCCTAATGAAGGTTGATTGGTCATTTTCTTTCATGGACATCGCAGCCTCTTGTGCTGCATTTGCATTAGTCTTATTTAAACAATGAGATTTAAAACTCTTGAAATGTCTACTTGTTCTGGAGTGCAGTGATGGCGAGAAGTCACGACCAGAAAGGCAAAAGGAAAATCCACCATGACGGATGCTCCACATCGAGTGGGAGTGGGAGAAGCTATTTAGCAGCGGTGTGGAAACGAGCAAAGGTTGATAGCAACTTACTGCTACGCGTTATAGGAGAAGATGGGGTTAGTACATTCTATGCCGGAAAAAGAATAATACATAAATGAAGTGTTTATGAATGAAATGAGAGATTCCTTGCAGACCAAGTCACGTCTGTACATGCTGACTGAACTGCTTCTGATACTAACCTCAAAATGAATTTTTATCTGTTTATCCTTTTCTGGTTTGATCTGAAGCATTATTATGAGTGTGTTGTATGTGATAATGGTGGTGAGTTACTCTGCTGTGACGTTTGCCCGAATACATATCACCTTGATTGTCTCATCCCACCTCTCCAGGCAAGCACCAGCCCTTCACCTGTGTTTATTTCTCCCTTCTCCATTACTGTAATATCATTTTTTTTAAGCTGAAAATTCACTTTGCTTGCAGGAAGTTCCTAAGGGATTTTGGGAATGTCCTAGTTGTGTCATGAAAGGTAATATTCAAATTTCTTGTATAAATATTTCTTCTTTTCCTTCTTGAGGAAAAATAAAAGTGAAATATCACAAATCAAAAGATGCACACCACTTGCTGCCTTATCAGCAGATTCTAATGTATCAAAAGTTTCAATATTTGCAGCGGAACACAAAAAATCAGGAATTTATGCTCAGCAGGTGCCTGCAATGTTGTTTTGTTTTCCTTGCAATTATCCAGTTGCCTTAAATAATCATGAACATCTGTTTTGCTTTAGTCTTTTGAGCTCTAAATGTTGCTTATAAAGGACCATAGAAAATAAAGTGAAACTTTATGATCAAATCACAGCTTTTTGTCTGCACTGTTTTGATTTCAATGCTTATATGTGCTGGCATACTCTCAATATAATGCAGTTCATGCCAATCTTTCAAAGCTACAACCACTACAATTGAAATCAGAAATCATTTTTCAGAAGAAACATCAGTTTCATCTCACCTTTTAGCAAACAATGGAAAATAACAAGAAAGAAATGGAAAAGAATAAACAAATAAGCAAATCTAATCAGTACTTTCTAATTCCAGGTTGTCCAAGCTGAAACAGATTCCTCTGTTGAATCAGTCGAGGGAATGTATCTTGCGCAAAGTGCTGCTTCACTCGAACAGAATGCTAATGATGACCAGAAAGAAGTGAACAGTTCACTTGTTAGTTATGTCTGAAACTATCCATTCAGCTGTAATATACTTGTCAACGAAGCAGCCAAGTTAGACCTATCTTAATCTCATCTTCTGTTTGACTAGAATCTTGATGACCTAACCAATGGCGGAAATGGAAATGGAAGTGGAACATTTGAGAAATCAACTGAAATAGGAGTCCACAAAACATGCATTGAGAAAAATGCCAGCGGGAAAGCAAAGGAGAGCTGTGAAACAGAAGCCCAAGATTCGTCTGAAAAGAGCCCCAATGCTCATGAGGCACCTGCTAAATCAAGCTTAAGCTTCTCCAACACCCAGTCTAAGTCTCATTCTGGAAAAATCTCTGGTATTCTTGATTCGCCTGCTAAATCCAGCTCCCAGAGATCAAGCACAGCTCCTGAGAAATCTGGCTTACATAACGGTGCAGCAGAGGTAAAGCAATGTCCTCTATTATGCTGCAGCAACTTATAAAAAATTCCATTACAATGTATCTGAATCGTTATTTTCTTCAGCAAATGTACTTGCTTCTCCTTCATTACCTAAACTCTTTGATTATCAGGTTGAAAAGGGTGAAAAATCAACAGAAAAGCAAGGAGAAGATGGGGAAGACAAAAAAAATTCCCTGCCAAGTCCTGAAGGAAATAGACTTTTAATTTTACGGTACTTGGTTTCTTTGTTACCACCTATGCATGGTTATGCTAAGGCGTTTTCCCTGCAGTGACTTTGTTTTTTATCCTTTTCGGTTGGACCACATTCATTTACTTCAAAGTTATGACCAACGCTTAATTAGAACAACATGAACATTACAAGGAACTAGGATACTTTTTTTTTGTGGTGTAAAGGAATTAATTATCGATCCTGTAAGCCATACAATGAAGATAATCTTGTCAATGGTCAACTGGTGACTTGTATCCCAAGAATGACCTCTTGAAGTGACCGAAGGCCAATAACAATTTCGAATGACAAAAAATTTCTTCTCTTTGGGGAAATTTTCAGGGAAGCACTCCATGAATCACTGAGGGACAATAACAACGTAATTGAGGTAAATCTTCTGTACAGCTCTGAATTCTGACGGCATTGATGGTTTATAGTTTATACATCAAAATAGCTTATGAATTATGTTGTCTGCTCTTATTTTAGGAAAAAGGTGATGAAGAGGGGGATGTAAGCGCAGAAACTGAATCAGGGAAAGCTCTGAAACAAAAGTTGTAAGCAGCATGTTCATTGTATTTGTACCGAAGTGCTAGCTAGTTTGCAACATTAATTTTTGTTTTAAAAGGGCAGGCTTTTGTTTTACATTTTATAGTGCCATTCTTCGCGCAAGACAAAAGGAAAGGGTTGCAATGAGGCACAGAAACATCGAATCATCTTCCTCTTCTAGTCTGGTTAGTATTGACTTAGATTTCCAATTCTTTGCAACTACGTACCTCTTGTAACAAAAGAGATATGTTTCAACTTTGCACCACAGACACTACCGGCAAATACAAGTTACAAATGTTTGAATGCGTTTTCAGGAGAATGTTGCTCGTGCATCCTTTGGTACAACATACAATAGTCAAAGTGCACTGGGGAAGCAGGTTCGAAGTCCTCCATCTCATTTGGACCCAAATTCTGTTATGTTCACTACCTCTAACACTAAATACATGGTATATTGGAGGGTCACAAGCTCAAGTGCTTGTGCTTCCTGGCTAGTGCCATTTTATTTGTATAACGGTTGCTTTAACAAATCGGTTATTGTCTGCAGAAACTACCCTTGGCACCGGAAGCAATTAAGGGAGTGGCACACTCCAGAGGCAATGAAGCAGATAATTTTTGGTTTGATGAAGAGCTCGATTCTCTTTGGCTGGGTGTTCGATGGTATGGACAGGCCCAATGGACGACCATGCTAATGGACCCAAGACTAAGATTTTCAAAGGATAAGATGCCGGAAGATTTGTGTAACAGGTGGAAAAAAGAGATGTGTAGAATCTTGAAGAAAGAAGATCTTCCGCCAGCGAGTTTGCTTCATTGCGTTCCTGAGGGTCCTCCTGTGATTCCAATGCCTCATATTTGTTCAAGACTCAAGGGGTCTTCCATTGAGTTCGGCGCTAGGCCAGTTGAGTCCTCAAGGTTCCAAGTGGCTGATGCCGGTGAACTTGGAAGAATTCCTCAACAAATGACGGTACCAGCTGTAAATGATAGCAGCATAGTACACACATTTCCAGGCTCAATCCCAGTATCATCTGTGCTTCCGACTGGAGTGGCCAACAACACAGCCCAGATATCAGCTCTACTTCCGACTCGAAAGGCTGACCTCACAACACTTGCATTTCCAGGGCTAATATCGGTATCAAATGTATTTCCAGATGGAGAGGGAAGCAGTAGAACACAAACATTTCGAGACCCAATGTCCGTACCAGCTGTGTCTCCAATAGGAGAGCCCAGCAATACGACACACAAATTTCCAAGACCAATGATGGCACCCACCGTACTTCCAACTCTACTTCCAGGCCCAAAGCTGATACCAACTCTATCTCCAACTGGTGCGGCAAGCAACAGAACACAGACCTTTCCCGGCCGAATGCAGGTATCAGTTGCATTGCCAAGCAAAGAGGCCAGCGAGAGATCAGGGAGATACCCAGGCCCAATGCCGGTATCAGCGATAGTTCCAAGCGGAGAAATCTACAAGAGAACACCGACAGGTTTGCTTGTGGTTCATCCAAATGCTAGCAGCTCCCAACCAAATCAGGCATCATCTTCTTCAAGTCACGAAGATGGGACCATGCAGGAGCTGTTTCTTGGGGGTGCAATGAACCTTCGGCAGCTTCGAATCGACCTGAATGAAGACTATGATTCGAGTGAAACTGAATCAGAGAAGTAGAGGAACAAGAAAGAAGAGGTATATATGTGAACCTAGCAGGCATTATTTTTTAGTCCCCTAGTTAGTTGGTGAAGTTGTAACGGGGAAAGCTTTGACCGGCCTTCCTTGCTTGTTTGTATGTGAGGTATGTGAAGTTGTTTGTGGTACTTTAGTGGCTTTTCAACATAAGATTTAAGACTTGAAACTTCTCTTCATTTCAATCGGTTGATGAACCTGAACTTTATGTCCAAGAGAGATTGAAGTCTCTGCTATACATACATATATACATATATACATGTATGCATGCATACATACATACATGTATACATATACATATACATACATACGTATTATCTTTATCTTTAATATATAAAAACTATGAAGGTGCATAAATGTTGAACGACCTATTTATTCTTGTTATTCTTTTAATGAAATTTAATTTTATCATTATTTATTTAATTAGAGTTATATTAGCACTAGAAAACTAAATTTTATTTTTTACTAAAAACTTGCCTGCGTTTGATTTTATATTATAGAATCAAATACTGTATGTAATTTTTTTTTTGCGTTAATCTTACCTTTAATGACTAAAACTCCTAGATTATCACTAAAGTTTTGTTTTTGTTTTTTCCTTTTTTTTTTCTTTTTAGGATCAACTATACTGCCCTTGATATCACTATCAAATAATATTTTGAGTACAATAAATATTTTATAAAACTTAAAATTTCAAAATTTGTTCTACCATAAAAAATATCTTTGAATATAAAATCTTTGTCAACTAAGTTTTTTTTTTCAACTTGAATAAATATATACGATATGAAAAACTACATATTTGGTGCATTTTAGAGTAATAATATAATTCAAGTATGACTCAAGTACCTATTGTGACAAAAATAAAAAATATTATCATGGTAGCAAAGGTCATTGGAAAAAAATTTAGGAAAAAATTTTCATTATTAGAATTAGTGACTTATATTATAATAAAGATACTTTTTGCAACAATTTTTTTATATTTTTCAACGCTTTAAAATATTGGAAAAATTAGAAGAATTATTTTTTCCACATGGTCATTTCCTTTAATATTGTAACACAAATTTTTATTTTTAGCAACTAACTCTTTTTCTATATATTATAATATTTTTATTTTTAATTTTTTTAGAGCAAATCAAATCTTGCAAGTTATATCAAATTAGAATTAATTTTTGTTTGCATATTCTATTTTATGGTAGGGGCTTATAGTTTGGAAGTAGTTTTAAAGTTGTTAGGAGATGAAGTTAATAAGGAGATAAATATGGAAGTTTATGTGTTCAAAAGTTAAAATTAAATTACATATCCTTAAGTCATGATTATAGGTTTTGACCACATAGGAGATTATATGAAAATGAACAAATTTGAGGATTCTTAGAAGATTTCCATTTCATTGTTTGTATATAGAGAATTATAGGTTTTTTTTGGAATATTAATTAAATACCAATCTTATTCTTAAGTCATGAATATTATGTTTTTTTATTTGTTTTAAACTGCTCTGTTTTAACTAATGATTTTAGGTATAAATTTCACTTTTTTTTGTCATGTTTTATGATAAAGTAATTTTTATTTGTTTCTGGCTCTTATTTGACTTTTTTTTTATGAGTATGACTTTCCTACAAATGAATATTCTGATATATTTATATATGTTTATTATATTTTCTAATTACTATTGAATTTATAATATTTTCAATAAGATTATTTTCTGCCTGATCTCTATGTTATATATATTGTATAAATTGTTTTCATGTTTTATTGGTGGTGGATATCCTGCCACTTACTAGTATTCGTGCTTGCCTCCTCTTTTCTCATTTATGCAGATAGCAAGAAATACAAAGTTAGCTAGTTGGAGGGTGACTATAAGAGCTCAAGATTTGAGATAACATTAAACTGAAATGTAATAGATACTCTTAGGTTAAAAATATTATGTATGAGAATCTCATTTTTAGTTGCTTTGTCTCTTGATGCCAAAGATAAGTAATAGGTTTGGATTATAAGTTATGGTCTTTTGGTTTTATTCGGAATATTTGTAGTCTTGTATATTCAAGAGAATTTTATTTCTTCGAGTATACAGGTGTTATTGTCCTGAAACTCATATGGTGATTTTTGGGGCATGACATGTAAATTTAACTTAATCTTTTAAGTCTAAAGTATAAAAATTAAGATAAAATTTATGAACTTAAATTTTAATAAAATTTCTAAACACAAAATATCATTAAGTTCATTAAATTAAATTTTTTTTAACAAATTGTATATATGACACACACAAAGTCGTTTTACAAGAAAACCGGCCGGATGTCATAGGCTGGTGGCTTTCAGAACCAATGGGCTAGCTGGCTTTATACTTTACTACCCGGTTTTGTTTTGTATATTTGGCAAAGCAAACTAGATACTTAACTTAATTCAACTTGGGCCTGCTATTCTAATTGGTATTAGAGTTTTTGATGATTTATTAATAATAGAAATTAAATAGTTGAAGCTAAAAGCTAAAAATTATTCTCAATTAACTTTTTTAAAACTTTAACACTAAATACTCATGCTAATATTGAACGGAGACCTTAATCCAAAATGATTTATTTACATTTTTATTTTTTTACTTAGAATTAGTTTCATTTAAAAGTCAATATTATTTACGTGTAATTATTCATTGATTACAATACATTACTTTTTTTCTATAAATTTTTATTTATTTATTTTTATAGTCAGAATTAATTACACTATAAGGCATTAGGGTTGAGGCGAGAAGAGAATAAGGTGTCTTGTACTGAGGCTTGAGGTATGGAAGACAAGACCTTATCCATCTGGCCTGGGGTTGTGGAAATAAATTTTTATTGTTTTAGGTATTAAAAAAATTTATAAAAATTTAATAATATCATTATAGTCAGAATTTAATAAATTTTATTTTAAATGAATCATTATATTCATATAATATTAATTTTTAAGTGATATTAGTCATTTATCATTATAAATTAACCCACATTCCTACGCCTTACAGGCTTAAGAAATCTATACGTTATATAACTAATTCCATCTGACCCAACCCAACTCAACCAAGGTGTAGGACAAATTATAAGAGTTTTGGTAGCTTTTGACTGGACCACAGGAGAGCTCCAGAGATGGAAACATTATAAACCTTTAGAAAAACCAATTAATGTTTGCGTATTGTTGGATTGGAAGAGCCGACGAAAGAAAAAAAGGGCAAAAAAGTTGGAAAGCGACGGAAGCCGACGACGGTGGCCGCCAGAACTAGTTTGTGGTTGTCAGGCATCCTCCATCCAAGCTTCTCCGACAAAGCATATACAAATGCATTACATACGCTAAATTAATATAAGTAAACGTAATAACCACACAAGAATAAAGTCATCGTCATCATCATCATCATCATCATCTGCTATTACTGCTAAGCCCCCCACAGGATTATTTCGCTAAGATCATCAGCCGAGACTTAAATAATCACTCATTCACCTATATATACTACTTGTAACGTAATATATGCTAATTAGTTTTAGTTTTTGCCAACCTCCTATGTCATAAAAAATTTAGTACTCTATATTCTTTCTCTGCAAGATAATACAATCTTTAATTTCCTGGATTTTTTTTATCATTAAGGTCAAAACTCTAAAGTTTGATTTACGGGAAAGAAAAAAATCTCCGTCTTTTATTGTAAAATTTTTTCTCACTTGACCTTTATTTGTAGGTCTCATTTTGCATTACCGATTAATATTAACATTTTTAGAAAGTTATTTATCTTTAAACTTAAGCAGTTTCACCTTTATTATTAATAAATTATCTAACATTCTAACTAATTATAATAACTGTTCTCAAATAGGATATATGAGTAGAGAAAGCTCACAAATGATCTATACTCAAAAGAAAATTTCTAATTTTTTTTCCTATTTTTTTATCAATAAAAAATTTTTCTTTGAAAAAAAAATCTGTTGCGCAAGTGCCATTAAATTTTTATTAGCCTGCAAATGATGTAACAAAATAAAATAATTGTTTTTTAAGTAGCAACTATCATCCATAAGTATGCTTGTGCCAATTGCTTAGAGTTTAGTTATCGCAACAAGGACTAAACAGAAAATAATAGTAATAAAACAATAAAATTATACCATTTCTCCTCTTATGTATACTAGGGAAAATTATAAAAATTTTAATGTGGTTTGGTCTAACCTACGCTTTATTTTTTAATTTTTAAAAACCAATATTTTACCTTTTGTTTCCTTTATAGTATCCAACAATAATTTTTGAAACCCTAATTTAAACTGTCTGACTATGTTCTAATAATTTTAAGATTTTTAATATTTTTTTCACAGTTAACCGACTTTTAAAAGATATCAATATGCATTTACAAAGAGAAAATTGTATTATAAAAAGAAAAAATTATTAATTTAAAATATCTATTAATTATAAAAAATATTAAAAAAATTAAAAATATTAAAAAATAATTATTATACAGTTTAAATATAATTTTAAAGATTATCATTGGATAATATTAAAAATATAAGGGATAAAGTATTAAATTTTAAAAATAAAAAGGATAAGCTGTATGTACGTTAGAGCAGACTTCAAAGAAATAATTTATTATTATACAAATTGGGAACCATAACGCGCTACAGCAGTAAATTTCTGTGAAAAAGCTTTTGTTATTTTTTTGCCTCCCCCTTTTTTTTTATTTTGAAACAGGGAACGTATTAAATTGGGCACGTTTTCCCTGGTTGGACTAATAGGGCCAAAAGATTGTTGCGATGATCATAGTAGATTCGGCCTAAATACCCTGTTATCCATCAAACTTTGTTAACTCGTACAATTTAACCCTTGAATTATAGCTCGTGCTGAATCATCCCTCAAACTTTACAATCTGGGACACTTTACCCCCCAACAGCTTAAAATAAGTAGCATGATTAGTTTTCTATCACAGAAGTATAGATTATGGTTCATAGATAACTGAAACAGAAGAAAAATAAAATGGAGGACTTAAAGGGGAGTTTTACACATTAGAGCAACACAGACCAACCCCTCCTCGCTTGTAGTTGTTGTTGCACTCCACCACGGGCAGCCACGGTCCCAACCCCGAGCCTCGCCGGTTGCTGCACAAGCGGCACCAATCAAGAATCACTCCACCACCCTCCAATATACCAAAATTTTCTCAATCAGAGGTCCCCATTTTTTTATTTTAGCAACAACAATTTGCTCTTTATTTGACACTATATTTTTATTCAGAGGAATTACTTCAAGATTTTTCAGCGACACATCTTCAGTCTGTTCACTCTAGATCTTTCGAAGCACTTTCTTCACAAGTTACAACCTTCTTTAGCTTCGACTCACCAATTAATACACATTTTTCTTCTGACCCCCAACAGCTGGGATGACTCTGAACCCCAGCACAGAAATGAACGAATTCATGTTGGTCAAATTTAGAGACTGCCCTTAATAACCAAACTCGAAAAACTAGCCTCATGCACCGCTCAACTTACACTTGGGTCATCAAGAATGGATATAATCAATTGCTTGAGCTCGACCTTGACGGTGAGAAGCTGCTGGCTGCTGTTGTTATTGCTGCTTAGGCCAGCTGTGGCTTTGGCGGGTCTAAGCCTGCTTAAGGGTTGTCATGAGCACACTGGAGATTGAAGAGTCAATTCCAGGGCTAAAGCTTAGTGCCGCAGGGATCTACTCGAGGGCGACGGAGAAGCAAAGCTCGAGAGCTCAGCAGTGAGTGGGTGGGACTAATTCAGGTTCAACTTGATGCAGGACTAGGCAGAGGAATCTAGAAGAAAAGGTTAGGAGCATGTCGGTGAAGTTCAAGAATGTGGTCTAGTAGAAAAATAATCAGATGGGAATTGCTCCGGCCAATAAAGCCGGTGGTTGCAGGGGAAGCTGAGCCGACTATCTCACGTAATAATGTTTGTGGGTAAAATGGAACTTAGCTCCTTTTTCCTTTGGTTTCTGATTCATTTCAATCCTCTTATAACTAAAAATATCATTTCTGGAGCGGAGCTCAGACACGTGATTCACATGTTAACCTTCTGTCGGTCAAAGGGGTAATATGTCCCACTCAAAGTTTGAGGAGTTATTCAACCTGATTTAAAGTTTGAGTGGTTCAATGTCTGAGTTGAACAAGCTTGAGGGGCAAAAGGCCTTTAGGCCTAGAATTTCAAACTTTTGTTTTAGAACCAAAAAGAAGCAACACAGAGAGGAAGGTTTTTAGACTTTGAGCTTTATCCCATGAGTTCTTGCTCATCCTTGGGAACTGAGCCGTTTGCCTTTAGAATTCGCTGCGTCTCTTGAATCCCCTTGATGACACTACTCCGACCTTCGCTCTTTCCATTCTCAGGTGGGCTTTGAGCTTAAAAGATCTCATATTTCCTTTTGACCTGGGGCTGCTCTTCTCGCAGTGCTTTTTATTTATTGCTCGGGTTCAGATTTAGGGTTTCAATGGTTGCTTTCATTTCTGGTGTCAATCTTAATACTCTGGCTTGTAACTAGTCGTAGTCAGTATCAGATATGCTGTTTCCTCTTTCCTGCAGAGAGTTCGTTAAAGCTACGATATTTGGCGTTGAAGTGTTTGTAGTGTGCTCATCTTGTTTCCCTTTCTGGAAGAAATCGGTTTGACTTTTATCTGATAGATGGTAGAAACTATTTTTGGATGATGATAGATAAATGGATTTTAAAGAATAAGAAATCAGTAATGCACAGAGGGGAAATGTGTTCTGTGTTGGGAAAAAGAAAAAGAAAAAAAAAATCACTTTTGGCTAATGAAAAGAAAACATCTGGATCATGAACGATCTCAAACTTGATTAAACACTGTTTGATAAAACAAGAATGAAAACGATTACTATTTTTTTCTTTTTCCTATCTATGCAACGTGCTATATTGATAATCAGTCTCCTGTTACTCACTCAAATGCTGTCTCAACTTTCAAATTTTGTTTCATGAAGAATGATCCGAGATCAAGACTATACAAAGCCTATAGCGGTAGTTATTGCTGCGAAGCTGTAAGTTTAAGAAAAGTTTCAGGTCCCTTTGGCTTTCGTCCTGGGAAGAAGTTGGATTTGATGTGTGTTTTCTATGTCCAACTGGATACTCTTGGGATTTGACCACTCAAGTTGATTCAAACCGTGATGGAACATTCAGGAGTGCAAAATCATCTCCAATATGATTCCCTGGAATCTGAAAATCATGGGAAGCAGCCTGCGTCTCGAGTGTATATGCTGGACCTAGTGAACAGCATAAATGCAGGTGTTAGGCCTCCAGATACCGATGCCCCAGAAGTTAAGCCTGTGCGGAATTTCTCTATACAGACTGGCGAGGAATTTGCCCTAGAGTTCATGCGTGATCGAGTAAATCCCAGAAAGACGTTTGGTTCCAACGCTACTGCTGAGCCAAATTACGCAACAGGTTATCTGGAATTAAAAGGTATTCTGGGAATTAGTCATACAGGGTCAGAAAGTGGATCAGACATTTCAATGCTCACAACAGTAGAGAGAGGCCCAAAAGATATTGAGAGGAAGAGCAGTGCTTTACATGGACATCAAAGCAACAAGGTATCCTTCCAATCAGTACCACGGACTTCATCTGACCGTGAAACCTCGGGGGGCTCTTTATCATGGATGAAGGCTCTCTGCAGTTTTGGTGGGAAAATACTTCCTCGGCCAAGTGATGGTAAGCTAAGGTATGTTGGAGGTGAAACACGGATGATCCGCATAAGAAAGGATATTTCATGGTGGGAGCTTAAGCTGAAGATTTTAACCGTGTATGAACTTACACACGTGGTCAAATATCAACTTCCTGGGGAGGATCTTGATGCCTTAGTATCTGTGTCCTCTGATGAGGATCTACAGAATATGATGGAGGAGTGTACTGAACTTGTAAATAGACAATGTAACAATAAGCTTAGAATGTTTCTCTTCTCTATGAGTGATTTAGAAGATCCACAATTTTGTATGGGAAGTTCAGAGGCGGAGACTGAGTTTCAGTATGTTGTAGCTGTCAATGGCATGGATGTGGGATCTAGAAGAAGCTCGCATCTACAGTTGTTTGAAAATTCTTCAGTTAATAATGTTGATGAATACATTGGAAACAACATGGAACGGGAGAGCAGTAGAGTTGCCGGAGACTCAATTGTGATGAGTCATTATCTTTTTTCTGGTGGCACAGCTTCATCAGCAAGCATATCTTCACAAAATATATCAAGGACTCACTTGATTGCTTCTGAAGCCCACCCAAGCATTTATCACAATCAAATCACACATCATGTGGAGACACTTCAGCGTCCTTTGCAACATGGTCACAATTACTCAAACTACCAAATTGCAGAAATTTCCATGTCAATGCATCACAATGGATTCACAGATGAGCAAGAAAGGCAGCATTACAGTGACGCACGGCTGCAGTATCCGCAAAAGATGGTGAGTGATATGAATGGAAGCCCTACTGTTTCAATCCATGAACAAAATGTGCCTGTTGAAAATCATCACTTGGGCAAGGAACAAACTTTTCCGTCTCAACCATATGATGCTAAGGTGTTCAAGCAAGTTCAGGCCAAAGAAGTGCCCTCAGCAGTTGTTAAAGTAGATGGAAAATTACCTATTTTGCCTCCAAAAAATGAAGCAAAACAACATGAACCTGGAAGAGTTCCATTGTCTTCTAGTAATGACATTGAAGCATTCTCTCCTAAATCTGGCCAGGATGAACATAACCGCACATCTAGATTTAGTCATGGTTATGTTGATCCTGAGTTAAATCCTATATGTTACGGCCAGCCTGAGGCTTCTGTGCCTAATCACAGAGTGTATCATTCAGAGAGAATACCTCGGGAGCAGTCTGATGTTTTACAACGGTTTTCAAAATCTGATGATTCATTAGGTTCTCAACTTCTCATATCCAATTCTCATTCTGATGCAATTCAACAGGATCCGTTATTGGAATCTGTCACAAAGTTGCATGGCAAGTCTACAGCTGTCCATGCTGAAGAATCTGTCTCAACTGCCAAACCATTATATGAAGATCCTCAAACCATCAGTGATGGGCTTGCACAGCTACAGAAGTACAAAGAGTTTGCTGATGCAGTTTCTCAGATGAACTCGAAGCTCTCCAGTGACCTTCTGGATTCTGAAGGAAAGCAAGCAGCTTCAGAGTCTACGAACAAGAATGATGAAGCCTCCCCCTATACTAATCCCCCAGGGCATTTTGAGAGTAATGAGAACCCATCTAAAGATGGTTTTGCTGCGAGTCATTTTGTAAAAACACCAAAGGGAGAGCAAGGAAACATTCTTATTAATATTAATGACAGATTCCCTCGTGAGTTTCTTTCTGATATATTTTCGAAGGCAGTGCTTACTGAGGGTTCTTCTGGTTCTGGTTTTGGGCCACTGCAGAAAGATGGAGCTGGGTTGAGTTTGAACATGGAAAATCATGAACCAAAGCATTGGTCCTATTTTCAGAAATTGGCCCAAGACTTTGGTGATAAAGATATCTCTCTCATTGATCAAGATCACAGACCTTATCAGTTCACACCAACAGAAGAAAATCCATCTGGTTACTCTGGTTCACCAATTAATTTGGGGGATGGTCAGAAAGATTTACCTGATGCCAGTCAAGTGCCTTCAGATTCTGATCCATCACAAGTGAAGTTAAGTGAGAGCTTGCAGTTTGATGCATTGATGGAGAACATAAGAGCAGCAGAGTCAGAGTTTGAGGTACTTGTTCCTGTTGTGAAATTGTTCAATTATGCATTTTCTGCAAAATTATAATCCCTAATCTAGTGTTATGGGCTCTACTAGGATGGGAAGCTAGAAAGCAGGGCACCTGGTCTTCCGTCTTCGGGGCCTTCGTTAATACCGGAAGATGTTGATATCAGTACCTTGCAGGTAAGCTTTGCAGGAAAGAATTCAATTATCTTGTGTTAGTGCCTTGCAAGCCATTAGACATCATGGACCCAAAGAACCTCAATACTCATGAGAGGCTTCAAAAACTCAAAGAAATATGTGGTTATGTATTTTTGAAGTGATGCTAGTAATCATTAACATTCATTTCCAGAATGCATCACCTATTATTGCCGGTAACCTTCTGTTCCCATCAACCTGATGGCTGTTAGCTTCAAAATTAAAATTTGTTAAATGTATGATCTATGCTATTGATTAATCAACAGGCTTCACGAAAAAAAAAAAAAAGATTAATCATTAGGTTGGATGTTCTGGGAAACTGAAGATTTACATTAAATATCGATAGTTTTGAACTCTTGCAACATGCCTTCTCTCATGGTTATTTCTGACCAAGTCAAACCTATTGCAGAGACATTCAACTCAATACCACTGTTCTGTTGTAACATAGATACTAAAATCTCTTTCCTGATTCATTGATGCAGATTATAATGAATGATGATCTTGAAGAGTTAAAGGAGTTGGGTTCTGGCACATTTGGGACTGTATATCGCGGTAAATGGAGGGGAACTGATGTTGCTATCAAGAGAATAAAGAAGAGCTGCTTCACAGGCCGATCATCTGAGCAAGAAAGATTGGTACCTTGTCAAAGAAACATCTGCTTTCTGTCATTAAACTTTTCTGATGCCTAAGATTTCTCTGCATTGCATGTCAAAGACAAGGAATGAAAGATACTAGAACAATAAACCACTTCATTGGAGTGAAGATGTCATTGATAGAATTGGTTGATAATACCAGAAAATTGATCTTCTCTAAGTTTGTTCATAGATATATATGTAACTAACTTTTCATAGTTTATCTGTCGCTTAATAAGAGTAGATTTTCCTCACTTCAGACTGTTGAATTCTGGCGGGAAGCGGACATTCTTTCAAAACTTCACCACCCAAATGTGGTTGCATTTTATGGCGTGGTGCAAGATGGGCCAGGGGGAACTTTGGCTACAGTGACAGAGTACATGGTTAATGGTTCCCTTAGGCATGTCTTGCTTCGCAAAGATAGGTAATGTTCTGGGTATGCTATTATTGATTTTCAGTTGTTCATTTTCTAGTTCTTAGTATTTGTTGTTACTGTTTGGGATCAGCATAGCACATCATAACTTTAAACACATGGATAGAATCTTCTCATATCTCTATGTTGGTTCCTTTTATTAGTACTGCTCTAACTTTTCACCTGGGTTTGTTTGCAGGTATCTTGATTGTCGCAAGAAACTAATTATTGCTATGGATGCAGCTTTTGGAATGGAGTATCTGCATTCAAAAAATATTGTGCATTTTGATTTGAAATGTGATAACTTACTTGTTAACTTGAAAGATCCTTCCCGCCCTATTTGCAAGGTGACACAAGTGGTGGTTTTATTCCATTTGAATGGTATTCCGAGTAAAAACCTTTTTTGCTAAGTAAAACTTCATGTTTCTAGGTGGGTGATTTTGGATTATCTAAAATTAAGCGGAATACATTGGTTTCTGGTGGTGTACGGGGGACCCTACCATGGATGGCCCCGGAGCTCCTGAATGGAAGTAGCAATAAAGTCTCAGAGAAGGTAACCTAGCACTTTTTTCTGTTTACACTTGCATAATTGATTTAGATAGTTTCTTATTTTGTACGGATGACTTCTCACATTACTGTGGGACATTTGCATGTGCAGTGGAATGATTTTTGTTATTTTTCTGGAAAAGTCATTTCTAGATGTGAAGAGAATTCTGTATAACTATTCCTCGACACTTGAATGCCCTATCTTTTATACAGATGGCAACAAATGCATGAGCTAGATCAGGCAATCCTTTTTTTGTTTTTCTTTTCAAGAAACTAAATTCAGCAATTATGACAATGAAACAGGTGTTTTTCCTTGCTTATTTATCTGTAGTCTCTTTCCCACAATTATGTGTGCTACTAAAACAAACATGAAATTCACCTATTTAGCTTTTTCGGAATTCTTTGGGAAGGATCCATTAGTGGTGACATTCATAACCTGTTCCAGAACATTGCCCGCTTCCTTTTGTTAGAAATTTGGCTTCAAATCACCATCTGTAAGTAATCTAGAACATGCATGGAGAGAATTTTTTATTGTCATCTAACAAAGGAATATACGAAAACTTGTTACTTTACTTGTGATGTGTGGCTTTCCACATCTGTTAGTATTTTTTATGCCGAAATGTGCTGAAACTTTCTTTTTAATTTTCAGGTTGATGTATTCTCTTTTGGTATTGTGTTGTGGGAGATTCTCACTGGGGAGGAGCCATATGCTAATATGCATTATGGTGCAATCATAGGTATGGTTCAGTTATTTCATTTTTTGCAATTGTGCTTGTTATTCATTTTTTTTTCCCAGTTGTGCTCTTGACAGTGTTAACCCCCCATCCTTGGAATATATTGAATGTACATGCGAACGTTTCACTCCTTGAAAAAAAAAAATCAGTGATGTGTTTACTTCACACGAAGTGATGGCTAAAGGGACTCTTTCTGGTTAAGTACAAGTTTGATCAGGAAGGCATATGGGGATGGCAGGTTGATGCTGTAACTTTTGACATCTGCAAAATTTAGAACCTAATTCAGACTAGTCTTTAGGCTTGTTCAGTAGAAGCATGTTGACTTCTCTACAGATGCATGCCTCTTTTTTTTTTTCAAGCTACAGTTTGTTGTTTTTGTGTTTGTCATCTTTAGAGTTGAGGTCCTCATGTGAAAGATTTGGTGGCTCATTTAAGTGCTTATGTTGAAATGCAGGTGGCATTGTGAGCAACACGCTTAGGCCGGCGGTCCCTAGCTACTGTGATCCCGAGTGGGGAATGTTAATGGAGCAGTGCTGGGCTCCAAACCCTGCAGTCAGGCCATCCTTTACGGAGATTGCAAGCCGCTTGCGCACAATGTCAGTTGCGGCTGGCCAAACAAAGGGGCAAGGCCAGAAGGCATCCAGATGACGTTTTAAAAACTTCCTTCCCTGGATAACTCTGTTTCTTCCACAATTCATTACGCAATAATATGTTTATTCATTCAATTTTACACCCAATGAGATCTGTCGTAGTGAGTAGAAGGGAGTAATTGGCTTCCTAATTGTTTTTGGAATGGAAGAATTACTCTCGAAAGTTTCAATTTTCACTCCATATGGAAGTGTAGCTGTTTAAATGAATTTGTTACTTGTTGTAATCCTTTGTATACTTGTTTCTTGTACGGTTACCACGTTGAGGTTATTCGATAAAAGGAATGGATAATTTTGATAAGCGGTTAAGTTTATGCTTTTCCTAGGAATGTTATGAGAACATATTAATCAGCTTGTCCAGTAGAATTTCCGACCGGAGTTCATGATCAATCTACTGAATATTTGTCCATACCATGCGACGCGAGTATTTGATTGTACAATGATAAGCACTCGAGGTCTGATAAAAAATCAGCTGGGAATTTCATGGTAAGATTTGGGTGTAAAAATTTATAAACCAATAACAAAGGGCATTTCACGTCTGCTTTCTTCCTGAAAATTTTCGAGAGGAACCTTCCTGACTAAAATATTTCAGCTTATTGTACTCAACAGAAAAATGCAGAGGTTTGGATGGAGGGCAGGAATGATAGAGATGCTAGGGGGATGATGTGGGATGGACTTGCCAAGCAGAGGCCAACATTATAGGCCTGCCTTTCCAGCCAAGAAGGAGGCAGCCCTTTTCACAAGCCAAGGTGTAGCCATCACACCCATAAACAGAAAGCATCATCCTTGCTTGGCTCAAGCACTTGAGTCCCACCACTTGATACCCTGCCCTGCCCAGCTGCCTTCGCCATTGATCCGCCCTCTCATGCCTCTCGATCCTACTTGAGCCCTCGTATGCCACAATGTTGCAGATTTCCTCTGCAAAGTGGAGCCTCTCTATCTTCATCCTCGAAGGGCTGTTCCTCGGTAGACTGGCCTCAAGGGAATCGAAAATAGCAGAGTAATAGTGAAGGGATTCAAGGAATCTCCCGAGGAAGAATGGCCCGTTGTGGTTTGCGTCCTGCTCCACTACTGTGAGCAAGGTTGGGCCTAGCTTCTTGACTGCTTGGAGGATAGCCTTGAGAGATCCTCTACTCTCTTTGACATACTTGTGCAAGCGCATTACGCTGTTGATAAACAATGCTTCCCCTTCTTTCAAGTTTAGGTTCTCTCTTGTTAAAAGGGACGGAGTTATGGGCACCGATACCATGCTGACTTCTAAACATATGCCTAATGAGCTAGCTTCCTCTACAAGTGATCTCACTCTAGGTTCAAGGTCTTCTGGGTTTTGATCTTCGATCAATCCAGTGATCCTGATTTTTGGGGGACCCTCCGGCCTTGAAGCAAGAGTCCTCATCAGAGAAGGGAACTGAAGGGTATGTTCCATCCCTAAATCAATTATATGCAAGGAATCCTTGCCTTGTGCTGCTTGACATATAGCTTCATTTGCAGCCAAGAAACCAAAAGCAATGTAAGGAGTGGCCTGATAAAACAGCTGAAAAGCCTCCAACTTTTCCTCTCTTGAAACTACTTGTGACAGATCCAGAGCACCAAAGTTGAGATTATTGAATACGCCAATTGAATTGACACTGTGAAAAAGAGAGAGCCTAGTCTTTAACCCCATCGCAAAGCAGTAGGCAACTCTCTGCAAGGAGTCCCCCCAAGGGTTAAGCGAGGCCCAGATTTGGCCTAGCATGGTGTCAGCCAGCTGCACATCGCGGCACCCGACAGCCTCAGCGCAGGCCAGCAGGAGGTGCACCAGGTGCAGGCCTTGGTCCACCCCATGGCTGGCTTCCTCTACGCAAGGCACATCACCAAAATCTTCACAGGAGCTACTGTGGTTCATCATGGCCATCGCATCATCCCGGCCCAGCATCATCGAAAACTCATCAATCTCATTGGGGAACTGATCAAAACTGGGGTTTGCCTTGACAGGGTCATTGTTATCACCGTCCATGTTGTCTTGATCATCAATGTTGATGAAGCTATCCACCAGGTCATCCACCTCGGAAGCAGCTAAGTTGGCGTTGGTAGTGTCGCTGGAGGGGGAAAAGGAGTCTAGCTCATTCATGGCCTCCTCCCAGTCACTCTGCTCGAGCTCAGCCCGGGCGGGGCAGAATCTTCTGATGGCCAGATCGTGGTTGAAGGCATCGTAGGAGGGGCAGGCGAGGCAGGCATTGAGGCCTTCCATTGATGACTGTTAGGCCTTGGGGTGAAGAAATCGAAATTTGGGCCAAGTGACTATAACATAGGTGGGGGTTGGGGGGCAGAATTTGTTGTTCTGGTAATTGAACAGAACAGGGACTTCAAGCAGCAGCAGCAGGTCTTTAGGTTTGGTTTGGAGAGAGGAGGCCAATGAATATAAATTGAATTGAGAGGAATGGGAATCATCACCATGGTTTGGCAATAAGGTATTTTAAATTACAGGACAGCAGGATATGTGGATATATTATAATAATCAAAGGAAATGTCTAACTAGGTGGGTTTTGTGTTTATATGCAAAAAAGAAAGAAATCTAAACAGAAACACAGGATGAAATTGGCAGCCAAGTAATTTGATATATATTCCTTGCACTTTTCTTTCTTTTTTGTTTTAGGCAAGAAAAGATTTCATGATCATAACATTGATCAAGGAAAAACTTTTCCATAGGGAAAACCTTAAGCTTTGTTGTTGAAAGTAATTGTGCCATTTTCTCAATTTTTAAGAATTATTCACAAGAAGCGAAAGATATTGTTACTATGTCAAGAAAAGATTCTCCTCTCCAGGAAACAGCAATAAGGAGAGAAGTGAGAAGGAAAAGCAAGAGCCCAGCCGGCCTGGCTCGGGGAGCCGCCAGCCGCTGGAGGAGGTAGTGCGAGGTGGGGCCCAGGAGAGGCTTAAAATTCCTGGTTGGGTCCCATGCTTTTGTCATTCCGCTTCCGGGCCGGCCAGGCCAACAAGCAATGAGACATCCCAGCTGCCCTCCTGCCTCCACCTCTTTACCTCCTGCTACTCTTTTTTTTGTTTTCTTTAGCTTTTAAAATGATCTATTACAATGATTTTTGCTAAGTATTAAAATTAGAGAAAAAAATTACCATCTTTATTTGCAATATAGTTTAATCAAACCAATAACTGCTGCATCTCATACTCACATCATATCATATGCCTATCATATCATCTTTCGTTTTAACATTGCTAATGGATTTCTCGTATTTTCTACGTTACAGCTTCAAAATATCCGTCCAACTTTCTTCTTCTTCTTTTTTTTTTTTTCATTTTTCAAAGTAGAAAAAAAAAAAAAAAAAAGAGAAACAGAGAATGGAAGGAAGAAAATGTCTGCTAGTTTGGTTGGTCCTTTTCTCTCCCCGTTGAGGCATAAAAGTATATTGAGGTTAGTCTTCACTACTAACTAGGTACTGCAGTTTTTCTTTCTGGGAAACAAAATAAAAAATAAAAATAAAAATGAAAATAAATGTAATCAGGTACTCAAACTTGGGTTAAATTATACTATACTGGTATTGTTGAACAGAAATAAACTCTTGATCCTAAATCTTCCGGGAACTTAGTGAATGAATAATACGTGAAAAACATATTTATTGCCCTGCAATAAGTATGAAAAAAAAAAAAAAATTCTTCTCGGTCTTTTTCAACACCTACCTGTACCTGCTCAAATTTTGCACCTCTGCGTCTGCCTTTGCCTTGACGAGCCAGAAACCTTGTGTGATTTGAGACAGAACATCAAAGGGCAGCTTTAGCAGATCTGGATCAGGGACATGTTTGTAGAACAAGTCATCTTACCAACACCAACAACCCAAGTCCAACTACGTCTCCTCACACAAACTTGTTTTCAGCAATACATGCAGAGAATCCAGCAACCTTTAGCCAGACAGGTCATGAAATAGTATGAGAGATAGATCGGGGCTCCATTTATGCTTGTAACTTTCATCCTCCCCAGAGATTACTAGTACGGTATTTCAATACTAGGAAATGTATAAAGCAAAATCCACCGTAAACAAACTCCATTCCATACCAGGAGATGATTTTCTCTCCCAGTCCCAGGTAGGTATAATATCTGCAGGGCTTCGCTTCCCAAGGACTCACCACTAACGTAGCAGTTGATCTAAGAATAAGAATAAGAACCAAAATCAGAATGATTACATAGCAGACGCAAGTTATGCACTGACCAACATCAATATATATCAACAAGGAAAATCAACCCAGCCCGCCCCTTGCTTGCCTCACAAGAAATTTCATAGCACTTGATCGATTTTCATTTGATTCAGGGATTTATATAAGTATCTAGGAATTCGGAAGCCATAAATTTTCAAATCTTCAACACCAAATCCTCCCACTAAAAAGAAAAAAGGCCTCCTTCCATACCTACCTTCAGTTCACACCCTAATGAAATTAACAACTCGCACAACATTTCATAAAAAAATATCCAAAACACTCTAGACTTATGGTATTCCATAATCAAATGTTCAGTGACCTTTGATTAGACAAGCAAATTTACCTGCTCGGCAGCTGGTTTCCCAGGTTGATGTTCACAGCAACTAAGACTTCCCATCATTCTGGTGAGATGATGCACTGCAGCTGACACTTGGTCATGGGTTAAGCATAGCCGGTTTTTGGTGGAACCAACCCAACCCCTGAATAATTATGGATCCAAAAAAATCAATCCAACCCAAGAATTGAGATTAAAAAAAAAAAAAAAAGAAGAAGAAAAAGTTCCATGGTTTGGTTTTTTCAGGTTCTGATTATCGGTTCTTTACCATTTGTATCATATACAAAATCCAATCAGATTTCATCCAAAACAACTATTGAAGAGCTAAAAATAACTTAACCCATCAACATTCACCACATTAAAAAATATTTAGCACAATTCACAATTACTTCCAAATTCAAATACACTTGTAATTCAGGCTGTAGAGACAAATTGGAAAAGTTAGCAACAATATTACGAAAAGTAAAATTCCCATAATATAAATACCAAAATATGAATACATGTGTAAGTATAAAATATCATAAATCTTATAATATATATATATATATATTCAATTCCATTTATGTTGATTCTATATGGAATCGGAGCTAACTCAAAACTCGCAAGCTGTCATTAATTTTAAACCAACTAAAACCAATTCAATAGGAATGGTTCAGTTGGTTTTGGATTCTATTTCTACTTAACTTGTGATCACTCCTAAACTTGGAGTGGTTAAAATATCAATTTCGACCCTGTAAATAGTTTTGTTTTCGCGATTAAGTCCTAGACTCTTAGTTCCTTTCGTCTAAGGCATCCGACTGCTGCTAGTTCTTTTATTATGCACCTATGTCTAATTAGACATAGTAACCCATCCCTTAATCTTCTATATATAAGGCATAAATCATTAAAAAAATTGACAAAAATACCCTTAGTTAAAATATTCTTCTCCACAAAAAAACCTTAGCTTGCTACTACTGTCTCCTCCAGTGCCAATGCCGGCACCAGTGCTGCCGCCGAACTGTCATACATCACGATCTCGCAGTATAGTCATATGTCATGTTCGAAAAAATGAAAAGTGTCTGAATGGATGCCGAAAAGTGTCTAAAAAAATATTTATAAGTGTCTGATCAATACGTAGACAATTTATTCTCTTAAAAAATAACTAATTAAAATTATAAAAAAGTATTTGAATGAATGTGCAAAAATGTCTAAATAAATATTTAGAAGTGTCTAACCAATATGTAGACAATTTACTCTTTTCAAAAATAACTAATTGAAACAATAAAAAGTATCTAATAAATGTGTAAAAGTATCTAAAAAAAGTGACAAAATGTCTAAAGCTTATCTAAAAAAGTGTCTAAAAAAAAGTGACAAAATGTCTATAAAGTGACAATTTACTCCCATCATTGCCTCTGCTCCGATCGCTTCGATCCTGGCTCATCGCATAGTTGCCGTGGCGTTGTCGTCATGGAGTCGGAGCGGTGCCTCTACTCCGATCGCTCCGATCCTGGCTCGTTGCGTCATTGGATTTCAGGCTCATCATCGCCTTAAAACTCCGATGATGGTGAAGAGGCAATGCAATTCAATCGGAATGAAGGGGCCTCGACGCGATTCGATCGAAGTGGCGATGCTGAAGAGATGCGATTTGATCAGAGCAGAGTGGCACTGATGCTGAAGAAGCGATGCAATTCAATCGAAGTTGAGAGGCGTTGACACGATTTGATCGGAGCAGAGAGGCGATAACGCTGAGGAGACGTGATTCGATCAAAGCTGAAGAGGTGGCGACGTGATTCTATCGGAGCAGGATTGGAGATTAAGTTGAAAAAGGCCACGGCGATGTGATTCAATCACTGGCAATCTGTCTGGAACGAAGAGCAGTGGTGGTCAATGAGGATGAGAAAGAGAAAACAGGTTAGGAAAGAAAATTTTGAGGGTAAAATAATAAAATTACCCCTATGTCTAATTAGACACATGTGCATGATATCCATATGGTAGACTGTTGCCGTCGAAGTCGAATTTAACGAGCACGGCATAGAACTGCGTGGATACTTGAAAGCGCCGGGCCGAGTCCCTCTCTAGACTCGATGACTTTCGGTCGGTCCCTCCCTCCACAACTCTACTTCTCGCCATTTTTTTCCCCCTTCTCCTCTCTCTCTTTCTTTCTCGCGTTTTCTTGTTCATTCTCTTGCCCTCTTTGTAGTTTTCTTCAGACCTCGCTAAAACCCAAAAAATTTTTAGATCCCAACAGACCATCTAAAACCCACCAACAACAAAAGCTGTCATCGCCTCCGTGCACGGGCCATCTGTATAGGCCGGAGGAACAAGCCAGACTTCATAGCTACTGAAGAACAGCTGTTGAACCCCAGTAATTTCACTCTCCAATTCGGAATTTCGATTCTCGTGCAAATTTCTGGTTTGGTTTCTGGTAGCAAATTGTTCCTCTGTTGCTTATGGTTTGAAAATTTACAACTTTACTCTTTTTGCTCATGTTTGATCTCAGTGTTGAAATTAATTGAACTTGGTCTCTTTTCTTTGATCCCTGGGCTCAGTTTTTTTTTTCTTCTTTTTCTTTTCAGGTCTTCTATAGTTTGTTTAGATTTCAGATAGGAGTGTTTATTTTGTGTTCGGGTGGTTTGTAGGATTGGTGATGCGTTCTCGCTGGTGTTGAATCATTTGAACATCGTTTGGTTGATTGGCTGAAGCTAATGAGTTGATTGGCAGTTGATGTTGAATCAATAAGCTGCTCGACGTGCTATTGAGGTGTAAATAATGGGCAGTTGTGTCTTTGGTGTTGTCCTTAGCATTTTCTAGTTCTGAGCTTGTCAACTTCTTGGGGACGAATTTAAGTCGGTTTCGTATCAATAGCTGGTTCTATCAAGACCCTGCTTCTGATGTTTGATTCATCATAGGCGTCTATTAATATGATTTTATATCCTGCATGATGACTATTCTTGAGCTCAGTCTGGGATCTGTGCATGTTTGCTCTTCATGCATATGTAATTCATAATCTGATGCAAGTTTAGCTCAACTTGTCACCAGAAAACCCACGAGAAAGAGTGTGTAAAAGGCATGGATCAAGCAGAGCATACCAAGCAGCAACAGCCTGGTAACGGGATGGCAGCTGTTGGAGGACGCATGGGCTATGCTTCTGCTCCATATCAAACTGCTGCTTCTGGTGCTCCTACCGTGCCTGCAATTTCTTCGCTCTCTCATCCACCAAGCTCTTTCTCCAATTCTCCGCATCAGCTTGCCTTCCAACAAGCTCAGCAGTTTCACAATCAGCAGCTACAGCAACAACAGGAGCAGCTTCAGATATTCTGGGCCAACCAAATGCGAGAGATTGAGCAGACAACTGACTTCAAGAACCACAGTCTCCCGCTTGCTCGTATAAAAAAGATAATGAAGACTGATGAAGATGTCCGGATGATATCAGCAGAGGCTCCTGTTATATTTGCAAAGGCATGCGAAATGTTCATCCTGGAACTGACCCTACGATCTTGGATCCACACAGAGGAAAATAAGAGGAGGACACTGCAGAAGAATGATATCGCAGCTGCAATTTCCAGAACTGATGTATTTGATTTCCTGGTCGATATTATTCCTAGGGACGAAGTAAAAGACGAAGGCCTCGGCGTCACCAAGGCTACCCTTCCGATGGCCGGATCCCCTGCTGAGCTGCCATACTATTATATGCCACCGCAGCCGGTGGCTCCCGGACCCGGTGAAATGATGATGGGAAAACCACTTGACCAGGCTGGACTTGGACTTTACACGGGTCAATGGCCGCAGCAGCAGACTGACTCTTAATCGGACAGCTGTTTCGTAAGCTTAAGCTAGTACTCGTATAGGTGAGTTTCAGGCCCTTGTGTTGGCCACAAGGTTTGTTATGTTCGTTAGACTCGATCTTGGCGGGTTTGTAATTATCTCACGTCTTCTGAATGGTTCTGACTCGTTTCTTGATTTGTCATTCTGATTCAACGAAATGTCCTGTCGGTGGTTAAAAGGTAATCTGTCGCGATAGTTTTCTCGATTCGGTAGAAGATTTGGACTGAATTGTAATTAAAATGTGGTTGCTATTCATAAAGAAAAAAGAACAGAACCGCTTGCAATCGACTCCAGAAGAAGAAAGATCGAAGAAAATCGATAACTGGTACTGGTAGGATAAAAATATTATTCAGCATAGTCATAACCAAGCATATCTACCTAGAACCGACTGTACGATCATTTGTCATCAGCATCAACACCTTCGAAAGCCCAAGCATTCTGCTCCCGGAGCTTGGCCTCCTCCTCCGGCGTATAATCGTTCTCGACAGCGAAGAACTTCCTGACGTACTCGACGCTCTTGTTCTCGATCCTCTTGGCGATCGTTTGGTTCAGCAGCTCGAGAAGGTCCTTGATGTTGAGGTAGTTGGCGGCCAGGATCATCTCCTTGAGGTCCTCGTTGGACCTGCCCTTGACGAAGGAGTCGCCGAAGGCGGGGTCGGCGTGGGCCGCGCGGGACGCGAGGCTGGCCTTGCAGTACTCGATGATGGCGGCGAGGGGCTTAGCGGTGACGTTGGGAAGGGGAATGGCGTCGTCGGAGTCGCGGGCGTCGGAGTTCTCGTCGAAGAAGGATTTGACGATGGCGAACTCCATGGCGACGGCCTCGTCGACTTGGAAGACTTCACCCTCGGCCGTCCTGAGGGTGATGGTCTTGCGATCGGATGGTGTCTGGGCGGTGGCCATTGAAACACTAGGGTTTCGTGATTCTTTGCTTTTGTTTTGATTTTGCTTTTCAGTGTCTGGGTAAGGGTAAGCAATAATGTTATAAAAACAAATTTAACTTGTGTTAGGACTCCAGTCAGTCCTTGTATCTAAAATATTCATTTATTTATTATTGTTGATTATCGAGTATCATGTTCGATTGTTAGTCCATTGCCTTTTACAATGGCCAAAATACATATATGGTCCCTCAACTTGGCCAACTATAACGAGTTAGTCATTTATTTTTTACTTAGTGCGTGTTAGTCCCTCAACTTGACAAAAATTTGCTAATTAGTCCAAATTGGATGGAAGGCTTATGTGTTGATGGTGTGTGTGTGTGTGTGTTAGCCCAAATTGGATGGAAGGCTTATGTGTTGCTGGTGTGTGTGTGTGGAGGTTTGTTTGGTGAAAAATAGAAGGAACAAAAATGCACTGCCGATTCGCCAACAACTGCGCCCAAAAGTCAACCGCCGATTAACCATTGACCACCTGGAAATCCAACACCCATATCCAATCTCACCCATCCACCAGCCTCAATGCTCTTGTGCTTGTCGATTTCCACCACTCTTAACACTCTCGTGCCCTTGTCCTACCAACCTCCTTCCCTTTACTGTCGTTCTTGCCTCTCCTACCATCACATCGATCTCATCTCTTGTCTCTTATTGACCTTGCATCTCCCAAATCGCCGAATTGCCGCCTTTTGTGAAATTGATCCTCACCAAATTGTCACCCTCCAACGCCCCTCAACCACAAAGGCATGCCTTTATTGGGTTGCCTCTGTCACCGATTTCTGGTTTATTGTTTAATGACTTCAATGTGGCAAAGCTCGCATCGTTGAACTTGAATCCCTCCATCGCCGCCACCTCTGTTCATTTTTAATCCACCTATTCACTAACAAATGACGTTAAGTCAAGCCCTCGCCTAATTGGATGCCTTCCGTTAGAAGATGGACAAACTCGTTTAGTTTAGCAAACTTTATAGACTAAAACGCTAAATTTGGAAAGCTAGATAACTAACTCATACTAAGTTAAACAAAATGGACTAACTCACTCAAGTTTGTCAAGTTGGAGAACCATATGCGCATTTTGGCCTTTTACAATTTGGAGTAAGTGTAGGAGTAGAGGTTCCTGACATATCTGAGAGATCTGGGTCGAGAGATCAGCAAGAAATTCTTAATTAATCAACTCAACAAGGATATAGAACAATCGTGATAGCTCTGATACCAACTTTTATATGGCTCTTCAAGATCCACATCTTTTATCAGCCCTAAAGATCCAGATTTAGATAATTGGTGTAGAACAAGTCTCTACCACCCTGGCATCTACACTCCTCTATCAAATGGCGTACAGAGTCCAGAACCATGCTCTTGACTTCTGTATGCCCAACATGAGCAATGATGCTTTATATCTCTCCATAGATACAACCCATGTTCCAAACGAAACATATGTTCCACAACAGACCCCTCGTGAGGAACTCCAAAGACTAATACCTGCCTCTTGGATATCTGCATATGAATCTTTCCATCAGCAAACAGAGCTAGTTCAGTCTAAGGAGCTCATTTTCCTTGACAGAGGAAATGGTCAGACGAAAATCTTCTTTCAGAAAGAAAAACCGTTAGAAGATACTGATGTCTTCTCTACCCCAGCAGTTCTCACCTTCATCAAGAAACCACCGGAGCCTTTAAAGATTCCCATTAAGTCTTTTGACTCTCTAGGCAATCCGGTCTATTCATTCCAAAATGCTAAAGGTCACAAATATTTTGATGTTTGTGATTGCCCAGATTGCTACCAGTCTCCCTATGATGATGAAGTTGAAACTACCAATAAGATGAAGAAGAAATCCAAAAAGAAATCTTCTCAGCATCTTCTTCAACAGAGATACAACAATGGTGATCCCGAAGTTGGATTACTAAGAGAACCCTCTGGCAAGTATGACTATTATGTCCTCTACACCCAGAAGGAAGAAACCACAGATGACATCTTCATAACTCCTGCTGAACCATTTGAACTTCCACCTCCTTCTCCAGAAGTAAAGATGCCATGCCATCCTTATTACAAAAAGGCTATCAAACAACTCAGGAAGGAACACTCTCCTTATTTCACACCTGAGATTCACATGTTTGAAAGTAAGCCTGAGGATTTTCCCCCTCTTGCATTCAATGATCCTTCTACATCAACAAAGCATGCTTGAAAGGGACGGTTGATTCAGAAGGAAGACGACGGGAAAGTACAGCTGCTGAACAAGTTTTTAATTGGCAATCTAAGAACATGGTGTCTCAAAACAAAGTCCTCGGCAGAATAGAACACAACCAAACCAGACTGGAACAGAAGATGGATCAAATGATCATTGATCCATTGGCCAAATGTCAGCAACGGATCAACTACCTCCACCATGAGATTCTTAGAATAATAGCCTGACATGAAAACTCTACGGCCCAAGAACAAGAGATCCAACACCTGAAGGAACAGCTTAGGTATCTCCAAGCCCAGCAACAGCCCAGATACCCTGAATCCTTCTCCTCAATGTTCCAAACTGCTGACCCATTTAAACCTACTCCAAGTCCGGTTTATCAACCTCCTCATTCTTCCCGAAATATCTTCAAACCCTTACCTGCTCTCATTTCTAAACCAGCCTACCAACCCCAAAGACCTTTACCTTCTTGGCCCAGTACACCTACCTAGTCCAGCCAAACACCAACACCTCAAACCCAAACACAACCACCTCCAGACCTCAAGACCTCAAACAAAAAGGCCCTGCTTACCCTCAGAAGCCTATAAAGATCCAAGAACCCACTCACGAAACATGGATGGTCCAATCCAATCCTATTATTGGGTTTCTTGATCAACAGATCCAACACCCAAACACTCCAGCTGCCTTAGCCGCTCTACAAGACTTGAGTTCCACATCATTAAATGATTATGAAGAAGATGATAAGTTTTCATCCTCTTTTTCTGAAGCCTAAGTCTATATGGCCCAGGGAGCTACCAGTCATGCCCATCCAGTAGAATTTACTACCACAGATGCTGGATCTCACCAAGCTCCACCTCAGCCACAGCAGCAACAACAACAACAACCACCTCCGGCTCCACCGCCAGGACCACCTCCTCCAAGCCCTCTTCCGGGTCTTTCTCAACAACTATATGTTCATATGGATGAAGATATTCCGCCCATCAATATTGAACCAATTTGGAATCCTCCATCGCTGAATGTTACTATTTCTTTCGAAGGGATTCCAACAACAAAATGGCATGAGAAATTCCTTGAATTCCATGCCTGGTGTCTTACCTAGTTGCAACGAGAAGGTACCACCCATCTGAAAGTCATTTGTGCCTTCATTGCCGGAATGTCAAGTATTCTTAAGCATTGGTTTATGAGTATTGGAGAATACCGCCAGATGCAGCTAGCTCAGACACCACCAACAACTGAATTCGTTCTCAAGCTATATAAAAAATTCATTGGTGAACCTGAAGCTCTTTTTGATGTAGCAAGAGAAGAATTCTTCAAAATGAAGTGTTGTTCTTATAGCAGAAAAGATTTGGAAAAGCACTATGAAAGTATGCTTAAACGTTTCTACCTCATCTGCACCGGATATGAAGCTGACAACAACTTGAAATAAGCATACTTAAATTCTGTGCCAGAAACAATTGGCTAGGAAGCTCTTCGCATCATACAACGGAGTGGACAATCTCTTACAGACTATTCCTTTGGGAAGCTTCACCAAGTTGTCATAATGGCCCTCAGGAAGCTGTGCAACACTCATTCTTTCTTCAAAGAGTTCAACCAGACCCAAAGTCTGTTTGACAAAGCCTATCAGCAACCTGAGTTAACGATCAAGTGCAAAGACAAAAGTACTTGGCACTCCAATACTCCTCGAAAGAAACATCACAGACGACGAGTCTACTCCCTAGATCGACCTCGCCGGATGAGAAGAAAAAAGAAAAGATTCTTCCGATACAAGAAGAATAACGGCAAATTCAAACGATGTTTTATTTGCCACCAACCAGGACATTTTGCCAAAGACTATCCCAAGAAGACCAACAAATCCAAAAAGAAAATGGTGCACACCATTTTTCAAGTCACTGGAACTGATTTTTCCAATGATGATATGGAATCCATTTTCTCAGAAACAGAAGATGAAGCATCTGCCCTCTTTGCCATTGAAGCATACTCCTCAGAGTCTGATTCTGAACCAGAGCAAGCTTCAATCTACATAATGCAGATATCCCCCATGCAGTCCTCACTTTTTGCTGCTCAAGTTATTCCTCAAGCCAAGATCAACATTCTCCTGGATAAATATGCAAAACCAATTCCAGTTATTACACTATTTGATACTGGTGCCACCAACACCATTGTTAATCCTACTCTCCTTCTAGATAGAATGTGGTGACCCTGCAATGGGCGATTCAAAGCCACAAATGGTGTCTTCTATGTCACCCAGATAAGCAAACCTATCCGAATCAGTTTCTCTCCAACTAAGTACGTAGTTACTACAGTCTATGGTTATAACCATGGTAGAGATATGATTCTTGGGTTTGATATAATCAAGAAGTTATCAGTACAGAAATGGACTGATAAAGGCCTGCAACTTCACAAGTTTTTCCTTCCCTGGACATCCACTTCCAATATATGGAACCATTATGCAAGCTCTCATCCAACAGTCCTATACGGAGTCCCATGCTGAGTTTGAACAGAAGCATCCTCTTTCCCTTTGGAAGAATCCAAAGTTCTTCATAGAAATTCCATTCAAAAAGAATAAGGATGTCAACCCAACTAAAGCTACCCATTCAGGTATGAGCCTAGATGAGAAGAGAATGGCGATTCAAGAACTACAAGAACTAAAGGCCCAAAACCTCATTGAGCCTATAACCTCTTCATGGGCTTGCCAAGCCTTTTATGTCAACAAACACTCAGAAAAAAAAAGAAAGAAGCCTAGGCTTGTTATTGACTACAAGCCTCTGAATGAGTTTCTTGCTGACGTTAAGTTCCCTTTGCCTCACAAGAACACCCTCTTCGCCAATCTGACCAATGCCACCAAAGTCTTCTCCAAGTTTGACCTTAAATCCGGCTTTTGGCAATTATCTATCTTTCATCCAGACAAATACAAAACTGCCTTCTGCATCTCAGACCACCATTACCAATGGACGGTGCTTTCTTTTGGTTTGAAAACGGCACCCTCATTATTCCAGAAGGCCATGATCCAAATATTCGAGCCGATACTGCAATCGGCCCTTATTTATATTGACGATATTTTATTGTTTTCTCCTGTATAGGTACCCATTTGAAGTTATTAGCCCAGTTTGCTCAGATAGTCAAAGACAATGGTGTAATGCTCTCCTAGAGCAAGATGGTCCTTGGTCAGACATCCATTGAATTCCTCGGAGTTCAAATAAAAGATAGCAAGTACCATCTTCAGCCTCATATCGCCACCAAGATCATGAACTTCCCGGATGATAATCTCACAAGACGACAAGTTCAGCAAATTCTCAGACTTGTCAACTACATTCGCGAGTTCATCCCGAAGCTGCCCTCCATTCTCCATCCTTTACATGTGTATCTCAGAAAGGACTCTCCACCCTGGTCCGCCCTACACCGACGGGCTATCCTTAAGCTTAAAGAAGTAGTCCAGAATCTGCCACCGCTCAAGATTCCCGACAAAGGAAAGAGGATACTCCAAACGGACACCTCAGATGAGTATTGGGGAGCGGTCCTCCTTGAAGAATCCAATGGCATCCGACATGTGTGCTGTTATAACAGTGGAGAATTCAAAGAGTCAGAAAAGCATTATCACTCCACCTACAAAGAAATCTTGGCTGTTAAACGTAGGATTGAAAAGTTCCAGTTCCACCTTATTGGTCACCACTTCCTTGTAGAGATGGACATGTCAGCATTTCCCCGTATGCTGAACTACAGGTAGAAACAATTTCCAAATGCTCTGCTGCTTCGCTGGCAACAATGGTTCATCTGCTTCAGCTTCGACGTCAAGCATATAAAGGGCACTTCCAACACCCTTGCTGATATCCTGAGCAGACCTTCAAAATCCTTTCTCAAACCACCAAAGCCTCCTAAACCCAAAAACTAGAATAACCTCTTCCTCTTCCAATCCCCCAGTTTTTAACAAGGAAAAAAATCTCCCGGTTGATGTTGAACGCTTTGAACATCAGTCGTTCACCTTCACCCAGAGACACAGAGTTTTTCACTACCATGTTTCTCTCATTAAGAGATATGGTTTTGATGACTGCCCTGTTAAGCCTATTGGGATTCATCCCTAGTATCCCTTCGCTCATCTCTTCTCCATTCCTGATGTCTTCACCTTTCTTCCTCTAGCCCTTTGTTTTTTCTGGTACCTATGCTCTGTTCATACCATAGGTATTATTTTTAATATCTCATAGCTTCACCAGCTTCTCTCCTACTCCAGAAACTTCCACTCAGACTTCTCTTCTGACTTCTCTGTTTTCCTCTCCTAGTTCGATCCCATCTGTACATGGATCGACAACCTCCACCAGTCTTATAAAGCTTTCAACCCTGCCATACCTGACCGCCGTATAGGCTACCAGTTAAATAAGATTTCTCCCGCCAATTTCTCTATGCTATTTGGGGTTGGCCATGTTATTTATTTCTTCCATAGGCCTATTACCTTTAATAAATCTCCCTTCGGCCTAAATTTCTTCCCTACTCCCTCTTACCACCACTATAAAAACCTAGACTTTAACCTAGCTCGGGTTCCATGGCAGCGTCCTGCTGATTATCATGCTTTCCTCCACGAAGCTTATCGGTACAACCATTCCCTGTTCTCCATGGAGGTTTGGCCTCATGATACACCAGAATGGCCATCCTATCTGATGGATTACCAAGAAATGATCCATGAAGCTCTCCAGTATTATGATGATCTTCAGAGTCTCCGCCGTACCAAAGAAAGAAGAGAAAGAGCCGAAGCATCTCAAAAAGCTCTTGATCAAATTAACTGTCCTGCTCTGGCACCTTCTTCCCCTCTCACCATTGAAGAAGACGAAGATCTTCCCTTGACCTAGACAGCTGAACGCCTCATTATTCCCGACTGTGGTTGCGGATTCATTTGCATTCACTGGAAACGCCTCAATAGTCCTGATCCTGGTGATCCATCCATGGATGATCCTCATATTGATGACCCATATTTTTGGCGCGAAAGACAGACTCAAAGTGACTCCGAAGATTCAAATCACAACTGGCCTTATGACCCGAATACTCTCCTATACCCCTGCTGTAGGGATGGCAATAACTAGTGCATTACAGCTGGTGCTTTAATTATTGTAAAGATAGGATTCTCGGTTAGTGGCCTGTCACTTCCGGTCCTTGCATTATTAGTTTATGACGTAAGCTCTCACGTCACTAAGTTTGTTTGTTTCCTCCTTCCTCGGCCTATATAAGGAGGCCTTAGTTCTCTTGTAAAACATCCTGGAGTCAATAGAAGAACTTCTTTCTTATATTCTCTCTATGCTCTTATCTTCTCACTAAAATTTCTGGTTCAAGAGTGAAGCAAAAGTTCTTAGTTTCTCAACTCTATCCGATAATTTAAGTTGCCACCTCGGTGGATTCTCTCAGGTTAGATCATCTTCAAGCTTATAATAATTAAGCTTGAAGGCAAATGATGACTTAGGAGTTGCCACTCTGTAGATCCTCTCTTCAAGTCACCCTCTACCTTCAATCATAATTGTTGTAATCTACCGATCTCGATCCCCGGTGATACGTCCAAATGCTCCAATAATTGTTTTTCAAAGGTTTTTCAAAAAAAAATAAAAAATTGATCTTCAGAAAAGGTTTACTAGTGTGGGAAGTCCTGGAGAATGCCTAAGTGAACTCTGGTGCTCGGGGCCTGATCTGAGTTGAAAAAGTTGACTAGAGCTTATGAGTTCGATTGTGTGTTCTTGGACTATATCATTGTTAATCTTTCTTATTGATTTCTAGAGCTTGCCCGTTTTTCGTAGTTCTACTTATCCTTGGTATATTGGGCTGGAAACTGCCTCGTACCACGGTAATATGTACCACAGAGCAATTCTCCGAAAATCTCTATGAAGGGTCTGGCTGTGTAACAACGCCATGTACCAAGGTAAAAACCTTGTTTTGTAAAATGATTTTACTTACTGGGCTACCTCAAAACCCATCTGGTATCTAAACGGAATTTAAATAAGTGAATGCCACATGAGAACATTTTTTTTATTGCAAAGCTAATTTTATGACGAAAGTATGAAAATAAAACTGATTGCCCTAACAGTGGATGTTAATACCATCAGAAGACCGGACACTCCTAGAACTACTGTCCCAGAGTTCTCAACATCAATTAGTGTCGCCATAAAGCATGATTTTTCTACTTGTTAATCACAACACAGAAAGACTTTTCTTAAATTTGTTTTTCCTGAAAACATAGAAATCCACCCAAGTCACATGCTACGTTGTACAATCCTTTCATTTTAAGTTACCACTCTCGCTTTCACTTTTACTTGCCACTCTCGCTCTTGCTTTTACAACTTTTTTACTTACTTAAATTTTAAAAAATGACATTTTTCCGCTCTCATCCTCGCTTCCTGCTCTAGCTTTCATAACACTTCATGCAACTTAGGTCATATGTGCGTGCGTGTGTGTGTGATACAAGGAAATTGAAAACAATGTCTCTTTATCAATCCAGCTGCCCTGCCCATTGAGGAAGTACACAAAATTCCCCTCTGCTCCGTGGTAAGATCAGACATTTATAAATACAGTCCTGAAAGCACACAAAACTTTCTATCTTACGACACTGGAGCAGAAACTGTGGATCTGTAGCCCCCCTATTTACTAATTTGCTATTGCAGACACTTCTCCATGATAACCGTAACAGTTGCAGACAATGCCATCACCCATCACCCCTATTACCGGATTCCTTTCGCCTTCTCTTTTTGCTTTTCTTCTCTATCAATCCCTTCGCTGCAAGAGCTTGCAGTTTCTGTTTCTTCCTCTCTTTTACTTTGTCCTCAAAACCTTCATCCATCATCTTCATAGTCGCCACACGCCTGGCCTTCAGAACCTGCAAATACACAAACTCCCAGCATTATGTTCACTATCGACCTCGTACGTCTTCCTTGCAGGAGATGTAATGATGCACTTTTGACTAACTTTCCCATCTGTTGTTACACATGGCAGCTAGTGCCAATGCAAAGGATTCATATTTAAGTTCCTTCCAAACTAAGGAAAGCTGGACAACCATACCTTTGTCAGACAAGAATTCACTTCATTCTCTTTACATTTCAACTCTTCCAACTCTTTTCCCATTTCGGCCTCGATTTTCTGAACAAGAACTATATCTTTCTGCAAATCATACCTCAAATTAAGGAACTACCTCTTCCACAAGTCCTTCAGTTACTAGTATTACTGGTACTACCAAGCATGACACAATAGAAAGACTGTATAGCCACTGACCCTAGAAAGTGCACACCATATATTCAAAAGACTAGAATGTCAGTTTATAACCTGAATTTCGGTATTTTCATCAATGCACACGATAAGCTAAATTTGGTATCAATTTTCACGCTTATCTTCCCAACTTTGTTCAATATGTCCAAATTGGCTGCCATGTGATGTTACTTCTATGCATTAGAATACATCCCAATATGTTTGATGTGCGAATCGAAATAAAAGGTCTAGTTCAATTTGCAAAGAGAGATTTAGCCTATCCAAATATAACTGACCTTTTTTAAAAAACTTATTATTACTATTGGTGATAATATTAGCATTATAAGGGAAGTAATCTCCACTTCTAAACAAATGGAGAGACAATAGCCGAATGAGTATCATCCACCCAAAAAAAGATTAGGTGCTCACCGGGGTGACAAAGCTTAGAGCCAGCCCTCCTCTACCAGCTCTAGCAGTACGCCCAACACGATGCACATAGTCTCTTGCGTATCTGACATAGGCAATAAAACTATAAGCACAACTATGGATGTGTAAAGTGAAAAATCCATAGACTAATATAGATCTCGAACAAGTATAACCTTGGAATATCATAATTAATCACAAGATCAACAGTAGGAATGTCCAAACCACGACTAGCAACATCAGTAGCAAGTAGTATTGGAACCTGTCCCGATTTAAATCGTTGCAGAGCAGAAAGCCTCAGACCCTGGGTATTAAGTGAATGCAAAGCAGCCATCTCAACATCAAGCTCTTCCAATAACAAACTCAAACGGTGACAATCTCTGCTTCCAAATTCATGAAAAATGGTAAGAATCAAAATAAAAATCCATTTAGAAATAAATTTGATTGGCAACAGTAAATCAGCCACACAAAATCCATTGACACTTGCCAGAACCTAAGGAAAAGCATACACATGAATACCTGCATCTTGATATAAATACCATTGCTGATCGGACGTTCATATCTTCCATTTTGGACAAGATATGCACGAGGTAGGCCTCTTTAACCATCTCCGGCGTAAGTATATACTGCTGCTTAAGCGTTTCAACTGTCCTGAAGCCTTCATATGCCTCATAAAAATATGCTGCATTGGCAGAAAGCTCCAGCAGTGTTTGCAGGTCACCTGTCATGGTTGCTGAAAATAAGAGCGTCTGACGATTTTTGGGTAAGCACTTGAACATCGCTTTCAGTTCCTCCTCAAAGCCAACATCCAAAACTCTATCAGCTTCGTCCAAAACTAGAAACTAAAACAAAACAATCAGTAAAGATAAAGGATTATTTGAAACAGGTCTAATATTAAACGTATCTTCATTTAGAGTAATGTCAGTTCCAAGTATACACCAACTAATCATACTTAGCCACATGCCTACATCATGGGACAGAAATAATTCAATTTCAGAAGAAAATCTCTTCCAACCATTCATGAATGCATGCTTGCAGAGAACCCAGTTCCCTAGTGTTTTACACAAATGAAATTGACAGTTGCAAAGTGGATCAAAACACTTTGAAAGATAAAAAAGAGCATGACAAACAATTAATAATCGCAAAACATATGATTGTCAAAGGTGCTTTTTCTCGCAACCAATAGAAGCTCTAAGCATAGGCCTCTTGCAAACAGGTTGTGCCTGGCAGGAAGCACCCTTGCCTCAGCTGAAAAAAACACCAGATTTGCAGACCCTGATATCAAATAGTTTCATGGTTTGAACATTGCAACTCATAAATGACTTTGTACGACTGAAGAACATCCTATGATAACAGCTTCAATTTTCCTAACTAACAAGCATCATATTCACACACTTGACACCAAAAATCAGATTTTTTTAAATGAAACAAACGAATCATTAGACAGCGTGTTCTCCATTTTCTAACCCAAAAACGAGCCATCAGCTCTCCAGTCCTATCATATTCACTCATGATATCTCCTCCTATCATATTTCCTCGCTTTCCTCTACAGCAAACAAACCCACAGTGGTCCAGGCGCTGGAGAAGTTATACCTTGGAAATGTTTCAGGAAATGTAACAATCGTCAGATAACATGAACAACAAAGATCAAACAATACTATAAAGCATCAATAACCTTTGTCCTTTGAAACACAGGACGAACATCCGGATTCTCCTCCATCAGAACCTTCATTCTCCCCGGTGTCGCCACTACAATATGAGGCCGCGAAACCAAAGCCTTAGCCTGCGCGATCATATCCATTCCTCCGACCACCACAGAGCACCTGAGGTGCAGACAAGACCCCAGCGCCCGAAACTGCTCCGCCAACTGGAAGGCGAGCTCCCGCGTCGGCGTGACCACCAAAGCAAAGACGCCGTAAGGGTCCTCCGCCAACCGGTGCAGGATAGGTAGCGCAAAGGCCGCCGTCTTGCCGCTGCCCGTCTGAGCGATGCCAAGCACGTCTCTCCCGGCTAGGATTTTGGGGATACAATGAGCTTGGACAGGCGTGGGGCGCCGCATCCCGAGCTCTTTGCACGTTTGGATGGCCCACTCGGCGAGACCCAGAGCAGAGAACGCGGTGGCCGTGGCGGTGTCGTCGGCGGTGGGATTGGTGAATTTTTCGATTTTAGCGGTTTGCGGGGGAGGGTCGTCGCAATTAGGGGTTAGCAAGGGTTTAACATTTCTGGGTTTGGATTTGGGGGCCCTGGAGAATAGACGGAAACTCGAGTCAACTAGGGATTGCTCTGATTCCTCCATGTCTGAGTTGCCGTTCATCTGAACTGAGAGGGAGGGGCAGTAGTTGAAGCTTCAAACTGTGGGTTGGCGACTCAGAAGCGGCTGCAACAAGACCCCATGTGATGCAGACATACCTCTAAACCTTTTTATAATGTATGCGATATATGTCTAGTTAGATATAATATTAATTTTACATTTTTATCCGTTATCCTAATTTTCTTTTCTCAAATTATTTCTGTCTCTCTCTCTCTCCCTCTAATGCGGTTGCTCAAACAGTTTCTCTCTCTACCCTCCTCTTATCGCCTTTGCCGTTAATCATTATTTGCCACTTCAGATTTCAATTTCTATTGTGCACCTTCGATCTGACATGTTACTAATCTCTGTCACTCCATTGCGTCACTGATCTTTGTCACCTCATTGATCTCTATCACTCCACCGAGCTTCATCACATCACTGATCTCCAATCTTCGTTGCGTCACCAATCTCCATTGCCATCTTCGATCTCCAGCATGTCACAGATCTCTGTCGCGTCCAGACTCTATTATTGCGTCGCACATCTTCAATCTTTGTACACATGCCGACGACTTGGGTTCGTACGCAAATCACTCAGGTTCGTGCTCAAATCAATGGCACAAAACACGAAACTTCCTCAGATCGCCAGAACAGCAGAATCAACATCAGAAAGGGAGTGATTAAAAGAGCAAATCGGATTGTGCATAATTAAGAAACATAAAAAAATCTCTTTGATTGGCAAGAAACCAACGACGCTTTCTCTCCTATTTTTGCAATTTTTTGGATTTACATATTCATTTACATTTTTGTACTTTTGTTAAGACACTTTTACAATTTCATTAAGATATTTTGACTTATTCTTTTAGACACTTTTAAATTTAAAAATAACAATTCTTTTTGTATTTTTAAATATTTATTTAGACACTTCTTTTTATTATTTTTGCATACATTGGCTCAGACACTTTTAAATATTTTTTCAAACACTTTTCGATATCCAATCAGATACTTTCTTATTGCATCGGATACTTTTTATTTTTTTTATAATAATAAATTATTTGTAAATTACTTTAGACACTTTCAAATACTACATTAGACATTTATACATATTATTTTCAGACACATTTGCTCATTACTTTACACACTTTTACATGTCATTTTGGTAGAAAACAAATAGTTTACATATTATTAAAAAGAACAATTAATCTTCATATTATTTTAAACATTTGTATATACTTATTGAAACACTTTGCACATTTGTCTTTTGACACTTATGCATATGTGCATAGTATAATGATTACTCCCTTTATCCTAATTTAGATGAAACGTATTTTTTTTTTTTGTTGTCCTAAAAAAGTTGAAACGTTTTTTCTTTTGAAAAATTTTAAACAATTAATTTACCCTTTTACTCACATTTAAACTCCTTTTACATTTAAACTCTTACTATACAAACCCAGTAAAGAATCTTTTTTTAATCTCTACTCAATCTCTCACTACACAAAATGGCAAAAAAAAAATCTTTTTTTTTAATTATTATTTAAACTCTCACTACACAAAAAATAACACAAATTACATACACCTTAATCTTCGTGTTTAGAGAAACGTTTCATCTATTATGAGACTTATGGGGTATTTTTTATAGTTAATTATTATACCTTATAATAAATTATACTTATACTAGTAATGATTCTAATTATTAAAAAAATAACTTCAAACTCCCTTTTTTTTCTTAAAAAAAAGACTCATTTTCTTAGAGGAAAAACTCTTTTCCTTTTACTTTAATTTTTTACCTAAATTTTCAATCAATATCATTTTGAATTTAATATTTTATCTATCATCATTATTAAATTAAGATTCGAATAATTAATAGGGACCTTAATTTTATAAAATAAAAAATTGGAAATAAAATCATAAGATTCTTTAATTACGAGTTAGCATATACTATTTCCCAATCATATGTGTGTGTTTATATTGTCTACCTTTGCACGTATATAAATATTTACAAGTACAATTTTGTATTTATATAAGGTTTAGGTCAATTAAAGTATAAAAAATATATGGGTTTAAGTCTTTAAATAGCTAGTTCTCCGTTCGGTTCAATTGCTTATTGCATACACTAATTTAAAAAAAATATAGAATTTTACTGCCTAGTGAATTGTGAACGGATAGAAAACCTATATTTTTTATGAATATCCTTTTTTTTTTTACCTAGCATTCCAAAATACTGGCATTCTATAAAAAATTAATAGAAAACTTATAGTTTACAAACATTGTATTAAATGTGCTTTTCAACGTATATAATTCGAATTTATGTATAGTTTAAATAATTAACACTACATGGAAAATAAATAATAAAAATTATATATATTTTTAAATGGTAGGTGAACACACTGTGACAAAACTTCTTTTATAATGGATAAAAGCTTGTACTATATAAAATATAGAGTCTATATTATGTATAGAAAAGGAGACATTCATAAAATAAGAATATTATTTTTATTTTATTTTTTGCCTAAGAGATATACTTCAATAAGTGAAACATTTATCTTTTTTCTTTTGGTAAAATAGGAGTGTATTAAGGAAAAAAAACAATACAAATGAGTTCGGATGGATCATCTAATGAGGATGAAAGGTACAAGTTGAATTACAAATTTTGAAAAGAGAAGTTTCTGTTGCGTCCAAAAGAAATTTTTTTTTTACAGAATTCCAAACATTTCTAAAAGATTATTCACCGTCTTTGTTTCACCATACACATGCTAGGTTTGAACCACTTTGTCGGAATCCTTCAGCAACCAACCTTCAACAATAAAAGGCATGAGATTCAGAATTGTATTATGAGATACATTCAACAGTTTAATTGCCACTTTGAAATCTATCTCAATAATAAAGGGAAAAGACTGAAACTGATGTGTTAGTTTTAAGCTCTCTTTAAGTACCCAAAGTTCGGCTTTTAAAGGGTTTGCTATTTATACATTTATTGAGAATACATCAATAAATTTATCTTTTGAATTCCTATTAATGGCCCTACTCTAAAAGAGAAGGTTGAGATAGCCATCAATAATAAGTTTAAATATCCCAATGTGTATGATGGAGAGAGTAGTATAATTTTTTTGTTCAAGGCAAGTTGTGAGAAATCATTATTTCAATATTTAGCTTTTATGGAAAGGAAATGCTAAGAAATCGTTCAGTCACACCATGAAATGAAAATAGTATTGTGTTAGTTCTTCTATTAAAGTTTGCGAATCCATATTACTCTATATTTCATTCAAACATTTAGAAATAGGGATGAAAAAACGTGAGTCGTTTAGCTAGTTTTGGTGTGGCAAGAAACGTTAGGAGGTTTATGAAAAATCTTACTTCCTCAATAGCTGCCAAACGTGTGAATCAATGAATCATACGTATGGACGTTATACAAAGGCTCTGCTCTCGGAAAGCTGTTCCCTTTTCGCTGTTTCCCATTTGACTCTTCTCCGGAAGGTCCCGCGGGGCCACAGCCTACCTGGGTTGAGTTTGGCCCTTTTATAAGGACACACAGCGATCGAGAGGGAGGGAGATAGAGGTTAGGTAATTGGCCAGACGCGATATGGACTCGCCATTCAAGGCCGATATTCTGAAAGGTCAGGTGGCTCTCGTCACCGGAGGCGGATCGGGAATAGGGTTCGAGCTCTCCACGCAGCTGGGCAAACATGGCGCCTCCATCGCCATCATGGGCCGCCGTAGCTCTGTTATTGACGCCGCCGTCTCTGCTCTTCAGTCCCTTGGGATTAAGGTGGATTTTCCCTCTACTTTATTTTGGCTCTTCTTTCTTGCTGAAAAAAGTTCCCCTTTTTGCTTCCCCTCTTGCCTTTGTTCCATGCGTTTTAACTCTTGAATCATTCCGCTGGGTGTTACTTTGGGCTGGTCTGGGCGGGGTCAAATATATGCAAGAGCTTATCATCTTTCCTCTATTTTTCCCGATCAGCTATATTAATTCTTGGTTACTTTAAGCCAATATATGGTTGTTAATTTGCGCTTGTCTGGGCTTTTTTTATCTCTTATCTCTTTCTCTCCACCTTCTTAAACAACCTTAAAGTTGATTATAGTTAATGCTGATTGGATTGCAGTATTGGTTGTCTGAACTGCTTTACATGCCGTCTGTTGTGGTTGGGTAATCTCTGAGGATGATCTTTTATGGGTCTGCTGTTGGGTATAACTTGTGGGCTTTTTAATCATGCGTGCTGCATTTCCTAATGGATTTTGGGACCTTAAGACGAGGAATTAGCTCATGCTGCTTTCATCTCCCTTTTCCAAAGGCTACTGGATTCGAGGGTGATGTCCGCAAGCTGGAAGATGCTAGAAGAGTTGTTGAATCAACCTTCCAGCATTTTGGACGGCTTGACATTCTTGTGAACTGTGCTGCTGGCAATTTTCTTGTGGCCTCTGAGGATTTGTCCCCTAATGGGTTTAAAACAGGTTGAGTAAGCCTTCCTAAGTTTTGCACAGCTGATCATCATTATGCACATTGATATTTGCAACCTCAAGATGTGATTGAGAGGATTGCTTCTTACCTGCAAAGATTAAAGGACACTTTATTTTTCTTCGGTTTTTTTAATGAGTGAATCATTAAGGAAATTTTCTTTATTTGCGAAATTGATTGAAATTTATGCTTCAGTGGAAAGATCCTTCTGTTTAAAAAAAAAAAAAAAAATCTATGAAATCAACCAAGGACCTGTTCTTACCTGTTTAGTGCACAGCTGATCATCATTATGCACATCAACATTTGCAACCTCAAGAGGTGATTGAGAAGATTGTTTCTTACCTGCAACTGTAAAGATTAAATTACACTTTATTTTTCTTCTGTTTTTTTTTTCATTAGTGAATCATTAAGGAAAATTTCTTTGTTGCTGAAATTGATTGAAATTCATGTTTCTGTGGAGTCCTGAAATTAATCAAGATCCTTCTTTTGTTTTTTTAAAAAAAAAAAAAATCTATGACAACCAAGGACCTGTTCTTAGCTGTTTAGCCCCGAGTCCTGATGCTTTCAATTGACAAGTTTTTACTCGTGAACATTATTTTTAATCCCCTGCAGTTATGGATATTGATGCTGTTGGCACATTTACAATGTCCCGTGAAGCACTTAAGTATCTCAAAAAGGGGGCACCTGGGAGAAGCACATCGGGTGGCGGTACAATTTTGAATATAAGTGCTACTTTACATTATACAGCTTCTTGGTACCAGATACATGTCTCTGCGGCCAAGGTAGGCCAAAAAATCTTGACTTGTTTGTAAAGATCAATTCTCTGGACAAACTTAGTTGTAACATTTCCAATTTACAGGCAGCTGTAGATGCTGTAACTCGCAATTTGGCACTGGAATGGGGAACTGATTATGATATTCGAGTTAATGGGATTGCCCCAGGCCCCATTGCTGGCACTCCTGGCATGAGTAAACTTGCACCAGATGAAATGACTAGCAAAGCTAGAGAATATATGCCTTTGTTCAAACTAGGGGAGAAATGGGATATTGCAATGGCTGCTGTGTATCTATGTTCCAGTGCTGGTGAGTGTCGTTTCTTTATTGTTGCCATCCTTATACTATCTGCAAAATATCAAACTTAGTGCAATTCTTGCATTCTCTTCCTTTTAGTTCCTTAGCGTCATCCTCTTAGTCTTGGTGCCAAAGTACTGGATATAAAGTTCTCCATGTTCTTCTTTACATAGTCTGCGTAGGTAGTCGGGGTAGGTAGGCTTCACAAGGTCTGTGCCATTGATAAGAAACATCAAATTTCCCATGACTGCCGTGAAATATGAAGGGTAAAACAGGCCTATGTTTCACTATAGCATTGGTGATAGTATCCCCAATCATAATAATTTCCAAACAACATTATCTCTTCCGATAATTAAACCTAGAAGCTGTTGGATAGCTTCTGTTGATGTTGCTGCAAAAGGAGCTTTGTCTGCTGATCTTCTTATTGGTCTGCTTCCCTTGTCTCAGTTTTCCTTTCAGTTTGTCTTTGTGTAGTCATTAGAAGATGAACCTGAAATTTGCAGCCAGCCGAGAGTTTGTGGAGCTCAACATGATTGGATGCATTGTTTTGTTTTGGAATAATGGAGAATCTAACTTGAGAATGTTGATTGTGAAGGTAAATTTGTTAACGGGACTGTTCTGATAGTGGATGGCGGACTTTGGCTGAGCCGGCCTCGCCACCTGCTAAAAGAGGAAGTGAAGCAACTATCAAGGTCTGTAGAGGAGAGATCCAGAACCCAACCAGCGGGAGTCCCAACTTGCAGACTCTAGCCCATAAATGAAGCTCAAAGACTTGTGCGCTCTGCTCGCCAAGAAAGTTAAGGCCTTGTTTGAACATTTGTAAGAGGGCTTTTGAATAATACAGTTGTGGTGCCCATGGTTGTTTCCGAACCTCATCACAATGCATTGTTCTTCTTCCCCATACCTAACTCCTGTTTGCCACTAAAATTGAGATGCTGAACTTCTAGAGGTTATTTAGTTGCTCGGGAAACTCCAGTCGTAAAGGATCCGCAGTCAGGGGCAACAAAATTGACTTCTTCAAAATTACTATTAAGTTTTAACAACCTAAAGCCTATAATAAAACTACAAATAACAATACCCAACATAATTTCACCTTACAACCTGGGAAATATTCATAGTAAAACAAAGAAAGAACAATGATAACAATGAGGTAAAGGTCAAGGGGCCGAAACTAGCTGAGCCTCAAGTTAATGAAAGAACCGCTGCCAGGTTCAAATAATAGCAAGATTAACTGGTCAGTGTAGCTGAATTGAATTCAGTCCTTGCGACCAAAATTACCAGGGGGTGAGAAATCTCTGACTTGAATGCTGTCGGAGAAATTCAAAGGCTTCACACGAGCAAAAAGTGCCTGAGAAGTTGGAAACCGATATGTCTGTCACATGTGCGTTTGCAGAGACCATGACTATGGCAAGTCAGAGCATTTAACATCTGTGAAGAGGTGCAGGATAGATGTCCAGTGGCTGATATCGCAAGCGATCCCTGGTAGGCAGCGGTTGCTCCTGTGATTTTACAAAATTCTAGAGGTTAGAAACTCCCAAAAGGTAATTTTGAGCGTAAATTTGACAATCACTTCAAAAATAGAACGTCACCAAGCAGTCAAGTCCTTTTTGGCAGGAATTAAGAACGAACCCATGCAGGGAGAGAAAGCCACTAGGATTAAGCAACTTTCACTCCTTTAAAAGGCTGATCAGAAATCTTCCAATTCTAGATACCACTAGAAGGATTGTGGTATTTGTTTTTATCCATGTTAAAAGTTCATATTTTTCAGATGAAGATAAATGTTGGCAAGGAGTATATAATCTTTGGTGCAAATTCCAGAAGCACAGCACTAGAGCATTTTGGCTGATATCATTATATATTGATAGCTGTTTCTTAGCTTCAAACAAATAAAATAGAAAGGATGGGAAAAGGGGGAAGGGCTGCAGAGCATGTGTTAAAGGAAACGTGCATTTATAAAACCATGACAGCCAGCCATGCATGAGATTGTGCACAAGTAATACATTGGTTCTTTAAAACCCAAGACAGTGGTACTAGAAGCGCGGGTTATAAGAAAACAACACAAATGGTGTCATCAGTTCTTCTTCTTTTTTCCTTGGGTTTTTAGTTAAATTTCGATATACAAAATGGATTAAAAGCAACGAGGCCAATATCATACAAAGGGAAAGCAATACAGCACAAAATGCATATTATATTATCGGCAAAAGGGACAAATTTGTCACTAAAATCCATAGGGAGAATAATTTTACAACTAAATTCTTTTATAGGCAAATTTGTCATTAACATTTTTATTATTGGCAATTTTGCCACTAGCCATTAAATGGTAGGAATATTCCTTTGTTCAAAGAATATTCCATAGCACAACTCCTAAACTTGTCCCTAAAAGTTTTCTTCTTAACCTTTAGCTACTCAAACCTTGCACAACACCTATATAAGTTAAAACCTTGTGTTTGACCACACACTGCCATTGCTGAGCCTTCTTATTTTCACCTCCAACATTGTCGCTATGCAATCCTCTACCGCCGCTACTATTGATCCTTTATTCTAGAACTACAACGCCTTTTAGATTTAGTTCTAATTGCATCAATCGAAACCTATTTGATCTAAGTTTGTCTTTATTCTTAGGAGCGTTGTCAGAATATGTAAAAGAGTTGAGGTAGTGCTTGTGGCAAAATGGGTAGAGTGGTGAAAGGTACAAACAAAACAGGAAGTTACTGATGCAAAGATAATGGTGAAAATAATAGATTCAAAAACTTAGGGGCCAGGATGTTAGGTAAAAAAAACATGGAAGTTAAAATTTACATTTTCTCATTTTTTTTTTCCGTTTGTCAGGTCAAGCAATTTCAACCGTTGATGGCAAGTTTGCACATTTTGAAAAGATCGATAAAAAATTTACCCCCAAAAAAAGTTTTGTGGCAAAATTACTCCCCTGCATCAACTTTAATGGCAAATTTGTCCCTGTTGCCTTGTACTCTCTCTATCGCATATTCTTTGAAACACTCACTTTTTAGCAATTAATCTATAATTTTTTATTTTCAAATTTTAATATATAAATTAAAAAAAAATTATATACATGATAAATAAAAACCTATAATTTTTAAATATATTTTTTTAAATTTTTTTCTAACAACCAATAATATAAATAAATTCAAATCAAACTATGGTCAAAAGTCAACTGTTTCAAATAATATGGGACGGATGTAGTATTATTATTGCAACCATGTCACAGACTTACGTAATGTACCTCTTCTGGGTTGATCTGAAATGGCTTCCCAAAATCTTCAAACATCACTGGAGACAATACCTTCATTTTCTCTTCAACTTCCTGCAATATACATAGTAAGAACATGATCGAACATCATAGTTCATGGATTTCTAATTGCTTGCTTACCCGTCCAGTTACCCTGGATTTTTCCAACAGTTCCCTGGCAATCATATCAAGTATATGCCTGTTATCCCTCAAAGCATTCATTGCAAGTTCTTCTGTTTCTCCAATATACTGGATTTATAACGAAAGTCAAAATCAGTATTTCCAAAAGAAAATCACAGCACCAATCATTCAGAAATGCAGAATGGTCGAAACCAGAAAAGTATTCGACTGCCATCAAGATCAAGAGACACGACAGAAATGAAACTCGGAAGGGTATGCCCTTCAGAGGATAAATAGCTTTGATCAAAGTTATTCAGGCTTCTGCATAGAAAAATAAGAGAAAAAAAGATCTCCTATTACAGCATCACATGTATTCTTAAACACAGTCATTTGGCTGGTGTGTCGTATCGCATCTATAAGGCAATAACCAAAAGCTAATTGATTTCTCCATCTAGAGAGGAAGTTTTCATCCCAAGATAAAAAAAAGAAAAAGTTACTCTTTACTGGCCAAATGTTAATTTCCCTTTTGTTAGGCCTTCTGATTTCATAGACAATTTCTGTTATCAGAATTGCAAAAAGTATATAGTTAGTTTCAAGAGCATCTTCTAACTAAAACCTTGTCCGGTGATGAGTGATGGACGGCGACTAGTATAGCTTTTCTCAGTCCAAAATAGGTGTGCAGTTAAACCAGTATTTCTCACTGTTAGAGAGTCCATATAACATTAACTAAATGCATAATCCACATCTATCTGTAGTCATTTCCACAAAGATTTGAGCTCTCCCATTCTTACTTCCCTGGACCCTCCAGTAGGACAGCTAGAACTATCGGATCAAATATACAAAGATATTTTTGAGAAAAACATGGGTTTTATTCTTCTTCTTACAAAACATACTACATCTAAAGAGTGTCAACATGCAGCCATGAAGAATATCAAGAACCGTTTGCCTGCATAAAATTTTTCCACTTTTCTACTCCAAATTTCAAATGAAAACATGATTGTCTGTTATTTTTGTGGGTGTGGGAAATTTTGTCCCCTAGATTCTAGAGCATTTAATGTAAGTAAAAGAAAAGAACTGTCAATCGTTCTCTTAGCCTTCCAAAACACCAAAAAACATGGAATTCCGTATCTGTAAAACAGGATTAGTTTATCATGGCCTTACAGTGTATTTATTACGTAAAGTTATTCAGAACTGAAAGTGAACAGGCCTTTAGCCACTGCAATTTTTTTTCTCAATTATTTTCCTCCATAAGAGGTTGACATGAGACCATTGTTGCCAGAATCAATCCCTGGCTCAAACGATATCCTCTCCGGTAGCCAAGTCTCAGTCAGGATCTTGAACTTTGATTTCTCTATGTTATCAATAAATGCATATTTCTGTTGTAGGCATACACCACCATAGATTTCTATTGACTTGTCACAACAATAGCATGCGATTTTACAAGGGGAAGCAAAGATCATTACCCTCGTCAGCTCTCGAGTAAACAACTCAGATACTTCAGGTGTCATATTGGCAGTAATCACGCGATGGTCATCCCACTAAATCACCAAGAAAAGCAAAATGAATCAGCCAGGGAGGTCCTGCAAACCAAGAAATCCTAGAGTTTTGAAGAACTGGGAGAGGTACCCTATATTTTATTAATTCCCCTTCGGAACTGGCTGGTCGATCCGCCAGTCCCATCCTCTTCGTTAATTGAGTAAACCCCAACCTTGCGTTTTGTGGACTTATGACCATCTCTCTCGCAATCTGTACGGAGAGAATGCAAGTAAGAAAATAAAGCTGTTATAATTGTTTAAACATCAATTCTAAAAGAACTTAGCTAATATAAAAACACATAATATTACTTGATAGGTAAAATAAAATTAATTTCATAATAAATAAAGTGGTGCTTATTCATTTTGATGAGACCACTTAACCAGAGGAAAGGGAAAAAGAACAACCAAGAGAAAAGATAGCAAGCCTAATGTTCACTTTCAGAAAGAGTTCAGTGCCTGCTCAAAAAAAATAACCCAATCTAAAAGCCCAAAAGAGATATGCTTCCTGTATTTGCTCATCAGAAAGAGACGCCCCACTAACCAATTTTGAGAGAAGAAAATTTGGTTCATTACCACTAAATTCAGTGCTTTAAGCATATGACGTGCAAACTTATTCAACAGGGTGGTATATTCAAAAAAGAGGTTGCCGCACTAATCAAACAGAGAAAACATATAGATTGCAAAAAGGGTTTTTTTGTTTTGCCAATTTCCTTAGTTAGAAATCGAATCATGAGTAATAGATAAGGGTTGAACATATAACTTATGAGAAGAGAGGAGAGGAAGTAACTTCTCATCATTGTTCATTAGTTGATGCATTTCGCCCTTAAGTAGGCATGCCCTTTACAAAAGTAGTCCACCAGAGCTTCAATTGCAAAGTGTGCAGATTAGACTGTGTGCCCATTGTGGACATGAGTTCCCTTAGAACTTCAAGCAAAATCAATCAAGAATATCATGACTTGAATTCCCATGATAGCAGACACAGGTTTCAGGAAGCAAGGAATGCCTTATTAAAGTGGATGCTAGCATCCATCATCCATTCCATAAGGCATAAGTGATGAGCTTCTAACTTTATGTTGAGATACATATAGTCTTCCTTGGTCTTGGATTCCGTCTGACAGGGCACACAATGCTTGCCATCATAGTAGCCAAATCCAAGCCACAGGCTCAGATTGAAATGACGCATGCCAAACTCCAGCTGGAGTATAGCGCCCTCACAAATTAAGACAATGTACATAAATGAACAAATACTAAGGATTTTATTATATTATTATCTAGTACCTAGTTTCATCTTTTTATATGGTTCCTCTTCTTTCCAATCCCTACCAAGGTAAGCAAATAAGAGAAGATTCTAAGACAATTCCAACAGATTATCTAAGAGAGGTACCGAATCTCAGCTAACATATAACAACAGAACTTTTACAAGATAGCTTCTGTGTGAGTGTATGCGGTGTTGTTGGTTTGTGTAGTCAGCCAAATCAAGAGGAAACATAAATTGGTTGATTCCACTAAACTTATATTTCCTACAAAGCAGCAAAACATTATGACATCATGGAGGGGTATTGAAAAGGGTTTAATTAGTGCCCTAGAAGTGAGCGATCAGGTGATTTCCACATCTACTTTTTGCCAATGATGCACTACTGTTTTGTAAACCAGATGTAGATCAGATCTTGAACCTATGTGCATTCTCCTATGTTTAGAGGCTATTACAGGCCTTAAAGTGAATCTGGGAAAGAGTGAACCGATTTCAATAACAGGAGACAATGATGCTGTTCATTTGGCCAAACTTCTGGGTTGTCAGACCAGCCAATTTCCTAGCCAATATCTGGGACTCCATTAGGTGTGAGCTAAATCTACAACTTTACGGCAGCCAGTGATTTCCAAGTTTGAGCAGCAATTAGCAGGTTGGAAAAGAGGGTGCCTCTCAAAAGGTGGTCGCCCTACTCTTATCAAGGGCACCCTCTCTCTCCCAAGCTACTATATGACTCTTTTTTCCAATCCCTTCTGCAGTTGTAAATCGATTAGAGTCTACTGAAAACATTTTTTTGTGGGGTAAAACAGGAGAATTTTTGTCACTGTCTTGTGAATTGGAAAGCTGCAATTGGGTATCAAAGATTTACGAACAACTAATTAAACGTTGCTTGAGAAATGACTACGGAGATTTATGGTGAAAGACTGCTCTTTTTGAAGGAAATTGATAGCAGCTAAATATGGTGTAGAACCTAATGGCTGGGTGAGCAAAATGAACAGATCAGGTTATGGAGTAAGTTGTTGGGGATGGATTCAGAAAAACTGGGAAAAATTATCTACACTAATTGTTTTCAGAGTAAGGAGTAGTGAAAGGGTGTACTTTTGGCATGATGTATGGTGTGGATCCAAGCCGCTTAAAGTCCAATTTCCTGTGTTGTTTTTGGCTGCCTGTAATAAGGACAGTATGGTTGCTGATTGTTTCGGCTCAGACCAAGGTTAGCATTGTTTGGGTTTGGGATATGACTTTTCCCAGGAACGTGAATGATTGGGAGATTCAAAATTTTGAAACTTTTTTGCTTTACTCTGTGGAGAATCATTCGAGGCTTCTAGCCTGGACAAATGCCATTGGTCTGTGGGAAACAAAGGTTCTTTTGAAGCCAAAGATTATTACAACAACCTCCTCAGCAAGCACAATCATGAAAGGGTCTCATCTTTCCCATGGAAAACAATTTGGAAGATAGGTACATGGGAAAGTATTCTCAAAAGAGACAACATCCAAAAGAAAGGGAAATTCTACCAAATAGATGTTTCTAGTGTAAGGAAGCAGCTGAATCCGTTAACCACCTCTTGCTTTTTTGTAAGTGGCCTACAGACTTGTGGGATGCAGCAAAGTCTCTAATGGTTGTTGGATGGTGCAAGCAGGTTCTATTCAAAATGAATTTTGATCGGCTTGGCATGGAGTCAGAACTAAAAAGGGAAAGAAAAAATGCCCTCCCATTAATCCCTCTTGCAATTTTTTGGCTAATTTGGAGGGAAAAGGAACTTGAGAGCTTTCCAGGGTAAAGAAAGGCCACTACCCTTTCTAAGGCTACAATGGTTTAATTTCCTCAGATTTTGGGTGCTAGGGAAGTTATTCTGTAAAGATTTAGAAGTTGTAGATCCTGTAGAGCTATTCTTTTGTTCTTGATTTTTTGCAACGGTTTGCAACCCTTGGTGCTCCTTCGGTATATATGCTATTCTATTTTCTTATCAGAAAATATGACTTCATGTAAGCTTCATGGATAAATGGAATAACTTATCACTACCTTTGTTATTTTCTTGAGATCATCCCTCCCTCCATCAGTTATATCATCACCAAATACCACACGCTCAGCACATCGTCCACCATGAGCTACTACCATTTGCATTTTCATGTAACCAAAGGTTGTATAACCTTGGTCGACAATATCTTCACGAGGATAGAAGACAGATATTGCAGTTTCCTATTCAAGCCACAAGGGATGAAGGGGTGAAAAGGAAGCAGAAAATCAAATTACAGGATGTTCATACCAAATGATCAGACAGCAACTGAGTACCTTGCCGCCAGGAAGCAATTGAGAAAAGGCGTGCCAATCATACCGAGGAAACAAGTGAGCCAATACTACATGACCAGCTTCATGAACAGCTAGCAATCTCTTTTTCTCAAAAGAAACCTATCGGAGAACACATAAACTAATATCAAGAGAACAATAATTTTAATAGTAAAGGCTAAACTACATCAGTGGTCACCAAACTTTAAGTGCACTTTAGCACCATTTTCCTTTATTTCTTTTTTTAATTACATCACTCTAATAATCCTGCAATTTGATCACTCATTCTTGTTTTTTGTCTCCAAATGTTAAAAAGAAATGCTCACATAACATTAACACTTATCCTGAGTAGATTTGCCTCTCACAATAAGTGCACCAAATTTCTTTATTTGAATGACAAACAAGAGTTCATAAATATTGCAGAAATAGAATATTTATTGGGTGCAAAGAAGTTAGGAAAAATAATTGCGAATCTCATGTTAGCACTTCCTAATGTTGAGAGAGAGAGAGAGAGAGAGAGAGAGAGAGAGAGAATGTGATGGAGTGATTAATTTCAAAAGTTCTTGACTTTCAGATATGAAGTTGAAAAAAATGAACCATATGTTACGAATTGGAGGTGGTTACAAGCTTTAGTGATTGAAAATGTACTATTGTGCAGCTTTCCCCTAGTCTAGGACTTCCTTTACAGGTTGTTAGCCCAGTGCTTAAACCTGAATCGTTTCAACTCTGCTTCAATATCTTCCAGGCAAACATATGTTATGAGACTTTACTACTAAATTTTTAAAAGATGTCAAAGAATTCCACCATTTTCTAAAACGTGAAAAAAATAATTCGAAATCTCCAGCCAATGTTAGGGATCTACGAAAAGGTATATTGGTTGATCCAACAGTAAACACCACCACTAAATAGATAATTCTGTTAAGGGAACACAGGCTGCCACCAGACAGGATAATAAATTTTCCATTGATGGAGCTACATAAATAACAGACAGTATAGATGGCAGAAGCACATACACTCTGTTCACATTTCTGCTGTTCTTCCTCCGTAAGGAGCACGCCCATGCCCTCAAGTAACTGTTTGTCTAAGACGTCAACAATGTCCTGCTGATGAATTTTGGAATGCCCTTTCCTCACCTGAATACATATTATGATGGGGAATGTAAAAACACATAAAGGATAAACATTACCATATTACATATTGCTCAAATAAGATTCAAATAACTGCATCTCCATGGGCATTATCTGTTCTGAACTCTTTCCTTTCTGATTGTGTTTTGGTTCTATTAATAAGATTAAGAAAGTGCAAATAAACACTGCATAATCAAATACCTTGTTAAGTGGTAAAATCCCAAACGGCTAAGATAGGTGGTTGGTTAAGGCTTTATATTGCAGTGAGGCCTTTCCACTCATTGCCAATTGATTTTGGTTGGATGCTTTAACATGGCATTAGAGCCTAACGTTTGTCACTACCCTGTTTGCCTTCAGTTGAGAAGGATGTTAAGGTGGTAAATGGTTCAGTCAATGGGTTAGTTAAGCATATATATTGTGGTGGGGAGACATGCTAAGTGGTAAAATCCCACACGGTCAGATCAAGGGGCTAGTGAAGGATTTATACTGTGGAGAGACCCCCCACTCATTGCCAATCGGTTTAGGGTTCGATGCTTTAACATTTCTTAAAAAAGTAAATTTATGTAAAAACCTTGTGAACTCCTTCCAAGGCATGTATAAGCAAGAAGCATGTTCCCGTGGAGACACCAACTTATTTTCAAGTGTATGGGTTGCAAAAACAGCCAAAACCACAAACCTCACCATCCATCTAGAACACAAGGTCAAGGTCCTCACAAGCAGGTATATAAGAATGTAAGACAGGACAGCAACATAAACTTGATTAAAAAGAAGACGTAGAATACACCCTGGTTTCTCTTCTGATAGAACTTGATGTTACACAAACATGCATATAAACAACAGACCCTGGTTGAGGCCTACTGTCATTTTTTAATGATTGAGACAACAACCTTAAAAAGAATAAATATTTTTCCCACAAGCACAAGGTACAAATATGTGCTGGTTTATTTATTTATTATGTACAGGGAGACCGCAAATGCCATGAAACATGCAGAAAGTGGTGATGTACAGACTTTAGATAACCAGATCAGAACACTTACTGACATTATAGCCGCTTCATTTACAATATTCCTAATATCAGCCCCGGAAAAACCAACAGTTCGAAACACAAGCTGTCAAGTTCCAAGAAGGCAACATGATCAGTGTAAACCAAGTAGATTAAAGATTAAGCTAAATAATTAGGAGAAGATGGTCCATGGAACTGATGATCAGGTAGTTTCCACCAAATTTTTGTTTTTCAAAATGATTTTCTAGGAAGATTGAAACACACCGATATGAGAATTTTCAGCCATCAGCATGCATTGTTAAAGAGAAGAAGAAGAGATTGCTTAATGTAGATGGCAGTTGCCATTCTTGCAACCATTCGAGCAAAACTAGATAAATCCTCTCTTTTTTGTGATGGCCAAATTCACAATGAGCACCGCACAAAGACATGAAAGACTGTTAAAATCAGACATAAGAGAGCGCATAACCACTCCAAAATGTGAAAAATCTTTCACTATGTCTCGCTCAATATAGAATCTGAAGGCTTCTGTTTCCTACTTAAAAGGGCTGAAAAGTCTGTCTATATCTCAACAGTCTCTTATACCCCCAACACCCAAAGATAATATCAATTCTTTTAAAAGCAAAGCCCAAAGTAGCCTTTGCCCGACAGGTGAAGACTGATCCCCTCAAGGCACTATCAGACACCAAAGCAGGGACCTCTCCCAAACAAGTCTTTTCCACACACAAGACCCTAGATCAAACACAAGATTTTTTGCTTAAGGAGCCTGAGCCCCCTCGACTCAGGCCAACTTGCATTGGGAAAAAAATATTAACAAAGAAGGGAGGAAATAGGTATGACTAGAAAATTACTTGCAAATAAAAATGTAATTTGTTTTTAATGAGGCATTCACCTTTTCAAAGTCTACATCTTCACCAAATTGCTTTCCTGCACTGTGTACACCAAATATTTGTACCCGTTGCTTTGCATCAGGCAAACCAATGTACACACGACGATCAATACGACCAGGACGAACAAACTCACGGTCTAACTCATCTGGCCTGTTGGTCGCACAAATGAATATCACAGATTGTCGAAGTGAAAATCGATCAACCCCAGTTCTTTCCTTCCTACAAAATAAATTATCTTATGTAGCATTGTATTAAAAAATGTAGCTGCTATTTTAGCATACTTTAGTTCAAAATGGTGTCGGCACATTCTTTGTTCATAAGAACAAATATCAGCACGTTCAATTGCTTTACATAACACTCTTTAGCCAAACAAAACAAAGCACCAAGAAAGACCAACACAGCAATTACTGAGAAAACCAGCAGATACAAAGTTATCAAAGAGCACAAAAACACATAATGGATGAAGTTAGGTCCATTGTCATTTGCATAAACGGAGGTCACAAAAAAGACATCATGCAAAGAACTATGGAATTCTGGACTAGATTTGAAGTTTTGAAACTAAATTTACACAAAAATATGACATATTAAAGAAGAGCATTAAGCTTAGTTTAAGAGAAATTCTCAATTTTAAACCATTAGGCTAATTTAGAATGAAAGTTTAACTGAAATTTCATACATGTTACCTAAGCCCACCTCTATTTGTTCTCCCTCCAGCAGAAAGTTCAGCATATCATAAAACAAAACAAGGATAACTAAGCTGAAAACTTGAGGAACTTACTCAACCAGATCTAATTATTAATGATTTTTATAACAATAATATTCAAATCAGATAACTGAAAACAGGATACACAGAGGCTCCATTTGTTCCAAACTGAAGTTAGTATACTCTGTGTGTGTGTGTGTGTGTGTTTTTTTTTTTTTTTTGGAAAGGGGGGGGGGGGGGGGGGTGGCTCATAATGAATCAAGGTAATTTAGTGAACTTACTCTCCATCAAGCTGTGCAAGAAGAGCGTCAAATATAGCCTTTCTACGGGGATCCTTCCTCGCACGTCTTCCAGCAATAGCATCAATTTCATCCACAAATATGAAAGATGGTGCCTGCAGCAGCAAAGAAAATGTATATTTTAAAATTCAGAAAAACGAAAAGTGCATAAAGCATGGGAACAAATAGAGAAGACTACAGGCTCTTCCTGAACATATCAACTAACGGACATGGAAACAAGACTGTTTTTTAAAGCAGGTTCTATCAGCTTGCCTTTTTAAGTTTCTAGTGCTTTTTCCTTAGCAAGAATCTAGTGACAATGCATGCTGAGATACTTCAGTCTGTACTGAAATAACATGAAGAATAAGATGCATATCCATCACACACATATAAACATGGAATATGGATGTTACAGATATAATAATCAATAATTTCATGATATGGTACAATACTAAGAACTTGTGTTAGAGAACCAAAAGAGGTGTCAAAATTCAAACCCTAAGAAAAAATAATTCAGCATACATGTATTGTTTACCTATCATAAGGAAATCAAAAGACTATACATTTCTACCACTTAAGAAATAGGGCTTCGAAACAACCTAGAAAAGCGTGTAATTCCTTTAGTAGAAATAAAACCAATTATTACCCTCAATACTTGGGGCTTTACACTTTCTTTGGTTGTCTAGTTCAATCTTGCCCTAGGAATGATGCTTAAGGACCTTGGCTACAACAGGTCCCCAATATCCAAGATTACCTTTTGTTAACTTCCTGCAGCTTATAAACCCTGAACTTTATTGAGACATCCCTTATTGACCTGAAACCAGAACCCAGAGCCATCTTTCAGCCCTAAATCTAAATCTTTTGGAAGAACATAATAACCCTTCCCACTAACCTAATTAATATAAAGTGACATCCAGAATAGATTCTATACTTCGGATACAAGAAAAATTAAAAAAATCTAATGCACTTAGTTCATCAAGGAGGTGACAGGTAACACAAAATGGATAAAAAATATGTTGAAGAAAAAAGGGGCAAAATAATGGAAGGAACAAGACACTGAATCACATAAAAGAAAATTTCATGTACAGCATCCAAAGAATAGCTCTTTTCTTCCAGGTTGCAGTTATTGCTGCTGTTTCTTTCTTTTCACGGAATGACAGGACCATCTTCCTAAACAATGGAAGTCTCCCGACACTACCTGAGCCTATCTTCTCCATCCAACTCCAAGATCTCCAAGATGAAAGTTTCATTTGCTCAAACATTGACCCATGCCCTAAGCACCCAAAAAATGGTGCAACTTCTGTGGAAAAAGGACTTCCACTAAAAATAGAACCAACGAAAGCAAAAATTTAAATGCATTCCAGTAGGATACCATTCCAGACAGAAGTTCCACACTTTCTTGTAAAGGAAGAAGGCTCCAAGGAGTAAAAGTAACAAACTTGCAAGACTCATGATAAGAGTTGCCTTACATTTCTCCTTGCGATTGAAAACATTTCACTGATCTTTGCTGTACCACTTTTTTCACTGTCAGAAAACTCTGCACCAGAAGCAAACATGAATGGCAGACCACTTCTTTTTGCGAGGGTTCGGGCAAAAAGTGTTTTACCAGTTCCAGGAGGTCCAGAAAGAAGAACACCCTGTAAGGCAATGAATTTTTAAGCATTTCATATGATTCTAGGATGTATTAGAAGTGAAAGAAGAAGAGAAATTGCTCCAACTTAAGTGCAAAAAGATACCCGAACAAACTGTACACCTCTCTCATAGTACTGCATGGGGTTTCCCATGTAAGTCATCAGCTCATCCAGAAGATCCCAAACATCGCCTCCAAGTACAACTTCTTTGAACATAGATTTAGTTCCACCAACATCCCCAACTGGCTGAATGACCACAAGGTGTGAGAAAAATGAATAACAGAATAACACAAGGAAAGAACCAAAAACATGTCCAATAAGTAAGACTAACCAGAATAAAATTTTCTGCATAAGCCATGTCATATAGTTGGTTGTACTTTTTGGAAAGGAAACGCCTAGAAGTAATGTCAAGAAGCACAGCAGACTCCTTTACAAGCCACAGAATTAATATTCCTGGTACCAATGCAATGAGTACTTGGAGAAAGTAGTGGATTTGCCTTTTCTGAAGGAGGTCTACTTCAACTCCAGAACTTGAGATAATCTCAAATAAATAAGGATCAAGGGGAATATCAACCTGCAAAGTAAAAATAGATTATTTTAAAGAAAACTTAAATCATCAGCTCACTGATAGGGGGAAAATGTGAATTTGCTTACAATGTATTCTAAAGGAAAACCTTCCTTCATAGTCACATACAATCTTTTCAAGTCCTCTGTGAAGACGACAGCAGCAACCTGGTGAAAAGAATATATCATCAAGGAAACATTTGAGAACCCTTTGAAGAGTCATGTGGCATTGTTATTTTGTCACCAAAGGACAAGTTCTATCATTCACTAGAATGACAGTATTCTTTTACGCATTGGAAAGAGATCATGTTAGGAATTCTAGTAAAAACAGACAAGAATAAACATGATATGATGTTGTTGCAAAACTGCAAGAAGTTTCATAGAAATGGAAAAGGCTACTTGGCAGAGTACCAACTGTGTTGAAAAATAAAAGGGAAAAGACATTTAAAATGCAGCTAAGGAAACACCCAAAAGATGATTTTAAAACTATTCACAAATAAATAATGAATAAAGTGATGTCGAACAAGGCTTACCTCAGAGCAATCAAGTTTCTGAAGAAAATAAGTGTACGGAAGTTTGGGGCGATAGCACCACCATCTTTTTGATATCCACAGAGCTCTAGTCCCTTTTGTTTCTTTTGCTTTTCCTACTACATCTTTACGAAGACTATTTTCTACCTCATTCATGTCAAATTCAACAACATATTTTGAGCTTACAGAATCTAATTGCTCAGTTAATTTTTCCTGCCCAAGGACCTCCTTCCATTTATTAAGTCTTCCGCGCCATGTTCCCCCACTTTCGTCAACTTCACCTACCACAATAAAAAAGGTCAAGCACACACATAGAACAAAATGTTACAACTTTTCATATTTCTATTTGATGTGAATCATAAATGAACAAAACACATGTTGATCAACTAGCAATAAAAATCCTAAGCTGCAGGCACGGAAGTTGATTTCACTGTGGCCACCATCATAACAATTTGATACGACAGTCAAGTAACCATTTTGAAATATACAAAAACCAAGTTACCTCCTAGGATAACAGTATATGGCTTTTTCTGACATTTTTCTTCTTTTTTTCATTTTTCTCCCCTACCTATCATAACTTTGTCCAGATCACACAATGTTTCTCCCAGTTTAGATGCAAAGAATGAGAATACTCCTTAGGAAAATTAATGAAAACAAATTTAGGCCACTGCAAACTTCAGAAATGGGACTAACAGAAGATGCTGAATGAAATAAGTGATAGTTTCAGTCAGTGCAGAAACAGAGCTTGTCTCACAAGCAATGATAGACAAGCCTGCATATGAATATAGATTAACTCACCAGAAATTCCCAATTCTTTCCCCACTTGCTTCTTCCCTTCATTATTCAATCTTGCATTGGTGTTTATAATTTTTTTAACATTCTCCTCAGAAGCCTCAAATTCACCATCCCATGCAGTTTCCCCGACAAAAGAACAATCATGAACAAGAGTTCCATTAGGTCCTTCAATGAACTTTTTCAATTTTAGGCCTTTAGGCATGGTCTTCCTCCATAAGTTTTTCTTGAACCTGCAATACCAAGTGGGAATAACATTTTTTATTTGATAAATCCTCCTGCAACAGAAAAATATCTTCTCACACACAGACAATGATCCAAAAACTGTAACGAATCAAGTAATAAACTAGCTACAAATTCAAACACAAGGAGGTAGCTTTAAAGTGTTAGTTGTGAGGCCACAGATTAGGATCTATGAAATTATTCTTTTATACTCCATTCATGGTCTGCAACCCTTTCGTGCCTTTATAGATATACTTTTTCAGTAGAAGGAGAGAAAAAACAAGGAAACTTTACAGTTCAAGTGTCCTCTGCAAAAGGCAGTGAAATAACTTATCAGAAAGCAAAGGCAGTCATACAAATGCCACAATGGATAATTTTCCAACCAGATGTTCTTCACTTTCTACCCATATTCTATCTATGACAATTCATTAAATAAGGACATTTGAAATGGTTAAGCATATTCAACCATGCATTTGTAAAACTCACAGAATGGTCCCAAAACATCCCAAATAACGAACACATGCACAACAGGCTCAAGCAAAGTAGTCATAATGTACTCAGCAAACTTGTTAGATCGTCAGATTATTAAAACATGCATGATCACCCACACCGTGCATTGCAAAATTTCAGCCAAGTGATAATGATCAGTAATAAATTATGTCCACATGCACATACTCTACTTCTACGGCAAAATTTTAGAAAAATAAATCATTCACAAAAAAAAGGTAGCCTCCCTGTGACTTAAAATTCATCTGTAAACTTTGCTATAAAATCAATCAAGTGTTTTCATCAAAAAAAGATCATTTAAGTGCTTGAGAAACAGCATGCAAAAACCAATTTCCAGCCACCAAACAAGATTGAGAAAATAAAATCAATCAATAGATTCCATGTTAAGGCAATTAAGTAATGCAATTACTTTCTAACATTACTGGGAGAAGGATCAGGAATCAATGCCTCCATGTAAGCCTCCATTAACTCTTTTCTTTGTCTATTAAGTTGAGGAGCACAGAGCGCGGCATACAGTCTTTGACAAGAAAATATTGCAAAAAATACATAAAGCACGAAGATAGCAAATCTTTTTGGTTCCCAAGTCTTCAAATCCTGAGAAAAACAAAGAAATAACAGCTTTGGTAGGTTAATCTCTTAGGAAGATGGCAAAAAATGCCACCACATGAATAATAATCGCATCTAATTCATTCTGAAGAGTTAATATATGATGTGATGGGGATGTCTTCCTATCTGATTCAGGATAGGCTAAGCAATGCAGAAAGTCGTTCAGAGATTGTGGGTAAGAAGACAAGAAGCAAGAAATTAAGTCATTAAAGGCAATTTTTATGCACGAATATCAAAACAGACTATATGTTACAACAATGGATGTATATCTGAGAATGAAAAAAACAAAAACAAAAACAACAACAACAATGGGAAGAAGGGAAAACTCAATACCATCTCACACTAATTTCTAGCCGTCACAATTAGCATAATGAACATCAAATATCATTAAACCATGCATATTTCTTCATTAATAAGAATATTTGTTCTTCAGCAGTGATGCCAGTAAACGTTGAGAATGGAACACGGAAAATAAGGAGAAGGGAACCCAACATTCTCGCTCTGATTTCTAGCAATCGAATTTTCACCAGAGTCAACATCAAGCAGCATTGTGCTAAATAGATTTCATTTTTACCAGAGTATTTTATTTAAACGGACAATACACTTTTCTGGAGATAAAAGAAACCTCGGCGTTAGGACGTTCATCATTCGTCCTAGTCCAGACATGACAGAAAGACAACTACTTTAGCAGTTTAAAGTGAAGCAATGTGGCTATACAAAGAAATGCAATTCAAACGTCAAAACGAGAAATAATTAATATTACTCCAAGAACCAGAATTTTAACATTCGGATTCGTAAATTTTATGGTGCAGAGTATGAATATAAACCTATGGAACAAAGTTTGTTCACGTTAAAAGTCCACAAACTTACCTTCCACCGCTCCCACCTATTCCAGCTCAGAAATTCCGGAAAGAATTGATTCCGAAACCAAGTTAACTCGTCATCCATCTTCACGAACCCACCCTCCATTCTCTTCACGAATCCCCTAGCGCGTGCCTCGACCCCATCAAAATCAATCCCAATTTCCTTCCTGAGCGAGTCGTGGAGTTTGAATAAGAACCTCTCAGACCCGAGTCGAACCGACCGCGTCAGGCTCGTCCAAGAAAACCGGCCAGAGCCGCTGGGACTGGCAGACGAAGAGGCTCGGAGGACGGGCTTGTTGCGGGAACCCTTTCGTGTACGCATGGTGGGCAGTCGAAAAATGATGAGAAATTGATCGGTTTTCGACATAGATAGAGGGGAGCATAGAAGAGGGTTCGCTTTGTGTGGGAGAGGGAGTTCCATTTTCCAGGAATGAAACAAACTCAGCTCTTGTTCAGCCGTTGTCGGACCACGGCCATTTGAGAGACGTTCGTATCTACCGGAGATAGGGGGGGTTTCGAGGGGTTTATCTGAATTTGGTTAGTCCCTGGCTTTGGTTGATATTACAGTTTCATCCTTCTGGTTTGAAATATATATTATTTCCCTATTTTTTATACCATCAAAAAAAACTTTTAAAATCACATTTTAAACGGGTAAATTATACCGTGGGCTCCTTAGCTATTTTTTTTTTTTCAATCCTAACCGAACCTCTCTTTTCTTCAATGTATCCTTATAAAATCTTACCTCTTGAAGTGTATTTTAATTGGATCTCTTAACGGAATATTAGTAGAAAATAACACTTTAGTCCCTAATTTTTCTTCATTCTGATCCCAGTACCCTAAAACTTTATGAATCTAATACTTGAACTATCATCTTCACCATTTCTGGGCACCATTTTCTTTTATCCTCTTGTCTACTTCGATTGAACCTGGAATTAGTCCGTGAGTAAACTCACTATGCTTTGCCACTCCAAGCATTCGTTGGAGCCAAAATGAAAAGCCACAAAGCTCTTACCTCGAATGGTGAAGTTGATGTTAATGTTGATGTCAAGGACATTGCATTTGAAATTTTCTTTATACCTACTTAAGAAAGAGCTTCTCAAATGCATGAGTCAATTTTATTAGGTAAAATTCATTTCCCATCCATAATATTTTCACGTTGTCCCAAACATGTCTCTAACCTTTATTTTATTCTGTTAAAGGCTCTAACATGCCAGATTATGTCAAAAACACCATCCTTCAATCAATTTTACAGTTAAATTTAACAAAATATCAACAATAATGCAACTTCTATACCAACTTTTTCTTCATCTCCTTCAAAGCACCCTCAAGTTAATAAAATTCACACTTCAACCATCTATGTTCCATTTCTCTTACATACTTTCATCCCACCCAAATTTATTGTTTCCTCTCAATCATGCCATAAATAAAAGAAAATAGAACTTTTTTCCATAAAAATTGAGCTTAGAATAAAAAATGTAAAAATAAAATTTGATGGCCAGATGTTGTGGCAACCACCCAAAAAATGAGACTATTGCTCCTCGCACCACAATTCTCTCCTCCACTTCTAGACCAAGTCATCACTCACTCACTCGCTCGCTCTCTCTCTCTCTCTCTCTCTCTCTCTCTCTCTCTCTCTCTCTCTCTCTCTCTCTCTCTCTCTTATCCTTGCCCCTCCAAACCCCACAATACCCTCCAGCTCTCTAAATCCATTTCTATTCATGCCTCTTCATTTGAACCTGCTCCAAACTCAAATCCTAGCACTACCATCGCTAGGGTCACCAACAAATCGGCAAAAAAGGCCAAGGAAACACCCTAACCCAAGCCAATGAGGTGCAAAAATCAGATCCTCCCATAAATGAGTACGATTGGGAGGAGTATGTGACAAGGGTTCGGCCAAGCTGATCAAGCAGCAGAGATCGTGAAAGACTAACTAAATGAATGTCACTAGAGACTTGATAGGGCCATCAAAGTTAGAATATGCAAAGGAGGTGGGTGAGCCGACTATGACACTAACAAAGCACAAGCACGGTTTTAAAGGAGAGGATGAATTTGGGGATGAATTTGGTTCTGCTTGGTTTGAGTAGCCTAAGAATTTGCCATTACCCAATTCAATCTCCTTGAGAAAAAATGAATTTTTCCAATGTCAGTATGATTCTTTGTGTTTCATGTTACTAATGTTGATATTGTAGTAAGTATTAGAAGACCCCACAAAATACTGAATTTCTAGAATTCCTTTTGTATCGATGAAGTGTGAACTTTGCTAGCTTAAGGGTGCATTAAAGGAGAGAAAGAAAAAGTAGAGACCAAAGTTAGCATTCTCTTGGAAATTTTATCAAATTTAACTGTGAATTTGATGAAAGGATGACAATTAGGACACAATCCCTCACATTGGAGACTTCAAGAGAATAAAATGAAAGTTAGCAACCTTTTCAGGACAACACGAAAAGATTATGGATGACACATGAATTTTACTCAAAATTTATTTTCATAATTTTGTTTTCTATATAATCTTACCTTCGCGGCTTCCCTTTTGGTTTCCCTCTCTGACTGCTTTGGATTTCTCACTGCTTTCATCGGCCACCACTCTCTCGCTTTTGGTCTGAGCCCAGTTGTGATTTGAAGTTCCTCCTTTTCCCTCTTTTTACTGTAAGCTATTCACTCTTCTTGCGTCTTTTTTTTCTCCCTGATTTGGGTTCGTTTCCTTCTTGGGGTTTTTTTTTTTTTTTTTTCTCTTCAAGATTCGGTTTTTCTAGCTTCTTCACGGTTAAATCTTTCAGTAAATAGCTGGGATTTGCTTCTTTAACTATTATGCTTTGTGGGTTGGAGGGATTTTCTGCGTTGATAGCTGTGATGGAACTATAAATTATAAAAGTTATGCTTCAGATTTAAGTTGCTACTTAATGGGAGTCCTCACAAGTCATTTTTTGCAGGCTCGAGTTGTGTTGTGCGGGTAATAAGCAAAATTTTCACCTTTTTTTCAGCCGCCATAGTTGTTTAAGAAATTGACAAAGCAGATCGAGACAAAAAGCTCTGCCAGCGAGGGGGGAGGCAGCGGAGGGTTCGGCGAGAGAGAGGCAGCGGAGGGGAGGATGAGGCGCTAGTGGTTTCGGGATCGGGCTGGAGAGATGATTTTGGAGTTTGCAACTGCAACGAAAACCACAACGATGGAAAAAATTTTGGGATTAAAGGTATTAGGGGTGTAATCGATAAATATTCAAACATAAAGTTCGGACAATTAATTGGGAAAAATTAGAGGGAAAAAGATGTTATTTTAAGACCTAATTGTAGTGTTTTTTATGCAACATCAACTTTTACCGTGAAAGTGAGTGGTAAAAGTAGTTGAATCGATTCAATTAGAATGCGTATCAAGAGGCAAGTATGGATGTTAATAAGCCGGGTTTAGCGTGGGTTGAGTTATTCCCAAGTCCTTTTCACTAGGGGTGAGCATGGGTCGGGTTGGTTCGGTTTTATGGTGGAACCGAACCAACCCGAAATAGCCTCGGTTCTAAAATTTTTCTACCCAACTCAGAACCAAGAACTGAACTGAACCAGAACCATGGTTCTGGGTTTCTCGGTTCTGGTTCTCGGGTTTTTCAGTTTATACTATATACCTATAACAATACCAAAATTCAATAAATCTACATCCATAATCAGTTTTATGACATATTCAACATAATATATAATTAAATTAATATTTAAATATATGTACTTAGATACATTCAAAAGAGTTTAAAATGTTGTTCTTACAAAAATGGTTCAAAAGAGTTGCGTGTGGAGTATCTTTTATCTCAACTAGTTTACTTCATTCCAGTAATTCCAATATTGGTATAACATTCAATATGGAAAATTGAGCCTTTAAGACCATCTTATTCAGTATCAAAACCTAAAATATGTTCATGTCATAAATTTTTAATTTTGCATGACTCAAATGAAAAAAAATCATAATTGTGTCATAAGGAGTAATCTGGAATAAAAGATCGAAAATAAAATGACTTAGGAGTGGTGGATCTATGAATCAAAGTGATTTAAGTAAATATGGAGAAATTTCGTAAATGATCCCACAACTTCCATATTGTTTCAATTTGGAACATTAGTTTAAGAGTTTAATATAAAAATATAAAATAACCATCATAATACTTCAAAGAAATATGTGTGTGAGTGTGTGTGTGTATGGATATATTAGTAATACTATAATTTTTATTATATAATTATATATATATATCTCGGGTTCGATTCCATCTCGGGTTGGTTCCATATGGAACCAAAACCAACCCAAAAACCGTCGGTTCTCCTATATGTGGAACCAACCCGAGAACCATGATCAATTTTTACCCAACCCAACCCAACTCAATGGGGGTGGTTCGGTTTCGGTTTCAGGTTTACCCAACCCATGCTCACCCCTACTTTTCACAATATAAGAGCTTTACCAAAATTTGTCATGCACTTGCTGGAGGTAGGGTTTCTTTGTCTAAATCATCTTCAAGCTAACTTGTAAATATTGTATTTTTTATGGATAAATATTAAATTCTTAAAAAAATGAGCCGGTTAATTTTCCTATGCAAAGCTAATAATTAGGTAAAAATTTTAGTAAGCATTTTAGTATATGTCTAGTATTTCTTAATTATATTAAAAAATTTTATACACATATTAATTATTAAAGTTAAAAATTTTAGTAAGCATTTTAGTATGACCTTTTAAATTTAAGCCATGGTTCGCTCGAGTTGCTTGAACTTGGAAGTTTATCACTTGAACAAAAAAGTAAAGACTTGGAAATTTTTGAATTTTCATAGGAGTATGAGAAACAATCCTAATTCCTAGCAAAAGTTAAATGAGAAATTCAAAAACATATATAAAGGCCTAAATGCAGCAGACCAGATTAGTGGTGCATGGGCCTTAGCTGGATGAAGAAAATGAAGCAGCTACTAGCTAGCTTGGGATTAGGAACTCTCTATAGAAGAGGAGAATTAATTAGGAGGCGGGAAAAATGAGCACTGAGCAGGGGAGGAAGAGAGTTGAGTAATCAGCGCAGTTGCATTTGCAGCGAAAAAAAGAAGGAAATTGGGCAGGGTAAATATTCAAGGGAGTAAATATGCATGTAGAAGCACTTTCTTGGCATAAAAGTTAGCAATCTCTCTCTCTCTCTCTCTCTCTCTCTCTCTCTCTATGTATATATAGCTTCCGTATCAAGTCTTAATTAGTCCTGTTACATGTATATATACACATACATGCTTGTTTACTGGTTTAATTAATTTGTTAGCTTTTAATTAAGCTGCTTTGATTAATGTACTAACAAGGTCACCAATTGATTGATATTTGTATAAATATTGGAAGATGCAGGAAGCAAATTAATAGCTGTGCCAACCATTAGCCAGAATAAAGAGATGATTAATTAGCTTGTTGATTAATTGAAAAGATCAATGTTTCTTTGGGTTAATTCATTGTTATTTCCGTTAAATTTCAAGAGTGTGGCCAAACGCTCGGCTTGGGCCACCTAGAATGAGTAAGCAGTGATTTAGCCTATAACTCTTTACCTTGAAGTAATCAGTCGGATGCACACCAAGACAAATTAGTTTCTTTACCTCACATCATGACAGCTTGTCGACATTACATTAACCATAAGATAACCCTCTTCTTTCTTCATTCTTGTTATGCCTTTTAAGTCCTCCAACTTTTCATTCTCTGCTATTCACCCTATGCTGCTTCTCCGTTATCCTTTATACACTTGATTAAATTTAAAATGACTGTGTGTTGTGAAAACTGAAAAAGATATTGGTGTATCTGAAAAAGTATTCAAACTTTAGTGATCCTATTTGTAGCCTAGAGGACTACACCTTCATCCCACTGCATGCGAGAATAATTTCATTATATAATTGAGCACACAACTGACTGATCCAGCAACCATGTACAGGAGCTAGGAATATTCATCCACTACACAAGAATCATCAACCATGTCCCATAACTCCACCTTCCTCCTGCCGCCAAACCTTGCGCCCGACGAAGCTAGCCCGGGATGGATGAACAAAGGGGACAATGCCTGGCAGCTCACTGCGGCCACACTCGTGGGGCTCCAGAGCGTGCCGGGGCTCATGATCCTCTACGGCGGCGCCGTAAAAAAGAAATGGGCGGTCAACTCCGCCTTCATGGCCTTCTACGCCTTCGCCTGCGTCCTCGTTTGCTGGGTCCTCTGGGGCTACCAAATGTCCTTTGGCAAGCAGTTTTTCCCTTTCCTGGGACTCATCAACCACTCGCTGGATGACAAGTTCCTGCTGGACAAGGCTTTCTCCGGCAAGTTCCCCAGCGCGACGATGGTGTATTTCCAGTTCGTGTTCGCGGCGATCACGCTGATACTGATCGCAGGAGCGGTGCTGGGTCGGATGAACTTCATCGCATGGATGCTGTTCGTGCCGCTCTGGCTCACCTTCTCCTACACCGTGGGCGCCTTCAGCATTTGGTGCCCTGATGGCTACTTGTTCAAATTGGGACTTATTGATTACTCCGGTGGTTATGTCATTCATCTGTCTTCTGGTGTTGCTGGTTTCACTGCTGCCTATTGGGTATGTGTGTGTATTTCCATCTTCACCAATATATATAATAAAATAAATTAATTTAGCCATTAATTAATTATCGTAATAATTGAAGGCCATCTTCATCAATCGTTTGTGTTGCCCATCACATTTTAGGTTGGGCCTCGTTTAACCAAGGACAGAGAGAGGTTCCCTCCAAACAACATATTGATAATGTTGGCGGGAGCAGGGCTTCTGTGGATGGGGTGGACGGGCTTCAATGGCGGCGACCCCTATGTCGTTAGCGTTGACGCTTCCTTGGCCGTTCTGAACACTCACGTCTGCACCGCCACTAGCCTGCTTACTTGGCTAGTCCTCGACCTCATCTTTTTCGGTAAACCTTCCGTCATCGGCGCCGTTCAAGGCATGATCACCGGCCTTGTCTGCATCACGCCGGCAGCCGGTAATGTGCATATATTAGTATTAGTATCCTCATTCTATGTATATCTTAATTTAGTTAATACAATGGAGAGGCGTACAAAATATATGGCATATATATAGTAATTGAAAACAACGTACCTACCCAGGGGTGGTACAAGGATGGGGGGCAATGGTCATGGGTCTCTGCTCTGGCTCAATTCCATGGTTCACAATGATGGTGGTCCATAAAAAATCGGAGCTTCTCCAGAATGTGGACGACACGATGGCGGTGTTCCACACACACGCCGTGGCCGGGAGCCTAGGTGGCATCCTAGTGGGATTGCTGGCAGAGCCGAAGCTGAACAACCTGTTCTACTCAGAGTACGGGCACTACGTGGGGCTACTTTACGGGCTGACAAGTGGGAGGGCGGGGGCAGGAATCCGGCAGGTGGCAGTGCAGCTGATGGGGATCTGTTTCGTTGTGGTGCTGAACGCTGTGATGACGAGCCTGATATGCGTGGGAATACAGTGGGTGGTGCCGCTGAGGATGTCGGAGGAGGAGATGGAGGTTGGGGACGAAGCTGCGCACGGTGAGGAGGCTTACGCTATTTGGGGTCAGGAGGATAAGATCGAGCATTCCAACTCCAAGCTTGGAGGAGCTGAAGCTGTTTAGTCCTCCTCAGGCTCATCATAATTTGTTAACTTGGGCATCACAACGAAACTATTATATATAGTTCTGATAAAAATAAAATAGTTGGAAACCATTGAAAATTGTTCGAATTCCCTCTAGCTTCTTCGTTTTTCTTAAACGATCCATATTCTTTTTTTTTTCCGTGTAGTTTTAAATTAAATTTAAAATCTCGCATCTTAAAATATCTAGACATGATTGTTATCTTGTTCTTTAAACAGCAAGAAATTATTTCTCTTTCATGAAAAATGCATGAAATCATTTTCCTCTGATAAAGCATTAGCACAAAAAGTGTTCTTTGTAAAAAGGAATGTTCTTCAAGGAGATTTAGATGTTTTTAAGTAAAATTGAAAAAAAAAAACCACTATAGCTATCTGTCTGGGCCTTATTGGGTGCTATAATTTTGAGCAGTTCTAGTTATATCATTAAAGTCGTAATTTGGTGTCAAATTAACCACCAAAGTTTTAAATTAGTTCCAATATAGCCACCAATGCAAATGATAGTGAGAATATTTCATCAAATGGTATAATATTCATTTAAATGTGATTGTGTGGTAAATAATGGATAAAATGACATGTCAAATATGCAAAACGCAGAAACTTCATAGTTAGGGGCATAGACCAAATAACATACCATAGTTAGAGACCTGGACCAGATTACCACGATGTCCACCACTCAACCTCCTTCCACCACTTTTAGCCTCGATCCAATACAATCCATGTTTCCTCCTACCACCGACAATGTAAAAAGAAAAATAATAAATAAAAGAACAAGATCTTGTAACTCGTTCCCACCTCCATCCCTCTTTGATCCTGTTGCTGATGATTCAACCAACATCACCCTAACCACCATCATCCAAGCCTCACCCTACATCATCGTCATTGGTGTCGCTAACCATTAGTGTTGCCAATTCTGAGGAGGAGTCATTCGCGAAGTCCACTACTTGCCGCCACCCCTACATGTCACATGTTCATTGGGAGATCGTCACTTCTGTCCCCTTTGTGATACGGGCCCCAATCACCCTAAAACCGCCACCCCGCCTCTGTCAAAGTTGAAGATCAAGAAAAGGGGGCTAGCTCGAAAGGGAGTAGTTAGGGTGGTCACCTAGGTGGCCGAAAGAGTCAGTGATGGGGAGGCTAGTTGGCTTGGTAGAAGATGTCATATGCAGAAGGAGCAATAGTGATGTTGGAGGAGGACGACAACGATGATGACAATAATGGATATGAACAATAGTGAGAATGATGAATTTCAATGCACAGTCAGCATTCCATTTAAAGATTAGCAAAACGTCAGTATGTATAAGTAGCATTCTATTTATAGCTTAGGGTTGCTAATGGTAGAATGGCCAATTTGGCACCAAATCATGATTGTTTTAATGAAATTGGAACCATCCTAAACTATAGTGGATAATAGGGTCTAAACCCATAACTATGCTGAATTTTTTGGTACTTTTTTTATGTTTGATGATTTCATCTTTAATTAATTGATGGAGTAAGACATTGCTCAGAGAATGAAAATGTAGATTATTTTCATCAAATAGGGTTATTATAGGAATGCACATCATCTAACCTTTCTTTAACCCAAAACATGACATGTATGTTTTTGTTTGTTTTAAGTGGCCAACAAGTTGGGAAAGAACCACACCAGTAGCAACCAGTGGTTAGTTTGCCTGATTAGTTCATAAATACTGTCGACTCTTAAACCCACCGACTTATATTACATAACTTATAAAAAAGTGTTTTTTTATTTTTTGCTTTTTCTAGATGCGATTGACTATTTCTTAAGTTTGATTCCTTTATCACAAGGTTATTGCCTTTAAGGGTTTGTTTTGCAATTTTCCCAATTTTAGTCTGTCGGAGGTTTTCCATTGGTAAGATGCGTTTTCAATCCCTAATTTTCTACTCTTTCCTATGTTAGTTCCTAGTTCCATCCATGTTCCAATTTGGTTCCCAAATTTAATAACCTATTTAACCAGTTTATTTTTGTTTGCTCTCTTGATCCTCAAATTTGTTTGTGTTGTTTTTTATGTATTATCTTCTAAAATAAGACATTGGTAGTCACTGTAGCAATGTATTTTTAAGAGTTACCACTAATTTATTTGCGTCTAAATCGATTGAAAACCTTAAAATGATTTACGAGAGTTCAAGGGATTCGAGAGTATAGTTACACTAAAATAACTTTATTTTAGTGCACAAAAATTGGCACCATAGTTTGATTTAAATTTCTTTATTGCTTTTAAATATTTTAATTAATTTTATAAACCATAGATTCTATCGAGCTACAGAGATATAGACTCTAAAAATTATTATTTGAATTTTTTTTTGTATATTTCAATGTCTTCAAACCATGTATCCTATTAGACCACCTGGATAAGGATCTATAAACTTATTTTATTTCTATTTAGTTTTATTTTAAATACTTTAGATAATTATCAATCTAAACTATAAATTCTATCAGATAACATGGATATGAATTTTAAATTTTATTTTTAATTATTATCTTAAGTTCATGAAATTGAACTTTTGGGTAAGACTGGTATTTGAGATACATTATTAAAAGAGGTTGAATATTAGTTATAAAAATTAAGTGTCTATCCTAAACCTATAATCTCAATGATCAAAACAACCTAAAGCTCGGATAAACAAAATAAAAAACAAATGCTGTCAGTAACTAAATTAAAACAAACATAGGAACTAAAACGAGCAAAAGTAAATAGAACGAGGGTCAAATGGTAATTATATCAAAAGTCAAAAGATTAACTGGGAAGATTCGAATGTTGGGCGGGTCGGGTAGTGGGTCGCGATCTGGGCCCCTCTTCGATTCTCCCTTCATCGTCGACAGCGAAGCTAGTAGCAGCTTGGGCTTTGCTCAGGAAGAAGCGGCAAAAACTGGGACGCGATCCGGCAGGACGAGCGGCGGCCGATGGAGTCGGAGCTCATGGACCCACTCCTAAACGCCGCGAGACTCGGGTGCAAAGCTTCCCTCATTCGAGTTCGACACAAATGATAGCGAGGTATGCCTGGGGACAGTGGCGTGGCATGGGCAAGGCAAAGGTGGCTGGCTTGGAAGGTCGACAGTGGTGAATGGAGGCCGGAAGTGGCGTCGAGCGGGGGACCGAAGCGTCAGGGGTGGCGGCTGCTCAAAGGGAAATTTAGCGTTTCTTGGTGAGGAGGGAGATAAGACCAGGGACTAAATCTGTATTTTGACCTTTTTTCCAGCTGGAGGTTAGGGTTGCGAAATTCTTCTCTTTTCCTCTCAAACTAGTTTCAAATCCCGTATAACGGACAGGAATATAGTTCATATAAAAATGTATGTTTTACTCACTACATACACAAGATCTTTGTATGTGATAGTAATATTATAACTTTTGAAATACCTTAAATAGAAATGATATTTAATGGTTGTAAAGATTGCGAAAAAAAAGGGGGTGTGTGTCAACATACTTTGATAACATCTATAATATAAGTAAAAAGGTATTACAATTAAAAAACCTAACTCATCCTGTTTTACACATTCCTCACACATCCTCCGATCATCAATCTTGTAATAATTTGACTCCGAATTGCTAGCAGGCGGAGCTTAAATGAATTTACTTACACAGGATCTACATTAAAGACAACGAACTTGAGATTTACAGGTTCAACAGATAGAGTAAAAAATCGGGAGGTCACCTCTCAACAATTATTAATATGATGCCATCAGCTTGCATGCGTAGCTTTTGAATAACCTTTCCCTAACCTTCACCATTTTTCTTCTTTCAGTGTTTGAATGTAGGATATGTTCTGGTTCATGAAATTAGTACCATGGTTGATCGACAGAATAACATAAATGTATTTAACCATCGAGATTCTATGCATGGATAAAATATGAATAAAGTATAATCCCTTGATAATCAATCTATACTTAAAATATTAAGAGACTTCATGGGTAAAAATGACAATAAGATGGCCAAAATCCCTCAACTCTGTAAATCTATGAGAAGTTCAATTTATGTACCATCTCAAATGACCGATGAAACAATAAGTGACACCAATATTGCAAGGTAAGTAAATACCAAAGTAAATGCAAGATGGACAGATACAATATTTTTGGATTATCGAGGATTTTGCAGTAGAGCTTGAGAGAGAATAACAATAATAATTGCTAAAGTTAATGAGTCTATGGTCATATTTTTTGGTTGCATACGGAAAAAAATAATATTTTATAGGTAAAAGGAATGTACATAGGTTAAAAAATAGAAGGAAGAAATAAAAAAATAAAACAGTAATTAATATTCTGTAAAACTAAGGAGTTGAGTAAAAGTATATGGTAGAGTAAGTAATCTATTGTTTACTGCCAATAAAAATTAACCCGTAAAATGGAGGGCTAACTCAAATCAGCCAAAAAACAAATATTTCAAAATCCCAAGAAAAAATACAGAGTAATTAAGTGGGGAATAAATATGAAAAGGGGAAAAAATTTTGATTTCAGCCCACCCCAAGTGAACAAAAAAAAATCTAAATTTATCAGGTCCAAGAAGAGATCTAATATTAGCTTAAGAATCAAATTCGGCCGAAAAGTTTTGAGATAAAAGTTGAAGCAGTAGACTGATGAAGTTTAAAAAAATATGAAGGGAAAAAAAGGAATGTGGAAAAAATAGTTTGGAAAAAAAATTAGAAATGGGGAAGAAATAATTTTAGTTAAGGGGCAAATATAAAGGGAAAAGATGTGAAAAAAAAAGTTTAAGTAACTTAAACAAATTGTTGGGAATTAATTAATTTTAAAAATTAGTGTATTGAAAAAATTATTAAGTACGGGAAACGTTATATTTGAAAAATGTATGAAACTAGATAGGGCAAAAAAACCATGTGTCTCAATTATAAACAAATTATGGCAGCCCAATTGAAAAGTGATAATTAATTAATATAAATAAAAAATAGCAAAAGCTTTGCCCAAAACTTAAATTCAAATAGTTCGGTATCCGGTAAGAACAAATTAAAAGGTTGGATTCATAAAAAGAAAAAAGGTTGGAAATGGAAGGAAACAGTAATTATTTGTGGTTCGATCCATGGCGATCAGTTGAACCCATGTGATGGAGTGACTAAATTGTGACTTTGTTAAAGTTAGGGTGCATGTCTCATGAACTAAGGAGATTTGGGGATTAATGAAAAAAGAAGCAAATAAGAGGAACTTGGGTGTAATGAATCTAATGATAGGGAGTGTAAAAACAAAAATTAAGGCAAAACCCTTATCTCTGCCGCCTTCTTTATCTTTTTTTTTTTTTTCTCTCTCCATTCTCTTTAGAAACAGTCAGAATTTTTTGGGTTTTTTGGGCTGGGCCGTCGGTGAGTTGAGTTTTCTAGCGGTGGCACAACTAGGTATATGAGTTTCTCAATGATCCGCCGCCGTAATTGTGAATTAACCGATCGACTTCCGCCGTCGGCCACTCGGTTGTAATTTTCGTGTGCCAGTGTCGCCATGCTAGCAAAATTTTTTTTTCTAGATTTCTGGAAAACATACATGGTTTGATATAGCTTTTTCTCATCTTCAACTTTGTCTAAAACAATTTTTTCTAAAAGGCTGTCTATATGTAGTGGATCGGGTTTTAAAGTCACAGGTTGTTTTCTTGGTTTTTTTAGTGACCCTACAGTGTTTACATGGTTTCAATCGACTTTCTCTCCCCATTAACCTCTGCGAAACTGATTTATTTAAAAACAAAACATTTTTTGAAACTTGTTGCGGGAAGATATGAAACTTACCTAGGGATCATCTTCCCTCCGAAATGTATTCCCTCCCTTTGATTTCACAGGTATTTTTAACCCCATGTCTGACATATATAATTTTTTTTTTGTGTGTGTTAACCAGGGCACGGCTTCTCAAAGGCAAGATTGACAAGTAGCACGATTTATGCGGTGGTGATGTATTGATGCCAAGGTAAGTGTTTTTTTTTTTTTTTTACTTCAAAACTTATGTCAGTAACCTATTGTCAATCCCTTTGTCTGATTTTATTCGTATAAAGGTTGATGGTACTTAGTTCCTAAGGTGCATGTGTCTTGCTAATACTACTCATATATATAAATGTTTTATTGTAAAATTTCCATACACCTAAGGAAAATGTAATGTGGCTTGTTGTGCATGTGGAATAAACATGTAAGAACTTAGGAAGCAAACACTTAGACAAATAGTGTACCAAACAGCATATATTTAGAGCAATAGAAATAAAACTGATATCTTAAAACCATAGTGCTTAAAGCCTAAGAATTGAAATTATTTTAGTCATAAACGTTGGTTTCCTCAAGGTCAGTTTCCCCACTTGTGCCATTCCTTTCCTAGTCAGCCACCTTGGCCTTTAAAGCAGCTACTGTAGCTTCCAAGCTGTTAATCTTGTCAACATAAACACTTGTCCTGCAATTTTGGTTAGTAGCAAAAAGGATAAATAATTAAGTGAAGCTGCATGTGAAAGAAAGGGAAAATAAAAATTAGTGTGATTTGACATCAATTTCGGGTTTGGGATAAATACTGTGAATGGGTGAAAATGTTTATGTTGTTAGTTAAAAAAAAACTTGAATCTTCACATTAGAACATAAGAACAGTGTCATTTTCATTGAATTAGGACCAAACCACATTGCATTTCCATTTTCCATAATATTAATTTCCCTACTATAAATATTAGGCCGAAGTAGTAAGCAAAATATGAAGGGAAGGCTACATTTCTACATATTTTTTTAGTAGTTTATGCTTTCTATAAAAATTGCACAACAAAAGCAGCATACTAACAAACACAGTAAAACATACATTTAACATGTAAAAAAATGCTTATAATAATAAAATAGGAGCATGGAAAACTAGTGCAAAGCCCTGCTTGTGGCTTAGCATCTTGAGAATGAGCAAAATCTAAGAGTAAAAAAAAATTTATAGTCAGTCATTGTCTTAGGCTGTGCAGAAAAATCATCACAAATCATTATAAAATCTACCTTTTGCCTTCTTCACCTGATGAAGTTTATGTCAGTTTGGTTATCTTCCTCTGCAAAGAACAATATGTCTATTGTTAGTACTTTTTCATTATAGGGTTATGTGAATACATAAATAAGAATTGTAATTAAGTAGTAGATATTAGACCTTATCTTTCTTACCTAAATATAACCACATTGCACTTCCCCAACCAAATTCTCCCACCTATAATGTTATGCACATTCTACTATTCTAATACATAGAAAGAATATCTAAGAGAAGTTAATAGGGAAAAGATCATAATCAGCAACATAGCTTCATAAATGGTAGCATACTACGTTACGCACAGACATCAAGCAATAAAGGGGAAGATCACAGTAACAGGTGTAATGTATTGAAAATATAAACCATCTGTTGTTCATAGGTCTTCCTGTTTTTTATTTCTGATGTCTAACTTCTTTGTACAATCACCTGCCATGAACACATTATACAGCGCTTTGAGTTATGTACTTTCAATGGTTGATTGATGGTTAATTAATATGAAAACCTGAAAACTAATACCTGTATTAGTTATGCTTTTCCTCCCTGCTTAGTTATCTGTAAATTATGTAAACGAGTAATGAGTTAGATGCATTTCTTTTGTGAAAGAAATAAAGAGATATTGTAAAATGATAGAAATAATGGTTCGTGGAAGGCAGTGCTCCATAAGATCTACCGTGTAATGGCTGGCGGACAATCGAGCTAGCTGCTGGTATGAATCACTTGGTGAACCACAAAAGGATGGATGATAAAAGTTTTGGTTTCTGGAGGAGAGTGCTGTAGAAGGAATGGTGTGGTAGGACATGAACAGGGTGCAGTGATGACTACCAGACAACTGAGAAAGCTCCTGCTAAGGTTCATTTGGTAGATAATTAGGTAGATTTTGTAGAAGGCGAAAAATTAAAACCATCATGGTATATATACTAACCATTGTTCTAACTGACACTTGTAACTGACCGTAATAGTGGATAATTCGTGGGGATAGTTGATGAGGGGTTTAGTAAGTGGGCTGACAAATGAGCTTAACTGCTCAGATAAACCGCCACTTACATGATAGCAAATCGTGCCAGTTTTAGTGTGCTTAATCAGTTTCACATGTGCGATGTTTGAAATAAATTTGCCAATAAATTAATGTAATATAACAGTCCGCGAATTAAAGTGTAGCACGTGTTTTGAGGTAGGGGTAATTATGAAAATTGCCAGGTGTCGTTTTATGATGTGTTTGAGATTCCATGTGTCACGTTCTCATTAACTGTGGGTCATTTTTAAAGTGTGAAATAACTATACAGTTAATTTACCTGTTTTTATATCTATTTATAGATGATGATTCCTATTCATAGAAGCACAGTTGTAAGCGAGATTAAAACTAATTGGAGAGATTAAATCTTATCCAAATCAATTTTGAAGTGATTTAAATACGTTAGGATATAATATGGCCAAAATGCCAATTTAAGTCCAACAAAACTCTTAAGCTATTGATTTGGCTCAAACTTTATATGAAATTGCAATTCAACCTAGATCTTTTAGGTTTTGTCAAATTGGCCCAAAATTTTGTAAAATGCTCAGATTTTGCCTGATTTTTACAAATTTACTAGATTTGTCTAAAACTTTTTAGAGTTAATAGATTTGTCCCAAATTTTTCAATTTTGTCTAGAACTTTCTAAAAACCTCAAAGTCACACTCAAACTCCCTTTTTTTTCCCTAAACTAACCCCCAAAACCTCTAGGACCTCTAATTAATACCTAAAATAAATTAATTCCTATTTTGACCCTAAATGACTATACTAAATTCATAAAGATTTATAACCTGAACAATAATGTAGCCTAAATGTGACTTGACCAACTAATCCTAAAATGACAAAAATGACCTATATGTCCTAACAATTGACCAAATTGACCCTAAAAATGAAAATGCCCCCTAAACTAATTTTTCTAACATAAAAATAAACTAAAATTAGTACTCCGAAAAAATTGGGTATCAACAGTAACCAAATTTGCTTTTCTATATCGTTGTTTTCTAAAATAAAACTGTAATCATTACAAGCTATTTACTTTTGTTAATGATTCTAGTTGATTTGACTTTAGTCAATTTTTTTTCTTTTCCTTTTATCTTTACTAAGTTAATGGTTAAATCATTAATTTATTAACATAAATCAAACACAGTTTTGTGTTTTGATCATATATTTTCATTATTGATGATTGAGTTTTGTGATATGAATTGTTTACTTTAAAAGCTTTATGGTTTAGTAAAATAATTTGGTCCATAGTTGCTACATTTGAAAATGAATTTTTCTAAATAAATTTCTCATTGATATTAAAAATTAGAATGTGAGTTGATAAGAGAGAAAATTTTATAGTGAATTATTTTTTAATGATAAAAATATGCATTGTTTTGAAACACTTACAATGCTATATTTCATAGTGTCATATTTCAATTATAACTAATCATTTTAATGAAAAAAATATATAACATAAAGATAGGCCAGCTGAAAATTGAAATAAAGTAAAATTTTAATTAAATAACATAAATTTATAAGTAAAAACCTTTTAGTTATTTATTATTAGAATTTGTTTTAATCCTAAATTGATAAAAAAAAATACTTGGTATAATATGCGAGTTAAATGAATTTATATTTTTTGGGTTCTATTTAATTCATATTTTTCATAAGGTTAATAAGCTAAATTGAATGTTAAAAATATTATTAAAAAAATTACTAAGAAAAATGATTCAACTTGTTCATACTAAAAAAAAAAAATACAGTTTATTTTTTAGGACCGAGAGAGTATATTTTTCCCCCTAAAGTTTTGTTTATGGGTCACACTTCTACTTAGCAGGTTGGAAATTTTATTCTTATCCATTTGTTTTTTAAAATATAGGAAAATGATTTTTTGTATTTATAAAGGTTAAAAATGTATGGATTATTTATATTATCAATTATCTATGAAAAGAATCTTATATAATTTAAATTTTCTATTCTATATATAATTATAGTAGCAAGAGAGGAAACAAACATACACGTCAACCATGTGTTTATTGATCCATCCATTGATTGTTTAATTTCATCAAATCTGTAAACTGTACATAACGTAGCATATTGATCACATCGATGATTAGCAGGCTGAAACAAAACCGATAGATGGTACCTTTTTGACCATTGAGAAAAATCTTAAGGACCAAGTATAGAAACAAGGAAAGAATTTAATAGGTAGAACTTAGTAGACGTCTGAGTCCGGCCGACAAAAGGTTGAAATTGAGGGAGCTCTCACAATCGATGGAAGGACGTCAGTTGAACGACTGAGACTTAATAAAATTGCACTTAAATAAATATATATATAGCTAGGAGGCATATTAGGTGGAGAATCATTAGCATAGCTTGGTAAGAGCCATTTAGGGTTAACTTAATTATACTATATATTTTATTTTTCATCAATGATAGCTATAAAAGTGCAAACCAATTTCCAGGAGGCTTCGATCCATTTGTTCTCCAAGAAAACTATTCAGTTGATCGGTGCCGTGGTTATATATCTATATAGCTCCAATTGCAGAGGCCTTGTTGCATGTCTCAACTAGAACCAATTAGCCAGCTTTCATCTGGCTACCTAAAGAACTCACATTTTTTTAGGTAAATTAATTAGTGTCAGCTAATTATTAGCTTAATAAATGGCATCAAAGATCACAAAAACCCATGCTTTGGCCCTCAAATAAAGAGTCCCCTCATCCAATCAATACTTAAAGGTAATTCTAGCTACTACTAGCCCATCAGTGAACACACACACACACACACACACACACACTCCATTTGATCTTAAATGATTGTTTGATATATATGATATGAAATGTATACAGAAGGTGGGATGGGAAAAAAAGATGAAAATGAGAGTAAGAGGGGTGAAGAAAGAGATGGAAGAGATAGCAATGCAACAGAAGGTGATTAGGGAAGATCAAATGAAGATTAAAAAAGGAGTCAACAGGTTAAGGGGCAGAGTGTGTAAGTGAGACGTGAATCGGAAAAGATGTCAAAGCAACAGCAAGCTGGGAATTGTATTCTCTTCCATCTCATCATCCACATTCTTAGAGCTTGTGCCACTACCAATGAAGATCTTGAACAAACTGCTGCCCTTATTTCTTTCCTATGGTTTGTATCCTTCATCTCATGCACCCTGCCCATAAATCTCACTAGTAATTAATTAATTTTAACCTTTTAATTTATATATATCTATAGATGTTTGCAATCGATTGGTCAAATGTTATTATTAGTACGTAATTAGCTTATTAATTAATTAAATCAAGAAGATCTTAGATATCTACCTAGCTAGCTAGCTAGCTAATGGTTAAGTTATAAAATTAAGGTTAGAAAAAAAGATACTCTGAAGTTTAATAAATATTGTCATAATTGCAAGGAGGCGATAATGCAGCAAATGAGGAATTAGAGAACAAAAGGCAAACCTCATATCCATTAACATTTTATTACTTTACATATAATATATATATATATATATATAATACAAAATATTTGTGTGATGTAATTTGGAGATGTGAACTTTGAACAATGAGATATTTCAAACTGCTTGTAGCCTTATTATTGATAATTAAACAAACAATAAATGGTTTTAATTTGATACATCAAATGTCATGATGTTTGTCGTCTAGACATGTTAATTAAGTTAGGCATGCAGATGGCAGATTCAGCTTTTAAATTCATCATACGACTTTGTAGATCGCATCTATTAGGTGACCCTATTTGTGACAACTATATTCAATAATTTGAGTCTCCACCCTAGAACACACTATCAACCTAACCACCTACTAGACTAACAAAGTTTACAACTTGGGCAAGCCCAGCTAAATCAAATAGTAATACTTTTGCAAGCCCAACCCAAGACACCACATACATAAGAAGATAAGTACACAGTAAGTCTTCCAATATTATGATTGGGCATCCAATCTAATAGTTCACAATCGCATAACCTATATTCTAATATTTTTATTTATGATGTGACATGTAATAAAGTTTTTTATGCAACATTCTATAAGAGATCATGAATTAAATAGCTAAAAAATAGGAAGGCAACATGTGCACGAAATTTATAAATTACGAATATTTGCTTTTGGTGGGCGAATAGGTGGATAAAAATATTTATAATGAGGTGGATATGACATAGTAATAGTAAGTACTTATGTTTAGCAGGTACAAGTAGGTGCAAAATAGAAGATTTTTGTCACGGATAAATATCACTGAATATAGGTGTCATAAAAACATGATCAGGAGAGGAGAGAGAGAAATGAATATATCCATTTTCCACTTGCATGGTTTTTCTTTTAGGTTGGCAGAAAATTGATAAATTGTATATAAATTATAGTACTCATATATAATTTCAATGGCTTATATTCCTGTAAGTGGATGAGTGAAATAAATTTATAAACTTAATCCCTAGAAATAAATTTAGATTTCAGTAAGAGAGGAAAACAAAAACCAAGTGGAATGAATACTACTCCCTCCGTCCCATGTTGATTGAAACATTTGGGATTGGCACGGAGATTAAAAAATGATGACATGATGTATCCTTGGACAAAATTACCCTTGGAAATGAAAATTGTCAAAAATGGAATGTATTTGGCGGCAGAGAGCTGGCCCAGCTAGGCTTGAAATTTTACCGCTTATTGTGGCAGTTGTGGGAGGCCATTGTTTCATGGTTTGAGGTTTGAGTCATATATATCCAAAAGATTATATGTTCTTTGAATAATCAAAGTCCAGTAGAATTAAAAAAGAGAGGGCTCCTGTTAATCAAATCGAAGATTGTATGAGTAATTTTTTTTCGTCTCCCCACCGTGGTCGATGACTTCTTTGTTAAATGAACAAATTCAAAAGATGTTCCACAATGTGTTAAAGAATGATGAAAGGCAAGGAATGTGGGTGGCTTTAATGAAGGAGATTAATAATAAGGGAAAATTCAAGAAATGATCGGTTTCAGTAATAGGAAAGTAGTTCAACGTAAGTCAACAAACTGTCTGGCGAATTTGGAATGAGGTGAAGGAACAAATCAACAATAACAGACCAATTTCTATTGGGACAAAGCTTGCTGGTAACACAGGTCCAAAACGAGTTGAGGTGGATTTAAGCAAAGTCACTGAGGTTCCATTACGCCATTGAACAACGATCAGACCTATGGCAGTAGAACTTCACATTTCTAAATCCACCCTTCATCGACAAGTGAAAGAAGGAGTTTTTTGGCGCCACTCAAATGCCATAAAGCCTTACTTAATGGATGAAAATAAGAAAGAAAGACTAAGGTTTTGTTTATCTATGATTGAAAAGAACTCTCTCATGCATAATCCTATGTTTATTGACATATTTGATTATATCCATATAGATGAAAAATGGTTTTACTTGATGAAAGGATCAGAGAAATATTATCTATTGCCTAATGAACCGGAGCCGGTTCGTAGCTGTAAAAGTAAAATATTCATAACTAAAGTCATGTTTTTTGCTGTCGTTGCTAGACCTAGAAATGATCCAATACGAGGCCAAGAATTTTCAGGCGAGATTGGAATATTCCCATTTTTGTACAAGGAAGCAGCCAAAAGAAAAAGCAAAAATAGAGAAGCTGGAACATTAGAGATAAAGGCCATTGTTTCAGTTACAAAAGATGTTGCAAAAGCTTGCTTGATTGAGAAGGTGTTACCTGCAATTCAACAAAAGTGGCCTCACACAACTCTTGGAAAGTTAATATACATTTAGCACGATAATGTAAAACCATATTTAAAGATTGATGACTTTGATTTCCAATAAGTTGCAGTGAGAAATGGACTTTATGTACAATTGGTATGTCAACCTCCAAATAGTCCTGACCTAAATGTGCTAGATTTGGGTTTCTTTCAAGCTATATGGTCTCTACAGCAGTAAAAATCTTTGAATAATATTGATGATTTAGTTAGCACTGTTGAGTTTACCATTGATGAACTCTCATCCATAAGTTTGAATCATGTGTTTGTCACCTTACAATTATATATGTTAGAAGTGATGAAGTCAAATGGTTACAATGGGTACAAAGTTCCACATATAAACAAAAATCGGCTAGAGCAAAAAGGAAACCTCCGAACACAAGTTCTTGTGCCTTCTGAAGTTATTGAGGCAACAGAGGCACACTTGATGTAAAAATCATTGTAAATATGTGGTTAGGCTATGTATATAACATTGTGGCTGAAAGGTTTAATTAACATAGCTGCTATAGTTCTTGTCTTTTTTCTTGTTGTGGCTTATGGCTATGTTTAAGCCTAGTGGTTGAGCTTTTGCTATTGGAAGTAATGTATGCAGTACATGGAAAAAGATGTCAACCCATTTTGGCTAAGATATCCTATTATATTTTGTAAGTAATCTAGTCTAATGATCTTGTAAATGATGAGCGTAATGTACTACTTTATGTATTAATGTGATTTCCAACCTAATTAATGAATCGCTTTCTTGTTTTTAGCAATTTAAACTTCTACAATTGTTAACTTCCTGGTCCTCAACACATATGCTTTTTGTTATGCCAAGCTTGGCATGAAAACATTGAAATTGGCTTATTGATTCTCTATTTTAATCTGATTCCTAGCCTTGGTATATGATTTGTTACATTTTCCTACCTTGTTACAATGTTTTGAAAGTAAATTTAAAATTTTCTAGGTGCATTCTCTTTGTTTGTCACAAGTTTATAAATAAAAGTTGGCAACTAGAGTAGTGGTTAAATGCTACAAGTTAATTCCCAGCCTTGGTGTTACTATATTCTTACAAGTTCATTATAGTTTAAACTGTTGTGCTAGTTCTACTGACTGCGTTTTAAAATTTGATCCCTGTTGTGCTTTTAAATTCTAATGGATTGGCACAATTTGAATTTAGGTTGACATTTAATTCCAAATCAAGATTTTAGTCATTTCTATAATTCCTATCCTTCTCTCAACAAATATGATTTGCGCACAAGTTAACATTTTCACTTTACTAAACTATACAATACTAAGTCATTCAGCTTCCAAGTTAGCAAAAGCTGCCCATGCTTCAAATGTCAAGTAAAAGGCTTCAAAATTGATGCCTAAGAATTTAAACAAGTTTCTTATGTCCAGATAATGGATACTGCATATTTTGATTGAATTTGAAGTGTTAGAAAAGGCAATAACCCCCACATAAGCCTAGGTTTTGCTATAGTGGGTAGCAGGATGCAAGATACTTTAAAATGTGGAAGAAAGACTCAAAAATTGGGAATTATAGGTTGGAACATGTTTTATGTGATCAAAAGAAGGATTCTGGAGATTTTCACTAAATTTGGAGCACTTGAACTCAAGAAGGTACTTTGACTTCTTAGTTTTCTGCTTAGAATACCTGTAGAAAACAGAAATGCTTCAAAATATTGGAAGAAGGCTTTCAAATTGGATTTTTGGGATAGTTATAGGTCTCTTATGACCTAAGAGAAGTACCTGTAAGTTTTTGTGCCATTTGAAGGTCTGGAAGTGAAGATGACTTCTTAGGATCAAAGTTTCTAGTAAGATAATTGGCAGAGATGTTTTTGCTTCAAAAATGGGGAAAATGGACGAAAATTGAGATTTCTAAGATTATACAACTTTCATATGATTATGAGAAGGATCCAGGCAAATTTGGCACCATTTCAAGCACAGGAACTCAAAAAGGACAATTGAGTTTAAAGATTTCGCCAAATGACCTGTAAGAAAAGAACCACTTCAAACTCTTACAATAAGGCTTCAAATTTGAGAGGTTGAACCTGGAACAATTCTTAAATGACTAAAGGAAGGTAAATTTTTGCTAAGTTTGGAGCAGTAAAATGTAGAAAATAGCCCTAAGTTGAAGCTGCAAAATTGCAAAACCTGCATAAAAGAAACATTGGAGCAGGTTTGACCTTGAGGAAGGAGATAGAATTTTGAAACAATATTTTCCATATCTATTTATGGCCTCAAAATGTATATATTGATGACCTTAAACCATAATTTTGGCTAACGGATTGGACTCTGGTTGTGGCTGCAAGGTAAAGGCAATATTGCTATATAAAGGTGTATGATCAATATTTATGGCCTGAGTTAGAGCTACTTAGCTGTTGTAGAATGAGTTTTAATTCAGGTCTATAAGGGCTTAACAAGAAGCAAATGCCTGGTTTAAGATTTCATCCAAAGTCTATAGTACACAAGCCATGGGCAAATAGCATTGTTAAAACCAAAGCTTGTAAGATTGTCAACTTTGGTGCCACACTAGGGTGTATGACATTGCTGAAGACTCTCACACCAGTTAGAGTTGATAAAGGACAGTAGTAACCTATAGGAAGAATTAAAAAAATGCTACCTAACAAATGGAATCAGAAGAAGAAAAAAAAGAAAATAAAGAAGACGAAGACACGAAAAATAAGCAACTAAAGTTCTTCATTTCATTAGATACTTAACCAAGGTTAAGTCATTTAAGCTTGCATGAAAAGTAGGTTCCGCAAAAACCTATCTAACAACAAAATTAGAAGAACTACTTTTTACAACTTAACGTAAGTATATGCTGATAGAAGCAACTCAAGAGAACAACATATTTACACTCTTGAGAAGCATTTTACACCAGCAACTATAGCCTGACTCCAGTACTAATGTACTACATTACGTTTTGAAATTTTGCACTTCACGGCATAGCCATTTTATCCTCAGCTCTGGACATATGATATCGTAAGCTACAAACTCTCTAGTAGGCTTTAATGTCACCAAATATGAAGCAGCCTTCATCCAGAATTCATTTCCTGCCATAACACCTATGAGGCTGGAAAGTATGACCATAACATTTCCCACGTTGCCCAACTTCATAGATGCTGGAAGAGAAGTCCTATTTACTAGAGAAGTGCATGAATCTGATGAAATCAGAGGACACAAAACCTGTTGTGGGGCATTTTGCTGTGAAGATAGCAAGTCTGTTGACTAAATCGAATAAATATAAAGTAGTTCTGTTGCTGTATCTGGATGTTGGAGTATGTTATTCCCTCCCCGATTAGAAAACGATCTGTTTTCACCATTCATGATGATATTTAACCTACCACACTAGTGTAATGGATGATAACAGAGAAACATAGTAAAAATGTTAAGTTATGACAGTCACATGATAAAAGCTAGAGAAAGGAGAAAACTAACAAAACTTAATATCCAAGATATCACTTTAAGTTTGAATTTTCCAAAACCAATTAAATCAATGCTATCAGAAGTACAAAACAAATTTTAACAAAAATTAAGGCTGGGTGATGCCACAAACTTCATCAAGCAAAAGACAAAATAAAACCTCAGCATTTAATAAGATTTTTTAGAATTAAATCTACTTCTGTTATCTCATGCCCTTGCCTACTCAAGAGAATGGTTTATTCCCAGCTTTCCTATTTCCTACTTTTCAAGTTTTGTCTTGTTATCCCATTCCTTCTCCTTATACATTCAAGTTCTCCTTATACTAAAACCCAATTGCCTAACTGAATAATAACTAAACAACAGGTGGAGGCCATGAAAATATCAGCAATATATAAATTTATCACTATGATTAATTGGTTTTTGTGGTTGGCATCATATGCATAAAATGCCTATAAGGACATAAGTATGCAACCACCAAACCTATGTCCAAAGATTTAAAATCTTAAGTACCACAACACTGAGTAGCTTAAGTATATAGCACTGCTGTATGCATTAGTCTGCACCTATTTGAAAAAAGAATAGCAAAGATAGACAAAAACTGAAACAATGGAAAGGGTGTAAGAATAAGGCTGTTTAATATAATTGTGTCTCCTATTACATGACTTGAAAAGAAAGAATTGGGTAATTGAATCTCTCTAATTCAGTGAACTCGGGGCAACTAATGCGTGTAATTGGGATTATCAGGATGTAGGAAAAAGCTAACACACGATCAACAGACACTAACATCAGCCACAATAACAGTAATAGAGAAAACAACAACCACCAGAATTTATCAAACACTACAACAACCACAAACAATCACAACCAAATTCACCTACAAGACCAAAATTGAAACAAATAAACCAGAGACATTCCTATTTAGTAGCATTACCTTAGGCGAAGCAGGGGAGACAAAAAGAGAAAAAGTTCAACATTCTAAGATGAAGCAGGGTGAGGAAAAAAAGAGATTCAGTTCGATGCTACTCTTTGTTGGCAATTCGATGGCAATGTTGACCTATTGTCGCTGACGATCAACAATGAGATTGGGATTTCAGGGTCGCTTGTTTGCTGCGGCCTAGAATGAGGAAAAAAAAGAGACAGTTTAACACTGTTACATGGAGCAGGGCGAGGAAAAAAGAAACTGCACTTGACACTGCCCTTCGTTGGCACTTTGATCTCAATCTCGGCCTCCCATCCTCGGCGATCAACGACGAGATTGGGTTTCAATGTTGCTTGGTTGCTTCGGCCCAGAATGAGGGAGTTAGAGATTAGGGATTTCAATTGAAATTTTAGTTGCTCTTTGACTATAGATTATAAAAAATTCAAGTAATTTTTAATACTATTTTAGTTTTAAGGTGAAATTTGATAGAAGGGTATTATGGTAAAGTAAATGAGAGAAATTTACTAAACCAGGATACATTTCAAAGAATTTATAATGGCCCAAAAAGGAAAGTATTGTAAAGAATATGGGACAGAGGGACTTCTTTAGTATTCTTTCACATGTCTGGTCGTTCGCCAATTAGTGGCAAACCAGAACAACTCAAGCCCTGGGCTAACAGTGAAGAGCTGAAATGCAGCCTTTTTGCCCTAACATCCAATTCCAGGAAATTGTCCTCCAACTGATGTGTCCCAACCAGAATCGTCGGCCCAAAATGTCGACCTGTCGGATCTCACAACCCCCAGACACATCACATTATTGTTCACCTTCACCATCGAATTCACCCCATAAATCTTCCACTCCCCTCCACTCTTCAGCTCTGACTCGAATTTCAGCACCATCGTTGTGCTTTCCACACTAAAACATGCCCCAACTGGCCTACCCACCACCACCACCCATCTCAGCTTCATCGCCAGAGCCTTCCTCATGAACCCCACCACGATCGGCCCGTACAGTTTTAGATGCAACACTGTCCATGGGTTCACTGTGCTCAACTTTGTCCCGCCCACTCCGTCTTTGTCGATTCTCACACAACGAGCTGTTCAGCGCCACCACCAGGTCTAAAATCCTAAACGTTTTTACTCCATTGAACTATTCCTCATTCGGCAGTAGCTCGATTGGAAAGTGGATGAGAGGTGTCCATATCAAGGATATAGGTTTTGATGGCGGAGGCCAATGATTCAATCAAAACAGCGCTGGCCACCTTCATTGAAGAAGAAAGACAGATGGAGACTGTTTTGTCTATCTTGAAAGTAGAGGCAAGCTCAACTGTCAACCCCATTGGTCCGGACCCGAGGCCCACGACGCCTTACGCGCTAGGGTATAGTCTCTTTATGTACTTTAGTGACGAGCAGGCGAACGAAAATCCCCAAAGTTTCATCTGAGAAGGCAATGCTGCAAGAACCATGGTGTCTTTTGTGATCCCAAAGGATAACAAAACGGAGTCGAGAGGGTTGTTGGCGTAGGTGCCACAGGTGTCATTGCTACAGCTGGGACAGGCAGGGAAGTTGCAGCCCACGCAGGAGCCGTCGCCGATGCCATTGCATTCAGCGAAGCCATAACAGAGGGGGAGATATGAGGTGGAGTTGTAGATGTCACAATTGATGAATAGGTTTTGGCCGATGAGATCAATGATGGTGGAGAGAGTGGTAGAGGGAGTTCTGAGTTGGGTTTTGACGTAATATTGTGTCTTCTATGGTCGGAATCACAAAGCTGCTGGGTTGGCAGCATTGGAGCAAGAAAGGAAGAAATTGGATATTGTTGAAAAGAAGTAGTGGGAGGAGAAAGAGGAAGCCATGGATGACAGGATGAGAATTGAATCGAGATCCCCGCCAAGAAATTTCATTTTTATAAGCAGAATTTCTTTTCAACTTGGTCAACTAAGGTCAGCTCCATTATTTTGTAGGAGTATTTTAAAGTGAGATAGGAGGAAAACTACTTCCACAAAAAAAAAAAAAAAAAAAAAACAGGAAGCTACATTATTGTTGCCCATTGGGTTTTGTTACACAATGCAATTGGTACCCTTTGGTTTTAAAATTTGTACTTATTATCCCTTTCATGTCGAATTCTTTTTCACAGATCATGATACGGTAGCATGAGTAGGAACTAACTTGAATTGCGGACGGTGCTAATATATATATTCATATACATATACATACATGTACATAGTTACTTATGTACATTAAAGTACAGGTGAGTTGTGCAGTGGGAAAAGGAACACTGCCTCTGTGTTCGTTGGCTAAATCCAATTTCAGTTTACATATTTTATTTTTATTCCACTTAGGAATAAAAAAATTGCAGTTATGTCATAATTAGAATCATGAAACTTGTGTTGCAATTTGGGGGTCAATTCCAGTACAATGTCTTAACATGTTTTGTTGCTTCAGTTGCAATTTCATTTCTCTTCAAAAGCTTTAGGTATTTGATATTTTTTGCTGTTGGTTAACTTCTTTTTTTTTTTTGTATTTGGTACAATATATAAGATGAATTAAAATCAGCTCATGAATTGTTGTCAATATGTTCAATTTCAAGATTTGGCATGAGCTTGCATAGAAGGAGAAAAATTCAAGGGGAAATAAGCCATTAAATTTTTATTTTTATTTTAACTAGTCCTGATAGAAGACTTTAACATGTTCTTTCTTTCTTTCTTTTTTTTTTCCTCTTTGCGCTCGAACTCTCAAGGATTTCAAAGTAGTTGTTTATGGTCATCGTACATATGTTGTAATATACACTTCTGAAGTAGTTTGTTGAAAAGATTAACAACAACAATAATAATATTGGGTAATAATTTTGCCTAAATTTCCACAAGGTTTAATTGCAATTTAATGTAATACAATATAGAAGATTGAGAAATTGAATTTTAAGCTCAAGAAAGAAGAATGAAGTCTTCGATATCCAATCTTGTTGCATATTATTGAATTTCAACTATAGACATAATTATGTATTTTTTTTACAGGTAGCTCGTTTTATGCATACATGGTTGCATTAATGTGTTAGTACTGCCAGGTTAGGTGGACATTGTTAGAACCAATTGAGTACCCCTGATGTTTGGCATATTTACGGTCATGGCCTCATCCACTACTCTTCTCGACTTGCGATTCCTTCCATCAATTATGGCTTTGATTCTCTACAGGCTTCGCTTCTTTCATGCATACCCAGTCGCCCCTGTTTCTCAGGCTTGCCCATTATCCGTCGCCCTTGGTTTCCACCCTGTCGCTACCTAGCCAGATCTATCACATTCCTTGGTGTCTGAATGGTACTTCACCCTACACCAAACCCTTTTGCCGATCTTTCTGTTTCTTGTGTTCCCACCCTTATGACTCAACCTTGTTTCTCACCCTCTTCCATAATAGCAGATCGTTTGTACAATATCTTCGTGTGAGAAAGGCTGATGCATAAGAACAACGGTGCTACATCATTGCCATTTTCGAAAGGGCAAAACCAAAACTGGGTTCCTAAGGTTTTGCAGATAAAGTTTTTACAAGGCTGTAAAATGGTCACCAAAGAGGAAACTGTGGAAAAAGGCGACGAATGTAAATGGAGAAGCTCTTAATCTCACTTTCTAATGGTGTGAATAAGTGCCAATTTACCATCGCTTATCATGGGTTCTGCTTAAGTGCCGATTTAGGGTTGCTTTTACTTTCGGGTTCTATTTCAGTATTGAAAAGATGATTAATTATTCTTCATACCTAAATTTCTTCCTCCTTAGGATTACAACATTAATGGCATTTGGTGTGGAGGCGTTGGTTTGGCAATTTGGGGAAGAAAACAGTTTGACTGGGTTTGACCTGAAAATAATGCCAACTTTAGGGGCTTTTGTTTAATTGATTGAAAAACAGTAGCTTCATGGACCTCACAAATTGAGAAAAACGCATTTATGAAAGTGTGAATACAAAAAACGAACTGAGACTTAGTTTTTATAGTACTTATTTCTATAAATGCCTTATGTTCTTATATATAAGGTGTTAAATACTGTTACAATTAGGTACACCGTACTTTAAATTTTTAAGGTATACTGCATGGCATACCGCACTATATACCGTTAACGGTGTCCGGTTAGCCAACTTGACCCAGCCCGGCCGGCCCTGGGTCAGCTTTTCTGGACTAAGGCACAACTCACATCAAAGTGGAGTGGGCTTGGGCCGGGTTAAACCCATGCTCAGGGTGGGGCGGGGCGAGTTCGAGCTGTGCTAAGTTTGTGCGATTAATGAAAAATGTGTTTTAATATGTTTACAACCGTTCTTCGATAGTAATTTTATGAAATATATTTTTTTTTAGAAGTAACACAACCGCTTGTGTCATTTTTATTAATGAAAAAACCAAACGTCACTTACATAATTTGGAACGTGTCTTACACTTGAAAATGGCAAAACGTTCAAGGAAAAAATAAAAAAAGGTAAAAATTAAGATATGTGCTTAACAGCATAATCAGGTCGATTACATTCTTTAAATTGTAAAGAAACCTATAATCTATTCTTGCGGGTCATCATCATAAAGGACCTCATCATTCGAGTTTTTCATATCTTGCTTCCTTATAGCAGCAAGGGCCCAGCCTCGGTTGCAGATGCAAACTTCAACAGCCTCAGGTATGAGCCTTGCTTGTTTTCTCCAAGATGACTCGTTTCCCCGTACTAAAGCAACAGTAGAGATCGGAATTGCTGAGACTTTTTGCGCCAATATGGATAAGATTGAGAATCTTTCTCTTTTGTTCTTCCACCACTCGAGGATGTCTTCTTATTTGCTTTCAAATGAAGTGTGGAGGTAATCATCCCATTCTGCCAATCCCGGGTTTGTAGGTCTCGGTCGTTTGAGGATATTTGCCCCAAGGCTAAACCTTGATGATGAGTAAGAGGTGGAATGTCTGGTAAGTGTTGGATCAAATGATCTAACATTATCAGAATGCTTAACGGAGTAGAGTTTATATAACTCTTTCAAATTGTGGTCAGCTTCGGCAGAAATAGCAAATGCAGAAACTTATGCATAACTTAAATATGTATGATAATATACTTATAACAATTGCCGACAACCCATGATTTTGATATTTGGATCTAATGCACATGCAACAAGATAAATTTGCGGGATTTGTTTAAAATAATTAAGTCATTTCTTTTGCATTGCTTCAACAGTTGGTTTCAAAAACTTATCGTTCTTGTATTGGTGGAAAACATATATGATGTTTACAAAATATAAGATTGCTTGGTGCATTGTTGGATAATAAATCCCAGAGAAAAGTTTGTTGCCTCGTAAAAATATATAAGCAACTCAACTAATTTAAAACATTTTTCCCAAACCTCGTTCGTTAGCCAGTCGCCTTGCACTTTTGAGTTCACAAATAGAGTCAAAAGATTTACCCATGGTTGAGCGTCATTTAACATTTCAAATGTTAAGTTCGCTCGAGTGGGGCAATCAATTTTAAACATTTTTCAAGAAAAATTTACCCCATTTTCAATACAAAACATTTTAAATTCATGAGCCAATTTATTCCTTGTTTTAACAAAAAGTAAAACATTTCGAATTGGCTTAATTTGGTTTTGTAGTTGTTATAAACCATTTTGAACACTTAAATTCAAAATGTGAAACAAGCAACGAACATGAAATTTTTTTCCATTAAGCGGTAGCTTTATTTCTTTTATTAATTCTCTCACCGCCCAATCATTGTTTGAAGCATTGTCAAAAGAAATGGACAAAACTTTATTAGCAACAAAAAATTCACGTAAGCTTTCAACAATGCAGTTGAAAATGTTCCAACCCATATAATCATATTCCATACATTTGAAAGCAATGATCCATTTTTGAATAACTCATTCATCATCTATCCAATGAGCAATGACACAATAGTAGTTTTGTCCTATTGGAAATGTCTACATATCATATGTAAATGACAAATAATGATCAATGGTAGAAAAATATGCTTGGAAATCACTTCTTCTAACTTCATGCAGTTTAAAGTTTTCTCTCCTAGCTGTTTACCTAGAACTTTTTTTATAAGCATGATTTAAATTTTTTTGGATGAATCTTTCTAAGTGTTCATCTTCAGCTTGTCTAAATGGTTTTTTTTTTGTAATTATCATCTAATAAATTAAACATTGCTTAATATTTTTTGGATTAAATTGAAAAATACCTGGACCACTGGAGCTCCCAATGCCCATCAATTGTCTTTGTTCACTGGATATGCCGCTGATGTCTCCATATACTAGCTGTTAATGACTGTTGAGTGAGGATAAAAAACTCAGGGGTAAAAAAAAGGTCTGTAGCTGTTAGAGAGGGTTGGCTGTCATTTTCCCATTTTTTTTAAATTTTTTAAAACTCAACATATTTTTGGAAACTTTTGACCCGGCCTGGCCCAGCTTGACTCAGGAAGGTGATACGAGTCATGCCAAATGCCAACACTATAACAACAAATTTGCATAGAAATTAAACTTAGGGATGGGCACCCTTACGCGGCACTTGAGTAAAGTCTATGGAGACATAGGCAGCATATTCGGTGGAGAAAGACAATTGACGGGTGTTGGGAGCTCCAGTGGTCCTAGTTGAACGACCTGTTAGGCCAAGCCGTGCTAGTTTGGGTCTCCTTCTTCTTCTAGGCCCATGTTTGCCCCCACCTCTTTAGCTTGTTTCGTGCTGGGCCGAGCCCGGGTTTAACTATGCTGGGGTGAGTTTGACCCGAGCTGGGTTTGGGTCATCCCGGCCCATTGGCCACCACTACATACCGTTACTGTTTTTATAAAAAAATAAATGTTAGAATATTATTTTAAGATGACATAAATTCAATAATTTTTCTGCACATTTTATACGTATTTTAATTTTTCTCATCATAATTTGTCAAATATAAATAAAATATATATGATAGAAAATATCTTTTTAATATAAAAAACATAAAAAAATGTTCTATATAGAGCAAAATAAATAATATTCAGAAAGGAACTAATTTATTAATATAATAAAAAAAAACCTTTAATAATAACAATACATTTTCTAATATCACATTGAGTTCTTTGGTAGCTTAAAGTAAATATTAAACTTTTATGTTAACTAAGAAAAGTAATCCAAAGAATAAAAGTAAATATTTATTTTATGATATGTGTATTAATTATATGGGTAAACAACACTCATCATCCTTGAACTAAAACCCATGTTTCGAATTCATCCTGAAACTAAAAAATGTTACATTATTTATTCTTTAACTATAAAAATGTTATTCTAATTGTCCTATCGTTTACTACAACAATTAAAATGGACGGAAAAAAGGGTAAAAAACTACTTTCAACCTTTGAAAACATTTCATTTGTCATAGAAACCTCAAAATATTTACATCTTACAATAAAATCACCATCCTATCATAACCTTTACCTTTGTTCTTTCGCCCTTCATAACCTTTTGTTCCCCTCATCACCTCTGCTATGGGCGGCACTAATCTACCACCGTCACGTTCCCATCCCGCTGCCTACATCCCATGTTGTAGCCTCCACTGACGATTGATTGACAGAGAAAAATGAACAAAAGACTGAGACCCTTGAGGCTAAAACACGGCTTTTTTCTCATTGATCATTGTTCTCATCATCGTCTTTTGTCATAATTTTTTCTCTCCGTCTCATGGTGCTTTCCCATCGATTAAGTGCCCTCTTCCATAGCGCTCTCTTGTCACATTCCGATCTTGCCCATCATTATCGTTTATCGTTGTTTCCCTTAGATCCTGCCTAAACATCTCCCTTCAATCGTGCTTCAACATCGTCATTTCTCTTCTATCGCGCACTATCAGACTATGGCTACAATTGGCAATCACACTCCGTTTGATGAAGATGATCGTGCACTGCCAGATGGAGACGACCACACACCATTGGAGGAAGATGGCCATCGATAATCTAGTAGGAAAAAAATGAGGTAGGCATGTAAATGGGAAGGTCAGCTTGGAATCAAACGATAGTGGATGCGAAAACCAAATGAGTGAAACAAATGATGGCAGTGCTCATGGAGGAAGGAGAGCGTTTTGGATAAGGTGGTTTTATTATAAGATGTAAAATTTTTTAAGATTTCTATGACAAATGAAAGACTTTTAAAGGTTAAAACTAGTATTTTTTATGTTTTTCTAGTCCATTTTAATGGTGAAGTTTAATGACGGGACAATTGGTATAATGTTTTCATAGTTAAAAGATAAACGATGTAATGTTTTGTAGTTTCAGAATAAATCCGAAATATGGGTCTTAGTTCAGGGACGATAGTTGCTATTTACCTTAACTATATTTTAATGTTTTATATATTTATGATATTTTGACGTACAATGACCGAAAAAACATATCTCACACATCCATGAAAAATAAAATTCTGCAGTACGTACATTGCAGTATTTGTGGTATACTGTGGTTTTTGAACAAAATGCACAAAAAAAAGTGAACGGTATGCGAAATACCATAGCAAACCGCACAATAAAATAATAAAGTACAAAAATATTTGTATCGCGTATTACTTACCCACAGTATTTAATTCCATGCTTATATTTAATATTATAAAAGATGACAATATTCTTTGCAACATTTATATGTAGGACTAGAATTACTTTTATTGAACATAATATTTCAATAAGAAATATCTTTCATTATTCTTATGTTCATATCCATATATTTGGGGTAATTTTTTTTATGAATACAATTTATTTATCTCACCGCAGTAAGAGCAAGTTAGGTTATATATATATTAGGCCTAAATGCATTAGTTAGTCCCTTAACTTTGCAAACTATACGAATTAGTCCCTAAACTATGATTCAGTGTGACTTAATTCCTCACATTTGCTTAATTAAGTGACTTATCCCTTGACTTGGCTAAAGTAAGTGATTTAGTTCTTTATGGGATGGAACGCATGCACGTGAGAACACATGACCTAGACATTGTTTGTGAGATGCTTATGTGGATTAAAACTAGAGCTGTCGGTGAATTTTCATTCTTTTCTCACTCTAAAAACTCACTAGGGACGACGATGATCACAGCCCGTCCTCATCTTTTTTTGGTTTCGCCTTAATTAGAAGGCTACGAGGATGTTGGATTGGTAATTTTTGTGGTGATCGTGGGACCCATTGGTGATCAAGTGTTTGCTGCCACCGTGGGCGCCGATGTTGTGTAAATGGGCCTGCAATGCATCGGTGAAATATGCCAGAGAGTCGTTACATGTTTCTCTATATGGCTGAGGAAACCAATTCCTTGAGTTGAACAAATATCATGTAAACCAGTTTGGGGCTCTTGTTGGCACTAGTAAGCGCCTCCAACGATGCCATTAAATGGTGGATAAGCCTCAGCCCATTGAAATCTTTGCGGCCTGTAGATTCCTTGTCCATTAACATCGTGTCCATGGATGATGCCAAAGAAGCAAAATTGCTGGTGCTATCATGGAAGGCCATGTCAAAGAAGTCTAGCGTGACAGTACCGTCAACATTCATCATTAAATCAATCAAGTCACGGAAGTTATCGTGTCCATACGACAAGACATCCCAATTAATGACCGGAGACCAATTGTTCCAGTTGTAGGCCTGGTCATCTTTGCTGAAAAATTCAAAGTCGTGGCATTTTCCAAAGGCCATAATCATTGCTAATAACTTTTGAGAGTTAATTAGTTGATGGATTAGTACTAATCAAAGTTGTGTGTAGTATGATGAATTTGGGTTGGATTTTATAAAAGCGGAAGAAGGAACTTTGCTAAATTGCTAAAACAAACAAGAATAACAAAAGAAAAGAGACAAGATGATGTGGGGAAAAAATGGCTGCTGTGGCAAGGCCAAACTTTCAAGTGAATGGGAGGAATTTGTTACCAGCTCAGCACAGCCCTATACAAGCCCCACACCACATCAACAACAAATCTAACATCATTTACCATTCTATCCAATTTGGACTAACTTGTTAAATTTTGCAAAGTTGAGGGACTAACACGCACTGAGTCAAAGATATAGGACTAACTCGCTAGAGTTATCCAAGTTAAGGGACCAAATGCACATTTCAGCCAATATATTACTCTTTTTGTCCTTTATTGTTTGCTCCATTTGTGTATGGTACAAAGATTAAAAATGTTAAAATGCTATATGTATATATATATATATATATATATATATTCTATTTTTACTTTTGGTTTACCCTTTCTTTTTCTTGGTTGATAGATGTCAATTTGCATGGTCAAAATTGTTGAATTTTTAGCAATTTTGAGCATATGTTTTTACATCACCACACCACATTTTCTGCCATTACTTGCTTTGGACTTTCATTTTGTAGGATGGAGAAGGAAACTGAAGCATCGGATCAGTTTAGAATTGAGCAAAGCAAAAAAACAAAAAGTGCAAACAAATAGTTCATTGGTGTTGTGGCCCTAGTGGCACTATAGCCCTATAATAGAATGATTACGGAAGTTGATTTTGTGACTTGGGTGCTACAGTGCCATTGACTTTCACATTTTAAGCACTGTAGCGCTTAAATGGCCTCCTTTGGTGCCCCAATGCCTTTACACTTGGAAAAAAATGATCCCCTATCTCAAATTTGAATATAAACATGTTATTGGCTAAAAGATTTAACCCAAATAGGTAAGTGAATGAAAAAACACATCCAAGACTTAGAGAAAATCTAGAACTAAGCATAACACAAAAAACATCCTTTATCTTCAAGGGCTAGAGTTAGGTTTACTTCACCATATCATCTTGCATTCTTCATCTTCTTGAGGAGCACTTGTGGATTCTTACTTGGATAAGGCTTAAAGTACTTGAACACTTGTATAAGCCTTGAAGAATAAAGCATTTAGAGTTTATTGGGTTTCGCCTTTATTTCTTTTTTCTTATATTTAGATATAGCTGCTCTTTTATGCATTTTCATAATTGTGTTTAGTTTAGTCATGGAGTAGTCTTCCTTGACACTTTCTATCAATATAGCTACTTAGATTGATTATGTTTGTTGACTTTATGGTTATGTGATTTAGTTTTCCTGCAAATATTTGTTTATCCTTCCCTTGTACTTAATGTTGTGTTAGCTAATTAATGGCCATAGTTGGTTGCACTTTAGATTGCTTTTTAAACTCTTGGAAAAGATTAAGAGTAATTGGACCTAAGAGAACAGGTTAATAACAATGTGCTTGATGGAAGACTAGTTTAAGTCATTAGGTGAAGGTAGATTGAGCTTTATTACCTTTTTCTAAGCTTGTAATCGGATGAGAATCCTTATTAAGTATAGGTTAGAAAGTATAATTCTTTCACTGGAGAAAATAAGAATTCAATTTGGTACTTCACCAACAAGTAAAGAAAACTAAGTCATTAACCTAAATTCACCAATTAATTAAGACAAGTAGTGAATCAATAGGAATTGTGCTGTCATAATTTGATAAAAACTACAAATTTACATTGTATTCTTGCATTCTGGGGTGTTAACATTTCACTTAGATAAGTTTAGTTGCTTGCTTTACTTGCTTAAATATTAATTCAACTTTAATTGTTTAGCTAAAGTTATCTCAGAACAGTGGTACTTGACAAGCAATTCATTCAATCATTGTGTGAACGATACTATTTCTTACCCAACTCTAACGTCCATCGTGCGCTTGTGATTAGAGTTTAAAACTCACAACACCTGTATGCCACACCGCCAAACTAGGTCCGCTGCCTCTGTCCTTACCGTATGTCATTTGCCCATTCCATTGCCTCCTCGCTTCCTTCATCAACCTCGTCCCATTGCCTCTGTCTTTACCTCTCTTCGATGTAATCTTTAAAATAATGAATTCCTTATATTTTTTATTTTTGAAAATAGAAAGAAAAAATTATAGAAAATAATGAATATCCCTAAAAGTATTATTGGATGTTATTATGAGTTTTAGATTTAAATTAGGTTATAATATTCATAAGAAATAAATATTTTTTACTAACATAAATATTTTAACCAAAATTTGGAACTATAATAAAAATGGTTAAAAACTCGGGATGTTAACGGGCAAAGTTTGGGCTGGATATAACTAATCTCAAACCCTCATTTCAACTAATCAGGTTCGGGTAGTACCTGTCCTACGGGTAGACGAGTACTACCCACTAACCCATTTTAAGGTATATGTTTGATTTTTTTTAGACTTTATTTTTATATATTTACTTATATTTTTAAAAGAATGTGTATATTCACAATTAATTAATACTTAACAAATCATAAACTAAAGTAATATAAGATAATTTATGTTAAATTATAATTTTATTTTTAAAATAAAATTATATTTTAAATATAAATATACTAATTTAAAAAATATGTGGGTAGAGTCAAACAAAATAAGTTAAATTCATACACTTTCTATAATCTTATAGGTATAGTTGAATTTGGGTAGCTGAATTTGGGAAAGATAGGGTGGGATAAGGTATTTGTTGACATCCTGGTAAAAACATAGAGGAAGCAAGTCGGAGGTAACAGCTAACCCGCCCCCGCGGGGCGGTCAGGGGTGATTGGAAGAAAGAGAGATCTCAAAAGCATCGAAGATCTTCAACCTCTCCTCAACGATAAGAGCAACATCTCAAATCTCCAATTCACTCCAACCAATCGTTCATTGCCATTGCTTTGCTCTTTCCGTCCACATCTTCCACACCGGCCCCCCCCCCCCCCCCCCCTCTCGACATTTACATAAGCCCATTTTCTTTCTCACTCCGAAACCACAAGCTCCACACACCCCCTGAGAATGGCTTCTTCCGCCGCCTCAACCACCTTCTCTCTTCTTAAAACCACCGCCGCTAACTCTGCCTCCTCCGGCACCTCCGCCTCCCTCCTGCGGGTCCCCGTCACCCGACAGCTTGCCTCTGCCCCACTCCGCTACAGACTCGGCTTCACCTCTGCCTTCGGGGATCCTTCTCTCTCTATCCATATCTCTTCCAGAGTCCCATCTGTCAAGGTGAAAAGGGCCATGGCCATTGTGGCCATGGCGAAGAGGAGTGTGGGAGATCTCACAGCAGCGGACTTGAAAGGGAAGAAGGTCTTCGTCAGGGCTGACTTTAATGTGCCTTTGGATGAGAACCAAAATATCACCGATGATACCAGGGTTCGTGCTGCCGTTCCTACGATCAAGCATTTGATCGAGAATGGAGCTAAAGTCATCCTCTCCAGCCACTTGGTAAATGGGTTGCTAATCTAGAAATTTAAATTTTTGTGGTAGAATTTGGTCTTTCAGTGTCTTGATTTTCTAGTTTGAACTGGTTTCTATTTTCTGAGTTGCTAATTTCTCTTCTGTATTCATATCTATCAGCACTTGGCTGTCAATTGTTATTTCTGACCATTTGTCGAAGTTGATCTCGCTAGCTTGTGATATTGGTTACCACAATTATAAAGTGTTCTATTCGAAGGATACTTTAGAAATCGTACAGAGGCTCACTTGTTTGGGATTTTGGCTTGTTGATTGTTCAATTGATTTATGCTTTGTTGTTCATGCATTGAAGCAAGCTTGACGGTCTGCAGAATGATGGTGGTCTCGGATCCTGATTTAGTTAGATCATAGATGTGAAATCATGAGAAATAAAATTTCTCTGCAGCATACCCAGGCTTATTGATTTAGTTTGTACCATTCAGTCTGTACTAATGTCGAGGTGCTTGAATTTTCAGGGACGACCCAAGGGTGTTACTCCAAAATTCAGCTTGGCTCCTCTTGTACCAAGGCTGTCTGAGCTACTTGGCATTCAGGTTAACTAATTAGTCTAGCATAGGGCTACAATGGTGTATATGCTATCCACGTATTCACATGGATATGCAACTCATATTCTTTTATTTGCTTTGGTTAAATGAGAGTAGGTTATCAAGGCTGACGACTGCATTGGTCCGGAGGTAGAAAAGTTACTTGTATCACTTCCTGAAGGTGGTGTTCTTCTTCTTGAGAATGTTCGGTTCTACAAGGAAGAAGAAAAGAATGAGCCAGAGTTTGCTAAGAAGCTTGCATCCCTTGCTGATCTTTATGTTAATGATGCTTTTGGGACGGCTCACAGGGCCCATGCTTCTACAGAAGGTGTTACTAAATTCTTGAAGCCATCAGTTGCTGGTTTCCTTCTGCAGAAGGTATGGTTCATGCAAATAACGTGACGTGGGAATGCATTTCCAAAAGAAAGTAGCGTGACATTGTTGTTGCCATAACTTAGTAGTGGACACAAACTTTCTACTAATCCACCAGCATCTTTTGGTTGTGGTTAATTTGATATTTTTGTACAACTCTATGACCTGTTTAAACTTCAGGATACCTTTTAAATTGTCTCTTTCCTGTTTTTTACTGAATTTTTATCTTTCATTTCCTTTTCTTTGTTTCAAGAATGATCTCTGAATTGATTTGAATTCTTGCTGCATATGCGTTACTTTCCAGTCTAATAAATCTATCCATCTTTTGCTTTTGTTTTTGTTTTTGTTTTTTCAAATGAAAGAATCTCTTGTTGTGTGAGGAGACTCCTTTAAAGGTTTCCTTTTTGTGTTCATTGAGGTTGTTGTTGATCTTATAAAACCTTGATTTAGGAACTGGACTACCTAGTTGGTGCAGTCTCCAGCCCCAAGAGGCCATTTGCTGCCATTGTCGGAGGTTCAAAGGTCTCTTCCAAGATCGGAGTCATCGAGTCTCTTTTGGAGAAGTGTGATACCTTACTTCTGGGTGGTGGAATGATTTTCACCTTTTACAAGGCTCAAGGTCTATCAGTTGGTTCATCTTTGGTTGAGGAAGATAAGCTTGACCTTGCTACATCACTCCTTGAGAAAGCAAAGGCCAAAGGAGTCTCTCTTCTGCTACCCTCGGATGTTGTAATTGCAGACAAGTTTGCACCTGATGCAAATAGCAAGGTATGCACAGAAGCTCATTTTATATGCCTGTATTTTATGCTGTGGAAGACTTTATAATCCATTTTGAAGATAAGGTTGGAATGCAAGTCTATGCATGTTTATCTGTTTTGTGTTGAGTGACACCTTGTTAGGTCGGAATAATCAGAGTAAGTGTTGTTCATTGCAGATAGTGCCAGCATCTGCCATCCCTGTTGGTTGGATGGGACTGGATATTGGGCCAGATTCTGTGAAGACATTCAGTGATGCTCTGGATGCCACCAAAACCATCATATGGAATGGGCCAATGGGAGTGTTTGAATTTGACAAGTTTGCAGTCGGAACTGAGGTACTAAAGATCCCCTTAAGGGTATAATTTCCCCTTTTCTACAAGGGCAGCATTCATTTATCCTTTATATGCATGTATACATGGACGAACTTGTCAGCAGACCTCAGTTGTGCCGCCTCTTTCTGTTAACCTTGCTGTTGCTGAAGTGACAACTTTCTGTTGGGCAAAGTTGTGGAGTGACCAAGGCTACCAGCTTTTCCTTGAGAAGCAAGAAATCTAGGATTCATGTTGATAACGTTGTTATTTTTTGTTTGGTCTGGGTAATGGGTGGTGGAAGTGGATGATAAATTGTGTGTGGTGTATCGATTGCAGGCCATTGCAAAGAAGCTGGCGGAGCTCAGTGGCAAGGGAGTGACAACAATCATTGGAGGTGGAGATTCAGTGGCTGCTGTGGAGAAGGTGGGGGTGGCGAGTGTGATGAGCCACATATCAACCGGTGGTGGTGCGAGTTTGGAACTGTTGGAGGGGAAGGAACTGCCAGGAGTGATTGCTCTGGATGAAGCTGCACCGGTAGCTGTGTAAGATTAATTTGATTTTTTTGTTTGACTGAAAGTTTTCAATGGTTATTAATGTAATCGAGAAATGGAAGGATGTAGGAGAATTAATCTGAGTTAGTTGGGTTGTAAATTGAGAGAGGCTTAGCACCCATAATAAGATGTTTGAGCTTCAATTGAAGTGTTGCATTGCATTCTTATGTATGTATATGTATGTTTATGGCCCCACCCAGCACCAAACCGATAATAAGAGAAGAGAGTGTAATTGATGATTTGAGGGGTTAAAGCGTAAAGCATGTGAGATGTGATGAGGTGTTATAATGTAGTGTGGTGATTAGCGGAACCCAACCGACTGAGTCTGGCTGATGTTGCCTTTGCAATGCCAAGCATAGCATTGGCGTGAGTTGCTTGCGAGTTTGTCTGGACCACTGGACTGGTTTCATTTCAATAACCGTTGGATATTTGACGTGTTGATATTGTTTTATTTCAGCTATGGGAATGCATGAATGAATGAGTGAACGGAAGGCTGGGATGGGATTCCGCTTGTTCCACTTCCACAGGCTTAAGAGCAATACCCATACCCACCCATACATATTAGTATTATTATTATATACGTGAGGTGAGGCCAGGGAAAGAAAGAAGAAGGATTCATTTTAACTTAAATTAACTTAGTCTAAAATAGTTAATTTTTATTTTTACATCTTTTTTTATCTGGAATTAATTTTATTTAAAATTTAATATTATGTAAGTGCATTAATCCATTAAAAATATAAATTTTATAAGTTTTTCTACTTCTAGTTAAAAAATTCACAAAAAAATAATAATATCATGAAAATTTAAAATTCGCAAAAAATAATAATATCATGAAAATTTACTTTCAAATGAGTTACTACATCTACATAATATTGGCTTTTAAATAAAATTGGTTTCAGGTAAAAAAAATGTACTTATTTTTATTTTTATATATTTTTTTTGTCTAGAACCAATTTTATTTAAAAGTCATTATTATGTACATGCAATAATCCATTTGAAAGTAAATTTTCTAGGTAAATTGCACGATTAGAACCTAATCTTTTATTATTGTTTCAGTATTAATCCATTAAAATATAATTTTTATAAGTTTTTCTACTTTTAGTTAAAAAATTCACAAAAAATAATAATATCATGAAAATTTACTTTCAAATGAATTACTACATCTACATAATATTGGCTTTTAAATAAAATTGGTTTCTGGTAAAAAAAAATACTTATTTTTATTTTTACATATTTTTTTACCTAGAACCAATTTTATTAAAAGTTATTATTATGTACATGCAATAATCCATTTGAAAGTAAATTTCTAGGTAAATTGCACGTTTAGAACCTAATCTTTTATTATTGTTTCAGTTTTAACCTCAATTTCTAATTTACATGTTTAGACTCCTTAATCTCGTTTAAACATTTCCTTTTAGACCTTTGGGTGATGGAACTCGTTAGTCCTGATAACACTTGTTTACAAGTTACGAGTAGGTTAGGTAAGGCGGAGTGTTGAAACAGACGCAAGCATCTTTGAACTTATTCTATGTAGTACTATACTATGCATTGAAGTAACTATGACCAAATGGCTCCCCTAACCAAGTATCCTTTTGGCATCCCAAACCCTAAGGCCATACTTTGTGTTTTGAATCTAATTGTGTTTGCATTGCATTGCATTATGCACTCCAAGAAGGAAATTCAAACACTATTACTATGACTATGACACATTACATTACATTGCTTTACCTTCTCTTGTTTTTGGTTGTCAATTATTTAGATGAGGAAACTTTGGCCCCCTAGGCTAGGTTGGCTATCACTCATATCTTTCAATCCCCCAATCACAAACATCAACTTTCCCACCAAATTTGGATAGTCCATATTTAATCCTGGCTCTCGCTGGCTGTAATAAACAAACTATTATGAATCTCATTCTCTCCCAAGGCTTCCACCTTTTTTTTTTGTTTCCCAATTAATTACTCTTCAAACACCTTGTTTGAGCTCTATGTCTAATTTGACGAGGGAACCTATTCCTTTTGTTGAAGCATCTTATCTCAATAAAATAAAATTAAAAATTAAAAAAAAACTCAGAATTCAACTATCTCCCTTTCTATTCACAATGATGGACTATTTCTTCACAATTTCATAGACGCACCATGCCACAATTATCCCTCTACCCAGTCTCCATTATTTGATTTATATGCCCGGTGGTATAAACTTGAATTTCATTTGTATAGATTAATCAAATGTATTTAGTTTCAAGACAAAAAGTTTCTAAAATTACCCAATTGCTCCATGTAATTCTGTATCCTTTATATCTTTCAAGTGATATTCACAATATTTTGCCTACACTGTAGATATCTTGTCTTTTTACAAATGACTTGGTTTTATTCTAAAATGAATGAATTACACTTTTTGTGAGGCTACTAAAAAAGAATAATATAGTAGTGGTGAAATTTGATAATTTCATATTTGTCTATTTATTTATTATTTATTAAAAAAATCTTACCGACTGTTTGATTGTTCTAGATTAAACGATAACGGATTTAAAATTTCGGACAGTAATTTTAGTCGAACATCGTAAATGGATGATTTTAGGGAGTTTTGGGTTGGTAAGCTCAAAGCAAGGCTTCATGGATTTTACAATAGACTCGGTAGACCTAGAAAAAAAAATCTTTACCAAAAAATGACTGTTACATTTTTCTCTACCATTGATTTAAAGACATATAGCACAATCTTATGCATCTAACTTCCCCATAAATAACCTCTACTTTCCTTGTGGAGAAGATGATATTTTTACAATCACCTTACCTTTTAGAGCTTTCATGCTATTTCATTTCTCTCATATTTTCATATTTTTTTTCATCAGGCTTTTTCATTTGATAGGAGTTAATATTTTGTTTTGCCTGACATTTCATTTTTACCCGGGTTATTATTTATTATTTTTCCTAAGCTCTTTTCTCTTGCCAGTTTTTCTAAGTTTGCTGGGTTGCTTGCTTTTCCTCCCTGTTGGCCCCCCAATCATCTCCTTCCCCTTCATGTATAATACTTTGCTTTCTTCAACAAATAATCCTTACTCACATTTTGGCGACTCCACTGGAGAGGGCATGATTACGTAGGAGGGAATCATGTCAAATAGTAATGATGAAAACAACATTACCTGCTCGAGGCTAATTTCTGCTCTTGATGTTTTGTCGTATGTAGCTCAGTTATTGGAAATATGTTAGACATCACAAGAGCGCATGTTGAATACTATAAATGAGAGTAATCAAGTAGTTTTCAATGCATTGGCCAATTTATCATAGCCACAAGTTGGGGTGTTAAGCAAATGCCACAAGTTAATCTACCATCGTCATCAACAAATCCAACAGTTACTGTAAGTGGTTCTATTGTCACTACTATTATTTCTGAAGGCTTACCTATTGATTCTATGCTGGTCTCGCAGTCAATAAATCCTAGAATTGGAAGTTTAACTTCTGGCGCTGAAGGTTTTATATCTGGCACAAGTTCACAAGTTTTACCGATGACTAATTAGTTCCCACCACTACCCATATCTCCCTATTTAACTCGTGAAGAGTTACTTCGGTTGCTGGAAAAAAGCAGACATCTTATGCTGAGATGAAGATAAAAGTTTCATATCCACCATGTATTGCTTAAAAGCCATACCCAAGAGATTATTCTAGTCCGAGTTTCTTTATATTCAATGCCAAGGTAGGCAATGTCAGGGAGCATGTGATGCACTTTGTGGAAATGTGTCTTGTGTACAACTTATATGATGATTTAAAATTAAAGGAGTTCTCTAAGTCTTTGTCTGAGAAGGCTTATACTTGGTATGCCAACCTCACTTCAGGCTTAGTGGAAACTTAAGGACACATGTGCAAGCTATTCACAAATAAATTCCTTTCAACTCAGAAGAAAGTTACTTTAGTGGACCTTGGCCAGGAGTACCAATATTTTAAAGAAGATCTTCTTATTTATGTATAGTGATTCTGTGAAAATAGTTCTTGATTGTAAAAAATCTTATGAAGAACGAGAGCTTGTGAAGGTTTACATTTCAGGTATGCTTCGTGAATATAAAATTTATCTTTAAAATTTACAATTGCCTTCTTTTGCTACTTTGGCAGAAGCTGTTAGGTGAACTAGCAACTTTCTTTCGATGAAAAATGATGGTGAAGGTAGTTACTGAAAGCGCCCATTTATGAATGCTTTTATGCAAGAGGATAAAATGGTTGTGAAAAGAGACTCAAAAAAGGGTTCCATAAAAATTTTAACATACCTCCACATTTTCCTTGTTCCATGAATAAAGTTTATGCGTTATTGGACGAGTGGATCAAAGATGAGGTGATTCATTTACCTTGAGTGCCAAAGTTGCCAACAAACTAAGACAAAGTTGGTCCAAAGTATTTTAGATATCATCACCAATTTTGACATCCAACTTTTGAGTGTTGGAATTTGTAGTACTTTTTTCACAATAAGCTTGACAAAAATGATGTTGTCCTAGAAGGAGGAGAAGTTCATGAAAATCCTTTGTCTACTCATAATGCGAGGCAAGGCCATGTTAATGCTATTGTTGGCTATATTCATGCTATTTTTCACTTTTTGTTTGGTGAAAAAAAAATTGACCTCAATTACCTTTTGTTGACACCCAATTTCGTCCGGCTTAAAAATAAAAAATTAATTAAATTAAAAATTAAAACTTAAAAAATTTTTTTATTGAATTACTTAATTAAAAAAATAATAATAGTAATAATGGCAATATTATTTTAGGGGCATTCTTTTTAAGTTTGTATGTTAAAGAAAAAAAAACGGGGGGGGGAAGAAGAAGAAAAAATAATAATAAATTAAATCTAAATTAATTAAAATTAAAAATTATTAATCAATTAATTAATTAAAAAGAAAAAGAAGAAAAAAACAAAAATAATAATAAAAAATGGGGAGGGTGGCCGACAGAGGCTCTCCCCCTTTATCTCTAATCTTATCTTCTCTCCTTCAGGATCACTCTCTGATCTTCTCTCCTTCAGATTCTTCTTCTTCATCTTCTCCCTCACGCTCTCCCTCTCGGAGGGGGGCTCTCCTTTTCCCTCTCAGTTTCTCTCTCCTTCTCTCACGCTCTCCCTCTCCCATCTGCTCTCCTTCTCCTTCTCGGTTTCTCTCTCCTTCTCTCACGTTCTCCCTCTCTCATCTCTCTTTCCCTCTCTAACTGACAGAGCTCTGGTTCTCTTCTCTCTCTCACGCTCAGCTGGAGCTCTCTCTCTCTCCCTCGAACGAAATTCTCTCTCGCTCTCAATCAAGTTCTGCTTCTCTCTTTCTCTCCTCGCCAGCACCGTCTCCAGCCTCCCCTCGTCTTCGCTCCGTCGCGCATGCTGCCGGCAGCTTCGCGAAACCCGCTGCCATCGCCCTCCAGCCCCTGCCGTTGCGTCTGCCTGGCCTCCCTCCTGCCGCCAGCCTCCTCGTCGTCACCCCCCTAGCCGTCTTCCCTCCCCCGCGCATGCACGCCCCTGGTTGCTGCCCTCCTCGCGTCGTCCTCCCTGCTGTCTCGCCGCCTCCCAGCTTGCCGCGCCACCTCCGCTGCTGAGCACGCCGTCACGAACCCCCAGCGCCCCCTAGCCGCCGCCGCCTCGACGCCGGAAGGAAACAGAAGGCGAAGACACAAAAAAAAAAAACAAAGAAAAACTGACGCGTTTTTCGTTTTGACTAAGTCAAAACTCTTTGTTTTTTGGGTAAAAATTCTGGTTTAGCCCCTGGTTTCCTTTGTTTTATCCATTTAAGTCACTAACCTTATTTTCTTTGCAGATCAATCATTGACAGCATTTTTTTTTATCTATAGTTTTGTTTATTTTTGTTCAATTGCTCGTCTTATTATTTTGGATCATGAATTTGTTGATGAGTTAATATAAAATTGTATGTTTAAATTAGATCAGATATTTACTTATATATTGATTTTAACTTTTCATTGTTAGCATAAGTTTAAAACACATGTTTACATAACATATTTGAAAGATCATCTTTACAAGATTCAATTTTGAACGGGTTTTAATAAAATTCTAAAAAAACTGAATTTAGGACGATAGTAAATCACAAAATCCATGTCCAGATGATTCGGTTAGAATCCATGGCTTGGATATTAACTGAAATTGTTTAAATTAAAATTTAATAACGAAATCCCGATGGCAAACCGACTCGTAGTCCGAATCTGTTATGAAAGCCTATAATTTTGACATAATTTTAATTTTTGCTTATGAATTTATTGGATTTGTCTAATTGATACTTTAACTTAGTTTTAATTTTTGCAATTAAGTCATTAATTCACTTATTTTCTATTATACTTTTGTTTGTTCAGCTAATTAAAAGCATAAATTAACTTAGGAATTGACATTAAGCTTAATTATATGATTAAGTTAAATAGATAATTTTAATAAATAATTTGTCCTTGGATTTATTTGATTTATTCATCTGAACTTTGAGTTTGTTTTGATTTACAATTCGCGCATTGATTTCCTTTTATTGTCTTTTCGTTTGCTCAAATAATTAAATGTGTAAATTAACTGAGGAATTAATGTTAAGCATAATTATATGATTAGATTAGATAAACCTTTTTTTAATTAATCTAAAATTAGTTTGACATAATAAAAATCACACCTAGGAAATATTCAGTCTACCTGTGCCATTTAATAATTAATTAAATAGATAATAATAAATTAAATTTAAATTAAATTCCATGATCAGATGATTCGGTTAGAATCTATGGCTTGGATATTAATTGAAATTATTTTTTAAAAAAATAATAATAAAATAAAAATTTAATAATGAAATTCGTTCGTGAATCCTCAACTCGACTAAAAGTCGATTCAGAATCTCGGTACAATTCTTCTCTTATTCTCCATTTTTTTATTTATACAAGTCACTAACCTTTCTTATTTCTACAGAACTAACAATAATCTTTATATTTATTATTATTATTATTATTATTGTTATTATTATTATTATTCTATTCAGATTACTAACTATTTAATTTTTGTATAAACTAATTACTAACTCAACTAACATCACTAACCATTTAATTTTTGCTATACTAACAATTAATTGTGCTAACCACTAACTTTCATTATTATTGTTATCACTAACCATTTAATTTGTGCTATACTAACAATTAATTGTGCTAACCACTAACTTTCATTATTATTGTTATCACTAACCATTTAATTTGTGCTATACTAACAATTAATTGTGCTAACCACTAACTTTCATTATTATTGTTATCACTAACCATTTAATTTGTGCTATACTAACAATTAACTGTGCTAACTACTAACTTTATTATTATTATTGTTACTAACTTACTAACTTTATTATTATTATTGTCACTAACTTACTAATCTTTTATTATTGTTATAATTGTTACTAACTTACTAACTTTTATTTTTATTGTTGTTATTATTGTTAACGATTAAATCAATTAACATCATTAAATTTTATTATTGTTATTATTAATTTTAACCATTAACTTTACTAACTTTTGACAATCTTTATCATTGTTGTTAACAACTAATTTTTTTTATTTTTTTATTATTATAATTATTGTGGATGGCCAAAAAAGCCCCACTTTATTATTAATTGTCTCTTTTAGGTGTTTAAATTTAGTTATTATAAAAAAAAAAGAGAAAGAATTTTATGTGAATAATTTATTAAGGTTAATTAAAAATCATTTTTAAAAGCCAATTATCTTTTGTTATTTCTAAAACATATATTTCTTAAAAAAAAAAAAAAAGAGAACAACAACAAAAATTTAATCTTTTATTCCTTTACTAAAATAATTGAATAAACATAAGTAAATAACAACTAATTAAAAGAAAATCCTTTTATGTGAATGATTAATTTTATTCTTTAAGACTAGCATAAATGTTTTAAAAAAAAAAAAAAAAAGCTAATTATCTTTTATTATTTCTTGAAGGAGCAATAAGAAAAATTAATTAACTTTTTATCCCTTTTATTAAAATTAATAAACAAACATAATTAAATAATTCTAAATATACAAATCAATTCCTTTTCAACATATCTTTAAAGTAATGATATTAAAATTTAAAAATTCAAGAAAAATCCAATAAAATTATAATTAAAATTAATAATTAATAATTAAAAAATAAAAATTTTTAAAAATTAAATTCCATGTCCAAATGATCCGCCAGGATCCATGGCTTGGAAATATTTTTAAATAAAGTATACAAATAAATTTTTCTTTATTAAAAATAAAAACTTTGGACTAATATATTAATTATTTAATAAAATATAACTTTTTAGCTTTCTTTATTAATGAAAAGAATAAAAAGAATAAAAATTTTAGGGTAATATTTTATTCAGTAATATTTTACTTATTTCTTTTAAAATAATGAAAAGATATAACTTTTTGTTTCCTTTATAAAAATCTTAGTCAAATGATTTCAAAAATAACAAAAATAAAAAAAAAAAAGAAGAAAACCTCCACTTTATTTATTGTTATTTAATGGTTAAACTCATTTCATTTAAAGAAATTAGCCATAAAAAAAAATATATATATGTAAAATAAATCTGAACCATGTTATTAAGTCAAAAAAAAAAAAATTTTTAGTTCATGGTATATTGGTTGGAAACTGTCTCGTGCCCGCTTTTGAGCTGCTTCACCTGGTGAAGAGGGTCTGGCTGAGTAACAACGCCCCGTACCATGATCAAAGATTTTTATTTTTAAACTCTTTGATTCCTTTAAATTAACTTCTTATTAAATAAAAAATTAATTATTATTATTATTTTTTAATTCTTTTATAAATTGAGTAATTCTTTAAATAATAAATATCCTTCATTAAACAAGAAAAATCAGATAAGAAAAAGAAAAGAAAGATAAGAGAAAGATAAAAATCAAAAAGATAAAGAAAAGAAAAGAAAAGAAAGAAAAGAATAATAAGATATAAAAAAAGAAAGATTTTTTTTTTCATTAACAAATTTAATAAAAAAGACTTATAAGTTAAACCAATAATTAATTCCATAAAATAATAATTAAATAGTTAAATTTAAATTAATTTCCATATCCGGATGATCCGGCAGGATCTACGGTTTGGAAATATCAACCTTTTTTAAAAAAAAAAAAAAACTATGTAAATTAAATAAAAAGATAAAAATCCATATTTTTACAAAATGGATAAATTCTTTAAAATTTCGTCGAATTCCGTGTCCAAATGACTCGGCAGAATCCATGGTTCGGAATCAAAATCTTTCGTGTCCAAATGACTCGGCAGAGTCCATGGTTCGGAAGTATAAAATTTCATACAAATTAATTAATTAAAAAATCCACATTTCGACTAATCCAGTTAAAATTTCTAATTTTGAAAATTAACTGAAAATTATTTAAAAGCAAAGCAAAACAAAATTAAAATCAACTAAGGTGCCAATTTTTGGGCGTTTTAATAAAGTTGTTTTAACGTAACCGTACTCCCGATCCCCGAACTCTCGCAGACCATATTTTAAGGTATCCAATCGACCTGAGCGAAAACCGATTGGTGGCGACTCCCGAAAAAGACCCGCACGTTGCCACAGCTTGGCGACTCCCGAAAAATACCGCAGGAAACTCCTATTTTTCCTTCATGGATGGCTTCTCTGGATACAATCAAATCAAACTTGATCCAGATGATATGATAAAAACTGCCTTTATAACCCTTTGGGGTACCTTCTACTACAAGGTGATGCCTTTTGGGTTAAAGAATGCTGGTGCTACATATCAAAGAGCCATGGTTGCATTATTCCATGACATGATGCATAAAGAAATTGAAGTATATGTAGACGACATGATCGCCAAAACTTTCACTGCTAAGGGGCATCTAAAAGTGCTAAGAAAACTATTCGATAGACTTCGCAAATATCAACTGAAGTTGAATCCTGCCAAATGTATTTTTGGAGCCTCTTCAGGAAAGTTATTGGGTTTCATGGTCAGCAAGGATGGGATTCGAGTTGACCCGAGTAAAGTCAAAGCAATACAAGAAATGCAACCCCCGAAGACTCCAAAACAAGTAAGAAGTTTTCTGGGCAGAATCAACTTCATAGCAAGGTTCATTTCACAATTGACATCCAAGTGTGAACCTCTTTTCAAATCACTGAAGAAGAACAATCCGATCGAGTGGAATAACGAATGCCAAGAAGCATTCGAGAAAATCAAGCAATATCTATCAAATCCACCAGCTGCCCCCCTTTGCATGCTTCATGGGACATGATGTATGCAAAGTTAGTTACCAAATTTCGTCCAGCTTAGCTAGGCATTGAGAACCTTCTCGCCACCTAAACTCTGAGGTTTAAGGAAAGGTCCTTAGAACCTCTAACGATAGGAAAGGTTCTATCGTTGTAAGATGGACTGAATGATTGATTGTTTGTTTGAGGTTAAGGAAAGGTCCTTAGAACCTCTAACGATAGGAAAGGCTCTATCGTTGTAAGATGGACTGAATGATTGATTGTTTGTTTGAGGTTTAAGGAAAGGTCCTTAGAACCTCTAACGATAGGAAAGGTTCTATCGTTGTAAGATGGACTGAATGATTGATTGTTTGTTTGAGGTTAAGGAAAGGTCCTTAGAACCTCTAACGATAGGAAAGGCTCTATCGTTGTAAGATGGACTGAATGATTGATTGTTCGTTTGAGGTTAAGGAAAGGTCCTTAGAACCTCTAACGATAGGAAAGGTTCTATCGTTGTAAGATGGACTGAATGATTGATTGTTTGTTTGAGGTTTAAGGAAAGGTCCTTAGAACCTCTAACGATAGGAAAGGTTCTATCGTTGTAAGATGGACTGAATGATTGATTGTTTGTTTGAGGTTTAAGGAAAGGTCCTTAGAACCTCTAACGATAGGAAAGGTTCTATCGTTGTAAGATGGACTGAATGATTGATTGTTTGTTTGAGGTTTAAGGAAAGGTCCTTAGAACCTCTAACGATAGGAAAGGTTCTATCGTTGTAAGATGGACTGAATGATTGATTGTTTGTTTGAGGTTTAAGGAAAGGTCCTTAGAACCTCTAACGATAGGAAAGGTTCTATCGTTGTAAGATGGACTGAATGATTGATTGTTTGTTTGAGGTTTAAGGAAAGGTCCTTAGAACCTCTAACGATAGGAAAGGTTCTATCGTTGTAAGATGGACTGAATGATTGATTGTTTGTTTGAGGTTTAAGGAAAGGTCCTTAGAACCTCTAACGATAGGAAAGGTTCTATCGTTGTAAGATGGACTGAATGATTGATTGTTTGTTTGAGGTTTAAGGAAAGGTCCTTAGAACCTCTAACGATAGGAAAGGTTCTATCGTTGTAAGATGGACTGAATGATTGATTGTTTGTTTGAGGTTTAAGGAAAGGTCCTTAGAACCTCTAACGATAGGAAAGGTTCTATCGTTGTAAGATGGACTGAATGATTGATTGTTTGTTTGAGGTTTAAGGAAAGGTCCTTAGAACCTCTAACGATAGGAAAGGTTCTATCGTTGTAAGATGGACTGAATGATTGATTGTTTGTTTGAGGTTTAAGGAAAGGTCCTTAGAACCTCTAACGATAGGAAAGGTTCTATCGTTGTAAGATGGACTGAATGATTGATTGTTTGTTTGAGGTTTAAGGAAAGGTCCTTAGAACCTCTAACGATAGGAAAGGTTCTATCGTTGTAAGATGGACTGAATGATTGATTGTTTGTTTGAGGTTTAAGGAAAGGTCCTTAGAACCTCTAACGATAGGAAAGGTTCTATCGTTGTAAGATGGACTGAATGATTGATTGTTTGTTTGAGGTTTAAGGAAAGGTCCTTAGAACCTCTAACGATAGGAAAGGTTCTATCGTTGTAAGATGGACTGAATGATTGATTGTTTGTTTGAGGTTTAAGGAAAGGTCCTTAGAACCTCTAACGATAGGAAATGTTCTATCGTTGTAAGATGGACTGAATGATTGATTGTTTGTTTGAGGTTTAAGGAAAGGTCCTTAGAACCTCTAACGATAGGAAAGGTTCTATCGTTGTAAGATGGACTGAATGATTGATTGTTTGTTTGAGGTTTAAGGAAAGGTCCTTAGAACCTCTAACGATAGGAAAGGTTCTATCGTTGTAAGATGGACTGAATGATTGATTGTTTGTTTGAGGTTTAAGGAAAGGTCCTTAGAACCTCTAACGATAGGAAAGGTTCTATCGTTGTAAGATGGACTGAATGATTGATTGTTTGTTTGAGGTTTAAGGAAAGGTCCTTAGAACCTCTAACGATAGGAAAGGTTCTATCGTTGTAAGATGGACTGAATGATTGATTGTTTGTTTGAGGTTTAAGGAAAGGTCCTTAGAACCTCTAACGATAGGAAATGTTCTATCGTTGTAAGATGGACTGAATGATTGATTGTTTGTTTGAGGTTTAAGGAAAGGTCCTTAGAACCTCTAACGATAGGAAAGGTTCTATCGTTGTAAGATGGACTGAATGATTGATTGTTTGAGGTTAAGGAACTCTCCTTAGAACCTCGACGATAGGAACTCTCCTATCGTTGAAAGTTTGAGGTTAAGGGCCCTACCTTAGAACCTCTGCGATAAGAACTCTCTTATCGTTTAAGAAAAATTGATGATTGATTGTTTGAGGTTTAAGGAACTCTCCTTAGAACCTTGACGATAGGAACTCTCCTATCGTTGCAAGTTTGAGGTTAAGGGCCCTACCTTAGAACCTCTGCGATAAGAACTCTCTTATCGTTTGAAGAAAAATTGATGATTGAGGTTAAGGGTCCTACCTTAGAACCTCGATGATAGGAACTCTCCTATCGTTTGAAGGAAAATTGATGATTTTGAGGTTAAGGGTCTTACCTTAGAACCTCGATGATAGGAACTCTCCTATCGTTTGGAGGAAAATTGATGATTTTGAGGTTAAGGGTCCTACCTTAGAACCTCGACGATAGGAACTCTCCTATCGTTTGAAGGAAAATTGATTGTTTTGAGGTTAAGGGTCCTACCTTAGAACCTCGACGATAGGAACTCTCCTATCGTTTGAAGGAAAATTGATTGTTTTGATTGATCTCGAGGCAAAGGTTCCATCCTTAAAACCTCGGATTGATTGATTGATTTCGAGGCAAAGGTTCCATCCTTAAAACCCCGGATTGATTGATTGATGTCGAGGCAAAGGTTCCATCCTTAAAACCGCGAATTGATTGATTAATGTCGAGGCAAAGGTTCCATCCTTAAAACCTCGGATTGATTGATTGATGTCGAGGCAAAGGTTCCATCCTTAAAACCTCGGATTGATAATTGATCTCGAGGCAAAGGTTCCATCCTTAAAACCTCGGATTGATAATTGATTGTTTTCGAGGCAAAGGTTCCATCCTTAAATCCTCGGATTGATAATTGATTGTTTTCGAGGCAAAGGTTCCATCCTTAAAACCTCGAATTGATTGATTGATGTCGAGGCAAAGGTTCCGTCCTTAAAACCTCGGATTGATAATTGATCTCGAGGCAAAGGTTTCATCCTTAAAACCCCGGATTGATTGATTGATCTCGAGGCAAAGGTTCTATCCTTAAAACATCGGATTGATTAATTGATGTCGAGGCAAATGTTCCATCCTTAAAACCTCGGATTGATAATTGATTGTTTTCGAGGCAAAGGTTCCATCCTTAAATCCTCGGATAATGAAAATTGATTATTTTCGAAGCAAAGGTTCCATCCTTAAAACCCCGATGATGAAAATTGATTATTTTTTAGGCAAAGGTTCCATCCTTAAAACCCCGATGATGAAAATTGATTGTTCTTCGAGGCAAAGGTTTCATCCTTAAAACCCCGATGATGAAAATTGATTGTTTTCGAGGCAAAGGAGCTTTCCTTAGGACCTCGAGCGAAATTTATATAAAAGCAATTGAAATTGGAATAATTTTCTTCGAAAGTGTGAATTTTCATAATTGGCGAGCGCAAAGAATTAGGCTTCGATAAAACGAGTGAATCTTGATGATGACAATAACACTGACAAATTATATAAAGGGAACGGATGTTTGGAATCAATATTCAAGGTTCATCTAATATTTTCTTCAGTAAATATAGATTCCCTTGTGAGATATGTCATCCGAATAAGGTTAAAGCTTAACTACCCCAAAATGTTATGCCTAGTAGATCTAATAGGATGCGTCTCAAGAGTAATAAAAATTACTCTTTACTCAGCCATTCCATCCTAAAGGCGTTGTCCTATGGTTTTAATTTCAGCATGGACGAAACTATATTATAAAAAAAGAAATTCCCTGAAAGGAAAAACTGAAACGCGAAAGAAAATGCTGATAATAAAACTAAAGGACAAGAAAAACGGATCAGATCGCTTCTTTCTTCTACAATACTTCAACAGGGTGAGTAGAGGACCATTATGGGAGTGAACTGGTCGGGAAAGACTGTCGTGTCCAGTCTATCTGAATCATTGCTGGATCTGGTTCAGGAACAAAAGCTTGTATTTTATCTAGGAATTCTTCAGCAGTTGTTGCGGATATTATGATTCGCCGTGCCACTCTTGATATGAAATTCTTCTGCATAGCATAATCCATAAAAGCTATCAGACCTGTAAAGAAATTGTTAACATTTAAAAGCCCAATGGGTTTCTTATGCAAATTAAGTTGGGCCATGGAAGCAATTTGAAAGACTTCTCCCAATGTGCCAAAACCACCTGGTAAAGCGATAAAAGCATCAGCATTTAAAAGCATTTGTAACACACGCTCTTGCAAATTTTTAACCACTAATTCTTCTCCAATCGTGCCCCCAGAAATAAATTTCAGAGGTCCAGGGATAATGCCCAGAACTTGACTTCCTCCTAGAGATGCTGCTGATGCTACACCTCCCATTAATCCGACACTACCTCCTCCATAAACTAAATGTATTTTTCGCTCAGCTAATACTCTACCCAAATGGTTGGCTGCCTTTAAATACTCTTCATCTTTTCCAGGAAAAGCCCCAGAAAATACACAAATACTTCGGGATTTACGAGTTGGGGTTTTCTCCATTCCTATTCTTACCCTTGTGAGAAAAGAGGATATATTTATAGAGATGAAGAGATAAGGCAATAATTTTATTTTCAAGAATGGATACATTATTGCCAGCTATTCACAGTAGTCACGAGTATGACTCTGGTCAGGTATGGGTACACTATCGTTAAAAGAGGAGGAAAATTTTCAAAATAGCTGCTAGCATGTACAGTAGTCACTACTGTAGCTTACGTCAGGAGTAGGTACGTGATTGTTGGAAGAGAAGGAAAATTTCAAAAGTGGCAACTATATACAGTAATCATAACTGTATCTCATGTCAGGAGTGGGTACATTATTGGGAGGATAATTTCAAAAGCGACAGCTAGCATGTACAGTAATCGTGACTTTGGTTCACGTCAGGAGTGAATACATTATTACCAAAAAGGGAGGAAAATTTCAAAAGCGACAGCTAGCATGTACAGTAATCGTGACTTTGATCCTCGTCTTCCACTGGCTTTGCGTCCAGTAATGGCTTTAATGCTTTCTATGAATCGGTGATTTGCATCTCATCTAGCTTTCTCACAAACTGGCAAACAGGGTCGTTTAGGGTCAGATTCCCAAGACTGTAACGATCTCGTTCTTTTTGGAAAATTATCCATAATCCAACAACCTCAAATTGCACTATTCCGCAAGAATGTGCTTCAAGAACCTCTCGAATATCTTCTAGAGATTCCTTACGCAAGCCATTCTTAATGAATCTTATTCTATCATTACGATTCCTGGTGATAACTCCTGGAGAACGACATTTATTGCCGCAAATCCACCATCCACAATTATGACAAACGCCTAGCCTCTTTGCTCTTCTTTTTTTGGCATAAGCGCTTTTACCAAAGCCGGGCATACGGGGAAAGAACGCTTCTGGAACTTCACCAGCTGAACGAACCTTAGCTTCAATTAGCCACCGCACATTATCAGGAATGCCTTTGTGCATAAATACTCTGAATCGTTCACATCTGGCTTGATAAATCTTTTTAAGAACATTTATTGGGAAGGAAGAAAAATACTTTCGTAGGGCGGAAAGAGAAGACTCCATTGATGAAGGAGGCAAAGAAAGAAATTAGTGATTGTAGGAAACGAACATAACTAACACATATTTATAGTGATGAAAGGGATAATGCGTTTATTACACTTACAGAAGTAAGTACATTATTGTCAAAAGAAAAGACAAATGACAGCTTATATGTACAGCAATCATGACTGTGGCTCTCATCTTCCACTGATTTATGTCTAGTAACGGCTTCAATGCCTTCTATAAGTCGGGGATTTGCTTCCCATCCAGTTTTCTCACAAACTGGCAAACAGGGTCATTAAAAGTTAGATTTCCAAGACTGTAACGATCCTGTTCTTTACGGAAAGTCCACCATAAATCCATAATTTCCCATTGCACTATTTCACAAGAATGTGTTTCAAAAGTTAATAGGATATCATCCAAAGATTCCTTACGCAGGCCATTCTTGATGAATTTTCTTTTATCTTCATGATTTCTGGAGATGTATCCTAAAAAGCGACATTTAGTATTACAATTCCATCGTCCACATTTATGACAGACACCAAGCCTCTTTGCTCTTCGCTTTTTGGCATAAGCGCTTTTACCAAAGCCGGGCATACGGGGAAAGAACGCTTCTGGAACTTCACCAGCTGAACGAACCTTAGCTTCAATTAGCCACCGCACATTGTCAGGAATGCCTTTGTGCATAAAGACTCTAATCCTTTCACATCTAGCTTGGTAAATCATTTTAAGAACATTTATTGGGATGGAAGGAAAGTATTTTCGCATGGCGGAAAGAGTAGAATCCATTGATAAAAGAAGAATTTGAGAGAAGAGATGAAGAAATCAGTTATTGTAGGAAACTGAGAGTCAGAGAGTATTGCATCCGCTACTTTACCGGAAAGAAGAACACGTATTTATAGCGATGAAAGGATAACGTGTTAATTACGCTTACAGGAACAAGTATATTAAAAGAAAAGACAAATGACAGCTTATATGTACAGGAATCATGACCGTGGCTCTCATCTTCCCCTGATTTATGTCCAGTAATGGCTTCAATGCCATCTATAAGTCGGGGATTTGCTTCCCATCCAGTTTTCTTACAAACTGACAAACAGGATCGTTTAAAGTCACATTCCCAAGACTGTAACGGTTTCGTTCTTTATGGTAAGTCCTCCATAAACTGATAATTTCACCTTGCACTTTTCCACAAGAATGCGTTTCAAGAGTCTCTCGGATATCTTCCAGAGATTCCTTACGCAGGCCATTCTTAATGAATTTTCTTTTATCTTCACGATTTATGGAGATGTATCCTAAAGAGCGACATTTAGTAATACAATTCCATCGCCCACATTTATAACACACGCCTAGTCTCTTTGCTCTTCGCCTTTTGGCATAACGGCTTTTACCTAAACCGGGCATGCGGGGCATAAATGCATCTGGAACTTCACCCGCCAGACGGACCTTAGCTTCAATTATCCACTGCACATTATCGGGAATGCCTTTGCGTGTAAAAACTCTGATTCTTTCACATCTAGCAAGGTAGATCTTTTTAAGGACTTCTATTGGAAAGGAAGGAAAGTATTTTCGCAGTGCAGAAAGAGTAGAATCCATTGATGAGAGAAGAATTTGAGAGAAGAGGGAAATGAATCAGTTATTGAAGGAAACTTAGATAACCGACTGGAAGAACATGCATTTATAGCGATGAAATGGATAACGTGTCGATTACACTTACGGGAGCAAATACATTATTAAAAGAAAAATGGAAAATTTTAAATATGATAAATTGTATGTACAGTGATTGTGACTGTGGCTCACATCTCCCACTGGTTTTACGTCCAGTAACGGGATTAATGGCTTCTATGAGTCGAGGATTTGCTTCCCATCCAGTTTTCTTACAAGCTGACAAATAGGGTCGTTTAATGTCAGATTCCCGGGACTGTATCGTTCTCGTTCTTCATGAAAAATGCTCCATAAATCGAGAAGTTCACGTTGCACAGATCCACAAGAATGCGTCTCAAGAGTCAATTGGAGATCATCCAATGAGTCCTTACTCAGGCCATTCTTAATGAATCGTATTTTATCTTCTCGATTATCAGAGATCATCCCTAAAGAATGACATTTAGTATTACAGGTCCAGCGTCCGCATTTATGACAGACGCCTAGTCTCCTCGCTCTTCGTTTTTTGGCATAAGAGCTTTTGCCTACACCAGGCATGTGAGACACAAATGCCTCTGGGATTTCACCTGCCAGACGAACCTTAGCTTCAATTAACCACCGCACATCTTCAGGGATTCCTTTATGCATCAGAGCTCTTAATCGTTCACAGCGAACTTGGTAGATCTTTTTGAGGATGTTCATTGGGAGAGAAGGAAAATATTTTCGCAAGGCAGAAAAAGTAGGATCCATTTTCTAGGAGAAAGTAAAAGAAAGGAGGGAGGAAATGATCAGTTATTATGGGCAACTGAGAGAACCGACTTGAGAGTCACGGAGTACCGTATCCGCCGCTTAACCGGAAAAGTGAATCCTACTTTATTTTGATGTGATAGATATTCCATCCAGCTGACGTTGATTCAGTCCTTGATTATTGAATCCATTGTCCGCTTTTGACAAATTTTCAACGACAATATTTCTTGATATCTGCCTTATCTTTGACCACAGCTATCTCTTATCTTGGATGCTGCTAAGCTGGCATCAATCCTATCCTTCCAGGTGTAGCCTCGATTATTCAATCAATTGCCAGGCTTTTGACAATATTGTCTACTTTATCCTTTTTGATATCTGCCTTATCCTTGGCTATAGCTATCTCTTATCTTGGATACTACTAGCTGACGTCAATCCTGTCCTTCCAGGTGTAGTCTCGATTATTGAATCGATTGCCAGGCTTTTGATATATTGTCTACCTTATCCTTGAATTCCTGATGTGGGTTGGTCCCGCATATTAGCTGTGTATCCAGTGATAGATTGGTAAGAGCTGATGTTATTGAGATCTCAGCTTATACTGCTGTAACGGTGCGGTGGATATATTTCCCATTTGATTCCTATCATGTAAAAGTCATGCATGCATGATGTGAAATGCATGAATGCAAAGCATGTGTAATTGATGGTTTTTTTTTGTATGGATCTAGTTCTTTATGTCTTTGTTTTACTGGATCCTCTTTGTGATGGCCTTCTTGGACTATCATTGAATCTCTTTATGCTTTCCAGCTTTTGTTCGCTGCCTCAAAAGCCCAACTCTTTTCAAAGTCCGCTTTCTTTGACTTGTTCTTGAATTTTGGCCTCAATTTCTTTAATGTTCGCTCGCCTCATACTTTATATCTCTTCAAATACTCATCCCTTGTCATGGATTTCATACTATCAAAGGCTTAACTTTCAATGTTTCATTGTCCCTTTTCTTGTGGCCGTGTCGACACTTGTTTACCCCCATGTTACAGTCCGAATGATTGCTCTTCCTTAGACTCAGGTTCTGATCCATAAGACTTGCCCCCTTGTTTATTGAGCTTCTTTCTTGGCAGTACTCTTCTTACGCTTAGTAGAGACTACTTTGCCCCCTTGAATATGGTGTTTATGTGGATAAAAGGTATCATCTGATCTTTGATTTAACAGAAGGTTGAGCATTTCTAGACCTTTGTGATGGTCCTTGATCATGAATTTCTCTTACAAGAACCACATCTTCTTAAAGAAAGTCTCAAGCTATCTCCTCACTTTTAAATCTACACACATTAATGAATAATGGTTTGGCCTTAAAGAAAAACTTTCATCAATTTGCAAAGCTTGACAAAGTAATTTACGGTCTTTATTTTTAATTAAAATATCCTGCCACTCTTCCCTTTCCAACTCAAAGACATAAACTATGCAAGGCAATAAGGTATAAACATGATTCACAAGGATAGCCTTTTAGCTGAATGAGGATGATATCGAGAGGTAACTGTTAGGCGTGAGGAAAATTAAGTTTGAATGTTTTTTTTTTGTAGCAGTCTTTTAGCTGAATGAGAATAATATTAAGAGGTAAATATTAGGTCTGAGTAAAGTTAAGTTTGAGTGGTGTGAAAGAAGGGTCTTTTAATACTACTCGTGAGCAGTATTAAATAAGGTTGAAACATGATTCACAATGATAGTCTTTTAACTGAATGAGGATGTTCGGTTTGAGGAAAGTTAAGTTTAAGTGGTGTGGAAGAAGAGTCTTTTAATACTACTCGTGAGCATATCTGATTACGGTGAAAAATTCAATAGTGAAGACCTCAAACTTGCCACCTTTTTCAGAAAGTTAGACCTCATCTGTTGCCCCCCAACTATCGTAATCTTTATGTATGCTTGGTTTGAGGGTTGCTTTTGTCTTCTAGACCGCCTTTGCAGGTTTTCAGTCTAGAATCCATAACTCACTTTTTTTCTTTTTTTTTTTTTTTTTTCTAGTTTGAGCCCCTTTTCCTTTTTTTTTTTTTTTTTTGTTTCCCTTTTTTTTTTTGTGAGCTATGGTGATGACATACTTGATAACTCTCTTGAAGTGAGATGACTCAAGTGGCCTTGCTTGCTCGTGCTTGTTCTCAGTCCTTTTTGGTTTTGAATTTTCCCTTGTTGTCTTTTGATGGAAGGGATGAATTTCTCTTTTCGGAGTTTGTGTTGCCAAAGAACTGAGAAAATAGCCTTCTTGAAGTGAAATGATTCAAGTAGCCTTAGCTGCTTGTGTTTGCTCTCAGTCTCTTTTTTTTTGTTTTGGATTTTCCCTTTAATGGCTTTTGATGGAAGGGATGTACTTCTTTCCTTTGTTGGAATTTGTGTTGCGGAAAACTGTGAATCTTTTTTTTTTTTTTTGTATTGAGCATTTGTGAGAATTGGGAGGCCACTGAAGTCATTTAATATGAGAGCTACCTTGTTTGGAAGCTAACCCCAGACTTCTTGCAAGGATGTTGATAACCACTATGAATTCTTTTTTTTTTTTTTTTTTTTTAGAGTTGGGGTGCAACATATGAAATCCTTCTTACTAGATTTGACAGCACTTTCAAGATCGCCACTATTAAATCTCCCTTAACTTTTTATTTTCACCCACGAGTAGTATCGTTTTCAAAGTAAAGTGTGATAACAATAATGGATAGTATAATGGAAATGAGTGAGAGATGGATGTAAAAATGGAATTTTTGGTAAGAAGTGGTAGAATATGTAGGTGTAATAATTGAATTTTTGGTAAAAATTGGTAGAATGTGTAGAAGTAATAATGGGATTAAAAAGTGGTAGAATGCACACGCAACATCTTTTTGTTAGAGAACAAAAAGAATTACCGGTTGTCGAAAAGTAAAGTGTGATGGCTATAATGGATAGTATAATGGCAAAGAGTGTAAAAATGGAAAGTAGTAAAATGCACGCATTACATCTTTTTTGTTGTACCAGAAAAAGAATAGCAGGTGTCCATTTAACAAAGACTACACCCTAGATTCTGGACTAAATCTAGGAGATTTTTACTATTAAATTACTTTTGCAAGCTTTCAAAGATACAAGTTTATTCAAAGGATTCCCTGTCATTCAAAAGTGTGTGCGGACTGTTAGGTCAGATCTGACTTGGAGCCCTTCCAAAATCAATGTAATTCCAGCTCAAAATCTTCACTTTCAATTACCAATCACATCGAGCCTAGCAACTTGGACTCGACCAACTGTTGGACCTTGAGTTTCAATATGACAGAATTTTCAGTTACATTTGGGATTTGGGTCACACCAACTTGGAAGAGAAGGTCACTTGGTCTTTGCTACTATTGATATAGATGATAGCAGAATGCCTTCTTCAGCAAAGACTGTGATTAATTTTCCTTCAAAAAATGAATTTCATTTTTTGGTGTAATGAGGAGGGAACTGCTCCGGCCATATTTTCTATCTTGGACTCTATATCTATGAGACGTCCTTCGGTTTGTTCTGCCATTAATCCTGTTTGGAGCCGAGTTGAATATCGGTGTTGAGGTCCAATTTTACCTTCTTAAAAGTAAGATTTATTTTACTAGATTTTACATGTATATGATTGATGCAATGGATGCATGCCATATAAAGTGAGATTATGTTTTTATCAGACTTTATATGCACGTGATTAATGTAATGCATGCATGCGATGAATGAGTTTGCTTATCCATTATCATGGAACTTCAAAACTTTTAGTTGTCATTATAAAGACCAAAAAGTTAGCATAATTTGATGCGTGGTTTTGATGCATGAAGAATAATTGCACAGAACGGAAGTATAACAAAAGAAAAATAAGGTTATTAACAAGTTAAATAGTAATTAACAACTCATGAAGTATTATGGATAAACAAGTTAAAACCATACGAAGAAAAGTGTAGAGTAACAACACAGCATAACAAGGATATGCTTATGGCGTTGGTAAAATGGTAGAAATTCTATGGTCAGTTCTATGGTTAAGTGGGGAGTTCTATATGCATAAGGTGGTTTATCAAAAAGGCAAGGGATAGTTCCCGAATCCCGTCACTAAATCATAGTGACGGCCCGATTCCTTACCCTCTAGGGTTAATGTAAGGAATGGATTAATTCGAGTCGTAGCTTTTCGTGGGCCCATGCAGAGACTAACCGTCTCAGAAGGCAATACACTACTTTGCTACTTTGAAACCGGTGAAGGCTTGGAGACCGTGGCCTCACAAGGACAGCAACACCAATTCCGCTTAGAAAGAATCGTGTTTGATTTAAGGAAGCTCGGGTATAGAGCTTCATTTTGTGAATGCATTATGCATGATTACTTAAGTAAATATAACATATAAATCCACATAATAAGCAGCAAAGCAAAACAAAACAAATCAAGTTTTAGGCTCGACTCACTAACCGGGGTCCCCAGTGGAGTCGCCAAGCTGTGGCAACGTGCGGGTCTTTTTCGGGAGTCGCCACCAATCGGTTTTCGCTCAGGTCGATTGGATACCTTAAAATATGGTCTGCGAGAGTTCGGGGATCGGGAGTACGGTTACGTTAAAACAACTTTATTAAAACGCCCAAAAATTGGCACCTTAGTTGATTTTAATTTTGTTTTGCTTTGCTTTCAAATAATTTTCAGTTAATTTTCAAAATTAGAAATTTTAACTGGATTAGTCGAAATGTGGATTTTTTAATTAATTAATTTGTATGAAATTTTATACTTCCGAACCATGGACTCTGCCGAGTCATTTGGACACGAAAGATTTTGATTCCGAACCATGGATTCTGCCGAGTCATTTGGACACGGAATTCGACGAAATTTTAAAGAATTTATCCATTTTGTAAAAATATGGATTTTTATCTTTTTATTTAATTTACATAGTTTTTTTTTTTTTTTAAAAAAGGTTGATATTTCCAAACCGTAGATCCTGCCGGATCATCCGGATATGGAAATTAATTTAAATTTAACTATTTAATTATTATTTTATGGAATTAATTATTGGTTTAACTTATAAGTCTTTTTTATTAAATTTGTTAATGAAAAAAAAAATCTTTCTTTTTTTATATCTTATTATTCTTTTCTTTCTTTTCTTTTCTTTTCTTTATCTTTTTGATTTTTATCTTTCTCTTATCTTTCTTTTCTTTTTCTTATCTGATTTTTCTTGTTTAATGAAGGATATTTATTATTTAAAGAATTACTCAATTTATAAAAGAATTAAAAAAAAATAATAATAATTAATTTTTTATTTAATAAGAAGTTAATTTAAAGGAATCAAAGAGTTTAAAAATAAAAATCTTTGATCATGGTACGGGGCGTTGTTACTCAGCCAGACCCTCTTCACCAGGTGAAGCAGCTCAAAAGCGGGCACGAGACAGTTTCCAACCAATATACCATGAACTAAAAATTTTTTTTTTTTTGTTATTTTTTATTATTTTTTTTATTATTTTTTTATTACTTTTTTTATTAAGAGAACCAAAAATTTTAAACAAAAGAAGAAAAGTTTTGATATTTATTTAATTTATTTTGGAATAAAAGATTATTTAACCGAAAACTTATATGTATTTTAAAACAAAAGTCTTGATATTTTTATTTTTATATTCTTCTTTGTTTGATGAAAGATTTTTTTTTTAATTTTAATTTATATTTCTGAAAATATATCTAATAAATAAAACAAAAATAATTGAATTTTCTCTTAAATATTTTTGACTTATTGATTAGATATATTTTCAGAAATATAAATTAAAATTAAAAAAAAAATCTTTCATCAAACAAAGAAGAATATAAAAATAAAAATATCAAGACTTTTGTTTTAAAATACATATAAGTTTTCGGTTAAATAATCTTTTATTCCAAAATAAATTAAATAAATATCAAAACTTTTCTTCTTTTGTTTAAAATTTTTGGTTCTCTTAATAAAAAAAGTAATAAAAAATAATAAAAAAAATAATAAAAAATAACAAAAAAAAAAAAAATTTTTAGTTCATGGTATATTGGTTGGAAACTGTCTCGTGCCCGCTTTTGAGCTGCTTCACCTGGTGAAGAGGGTCTGGCTGAGTAACAACGCCCCGTACCATGATCAAAGATTTTTATTTTTAAACTCTTTGATTCCTTTAAATTAACTTCTTATTAAATAAAAAATTAATTATTATTATTTTTTTTTAATTCTTTTATAAATTGAGTAATTCTTTAAATAATAAATATCCTTCATTAAACAAGAAAAATCAGATAAGAAAAAGAAAAGAAAGATAAGAGAAAGATAAAAATCAAAAAGATAAAGAAAAGAAAAGAAAAGAAAGAAAAGAATAATAAGATATAAAAAAAGAAAGATTTTTTTTTTCATTAACAAATTTAATAAAAAAGACTTATAAGTTAAACCAATAATTAATTCCATAAAATAATAATTAAATAGTTAAATTTAAATTAATTTCCATATCCGGATGATCCGGCAGGATCTACGGTTTGGAAATATCAACCTTTTTTAAAAAAAAAAAAAAACTATGTAAATTAAATAAAAAGATAAAAATCCATATTTTTACAAAATGGATAAATTCTTTAAAATTTCGTCGAATTCCGTGTCCAAATGACTCGGCAGAATCCATGGTTCGGAATCAAAATCTTTCGTGTCCAAATGACTCGGCAGAGTCCATGGTTCGGAAGTATAAAATTTCATACAAATTAATTAATTAAAAAATCCACATTTCGACTAATCCAGTTAAAATTTCTAATTTTGAAAATTAACTGAAAATTATTTAAAAGCAAAGCAAAACAAAATTAAAATCAACTAAGGTGCCAATTTTTGGGCGTTTTAATAAAGTTGTTTTAACGTAACCGTACTCCCGATCCCCGAACTCTCGCAGACCATATTTTAAGGTATCCAATCGACCTGAGCGAAAACCGATTGGTGGCGACTCCCGAAAAAGACCCGCACGTTGCCACACCTTTGCCACCGCCAAAGGAGCATAATGAACAATACAAAGAGATCTTTATTTCTAATGTTGCACATTCTCTCATGTGTACTATGACTTTTAAAAATTTCTTTGATCTGCTTGGCTTTGATTTTGAGGTAAAACAAGCAGCAGCTATTGTTATCTTTTATATTTCTATAAGAAAATATTGGATTTTTTATTTAAACCATTAGCAGATTGGCTGCCTAGATAACACAGTCCACCTAGAAAATAACAACAAGCTTACAAAATAAGGAAGAAAAAAGACATGCACGAAATGTGGTGTATCAGGACACAATAAAAAAAATCGTGGAGTCAGAAGAATAAGTTTTTTTTTTAGTGCTCTTTACATCTAGCCGCAATACGGACATTTGTGATGTTATATTATTGTTACTAACATTGAAAAAAATGGTGAATTTTAGGAACTTGCAGGGTAAGTACAGGGGCTGCATACATTCCAAGCCAACAATCAATGAATCTTGAAAGCAATACAAATTGTGTGACTTTTCTACACCTTTACTCATTTCTCATAATAACAACATATAATTTAATTGAATTTACGTTTTTCAGACGTTATTTAGGCTGCACATACTGCTAGTAGTAGAGGAGAAGGACAGGTTTCTACCAAGATGGGCATGGTTACAGGTGGCAATGGCAGTAAAGTAAGGGGTAGGGGCAATAACAGGGGCAAAGTTTTAGCTTGAGGTGGGAGAAGAATAATTGGAATTGGTGTTTACATGGATGAAACAGGGACCAACATATGGAATGTAAGATCTTTAAAGAATAATTGATGTTCTTACTTCTTTGGTATTATCTATCCAAATTCATATCATTCTGATAAACTTTGTTTTTTCCAGCCTGGATTGCCTTCTCAACAGATGCTCTAATGGTGCAGCATATATGAAAAGCTTTTTGACATTATTTTGTGTTACTTTTCAACCAAACCAGATGGCATTCAGTCCTATCTAATTATGCAAAATCAACTATCATAAACTTATGTAACTAATTGTGCATAATTAGCACAAATGCTGATACCTTTTGTATAGACTTAGTAAAAAGCATATAGGCAACATATCATTTTTGTAACTGAACCTTTGTTCCTGCTCATGACAATTATGTATGTTAGACCATTTAACTTTGAGCCACAACATCCTATGTGCTAGAAAAATTTGTAATAGACAATGTGAAGCAACAACCAAAAAATTTGGCCATGAATTTATTAAGAAACATTTCATTATAATAAAACTTTATCCTCTACAATGGATGCTCTGTTCTCAATATATTCTTAACATCAATTGAACATTTCCATTACACACAACACTAACCATACACACTAAAACTACACAAAGCATCCCCACAAATAGCCAACTTACAAACAACCATATTCTAATACACTTACCCATCCTAAGTACTACAAACTTCAACTCCTCAATTTCATGCTTTATATCCTTTACCTGTTGGTCACATCCACAATCGTGCCTGCCTTGTCCCAATTATCTCCTTATCCTTCCATTCTCAACTTTAGTCTTATTTGTTTGAACTAAAGCTCCTTAATTGCATTCTTCAATCGTTGACACAAAATTGGATTAATCCACACTAAAAAATCACACCAATTTCTATTCTCATCATGTTCGTCCTTCAAAAGCCAAGACAATTTTACTAGCATACTCATTCAACCTGTTACCACCTCATAAAATGGGAGAATTACAAGTGTGTCATAATGGCTAAAAAACCATTATATTGTGTAATTCTCACCATAGTGTTTGAAGTATGGGGGGTAAAAGGCATGATCAACACCTCCTTAAAAGTGTTCCAAATTGGTAACTTGGTCCCCAAGAAAAGTCTTAAGGATTGCTTGTTTGTCAAGCAATCTATGGACTTTTTTGTAAGATTTTGGAAACTCGGGTACTCAATTGTAAAACTCTCAAGAAAAAGATTTGGAGAGTTATGAGAGGAATATGAATGGTATGAAAGTGCTATTGGAGGACCAAATTGCTCATGGAAGATAACTAAAGACAAAGAAAACACAAAAAGGCATAAAGGACCTAAGTGTCCTAGTGTAAGCCTTATGATGTGTACGTTTTTGACTTAAGTCAAATTGAGCAATTTGGAGTTTTCCCACTATGGGGGAGGCAGCCAAGGCTTGATAATTAGTCAACATTGGTGGGCACATGTGTACCAATGAGTTTAAGACAAAGAGACCATAATTAATGGGAAGGAAAATGACATAAAGCAAGGTTAAGCTTGTTAAGTGTCTTTTGTGCCCTTAAGCTCATTTAAGGCCATTCAAGTGGCCAAATCACTTATCCCACTCAAGGGATGGCTGGCCAAAGCATGGCAAGAAAGTCAAATGTGGGCCAAGAAATGAAGACTAAGAAACCATGGTCTTGTAGCAAGGAAAATGACATAAAGCTTAACTAAGGCTATTAAGTGTGTTTTGTGCACTAAAGTCTTTATAAGTGGTTATCTTTGTATCTATCTCCCACATTTGGTTTCTTCCAGCAGAAAAAACGTAGCTTCTCCACCCCCACACTTCTTCCATAGCCACCATACCTCCAAGATTAAAATTGAAGGCAAAAGAAAGCAAGAAAGGGCAATTGGAAGCTATGTGGTGCTAAAACTTGGGTGCACCTAGGATCAAGCTCCAATTTCAGCATACACTCAAGGTAAGGGTTCTCTTGCTCTCATGGACTGTTTTCTGTAATTTTCAAGCAACCATGGAGCAAGGGCTAAGCTTGGAAGAGAGCCATGAGCTTGATGAACCAAGCTTAGTGAGGGGAGTGCACTTATTGAAGGTTTTGTGACCTACTGTCAAGTGTACAAAGATGGCAGCGAAATAAGAGTTTTCTAAAGTTTCCTGGATTGTTTACTGTATTTCCAAACATCCATGAAGCTAAGACCATGCTTGGAAGAGAGCAAAAAGCTCTAGGAACCAAGTATGGGTTAATGGAAAAGAAGCATGGCAAGGTTTCGGCCTTAGTGTTACCATGCTAAAGATGGCAGTAAGAAAGAAGGGTTTCTAGAGCCCAAAGTTAGTACTAACTACTGTTAAAATTCTCCTAAGGCCAAGCATTAGCTTGAGGAGGGCTGCCATAGTGATTTATTTAAGTTTATTGCATGTTTTACGGACTAACCTATGGTTATCGTTGTTGCTGCATTTCATGTGTTTGTTTGTTGTGAATGGCTGCTGCATTTGGTTGCTATATCTTGTATATATGCATTGTGGTTTTTGTGTTTTAGTGTCTTTGGATGCAGGTTTTAATGAGGATCACATTACCTTAAGAAACCAAGTGCTACCCTTACTAAGTTTCTCAATGAAACTTACTCCCCTCAATTCTGTCATTTCAGGTCCAGCAGAATGATCACCTTCAAACTAACCTTTGTGGTTTGAGTTTTGATCTGAAATTTCAGGTACATGAACTTCCATGTGTCTAGTTATGATCTGGAAATTTTGGTGATTTTAGGAGCACATTTGGTAATTTTAATGGTGGTACTTACTGTGTTGTGCAGCAGCTGTCCAGCATCCTATTTATGGAGTCCATTGCATTTCAGGAACTCCTGTAATTTAGGGTGCGTATTTAGCTGAGTTAAGAACATATTGTAGTGCATGTATGCATGTACATGTAGTGTATGAAAAATGAGACAAGTATGTGAACATTTGAGTAATGTTTTGGCTATGTAAGTGATGTGGCGCAAAGCTGCCTAAGTGTGAATAATGGGCTGCTTACTTGTAAATTCTGTTTTGGCCACATAAAGCTGTTAAATGCAAGGGAATTTATTTCCTATGTGTAATGGAAATATATGGGATAGCCTTGGAGGGATTTCCCCTTGTCAATGAAGTGTTTACATACCTATGAAATTTTGTATGGGCAAAATGGTCCAAAAGTTGCCAGAATTTCGACTCTGGACATAAAGTTTAATATCTCCATGTGTAGAATGAAACTTGGTATGAAATTTTGACCACACCTAGAGGACATATAGAGGGTTAATTTGGATTTGGAATTTCTGGATTCAGAGCCCTGTAGCCAAAGATATGATGTTGCAAAGTTGGATGAGTTACTGTTCATTTGGTCAGAATTTTGTAATCAACTTCAAAAAATCCATAACTTGGTCCATAGGTGGGCTATTGATGTAAAACAAAATTCCTTGGTTTGCTCTAAGTCTCTACTTGATAATGGAGCAAAGAAAACAGGGGGTTATGTGGCTAGAATGATACAGTTTATTAGTAGAAGTTACAGGTGTGGTGGCTGGTCACTAAAAAACTTTACAAGATTGCTTAATGTGTGGAAGCCAAGACTAAGAATTGTGTTAGTGTTTTTCTTCTTAGCTGTCATAGTGTGCATAAATGTAAATATGTGTATTATGGTTTGACCAATATACATATATTTGCATAAAGACCAAGAGGGCCACTTGGGTAATATAGTGAGCATTGTTTTGATGGCCTACAGAACATGCATAGCTCCTGGGAGGTTGACACATTGATATTGTCACCGCATTTAAACTCTCAGAGTGGGTAACAGAAGTTGGTATCAGAGCATGGTCAGAGCATGGTTTACACATGTACATAGCATATAGTTGCATTGCATGCATCTACATACATGAACTCAGTTTGGTCAGCTGCTAGTGTCAAGTACCATTAAAATACCTATGATCTTTATATGTGCTCTATGGTGAATCATCAATGCAAGAAGTAAACATGGTTGCCACAAGGAGAGGGGAACCACCCCGAAGGCCTCTTACTGATTCTGGGCAAAAAAAAAAAAAAAAAAAAATGGACAGAATAGAGGGAATCAAGGGCAACAGAGGCTACCAAACCCTGAAGTGCCTCAGGTTTGGTTAGAGCTTCAGAGAAACTTAGCTCTAATCAATGAGAACTTAGTAAGGCTTATTCAAGCACAAAAGGAAGGAGTTTAAGTAGCTCTAGCAGAACCAGTTCGGGATGCACAACAACAACCAGAAGAGGATACTAGGAACACATTTGAATATGTTCCTTCTGGAAGCTTAAAAGACACAAATGATGAAACTATTGAAGGGGAAGAAGACTAAGGTCTGAGATTGGTCAGGTATCCAGGACCAATCCCTCTGTCTATGACCATTCCTCCACTAGGAATGAGATTGAGGAAGGCCATGAGAGAAGATCCAGGAGAAGGCAGAGAGATCATGGTGAGCATCACCATAAAGAGGACTCTCAAATATCCAGGAGACATAGATCAGAGGATCTATAAGGCCTAGATGAGGTCAGATTGTTGGAGTGGTTAATCTTCATTGAAAAAATGTTTGAGAGGATGCCACTCATCTCCACCAAGAGAGTGTCACTAGCTACCTACAATCTGGTAAGCAGTGCAGAGATGTGGTGGAGAAATACCAAAGATAGGAATGCTTTCTAGAATGGCAGAAGGCCAGGAAGAGATATTGAGATGAGCTGGCCAGAGTTCACACAGCTGTTCCAGGAACAGTACATCAGTGATGCCATCAAGGATATGAAGCAATCTGAATTTGATGCTCTAAGGCAGGACGACCTTAGTGTCCTAGAGTATGAGCACAAATTCAATCAGTTGGTGAGGCATGCTCCTCAGTGTCATGGATTGAAGGAGTTGAAGGCCAAAAGATTTGTCAGAGGCCTAAAGTCAAACATTAGAAAGGTTGTTAGACCTTTTGGAGCAGTTACATATTATGAAGCAGTGCAGCAAGCTCTATTAGTAAAGCAAGAAGAGTATGAGACTAAGTACTTTCCCAGTTGACCAGGGGAAAGTAGTCAAGCAGGAGGCAATCAAAAGGAGCCACCACATGACAAGGGAATTGCCAAGAGTTCCCATCTTGGTGGTAAGGGCAAGGTTAAGGGGAAGTTCCTTAGCCTAAGGTGCCCTAAATGCAAGAAGTTTCATGGAAAGAAACCTTGCTATTTTGACACCCAAGCGTGTCTAAGATGTGGATCCATGGATCATTGGATCAAAGACTGCCCACAGGCTCAAAGGAGGCCAAAAGACCAAGGTCCAGTCAGGCCTATTGGGGCAGGACCTAAAGGGGGAGCACCTAGGGAGGGACAGCAGAGGCCGGTTCCTCCAGTGCCTCAGCCTCCAGTGCAAAGAGCTGGCAGAGTCTTCCAAGTGCAGAGGCCAGAGACATCAGAGCAGGGAGGAGCACTAAGAGGTTACATCTACCTTAATGGTATGTCTATTAGTGTTCCGTTTGATACTAGTGCATCTGTGTCTATAGTGGCTAGGAAATTTATTGAAGCCATGAAATTGCCTATGAAAATCATGACTAGGATATCCTTAGTGAAAACAGCAGGTAGTCAATGTCTTTCACTAATGACCTAGCTAAGGATTATGAGCTGGTAGTATGAAAGACTAAGGATATGACTAATCTGCTAGTGTTGGATATTCCTAAATATGATTTAGTGCTGGGTATGAATTGGCTTGCTATGCATAGTATAAGAATTGATTGTGCTAAGATGGAAATCACATTGCCTGATGGTGAAGTGCATGCATTAGTGAATTCTAAGGAATTAGTGTATGAAATGCATGACATGGAGCTAGAGGTACTAGATGAGATACCTGTGATTTCTGAGCATGATTACTGTTATGCATTGAGTCAATTGCACTATGAAGAAGAAGTGGATAGAATACCTATAGTGAGAGACTTTCCACAAGTCTTTCCTAAAGACTTGCCAGGTATTCCTCCACAAAGGGAGATTGAGTTTGAGATCAAGTTACAATCAGGAGCTAGTCCAATATCCATACCCCCTTATGGAATGCCAATCACAGAGATGAATGAGCTCAAGAAACAACTTGATGAACTTCTTGGAAAAGGGTTCATAAGGCCAAGTGTTTCACCATGGGAAGCTCCTGTTCTCTTTGTGAAAAAGAAAGATGGATCTTTGAGACTATGCATTGACTACAGGAAGCTTAATGCAGTGACTATCAAGAACAAGTATCCACTCCCTAAGATTGAGGATCTGTTTGATCAACTCAAAGGAGCTAAAATCTTCTCCAATATGGATTTGAGTTCTGGATACTTCCAGTTAAGAGTAAAAGAAGAGGACATTCCTAAGACTGCATTCAGGACCAGATATGGGCATTATGAGTACGTAGTCATGCCATTTGGTTTGACTAATGCCCCAGCTGCTTTCATGGACTTGATGAACAGGGTGTTCAGACCACATCTGGACAAATTTTTGGTTGTGTTCATTGATGACATCCTAGTGTATTTCAAGGATGAAAATGAACATGAACATCATCTGAAGATTGTCTTAAAGACTCTGTTGCAGCATTAGCTTTATGCCAAGTTATCCAAGTGTGAATTCTGGATAAAGGAAGTGTCTTTCCTAGGACACATCATAGATGCACAAGGCCTTAAGGCAGACCCTGAAAAGGTCAAGGCAGTGCAAGAGTGGGAAAGACCAGGGACTCTGAAGAAAATTAGAAGTTTCCTAGGATTAGTTGGATACTACAGGAGATGTATATCAGGCTTTTCCATGACTGCCTCAGTTCTTACTCATCTGACCAAGAAGGGTCAAAGATTTGAGTGGACTGAGAAGTGTGAAAAGGATTTCTGGAGAGGAAAAAGGTTCCTTGTATTAATCCTATGCCTACAAGCAAGAATTACTGTACCTCAAGGAACGAATCTATGTGCCTAAAAGACCAAGTTAGCTGCAAGATACATAGGTCCTTATGAGATCTTGGACAGAGTTGGCAAGGTAGCATACAGGTTAGCTCTATTGCCAAGCATGTCAAGTGTTCATAATGTTTTTCACATCAGTATGCTTAAGAAGTGTCTATTGGACACAAAGCATGCTATTGTAGTGGAAGACATACAGTTGGAACCTAACTTGACAAATGAAGAGAAACCTATAGCTATCTTAGCCAAGGATACCAGAAGGTTAAGAAACAAACTTATTCCCATGGTTAAAGTTCAGTGGTCACACCACTCTGAAAGAGAAGCAACCTGGGAAACTGAAAAAGACCTTATGGAAAGGTATCCTGAAGAATACCCGAAGCTAAGGGCTATTTTGGAGGACCAAAATTTTTAAGGGGGGGAGGATTGTTACCACCTCATAAAATGGGAGAATTACAAGTGTGTCATAATGGCTAAAAAACCATTATATTGTGTAATTCTCACCATAGTGTTTGAAGTATGGGGGGTAAAAGGCATGATCAACACCTCCTTAAAAGTGTTCCAAATTGGTAACTTGGTCCCCAAGAAAAGTCTTAAGGATTGCTTGTTTGTCAAGCAACCTATGGACTTTTTTGTAAGATTTTGGAAACTCGGGTACTCAATTGTAAAACTCTCAAGAAAAAGATTTGGAGAGTTATGAGAGGAATATGAATGGTATGAAAGTGCTATTGGAGGACCAAATTGCTCATGGAAGATAACTAAAGACAAAGAAAACACAAAAAGGCATAAAGGACCTAAGTGTCCTAGTGTAAGCCTTATGATGTGTACGTTTTTGACTTAAGTCAAATTGAGCAATTTGGAGTTTTCCCACTATGGGGGAGGCAGCCAAGGCTTGATAATTAGTCAACATTGGTGGGCACATGTGTACCAATGAGTTTAAGACAAAGAGACCATAATTAATGGGAAGGAAAATGACATAAAGCAAGGTTAAGCTTGTTAAGTGTCTTTTGTGCCCTTAAGCTCATTTAAGGCCATTCAAGTGGCCAAATCACTTATCCCACTCAAGGGATGGCTGGCCAAAGCATGGCAAGAAAGTCAAATGTGGGCCAAGAAATGAAGACTAAGAAACCATGGTCTTGTAGCAAGGAAAATGACATAAAGCTTAACTAAGGCTATTAAGTGTGTTTTGTGCACTAAAGTCTTTATAAGTGGTTATCTTTGTATCTATCTCCCACATTTGGTTTCTTCCAGCAGAAAAAACGTAGCTTCTCCACCCCCACACTTCTTCCATAGCCACCATACCTCCAAGATTAAAATTGAAGGCAAAAGAAAGCAAGAAAGGGCAATTGGAAGCTATGTGGTGCTAAAACTTGGGTGCACCTAGGATCAAGCTCCAATTTCAGCATACACTCAAGGTAAGGGTTCTCTTGCTCTCATGGACTGTTTTCTGTAATTTTCAAGCAACCATGGAGCAAGGGCTAAGCTTGGAAGAGAGCCATGAGCTTGATGAACCAAGCTTAGTGAGGGGAGTGCACTTATTGAAGGTTTTGTGACCTACTGTCAAGTGTACAAAGATTGCAGCGAAATAAGAGTTTTCTAAAGTTTCCTGGATTGTTTACTGTATTTCCAAACATCCATGAAGCTAAGACCATGCTTGGAAGAGAGCAAAAAGCTCTAGGAACCAAGTATGGGTTAATGGAAAAGAAGCATGGCAAGGTTTCGGCCTTAGTGTTACCATGCTAAAGATGGCAGTAAGAAAGAAGGGTTTCTAGAGCCCAAAGTTAGTACTAACTACTGTTAAAATTCTCCTAAGGCCAAGCATTAGCTTGAGGAGGGCTGCCATAGTGATTTATTTAAGTTTATTGCATGTTTTACGGACTAACCTATGGTTATCGTTGTTGCTGCATTTCATGTGTTTGTTTGTTGTGAATGGCTGCTGCATTTGGTTGCTATATCTTGTATATATGCATTGTGGTTTTTGTGTTTTAGTGTCTTTGGATGCAGGTTTTAATGAGGATCACATTACCTTAAGAAACCAAGTGCTACCCTTACTAAGTTTCTCAATGAAACTTACTCCCCTCAATTCTGTCATTTCAGGTCCAGCAGAATGATCACCTTCAAACTAACCTTTGTGGTTTGAGTTTTGATCTGAAATTTCAGGTACATGAACTTCCATGTGTCTAGTTATGATCTGGAAATTTTGGTGATTTTAGGAGCACATTTGGTAATTTTAATGGTGGTACTTACTGTGTTGTGCAGCAGCTGTCCAGCATCCTATTTATGGAGTCCATTGCATTTCAGGAACTCCTGTAATTTAGGGTGCGTATTTAGCTGAGTTAAGAACATATTGTAGTGCATGTATGCATGTACATGTAGTGTATGAAAAATGAGACAAGTATGTGAACATTTGAGTAATGTTTTGGCTATGTAAGTGATGTGGCGCAAAGCTGCCTAAGTGTGAATAATGGGCTGCTTACTTGTAAATTCTGTTTTGGCCACATAAAGCTGTTAAATGCAAGGGAATTTATTTCCTATGTGTAATGGAAATATATGGGATAGCCTTGGAGGGATTTCCCCTTGTCAATGAAGTGTTTACATACCTATGAAATTTTGTATGGGCAAAATGGTCCAAAAGTTGCCAGAATTTCGACTCTGGACATAAAGTTTAATATCTCCATGTGTAGAATGAAACTTGGTATGAAATTTTGACCACACCTAGAGGACATATAGAGGGTTAATTTGGATTTGGAATTTCTGGATTCAGAGCCCTGTAGCCAAAGATATGATGTTGCAAAGTTGGATGAGTTACTGTTCATTTGGTCAGAATTTTGTAATCAACTTCAAAAAATCCATAACTTGGTCCATAGGTGGGCTATTGATGTAAAACAAAATTCCTTGGTTTGCTCTAAGTCTCTACTTGATAATGGAGCAAAGAAAACAGGGGGTTATGTGGCTAGAATGATACAGTTTATTAGTAGAAGTTACAGGTGTGGTGGCTGGTCACTAAAAAACTTTACAAGATTGCTTAATGTGTGGAAGCCAAGACTAAGAATTGTGTTAGTGTTTTTCTTCTTAGCTGTCATAGTGTGCATAAATGTAAATATGTGTATTATGGTTTGACCAATATACATATATTTGCATAAAGACCAAGAGGGCCACTTGGGTAATATAGTGAGCATTGTTTTGATGGCCTACAGAACATGCATAGCTCCTGGGAGGTTGACACATTGATATTGTCACCGCATTTAAACTCTCAGAGTGGGTAACACAACCAAACACACAAACATAGAGGATACCATCTCATCATCTAAGCACACAACATGAATATAACAAAGCTTTAAATGTATTAATCAACTCATCTCAATTTCAAGTGAAGAATCTGATTAATTATCAAAGAGCATTCAAATGTATAGAATTTTACCCAATACTATGAGCATCCATAAAACCTTTGTCCAGCATTTTTGGTATCCTTCTGTGTCGTGTATTGCTTCACTGGCAGTCGATAATAGCATTTGTTCATTCCTGCCGCTTCCGCCTCCAATTTTTTCTCTAACACTAAGCTTGAGGACGCTAATGAATAGGACATGATGGATTGCTTCGTTCTACTGTTGCTTTGTTCTACTGTTTCCTTTCACTGCTTCATCCCCCCTGTTACGATGTTGATGCTAGAAAGGATTTCTTGACCCTTAACCAGTCAGCTATAAACTGTCTACACTGTTTATCCATCTCACCCCTTCTCCTAATAATGTCCTTGTTAGGTGATTGCACGTGAGCGTTTAAATGACTAACATGCACACATTTAGTAACTTCCAAGACTAAGTTTCATATTTTCTTTAGTTAAAGGACAAAGTCATAATTAATTGAATATTAAGGACTAACTCATGTGAGTGAGAAAACTTGAGGGATTCAATGCCCATTTTGGCCTTATTATTATTATTATTATTATTATTCTTTTTCTTTTGAGTTAATTTTGGACTGAAGAGGTACTTACTTAGGCCCAATTCATTATACGTTAACTGGGCCACATTAATACATTTTCCTGGTTTGAATTGAGTTGCATATGTGACCCATTTTTAAAAAGATGAAATCATCCCTAATCATTGCACCAGACCAAATCCGGTGAAAAAAGCCTAAGCATCACAATGAGCCAATCAAGAAATTTCCTAGGCTAGTTTTTCAACAACATCGTTAATGAAGTTGTTCATGATCCCTGTCGCCTTGCTTAAGATCCTGATGTTGGGATGCATTTTAATGGGTTTTGTGGTGAAGACTTAAGTTTCTTTGTGGGCATGGCAGGGACGGGGAGATGCTGTAGTTCCCCATGAATTATCCAACTGGTGGCTGTCAGGAGGGGATTTACTTATTAAATATGAGGGTCCATAGATTTTTTTTTTTAAAAAAAAATATATTAAAAAGTAGTATATAATTTTCTAATTAGACACCCTTTACATTTTTAATGGATCCCTTATCCTTCATATCATATGCTGCGACAAAAAAAAGAATTAAAAAAAAATTTTTTTTACCTAGAAAAGACATATCATAGACCACTTTTTTTCATCTTCCATCATCTCCTTATTGGTCAAAACCTTATCTCAAAACCTACATGTTCTTTTTCTGTTAGGTACCAAATATTTTATTACCTCACTTATTTCTCTTCAAATATATCAAAAAACTTTAAGTGCAATTTTAACACAATATAAAGTTATGGGCTCAAATGGTAAAGCAAAATAAGTTTAGGAGTTAAATAGGAATTTAGGCATTTTTACGAAACAAAACTTTCTTCTTTGCCCTGTTTTTCTTATTCTCACAATTGACAATTCCAATTGCCTCTACCTCTTCCATTGTTGCCTTCAGGCTCTAGCGGTCTAGCCACAACACAAAAAAAAAAAAAAAAAAACAAACAAACAAACAAACATTTAATCCAAGTTTTTTTACCAATTTTTTTTTTCCAAGAATTCAAAGGTTTGCTTTTTTTTTTTTTTTTGTCGAATCTCTATTTTGTTTTTTATCCCCTTAAAACTTAAAATCCACTTTTGTTCTACTATTCATTATTTGTTACTTTAGTTTTTTTATAGTTTCTCAATTTTCTTTATTTGGCTAACCAATTATCATGTTTTGTCTTGTTTTTTATTCTTTTATTTTTATTTTTTGAATTTTTTTTACTTGTTCTTATTCTTGTTTATATACATATATAAACAGTGAATTTTTAATTGTTACAAAAATTATTTAAGTGGGAAAGAAACTTGACTGGTTGTTTTATTTTTCAGTTATGTTAAGTAACTTTAAAAAGTAAAAGGCTATAGAATCCTCAACTTATATTGCTGGAACATTGAGTTCAATGAATGGGGAACCACAAACTCAAGAAACGTCAAGTGGTGATAAGTCTAATTTTGGAAACAAAGAGCAAAGCTCCTAAAAGTATAGAAAGATTGATTTAAATACCCTTCCAGCTGATCCAGGAGAATGAAAAAAAATTGAAAGTTTTCATCCAACTGCAAGAGATGAAGTTAGAAGAATATATCTTCAAAAAGGCTCTTACCAACCTCGACATCATACCTTTCAAGAAAGAATTATTGGAGGTAGAGCACGTCGATTTAACTTTGTTTGGTTTGATAACTACAAATATTGGTTGGAATATAGCATAAAAAAGGAAGCAACATTTTGCTTATGTTGTTACTTATTTAAACATGAAATCAAAAGTCAAGGTGGATATGATTCTTTTGTAAGTAGTAGGTTTAAGGCTTGGAAAAAGAAAACACGTTTGGATGACCATGATACTGAAAGTGCACACAATCTGGCAGTTCAAAAGCGTCAAAATTTGATGAAGTAGTCTCAGTCCATTATTTCTGCTTTTGATAAGCAGACAAAATTGTCTAATAATGAGTATTAAATTCGATTAAATGCATCAATTGATTGTGCTAGATTTTTACTCTGACAAGGATTGCATTTTCGTGGTCATGATGAGCATGATGATTCGAGTAATAAAGGGAACTTTCTTGAACATTTAAATTTTTATGCATAGTGAAATGAACAGGTGGGTCGCGTTGTATTGAAGAATGCTCCAAAGAATTTACAAATGATTGTTCCTTCAATTCAAAAAGATATTGCGCATGCTATTGCAACAGAAACTGTTAAGGATATTATTAAAGATCTTGGAGATGATTTTTTTTGGAATTTTAATTGATGAATCTCGTGATGTGTCTTGTAAGGAGCAAATGGCCATGGTTTTGCGATATGTGAACAGTGAAAGACTTGTTATAGATAGATTTATTGGTGTGAAACATGTAACTGATACTTCAGCTGTGTTACTTAAGGCTGCCATTGACTTTATGCTTTTAGAACATGAACTAAGTCTATCTAGAATTTGAGATCAAGGATATGATGGAGTTAGTAACATGCGAGGTGAGTTTAATGATTTAAAAATTTTGATTATGAAATAAAACCAGTCCATATACTACATTCACTGTTTTGCTCATCAGTTATAGCAGACACTTGTGTTTCTCATAAAAAACCATTTTGCTATTAATAATTTTTTTGATTTGATTTCTTGGTTATTGAATATGATTGGAGCTTCTTGTAAACGACGAGATAAGCTTAGAGAGAAGCAAGCATAGAAAGTTTTGGAATCATTGGCTAATCATGACCTTAAAACTGGTTGAGGTTTAAATCAAGAAAAAGGTATTAAAAGGGTCGATGATACTTTTTGGGGATCTCATTATGGTTGATTCTTGAATGTTAAGATCATGTATGTTTCAATTATTGAGGTCCTTGAAGATATTGAAACAGATGACATGCTACAAGATCAAAGAGTAGAAGCACATTGTCTTTTAGAGCAATTGGAAACATTTGGTTTTGTCTTATGCCTACACTTAATGGTTAAGATCTTAGGGCTCACAAATGATCTGAATTTGGCATTACAAAAAAAGAGACCAAGAGATTGTCAATGCATTGTCACTTGTTAAAATTGCTAGAAAAAGGTTGCAAGATATAAGAGATGAAGAATGAGAACTTCTTATAACTGGTGTTTCTTCATTTTGCAATGAGTATGACATTCATATTCTAAGCATGGAAGATTTATATGCTTCAATAAGGCGTTGAAAAGGTTCATAGGTTAGCAACTTGCACTATTATAAAGTTGATTTATTTAATAATGTCATAGATATGCAACTTCAATAGCTAAGAAGCAGTTTCAATGAAGTTAATGCAGAATTACTTTTTTGTGCCCATCTAAGTCCTTCCATGCATTTGATGAGGAAAATTTGTTAAGAATGACTGAATTTTATCTAGTGGGAGTTTCCTGCGGTTGGAATTACAACACTTAGATATCAACTTGGGAATTATATTGTAGATGTGCGTGGAGATGATAAGTTTATTAATTTGAAAGCGATTAGAGACCTTGTAAAAAAAATGGTGGAAACGAAGAAGCATATTATTTATCCTCTAGTATACCTTCTTTTGAAGCTAGCACTGACTTTACTTGTGGCAACATCAACTATAGAACGGGCGTTTTCAGCAATGAAGTTGATAAAGAGCAAGTTGCAGAATAAAATGGGTGATGAATTTTTGAGTGATTGTTTAGTGGCATGTATTGAAAAAGATGTATTTGACGGTATTAACAATGACACAATTGTAAAATTTTTTCAAGCTATGAAAACTCTTTGAGAACAATTGTAATGATATACTTTTTTATCCTTGGAGCATATAAGCAAATTTATAAATTTCATTATAAAATTTTAGTATTTAGTATTTGTGTATATATATAGATGGACTCCTATTTGAAAAAGTCCTAGATCCGTTATTGGTGGTTGTCAATCATGGTAGTGATGTGACGGTGGTACTACATGTAGTGCCATGGCCCGTTTTCATGGTATGAGTTTGTAATTTTAAGTGATCTATTATTTGATTTCATCATGCAAGACGAAAACATAGAAAGAACAAAAAAATTTGAATCTAAAACAGTATGGGGAAGTGGCTAGGTTTAGGGTGACAGAAAGGAACAGTGCAATTAAGAGAAGACGATGGGAGGCTGCCATTGGAGACAAAAATCGGATCCCCTGTGAAAATAGCTCAGTTACGTTGACCTTACATTTTTCTCATTGAAACTAGCTGTAAAAATGTGTAAACTTCTTCATATTAATTCTTACCAAACAGACATACAGTACTCTGGATTCTAGACAAACGCGCGTAAAAAGAACCAACAACAACAAAGCCCAAACTCAAAAACCAGGTTCCATCAAGCTTGAGCGCGCACAAGGTTTTGCTTAAGCCCACAGAACAACCCTGCTCATATTATCGATAGTCATGACTTAAAAGCAAAAGCCCATTCCGATCCCATCTTTCAACCGATAAAGAAAATTAAAAAAGAAAGAGATTACCCAAAAAACAAAAAAAACCTGACAAAGGAAAAAAGAAAAAAAAAAACCCAAAGCATCATTTCGCTTTTAGCGAATCTTCTTCCTCCTCGCTCACGCTCCCTATAAACTCTCTCCTTCCCCGCTCTTCCTTTCTTGACCTCAATCCCGCATCAAACAATTTGTCTTCGAATCTTTCTCTCCAGTCTATTCATGTAAGTTCTCTCGGATCTCCTGATCTGGGTTTTTGAATCACTTGATCTGTCCTCTGATTACCGTGTCTTTGTTTTTGGGTCTACTGTTTCTCTGTGTAGCGATGGCGACCAAGAGGAGCGTTAGTAGTCTCAAGGAGGCTGACCTGAAGGGGAAGAGGGTGTTCGTGAGGGTTGATCTCAACGTTCCTTTGGATGACAACTTCAACATCACCGACGACACCCGGATCCGTGCCGCCGTCCCCACTATCAAGTACTTGATGGATCACGGTGCCCGGGTCGTCCTCTCCTCTCACTTGGTATATATTGCTTTCATCTTCTTCTTCTTATTATGTTTCATTATTTCATTTGTTCTAGTGTTTTTTTGGAGTTTGCTTATATCTTGCGGTTTTCTCCTTTGACTGACTGAACTTGTTTTAGTTTCTGTTTCCAAATTCCGATCCCTGATCTTATATGGATCTGATTTTCTTTTTTCAAAGGAGTCACCCTGGTGTTCAATCTAATGCTTGTGTTTGTTGCCCGTTCTTCAATAATGTGGATGACGTATAGGTAGAAATGCATAACAAATGCTTTGATTCTCATTTTATCGACATTTCCTTCACGAGAAAATTTGTTTTCAGTTGGGGATGCTACCTGGTTTTCTTTTGCCTCTTATTACAATTTGCTTTGTGATCCTTTTGTTTGTTTGTTTTGTATGGGGTTTAGGGTTTTGTTTTCAGTTTTTAGCTTTCAAGTCTTCTTTCCTTCTCGAATTAGGTTTTCCATCCAGATAACGGCTATGGCTACTGTTATACAGATCGTTTTGTCTTCTCTGCTTATGAGCGGAGCCTCTACTTGAGCTCTCTTTTTATCATCCTGCTGTACATTTTCTGCGTCCTTCATAGTTAATTAGCTTGGAATGTAATTTGGGAGGATTAAAGTTCGCCGTTTCTGTTCATGTTGATGCTTTCCTTCAGATGAATGTGGAACATGTCTGCTCTTTTCCAACATAATGCAGCCTATATATGGAGCTTTCTTTCTGTCTGTCAATCTGATGGATACAACTGAAATATTCTTCTGGTTTTCAGGGCCGCCCAAAGGGTGTGACCCCCAAATACAGCCTAAAACCCCTTGTCCCAAGGCTTTCTGAGCTCCTCGGACTCGAGGTTTGACATCAAAACTCATATTTGACTTTTAGTTTCTTAACCTTGCCAGTTTTCTTATTCATTACACCTTATCTTGTAACAGGTTAAGATGGCAACTGACTGTGTTGGTGAGGAAGTTGAGAAATTGGTGGCCGAACTCCCCAATGGAGGCGTACTGCTTCTTGAAAATGTTAGGTTCTACAGGGAAGAAGAGAAGAATGACCCTGAATTTGCAAAGAAGCTGGCTGCACTGGGTGATCTTTATGTGAATGATGCTTTTGGTACTGCTCACAGAGCTCATGCCTCGACTGAGGGAGTCGCCAAATACTTGAAACCTGCTGTTGCTGGTTTTCTTATGCAGAAGGTATGCTGATCACACTTATGGTAGATAGATTTTATCTTTTCGTAAGATGTTGCACCTATGAGTGACTTGCTTAATTTTCCACTCTTAAGATGTCATATGGATCACTTCATCTTATAAAACGAATTAAATAAAACAGTGATAAATTTTTCCTTTTTGTTAAAACAGAAGACTGCTTACTGGATGGATTTGTTATCCAACAGCCAGATTCCATGCTTAAGTTATTCAAGTTGAACCTGAAACATGTTTTTCAATGATAATGTTCAAGCACGTAATGGTTGCATATGGTGGTACCCGGTTTGATCCTGCTTTTGGATATGCTACATGTTTAACTTATTTTTCTTATTTTAGGAATTGGACTACCTTGTTGGTGCTGTGGCCAATCCCAAGAAACCCTTTGCTGCTATAGTCGGTGGTTCAAAAGTGTCAACTAAGATTGGTGTCATAGAATCCCTCTTGGCCAAAGTTGATCTCCTTCTGCTTGGTGGAGGAATGATCTTTACTTTCTACAAGGCCCAAGGGCATCCAGTGGGTTCATCACTTGTGGAGGAGGACAAGCTTGATCTTGCACTCTCTCTCATTGGGAAAGCCAAAGCTAAGGGAGTGTCGCTTCTACTTCCTACTGACATTGTTATTGCGGACAAGTTTGCTGCTGATGCTAACAGCAAGGTCTGTGTGGTTCTCTTTTTTATCATGCCTGAGGCGATGGGGGTTTTAATGGTGCAAATAGAGCCACTCCTAGGGAGTGTTATGGGGAAAGCTTCTGAAACAGATGACATCTCTGTATGATTGTTAGGTTTAGACTGAACTGGGATTCGTTTTTGTAGGTGGTTCCTGCTTCTGGAATCCCTGATGGGTGGATGGGTCTGGATATTGGACCTAATTCTATCAAGGCCTTCGGTGAAGCACTGGACACGACCAAGACCATTATCTGGAATGGACCCATGGGTGTTTTTGAGTTTGAGAAGTTTGCTGCTGGAACTGAGGTATGCATCCAAAGATGGAAGCCTTTGAACGTTGTTTATTTTGAGTTTGGTTACAGTGTTATGTTTTGTTGGTATAAACGTTTTCTGGGTGCAGGCAATCGCAAAGAAGCTTGCTGAACTGAGCGGGAAGGGTGTGACGACCATTATTGGAGGTGGCGACTCTGTTGCAGCAGTGGAGAAGGCTGGACTTGCTGACAAGATGAGCCACATCTCAACTGGTGGCGGTGCTAGCTTAGAGCTTCTGGAGGGCAAACAACTCCCTGGAGTTCTGGCTCTTGATGATGCCTGAGCACATAGTTTTTGCTACTCCAGTGCTTTGTCGATTTTACTTGTAGTGGTACCGCAGGGTTTTCCAGTCAAGAGTATCTAGAGCTGACGTTGTAGAGGCTTATAGGGTGACATTGGATAATAAGGCGTCCATCAGTTTATGATGAGATTGGATTGGATCTCATCTGGGCGATGTTAAATGATCCAATTACGGTGAGTTTTGCTTATTATGATATTTCCCCATATTCGAATGGTATTTTTCGTGACGTTTATGCAGCGCATGAAGAATAATTAGGGAGATAAGTACAATAGATCTAACTTAATGAACCACATAAATTTTTGCTTGTGGGACTAAGGTCTTAGAATCGTACTCGTTTGCCTTGCTTACATCCTGACAAAGATCGTTATATTGGATTTAATACTTATACATAATGTTGGACTGGACTGGACTGATGCGTGAAGATTTATGGATGGTGTGAAGTTACTTCATCATGCAAGATCCCAAAATAAGTCATTTCTGTTATTACTCCTTGGGATTTGAGGAGCCAATTTCATATGACGGTTTGGTGGACTTATCAATATGGGAAGATTTCAGTATGTCTTTTGGGCCGGCCCAAGTTGGTTTGGTGGACTGGTTTTTCTGTACCATTCCAAACGCTGTCGTTTTGTTTGTCTGGACTGGGCAAGCAGATGCCGCAGGCGCTTCTCTTGCTTGTTTGTTTTGCTTTCACAAAGCAAATCAGGGCATGGTAATGGTTGGTTTGTTGGTTTCGTCCCCGATGGATCTCTTGGGCTGGGTTTTCTTGTTGCTTCCTCCGGATAAAATCTCAATCTCTTTTACTCCTATACTGCCTGGTGGAGTATTTTTTGTTTTTTTGTTTTTTCGGATTTTGCAATGCAAGAAAGAAGCGCAGCCGGTTCGGTTGGCCTCACCATATTACATTTGGGCCGGGCAACTCTGACGATCTTGGGCCAGATGATCCAACAGTTATAGCCAACCAGCTTCACAAAATTGCGATCGCCTTCCGAAAGTATTTCATCCAACAGGCTATCTGCAAGCAACTGAGTCTGACTGAGTGCGGTCGGTCTCGTCTCGGTCCCTTGCCTTGCCGTTGCCTGCCGCTCAAACATTTTAAACACCAATGAGATTAGAATCGGACAACCATGTCCATGCTGAGATTAAACCCTTTTGTTCCTTCACTCTCCCTCTTGAGAACAATCCCAATCCCTCTGCTCCTAGCTTCCCAAACTTGTCTGCTCCACCAACCCCCTTCTTACTTGTTCCCAGGACCTATGAGGCCCACCGATTCTCATGGCGCTTGCTTGCCCCTTGAACGACAACCCCTTTTCTCTACAATTGCCAAAGCCAACAGCCACCCACTACCTAGTCAGGCCACGAGGAAACAACGCCGCCGAGAATCCCCCGAGAGCGTCCTCAAATTTAAGTTAGATATGTGCTCCAGGGAAGGCAATCTTCAGGAAGCCCTTCGTTTGTATGAAGAGGCTCGTCGCACTGGCGTCCAGCTTATTCTGCACCACTACAATGTATTGCTCTATTTGTGTTCCTCTCATTCATCGTCTCTTGAGGGTGGCGCTGTGGGTAATGCCAACGATTTGAAAAGCTCGAGTATCGAAAAGGGTTTTGAGATTTTCCGGCTGATGATCGCTGACAAGGTTTCGCCGAACGAGGCTACTTTTACTAGCATGGCAAGATTGGCTGTTGCAGCGGGCGACCCGGAAATGGCTTTTGATTTGGTGAAGCAGATGAAGAGTCATGGTATACAACCGAAGTTGAGGTCTTATGGACCGGCTTTGTTTGGCTTTTGTGAGAAGGGGGAGGCAGATAAGAGCTTCGAAGTTGATGCCCACATGTCTGAATGTGGGGTTGTTCTTGAAGAGCCTGAGCTTTCTGCCTTGTTGAAAGTTAGTATCGTTAACAATAGGGCTGACAAGGTGTATGAGTTGCTCCACCGCTTACGAGCCATAGTGCGGCAGGTCTCTGAATCAACGCTTCAGATGATTGAGGATTGGTTCAAATCTGGTCAGGCTAGTAAGGTTGGATGTGAGACTTGGGATGTTAGCAAGGTAAAGGAAGGACTTGTCAGCACGGGAGGTGGGTGGCATGGGCAAGGGTGGCTGGGGAGCGGACGTTGGAGAGTAGTTAGGACCCAGGTTGACGAGAATGGTGTGTGTCTTTCGTGTGGGGAGAAGCTTGTGTGCATTGATATTGATCCAAGAGAGACCGGAAATTTTGCTAGTAAAATAAGCAGTTTGGCTTGTGAAAGAGAGGCTAAGGCTGATTTTCTTGGGTTCCAGGTGTGGCCTGCTCTCCATACTCCTGCTATAATCCTGTTTATTGATACTTTGTTTCAAATATACTCAACAATAGTCTAGTCGGCAGTGGATTGGTCGTGTTGCTGGTCCTAGTTGCTGTTTTATTAGCAAGATTTTGAAGAGAAGGTCTATCAAAAGGTTGCCATACATTTGTATATAGAAGTAGGTCAAGCCTTTCTCTTCTTGTTTAAGTAATATAAACATCCATCTCGCTTCTTTTTGTTCAAGTATTAAGAACAACAGTCTATTGCAGGACTGGAAGGTGGTAGAGAAGCAAATGATAGACAAAGTACTTCTCAGCTATACCTCGCTAATTTTTGAAAGGTTTGTCCTGCAGGAATGGCTGAGGCAAAATGGTCCTTTTGATGCAGTCGTTGATGGGGCAAATGTGGGGCTTGTCAATCACCAGGAATTCAATTTTTTCCAGGTAAATTGTTGAATGCTTCTTTCAGTTCAATTTTTTGTAGGAAAGGTGTTTGATACATCTTTTAGCTTTCTGGATGGAAGACATGAGTGGTACTCGTAATGGAATTTTATCTTTGTAGCTTAGAAATGCCGTACAGAGATTACATCAAATAAGCCCATCAAAAAGATTACCACTCATTATTCTACATCGAAATCGTGTGACCAGTGGTCCTGCTCGAATTCGTAATAACAGAATACTGTTGGATGGTTGGAAGAAGTCTGGTGCCCTTTATGCTACTCCTGCTGGTTCTAATGATGATTGGTGAAGCTACATTTCATTACTATGTATTAAATTTTCTCTTGCTGGATGCAATGCACTATACTCTAATTATATGAGTTTGACTGTTCAACCCTTGCCCCTTGTGGTAACTGCATCTGTCTCTGCACACACATGGATGCTTTTCTATCAACTGGAATTTCCTAATTCTTCTACCATTGGACACTCGGACTTGAACATGTCAGTTCCTTTTTTTGGGGTTTTGGGGGGGGGGGGGGGGGGGGGGGGGGTAGCTACATGTTTGAACTGGCTGGGGAAGGAAGGAATAAGAACGATATAAAATTATAAAAGAAATAGTGGAGAGTGAATTCTAAATCAGTGGTATGCTTCTATAATACAAAGTAGATTCTTATAAATGGCATTTCTTAATTGTCCCAAACATTTTTATTGAAGTTCTTTTTATTTTATATCTGGTAAGTAAAACTACTACTTAATGACTAAATACTACATATGGCATATTGTGTCTAGAAAATGTGCTGTGGAAACACTGCCAGCCTCTTGCAGTCCCTCCATCAACCTCATAGTTTCTTGAAATTGTAAACGTGGTCTCACAGCTGTTCCGTTCATATTTCATACGGAACAGCTAATGGCTGCCTCAAGGAAGTTATCATATTTGCTTCTGATGTTTGACACCATCTAACTTCTGGAAGTAGCATGGATCTGAATCCTCCATCTGCCTGTTCATATCTTTGCTTCTATTTCCCTTCTCTTTTTCTGGATTGGGAGAGAGACTGGGAGAGGAGGGGAGTCGGGGGTTGCTTCTTGGAGGCTATTCTGAAAAGCTAAAACTTCTGCTAAATAATGAGGGAAACCACGTTTCCAAATTCAAATTGGAAGTTGATGGTCTAAAGATTAGTTGAATCATGGACTATTCACATTTCCTGTTGCCTTTCCAGTGTCTTCCTGAAGTTCTTGGTTTCTTACCTGCATGTTTCAAGCAGTGTGGTTGGTCACGCGGTTCATCTCTGTTAAAATATTTCTCGTGTTTGTGACAGGTACTGGCTATATGCTGCTGTTAGTTGCAACTGTTTGTTGGTCACAAATGATGAGATGAGAGATCACTTGTTCCAGTTGCTAGGGAATAGCTTTTTCCCAAGATGGAAAGAAAAGCATCAGGCAATTATCCTGCCTTTATGGTGATCTTAGTGTTATTGTTTCTGTTTCTGATGTCCCTGTCATATATTGATAACTAGCTTTTCTTATCTTGTGTTGCATATGGGCCAGTGGCATGTTAATTGCTTTTGTCTAATGATGTTTATTGCCAGTTTGCCACACTGAACAGTACTAATAGTGCTACATGGTGTTCTATTTTTAACTCCTCATCTCACAAATATATGCATGCATTTGTTTTATCTGTTTGGCCTAAACTCGCTTTGACTGTGCATGCATGGAAATATGGCACTGCAAATGAATGTGGAGAATTTGTACATGCACATGTGGTTTTATGCATGTAAAGAGAAATGTAGTATTACTAATGAAGATGTACGGAGAATTTGTACACAAATTTTCACATATATTTATGTTGTGTGGATTATACTTGGTACATTTGTGACAATTGGTTCTCTATTGCAAGACAGACTAAGGTTTATGTTCATGCATTGTCTTTCTGATTCAGTGGAAAACATAAGTTCTGAGCTAGTACTTGTGTGTGTTGATAATTTGCAGGTTCGGTTGTCTGCATCAAGATCTGGACTTAAACTGCACATGCCGCCTCCTTATTCTACTGTCATTCAGGTGAGAAGAGGAGCTGCAGACCTCGTTTATCTAATTTTTCATGCCAACTGAGAGCTAGTTTGAAGTTTGAATTATAGTGCCCTGCCCGGTACAAATTCATGTAGTTTTGGGGTGAGTAAATGCAGGAGTCGGATTGTGGCAGCTGGCATGTGCCCAAAACAATGGAAGATAGTGATATTGAGACTCCAAGGCAGTGGTTATGTGCTAGCCGGTTTGTTACAGAAGCACTGAGTAGCGCCGGAGTCTGATTATATGTTTATTGTGACATAACCAACATCACTGGAAATCTTGACTTTTACATTGGCAAGCAAGGATTCTTTTTCCATGATGTTGCCATTTTATGTCAAATGACATCATGTAATTTCTTCCTCTCGCTTTCCATTTCACTTGAAGTGTAGTTTCCAATTTCTGGTTATTGTAGTTACGTTACCAAAGAATAAATGCAGTTTATTCAAATGGTCCTCGAACGAGTGTGTTATAGCAATACCATTAAAGCTTCTTAGTATGGGTATTGTAAGTGAATGATTCTAAATATACACGATTTTTTTACATAAGATGGTGTTAGAAATATCTTAAAGTTTATGTACAGGTTTCACACTTCTTAAAGTGTAGAATTTTATCGGTACGCAAATAATTAAAATTTATAAAAAGTAATAATTTATAATCACTGTTCAATAGCATAGCCTTCCTTGAAAAAGTTAAATGCCATCTTGCCTAACTCATCATATGAGCTAGAGAGTTATTACTCCCTAAACTGGGACTCAGTTTAAGTTGGCCCTCCGACTTGGCAATTTATTAAAGTTAGTCCCTCAACTCAAGTGACTTGAAGCTGCACATTTTCCCCATCCAGTGGGCCAAAAAACAGGTAGAAGCAGCCTGTATTAAGTTACCAGTATGGACTAGCCCGCCGTCGTATTTAGAATTATAATTGTCCCCTCTTCCTCCAGCGCGCCGCACTCAGTTCCATCTGTTAAGGTTTTTGCGGCATTTTATCGACCAGGTGGCCTGCGTTGGCTGTCGGTCGGTTCTATTTCAATTGGAGAGAGACAATCGACTGGAAGAAGAAGAAGACGAACGAGATAAGAGTGGTGGGTAGATAGAGGAGGGAGTCCAGATGGAAGAGCTTCTACAAAATCACCTTTTTCTCACCCATGCAATTGCTGCCGCCTCCTCCGTTGCCTTCGCCACTGCTTTCACTTACCCCCTCGACACTCTCAAGTCCCTCGTACAGGTTTACCCCTCTCTTTTCCTCCTTCTTCTCCACTGCAAATTCAGTCGGATTCGCTCTTCGTTTTTTCTTCTTCTTATAGCTTTGCATTTTATCATCTTGGAGACGAGCAGGTTGGTACCAATTCAAGTAAAAAATTGAGAGTCCTCCATGTCCTGGAAAGGGTCCGAGCTCTGTCTGGAAATCCAGGCCTATATAGTGGCCTCAATTGGTTGGTTTGTGGAAGAATGTTGGGAATGGGAGCTCGCTTTGGAATTTATCAAGTGTTAACGGCCTTCTACAAAGGTGCTTTCTTTGACTTCAGTCTTTCTCTTTTACTGCCACTGTTTGCCATGAGTTCTGATGGATATATCATTGAATTGATCATTTGAATTCAGCAAGTTGAGATACGATTAGCAAATTAACATTATTACTATATGTTTTACTCCTTCCATCCTAGAAATTGCAGTTTTTCTTATTTTCACAAAGCTTGTGGATGTTGTGCGACATTGTCATTTTAGTGTAAATTTCCATTCATCTATATGAATGATGCAGTGATAGGTTGCATACCATCGATAAATTTGGTAGAAAATGCAGCAAATGTATGCTGATATTATTCATCCCGGGACAAATTTTCTTTCTTTTTCTTTTTTTGAAATAAAAATTATATTTTTATTTTTTTTAAAGAGAGGCCATTTTCTTTGACTGGAGGAAGTATTACATTATGCGCCTGTTTACTATTTATCATTCTGTTTAATTGGCGCAGAGTACATACATTCCCTCCCGCCAAGTTCATTCTTCCCATAACCTCAGGAAGAGCATTGTCGCTTGAAACTTTCCATGGGTGTTATACACTTTTTTTTTTTTGTTATCTGTTGTCTCTTGTTCTTAAAATTTGTCTGTTCTTTCACGCTTCACTACATGAGTTTAGAATTCATGAGTATGGCATTTGTTCAGTGTTAATTTTAACCTAAACAAAAACTGCCTTGGCGGAGGCATTCCTTGTAGGCTCATGCTTAAGTTGTGCTGGTCTGCCGTGCTTATGGTAAAATTTTTGTCCTGAACGGAGTTATAGTTGAAGCTTGTAATTCCTTCAATTTCCTACATGATTGTCATCATCCTATTTATGTTTTTGTTGTCGTAGATGGTCGGGAGGACAATTATGTTTATGTCTCAGAGGCCCTTGTGGCAGGAATGGTAGCTGGCACCTTTGAGTCCATAATATGCTCCCCATTTGAACTTATCAAACTTCGCACACAGGTCACTTCTGCTTCACGCATACAAAAAAGTGCCCCAGCTACAGGGGCCAAAGTTACTGTGCCTGCAATTTCAAGACTATTGCCAGGATATAGCCCAGATGTGAAGGCATTGAGCCATGCTGCAAGACTTTTGTCTATCTTGAATGGAAAACATCCTAATTTGTGTGGTTCTTTACAAGAGTACCACTGGATGATGACTGGATCAGGGAGGCCTCCATCAGTCTGTGATGTTCGGAGGCCCTCTACTGTCATTTCTCTCGAAGGATGGGGCGCATTATGGAGAGGTCTTCATTCAGGAATTGCTCGAGATTCGGTTTTTGGTGGTGTGTTCTTTTCCACCTGGCAGTTTCTTCATCGAGCAATGCTTGACTGGAAGGCAGTGGGAATGGATCCTGAACCAAGGTGCTTTCTCCTTTTGCCCTTCTTCAAGCACCATCTAGTTCTTTTTTTGTAGAAACAAATCATGTCTAAGTCTCATTTAAATGTTGTTGCCCTCAAATCAAATTGCCACAGCAAACAAATCATGCTACCTATGGTTTTTGACTGATATTATTGTACATTGTGGTGTTACTATTTATTGTAAAACAAACAATGGAACTATAGAAAGTACTGTCAACTCCAACAACTATTTGGGCCTAATTTGCTTTTTTTTCGTGAATTTTCTGGAAATTCTTCTTGAAAATTTTGCTAGAAAAGAATCTTCAAGGGCTGAATCTGGATTGTTTTTTGTCCCCTCAGTTTGGATGAGGAAATTGGTCCGCTCTCTCCTTTAGCTATCAGCTTGGCAGCTGGCTTTTCAGGGTCAGTTGCTGCTGCTGCTTCTCATAGTTTCGACACTGCCAAATGTCGATCACAATGCATAGTACTGCCCAAGGTATTTCATATATCAATTTGTTAAATTATGATGTTTTGTTGCATTTGTGAGGATATTTTTGTTTGGTGCAGTATGTTGCAACGGAGAGAAGGTTTCTCCAATTCAGAAGGCCCGGAAAAAGGTTTGAGAAACTTACAGGAATACATCCTGCAGACCGGAAGCTTCTGTTTCACGGCATTTGCATGCGCATGGCACGTTGTGGGATTGGATCATTCATGGTTGCAGGGGGCTATTACTTGGGTGTTCATTATCTCATCTCACGGTAAACTCTGTTTTGGGATATTGATATTGGAAAAAGGGTGAGGGCTGAAGTGACAAACCAGTCACCTTGTTTCATAAGTTGGGAGGCTTGGAATTCACAATCATATGCATGTACTGGACAAAACAAGTGGCAGATTCTTTGGTTCGACATTGTTCTTATTCTAGAGCTTTGAACCTGTTAATTGTGAATTCAATTAATTATTCTCAGAAGGTTAAACTTTGGTCGACCCGCCAAAGTGGAATTGTGATAACTAAAATGACAGAAGCAAGAAAAGGATAGCTGAGAGAGAGAGAGAGATGGAAGCTCGGCTGAAATGCAGTTTCTTTTACTAGTTGGCTTGAGTTAGATCACAGTAATTACCAGGTCGGATTTTAGAGAGATTTTCCAGTTTTCCGTACACATACTACACCAATTAAAATTCCACATACATTGAAGCGAGGGTGAGAATATATTTCCTAATAAGTAGAAATTGGGTTTATGGCTACACTAGTAATATGGCGGAGGTACAACCACGGATTGGAAAATTGTATGTTTTGCGTGTAAAGTCCTTATGTACGGTCCTCTGTTTAACACTTTTGGAGTTTAATGGATATGTGAATTGCATCTGTTCACATACTCTTAGCATATTGTGCAAATTGTTGCTCTCTGCTTTTTTTAAAAAAAATAATAATAAAAAGAAGAAGAAGAACTTGAACTTTTGGAGCAATCATCAAAGTATAGAATGTACTACCCTACTAGTTATAGGGTTGGTGATGCTTTGGTTTTGGGGGGATTAAAACCTTGGTCCTTGAACATGAAACAAAATGAAACTTGGATCATAAGATAAAGGAATTGAAATATGGCTGGATGTGCCCGAACCCGATATGATGCGTCCAAATCCATCATGTTCATGCGCAAGTTCCGGCGCTCGTCCACCCGCTTGCCTTTGTCAATTCACAATGCCCAGGCACAGCCCTTCCTATCTATCAGTAGTATTTTTATTTAATTACTTACTTCAAAAACAGATTTATTATACTCATCGTACGCTTAATCAGCCTAATAAGGAGTTGACAGAGCAGCAGACCAAGTTCATGGACGCACTCCTCACACCTTAACCATCGTTTATTTATGCATAATACTTTTCTCAGACAAAAAATAACAAAACAGTCAATTACTATCATAATATAAAGAATCCATGATACATCCTAAGTAAGAAATCATAGTTTCGATTAATACCTTATATATAATAATTATTCACTTTGAAGAGGTCTCTTCTTCAATATTCATTAATGTTCAAGAAGATTAATTAATTTTCATTTCCTAGAAAGATGATACCTTAAGAGAATTAAAAAAAAAACAAGAATGAAGAAAGAATCTAGAATACAACCAAAAGACACAGCTGGTATTGAACTTGTGAAAGAATCTAGAATACAACCAAAAGACACAGCTGGTATTGAACTTGTGCATTTCCGATAATGTAGGTAATTAGTTGATTTGGAATTGAGTGGTCGAAGAGAAAATAAAATTATGATTCTTCTTATAAGAAAAAAGAAAAAAGAATATATTATTAACTTTCAGCGCTCTACATATCAGTTTTGAAAAAGAATGACAAACGTCTCACTAAATATATTAAGCTCGCGCAATATACTGTAAATATTTTTATGTTTGTTTTTTTTTTTAAAAAAAAAAAACAGATTCTCCTAAACACATTTACAAAATAATATCCCTTATTGATAGAAATGTGTTCAGTTTTCCTTACACTGCATTTTTTTTTCTTTTGGAAAAATATCAAACCCTGTTAAATCAATGGCAGGAAGTACAAGATTCGAGTCACAACGTGAAACGGAAGAATTGTAAGCTGTCGGACGGACAAAACGAGGCATGATTGACGATGCAGATTAGCATTACTGGAGCAAGACTAGGCCCCCTGTTTAATTTCAAAAAATTTCCAATTTTTCTAAAAAAGGTGGAAAATAAAAAATATATAAAATTTGTTTAGTAGATAGGTGTCCCTTTTTTCTATTTCCCGAAATTAAAAACCATTTTTAACTTAATGAAGAATCTGAAAATACCATTTTATTGATTTAGAATTGGCCAAAATGCACATATGGTCCTCCAACTTGACAAACTCGAGCGAGTTAATCCTTTTTGTTTGACTCGGTGCGAGTTAGTCCTCTAAATTTCCACATTAACCGTGTTAGTCCCCCAACTTGGCTAAACTAAACAAATTGGTCTTAAGTGTAATAGAAAGCGTCAGATGTTCAGCTTGTGACTTACACCATCCTCATCACTTTGTCATCTCTTCTCACCCTCATCCCTTATCTCTCATCTCTTCTTTCTCCTCGCCCTCTCTCCTCCATCGTTGCCCTCCCGCTTCCCCCATCCCTCCTGATCTACCCACCTCCCCCATCCCTCCTCTCTCATCTCTCCTCTCTTCTTTCCCTCTCTCATCCCTCATCACCCCCTTGCTTCCCTCATCCCTCCTCGTCTGCCCGCTTCCCTAATCCCGCCTCATCCGCCACCCTCATCTGCAGTCCTTGTCCGCCCGACTGTCATCTCACCAGATGCTCACCATTTCCTCGCTCTCCTTGCTCGCCTTGCCGTTGTCTCACCTGATGCTTGTCGTCCTTCTCACATTCTTCATCTTGCCAAGCTGTTAGAAGTGGAATGGTGACACCGCTCCAGATTCGATGAAGGGCCGGATTCGACAGTGATAGGGCCGGATTCGATGAAGATGGGGCCGGATTCACCAAGATGGGGTTGGATTCAATGGAGATGAGGCCGGATGCACGGAGATGGGGTGGATTCGATGGAGATTGCCGGCAGATTGTGGTGAGGGGAAGAGAGACGGCGATAACGTCGAAAGAGGGGTAGAAGAAAAATGGAGATGCGACAGATGCCCCACGCCACATCAGCAAAAATTTTAACACCGTCTAACATGTCATCCATTTTGGACTAACTCATTAACTTTTTCAAAGTTGAGGGACTGACATGTACTGAGTCAAAGTTAAAGGACTAACTCGTTAGAGTTGGTAAAGTTAAGGGACTATATAAGCATTTTGGTCTTTAGAATTTCCTCATATTTCCGTTCTTTTCCTGCTTCGTGTAAAAAAAAAAAAAACAGAAGAACTCTCTCTCTCTCTCTCTCTCTCTCTCTCTCTCTTTTTAATACAGAAGCAAATAAAGTTAAGGAAGAAAACAAGCAGCATGACAATAAATTAGAGCAATATGCTGGCGAGGTCCTAATTATTCAACCACCAAAATTTGACAATATTACTAGACAATTTATTTAATAAGGTAACAGGGACATTGAATAGAAACATTATATAGATCGATAGAGAATATAGCATTACTTGTATAAGGTTTGGACGACCTGCACCATTAAGAAGGTTCCTTTTCTATCTATTGAGACGATTAGCAATCTTGTCTTTTAAAGATTTAAAGAAGAAGGACATGGACATATTTTGACAAAAAGAGGCCCCAAATAATTTAGGATCCTTTCATTTAATTGGAAAGGTAATATCTAACAAAGTTCTTGGACCAAGTTGCTTGGAACTCTCTCATGTTTTAAATAATAACAACTCGGTCTTTGTCTTTGAACGTTTAAGAATTTATAGTTTAGTATCTAAACATTCAAAAATAATAAAATAATCTCCCAAAATTACATATTTGCCCCCAAATTTTTTTATTAAAAAAACATATAAAATCATAATAAAAAAAAAAGGTCACACTTTTAGTCTCTAAACTTTCTCTTTCTAATATATAAATAAAACTACTAAAGTTTGAAGTTTGACATTTTAGCCTATGTGCTAGCAGACCAAAAATTTACAAAAAGCATCCATAAAAATTGTTCTTTGTTTTTTTTTTTTGGAAACGGAGAGGAAGTGCTTGGAGCTGGGACAAGTAGGTCTGAGAGCTCTATCTCCCTTACATTTGTCTGTGTCTGTTTACCTGTCAGTATGAGAAAAAAAAATTACACTTTTAATCTCTAAACTTTTTGGAAAAATTACCAAACCCCCACCCCCACGAGATATATCCTAATCTCCCAATATTTTAAATACCTACAATTATCCCTTAAAAATTTAACTCCGTTAATGACCGTTATGACATAAAAAGGAAAGTGCCTACTTTTATCCTCCGATCTTTTTCCCCTAAAATGTTTGCCCCAACAACTTCTGCATCTAATAAGATAGCCCCCTCCCCCAAACTCTCTTCCCCCTCCACCTCCACCGTCCATCATCGCAACCACCAGAATCAGAACCATCCCTGCAACTTTCTTGCTCCACCGACGACCCGATTTGAATCACTTTACTCTTCCACTCAGAACACAACCAAGCACCTCCGCCACCGGTGTCATCACTGCAGATTCGACTCGAATCGCTGTTCTGTCATGGTCCACCGCCCAAAGATCTTGCTCCACACTAAAGCCCAATTCGATTCTCCACTCCCTTGCTCCACCGCTCGATTCGATTCTCCACTCTAAAGCCCTTGCTCCACCGCCAAAAGACCGACGATTCATCCGAAGAAGACAACGATTCACTCCCACTCCCACCAGTTTGTTCGCACCTCCTCGCCTCCTCCTCTATTCTGTCAGATCTTTGCATCAACGCCTCCTCCTCTGTTTGTTTGCTCGATTCTGTTTGTTCACTCTTCGATGAATGTTTGCTCTCCGTTTGTTCACTCGATTTCGTTTGTTTGCTCTCTGATGAATGTTTGCTCAATTTTGTCCGATTCCATTTGCTCTCCGATGGGCCCTACTTGTGGGTTGAAGAAATTTGTCGGAAATGTTACTGGGAGGGTTTGGGGAGAATGTTATTGGGTTCAATTATGTGACTCTGTGTTTTCTGGGGAAGAAATTGATTATGTGATTGTGTGTTTTCAGAGGAAGAAATCGGTCGGTTTGCAGAGAGAGAGAGAGAAAGATTCCGCCAAGGATCGTGGGCGGGGGTAGCCACAATGTTCTGGGATTTGGACGATGGGGGCGAGGAGGAGGAAGTTCAAGTTGTGTATCTGATATTCTGATTTGTATTGATCTGAAAGTTGGGGGGTAAAGTTTCCATGGAAGAAGATTAGGAAGACAAAATCAGATTTTTTACCCTTTTTGGTCTAACGGAGAATTTTTTAAGGGGTAACTGTAGGCATTTGAAAAATGGGGACACAAGCATAGGTTCGACCTAACCTCAGGGGGGTCCTGGTAATTTTTCTAACTTTTTAACATATTTAAATAAAACTGTTAATGTTCGAAGTTTGACATTTTAGTCACTGTGTTAATAGAAAATGCACAAATTTTCCTTCAACTTTCTCTTTGGTGTAATACCTCCGACATCCGGTAGCAGCCAGTAAAGCATATCAAGACACCGCAGGCGCAGACCCCTCCCCATTTGGCTATTTATTCATTAACAGGGCTCGAACCTGAGATCTTACTTAAGGGGAGAAGCTCCTTTTGCCCTACCTTACAAATGTGATAACTTTCCCTTAACATTCAACTAAGGAACTGAACTTTTCAAAGTGTATGTATACAGTCATTTTCATTTAAGATATTTTCTGGAAACCATAACCAGGTTGAAGAAATATACGTAAAAAATGAAAAGGAAAACCGATGGAAACGCTGCGTAAGATGAGATTATAGGTAGGTCTCGTCTGTTATTTCCACTTGACTTTTGTCACCCATCTACCTGTGTAGCGCTTCTCCAATAATCACTCCCAGATTCCATTATATATGTGCATACAACAGCAGCTAACCATTCATTCCATTTCAGTTAGGAAGTAATCAAGCCTGATTGGTCTCCCATATCCCTTGCTAGCTGCTACTACTTTTTAATCACCTTTCTTATCATTCTTCTGTTCTGCACCTGCTCCCAAAACCAACACAACTCAACTCTGTGTGATTAAAAAAAAAAAAAAAAAGATGACAAGTCTTCCTTTCTTACTCATCAGCTTTATTACCAGTGTGGCTATGATTTCCAATTTTCCCTACATTCGCGCCACCCCTAAACTCAGTTTCTCCGTTCAGCTCATCCACCGGGACTTCCCTTCCTCCTCTTTCTCCAACCACTCCACCCCTGCTGACCGCCTCCGAGCCGAGGCCGTCCAATCCATCCGTCGCGCAAACAACTTCCTCTCCGTTTTTGATCAGTCCGCCATCCATTCCGTTCTCGCTCCCGAGGGCGGCGCCTACGTTATGAAGATCGCCGTCGGCACTCCGCCCACCGAATTCCTCGCCGTCGCTGATACCGGCAGCGACCTCATATGGCTGCGCTGCGACCCCTGCAACCAGTGCCAGCCGCAGGACGCTCCTCTCTTCCAGCCTCAGTCTTCTTCAACGTACAAACCACTCTCCTGTGACACTGAGTTCTGCCAGGCTCTGCCCCCAACTCGACATTTGTGCGGGAATGCCAATACCTGTCTTTATTCTTATTCCTACGGAGACAAATCGTTCACCAGAGGCGTCCTGAGCTCGGAGACATTCACTTTCGAAGCGGACGCCGGGAAGACGGCGGCCTTCCCCGCGTCTGTGTTCGGGTGCGGACACGACAACCAGGGGACGTTCACGAGCAAGGAGGCGGGGCTCGTCGGCCTGGGTGGTGGGGCTCTGTCTTTAGTCTCCCAACTGGGTCCCCAAATCGACCACAGATTTTCCTACTGTCTGGTTCCGAGAGGTTCCGGGGCTGTGAGCAAACTGAGCTTCGGCAGCGAGGGCGGGATTTCAAAGGGAGCCGTGTCGACGGCACTGATAACGAAATCACCTAATACGTTTTATTATGTGAACCTGGAAGGGATCAGCGTGGGGGAGAGGACGGCGTCGAGTGGGGGGAACATGATAATCGACTCGGGGACGACGCTGACGATTCTGGAGCAGAGGCTGTACGAGGAGTTGGAGAAGGCGGTAGAGGAGGCGGTGGGGGCGGAGAGGGTGGAGGACGAGTCGGGGACGTTCAGGCTGTGCTACGGGGAGAATGTGGAGGTGCCGGAGATGGTGTTCCACTTCACGGGGGCGGATGTGAGGCTGCAAGCGATAAACACATTCGCAGTGGTGAATGAATCGGGGATGATGTGCATGCTGATAGTTCCGAGCGAGGTGGATGGGCTGTCCATTTTGGGCAACTTTGCTCAGATTAATTTTGAGGTGCAGTACGATCTTATGGGGAGGAAGATCTCCTTCGCTCCCACCGACTGTGCCGCCGCCGCCCAGTGATGTGGTTTACGGACGAGTCTACTGCTGCTTATGCTTAATTAATTATTCCCACCCCCATCCCATCTTTCTCTACCTAGTTAATCCCTATCTCATCTCCACGTCTCTGATCTGAACTGAGAGGTAGAGTAGATAGATTAGGGACTGATTATTTAATTTCTACAGTAAGTCCATCAATTGCAATTCTACGTATTTCTCCACCATGAATGAACAACTGTCTTGTGTTGACGAATTTCAAAGGGTAATACCAAGTTGAAAACCTTTTCAAAATTGGGGGACTTGATTGGATTCTGTTGTGCTGGTTATGAATAAATATCCTAGTCAAACAAGAACTCACCACCTTGATAACCCGTTCCGTTCCATTGCTGAAACTATCCATTCGAGGCGACCGAGGGAACGGAAGAAAAATCAAAATGTTAGGTCCGAGGTTGGGATTTTGGTGGAATTCACACACAGTCGCCGCTGCCAACTCCCGGATTACTCTATCGCCCAATTCTTTCAGATTTACCTCTCCTCCCACTCCACCATCTTTCAACACCTTCAGAAGCCTTCCCTGTCGTTCCAATTCTATCCCAAACCACAACAGTATCTCGTCACCATTACACTCTCCCCCAAAGGCCCCTGCTCCTCCTCCTGTTTCAGGTACCAGCTTGGCATTCCAATTTATTAGTATTTTCTAAATTCCCTCTTCCTTGCCAAGGATAATCCTCTATTGAACACGTTATGTGGGTATTCTCATGCTTTACATATGAGGTAAAAAGTTTAGAAATTTGGAAGCTCCGGGATATTGAGCCGTATCCATCCCTCTGTTGTGAGGTCTGCCAGGTAGCTGCAAGGTCAAATTAGCAGAATTGCTCCTGAATTTAAATTTGGGGAATAATCAACCCGTTCGCAGTTTGGGTAAAAGGAAAAGAGTCTTAAAGTATTTGGTGTCCTAACGTTTTTGCCTTTCCTTTGGAGTTGTATACGTTGTGGTCGCAGGACTTTGCTACAAGTGGTCCTACCAAGCAGTACTATAACTGCTGGGGGTTTGGTTTTACAGTTCTCATATCAAATTGTGTTGAAATGCTAGGGCTGGAGGATGCCTTGGTGAATTATGTGTTTGGCAGGAAGAGGGCAACCGAAGTGGCTCACACGTAGGTACTTGATAAACCACTTGAAATCGTTTCCAGTTGGACCTTCCTATAGTATTTTGTGACCTGGTATGCCTTTGTACACATGTCATGGTTTCCACGGGAAATTAGGAGTGCATGTTTATTTAGGATCAAGGACATATAGAGTTTGAGACGCTGAGTTGAGCCATGGGATTCTGCAAATGTAGCAGTACTAATGTAGTTTTTGTCGCACAAGTTACCTGTTACAGACTTATTTCTAATATCAATTTTAGGAGCCATTCATTTAGTGATTTGGGCTTACTTTTCATACTTATTGGTTTATTGCATCAATCAGTGACCCCTTTTCTGATTGGATGTAGACGAAATATGTTTTATTCTGATCGGCATCTTGTTTACCAGATTGTGGAAAAATGTTGTACAAAAAGGAGATACTGTGATTGACGCCACATGTGGAAATGGTTATGATACCCTAGCGATGCTTAAAATGATTGCTGATGACTCGGGCAAAGGCCGTGTTTATGGATTTGACATCCAGCCAGAAGCTTTAGATATTACTACTTCTCTGTTAGATTCAAATGTAAATCTGGAAGAGGTATGTCTCCTTCTTCCTTAATTCTTTCTAAGCCATCTTTCCTGCTCCCTCTCCCCATAATTGCTGATGCTTGTCCTCGCATATGCACATGTTTGGAAAAAAAAAAAAAAACACACATGTTAGAGAAAATTAAACAGGAAAAATGATAATGTTAGCAATTCACCCCCAATGTTGGTTCTTAGATTCACTGGTGCTGCATGGGTCTTTTGAATGCCACTTGATATATTTTTGGAACATTTCTTGATTGAGCTATTTATTTTTCAGTGGACTTCTATATCTGTCTTTCCTGTTTTCTTTGCGATGTCACTGCTCTTGCTTTTTTATACTCCATTTTACTCTTTATTTGATGGCTCATAGAGTTTTCATTGCAGAAACAACTAGTCAAGCTCTTCAACATTAGTCACAGTAGAATGGATAAAGTTGTTCCGGCAGATGCTGAAGTTAGGTAATCATAACTAAACGCGTAGTTTGTATCCATCTGAGAGAATTTGCTTGCTATGCTGGAAATTACTGGTTAGTAAACCATACCCCTCGCTGGGCCATATTCATTACTCCAAACAGGAAAAGCAAAAGTAAATGTCTATTTGCACCAATAGAGTTATAAAAAGGTATAATATGTACATAAAACTTCATTTTTAGCATCAGCATAAAAACTCATAAGCTCAAAGCTGCATGTTTATTTAGCTGCTGTTGAAGATAAACCAAGGAAAGGGTGGCTGATTCTCCAACCTAAAATCTAGAGATACACAAGAAGAAAGTGATTGCTATCAATGTGAAAGCTTTATTACTTTTTCTATTAAAAAAAAACAAAAGGAATATCCTGCATTTGTATGTGAATACCTGTTTCTTCATGATTTTAGGTTGGTGGCATTTAACCTGGGCTACCTTCCTGGTGGTGATAAAAGAATCATTACAATGTCTGAAACGACACTGCTGGCATTGGAAGCTGCAAAAAAACTTTTGATATCTGGAGGGTTGATCAGCTTGGTGGTTTACACTGGGCATCCGGGTGGAAGGTATGGTTTTGCATCCACTATCCCATGGTTTATTATTGAATGCAGGCCAAGTTCTAAAGCATTGACTTCCAGCTGATGGATTGAATCCCAGCCATGGGTTTAAATACTTGAGCATGAAAAATAAGACTCTTGTGCTGGTTGATTTCAGGGAAGAATTAGACGTAACAGAAGCTTTTGCATCTGGATTACCAGTCGACAGTTGGACATGCTGCAAGCTCCAAATGCTGAGCAGACCATCAGCTCCGGTGCTCATATTCATGTTCAAGAGATGAATTCAAGGAGGAACTCCGATAATTTTTTGGCTGGCAGCTTTGCTTTCTTTTCTTGAAATCCTTGAAATTGCTGTGGATTGTACCTTGTCTCAAAGTCTATGATACTTCATGGGGAGTATGGATTCGTTGAACCTCAAGGGGAAGGGATGCACATGGCATTGCAAACCACGAGACTGCATGCTCCAATTGCTTGAGTGCTTTCCGAGCATCCAACCGCTCTAATGTCCCGCCTGGTTACATGCTCATGTTACTGAGCTCAGCAATTGCTGCGGAATGTACAAGTGCTGTATAAGCATTTTTTTTTTTTTTTGAAAAAAATTGTGAAAAGACGTTTTCTTAGAAACCTTAGCCTGCTGGCTCGAAGGTATAGTGAGTCCTTGAGTTAATTGGTTCCTTAATCCTTGCCTTTTGGGAGCAAAATGCATTCTACAAAATTTTCACTTTTCTATGTATATATACTGCATGCATGCCTTGGTTTTTCAATCTAACTATCGTCATGTAATGTTCTTCTTTTCTGAGGGACTGTTTGCATGGTATGGTAGCTTTTCAAGGACGGCGAATTTGTTAATTAGCGGGGGAAGCAACTGCATGCGGACGTTGCCATATTAATTAGTAATCGAATCGAATCGAATCGATGCAAGTCGCCATGCTTGTTGAATTGGAGGGAGAAAGGCAATGTGGATGGGATGAGAAATTTATTAACAAAAAGGAAATTTGGGTAGCTAATTAATTAATTCTAGAACAATATGGAATTGAAAGTATAGCTAGCTAGCTAGGATGAAACAGAATGATGAGCTGAGGAGTATGAATTAATTAAGAGGCGGAGGAGGAGGGGCCGTGGATCTTGTAACGGTAGAGAAGTCGCTTCTTCTTGAAGGTAGAGTTGTGGATGAGGAGGAGCAGCTTGCCGGGTTCCCTGTTGGTGAAGGAATTGCGGACGGCCTGGCCCTCGTCCTGCATGGGCATGGCGAGCTTCCTCTCCCGCTGAACGATCACGGTGTAGGAGGTCTCGTCGTCCGGTACAAACTCTTCCCGGTAGCTGACCTCCCACCCCACCACGGTGAGGTCCCATATCAAGCACGTCCCCACCTGGGGCGCAGCAATTTCGATCGACTCCGTCGTTCCTGCTTTGATCGTCACCTCACTCGCCTCATCTTCGATCGAGAAATCACCATCATTTTCACGCTTTAGCCCTCCGTATTGAACAGGTATTTGCTCCACCGAGATATACCTACATATTATATAAATTAATTTAATTATACACATAGATAGATTGATTGATAAATAATTACATCTATATATATATATTTGAGGATGGATGGGAGCATCAAGAAATTGAATAAAGGTAATTAAGGGCTTACTTTAGCAAGGTATCGGTGACCCTGGATGGGCGGGCATACACGAATTTACTCTTGGTTCTTGGCGTCAGGAAGGGAGAGAATAGGGCAGCAAAAGCGTAATACCAGAATGGAACATTGATGAAAATCTAGGGACCACACCATAATTTACCATATCAATTAGTTATTAGCCAGACTTTCTCAATATAATATAATAACTATTATATTATGTTACTGTCTCTAGCTAGCTATACTATACTATACTAGACTGTATATATTTACGTACGTACGTTCTTAGCGGCGAACTCGGGATAGTTGTCTTGGAGGAGAGCCACGGCCTGTTTTGTGGCAAGTCTGACCTCCTTCCGCGCCGGCCCCGGAGTCTCCCTCAGATCATTCACCTGCAACAGGCTACACGCCCCTCCCGGCTTCAGCTCCAGCTGCCGGATCCCCTTCTCCATCAGCTGCACCCTCCACCGCAGGAACCTCTGCCGCTTCTCCTCCGTCGCCAGCGCCTTGTTGTACATGTCGTCGCCCGCCAGCACCCCGAACACGTTGTAGCACACCGGATGCCCCTCCCGGTCGCTTCCGTCCATGAAGGCCGCGGCGCTGAAATCATTCCCAAAGTCCTCGTCCAGCACAGCGTCCACGTTGTTCTCCTTCCGCCATTGGAGGGTGCTCCGGAGCATGTCGAAAGCGTCCCTCACCTCGAATTCTCTGGCCCTCAGGAACTTGAGCAGAAGGACGTCCGTGGCCGTGTCGCCTTTGCTGGGCAGCAGCGGCACGCCCCAAAGAGTAATTTCTTCCGGATCAGGTACTGATTCTGCAGGGGGTTTCAGTTTCATAATCTCCTCGGTTGCTTCTTGTTCTGGGATCGCCTCTAGTTTCTGGTCCTGGGAATTCTGATCATTATTCTCTTGTTTTTGATTTGCTGGTTGGGCCTCCTCGTTAGACGTGTTTTCTTCTTGGATAATCTCCTTGAAGAGTTTGTTGGCTTTAATGGCTTCGTCGAGTTTGGAGCGGAGATCGGCGAGGGCCCTGCGTTCCAGGTCCCGGAGATCCGAGGGGAAATTATGGCTTTGATGGGTTGGGTCGCAGGAGGCAGCTGGAGGCTCGCAGCTGGGGGTGGGATATTCCTGCTGATCAGACGTTTGGTTATTTTGGTGAGGGGGCATCTCGCCTTCGTTAGTGTTGGTTTCAGGGAGAGCAGGTTTTGATGTGGAATTGTCATGTGGTTGTGTTTGCTTCTCTTGATGGGGGTGGGGGGCGTCTTCTTGAGTGGCCATATGGTGTTTGTTTGTGTCGTCAATAATTAGCAGGAACAGGAATTGGGAGATATATAAGATATATAGAAGATGAGGATGGGATGGGATGGGATGGGCATGCATGCATGGCCTGCTTTTGTGCTGATATATATATATCTCATTAATTATTCATTTATTGGCTAAGCGTTATACTTGCAAACCTACGTGAAACCGCATGCATGCAGTTTATATATAGTAAAACAAATTTGTGGTATATATATATATATATATCCCATTAATTATTCCCATATATGTAGCTAATTAATTCCGGCCGGGTCAGTCAATCAATAAATTCCATAATCTTCTGACACTTATTTGTTCAATTCAACAATTAACATCAATTCTAACTTCCCTGCTTGATATAACATATCCCCAACCTTGGCTTAATTGGTCCTGACTGCTCCATCTCTTAATTCTACATACTACGTACCATATCTTGCAAGTCCAATTAATATATAAACGTATGGTATGGTATGGTATGGTATACTTAATAATTAACTCAGTTTCCAACTTTTTATCTACCAAACTAAGTGGCCCAATTCTCCTTCGAGATCTCATGCATCATGCTCCCAGAAATTTTTCGAAAATTGAATTATTTTTCAAGAAAAAAAAAAACAAAATTAATTGTACTACTACGTACATTATTTAGTCTGAGTTTGACTTAATATATGTTTTCTCCTACCCCTAGAAAATGATAGCGTCATTGTGACTGACAAATCTAAGTCATCAAACTTCCCAGTGGGGCCCAACAAAAAGGTTACGGGGAGACGTGGGCTGTTAATGTTAAAGAGTCGAGGTGAAGGTGGGCGGTTACTCCACGGTTAACTTAACTAACCCCTCATTTGACTTAACTAACCGCATATGGACAGGACACTGATCTTCTCCTCTCCCGGCCAGTCCCACTCAACTATCTGTCTCTGTCTCTGTCTCTGTCTCTGGAATTGCTACCTCCCCTTCCGTACGTCTTTCCATCTTCATTTTTTTACAACCTTAAATTCTGCTCTGCCATTGATTTCAAATTTGGATGCAGGGCCATGGTTATGGGCTTCAAACGGGAGTCTTCAACAGGAGCTTTACATCAGCAAACGCAGGAGCAGCTGCAGCTCGACCTCCTCATTAATACCGGCAATCCATTTCTTTGCTGCCCCAACAACAACATGAACCATCATGATCTCTACCATCCCGGATCAATCTCCCACGACTACTACTGCCACCAGCACTATCTCGACTTGGAAGGAGGTTACCAGTTGCCGCCTACTGCAGCGGTGGGGAAGGAGAAGAAGGTGAAGGCCTCAGCGCAGAGCGTGGCAGCCAGAGAGAGGCGTAGGAAGATAACGGACAAGACACAGCAGCTGGGGAGGCTCGTTCCTGGAGGAACCAAGATGAACACCGCTGAGATGTTGCATGCTGCTTTCAAGTACGTCAAGTTCCTCCAAGCTCAAGTTGCCCTGCTCGCCTCCCTCTCTCATTCTCCTCATGACGACCACTATGATTCTGAGGTACAACAGTCCATGCATCTCCTCCTAACATCTGCACCACTTCAAGAGAAGCTTTCCGTGGAGGCCAAGTGCTTGGTCCCTACCCGAATTCTCGCCAATTTTGCCCTGCTTCCTCATCCTCTTTCCAGGGACCTCAACCGTTTGCTTGCATCCCAAGCTGAGCGCTGACACCCATACTTGTGTCTTTGTTTCCTTTTGGTTTCTTCCTACAGGTTTTAGTCAAGCTAGCCTCCTATTTTCCCCCCTAATAGAAGCTTGCAAGAACTATCTTCTTCTCCCCACTGTTTCTGTAGTTTGTCCATTTCTTTTGCGCTCTTGGATGTAATTATTTAGTTCTAAGCTCTAACATAAAAAAATACCTCATTCACTTATTTGTGGCAATTAAGCTTCAAGATGAAAAGTAAAACAAAAATAAAAAAATAAAAAATAAACATAACAAACTCCCGAAAGAAAACAATTTGTGAGCTTTCCCTTTCTAGGCAATAATTCATCTAAAAAAAATGTTGACTGGCGTGTTTCTACCTTCTAGTATCCAGATCAATAATCTCAGAATCAAACTTGGCAATGCTGTTCAGGTGAACTAAAGGTGCCCTAGTACATATTTGCACGCCTCCCAGTCCCCTTCGTATCTTATCCAACCTTGCAAAACTTTGAATTCGACATCTATGAAGAGACGTCAACCGGCATGTCAGGATGCGCTCCCCATTCTGTCCAAGAGCCATCATACACTGCAACATCCGTCTTCCCCAGCCGATGGAGTCCCTAAGGCCAGAACCATTACACGTGTATGTAATATAGCAGCAATAGGGATGTTCATTTCTCAAACTGTGGACTGCAAACTAAAAGTAGTCATTAAATAGAAACACATATATATGAAGATACCAGTGCCAAAACGCAAGCAGTTACTCCTGTTCCACAAGAAGTTACCACAGCTTGGTCTAATGAAATTCCTGGGAAAAAAAAAGCAGTTAGACAAACAAAACGTGTCAAATTACTTACAGAAGCTCCATCCATGTTTAAACACTGTCACTGCAAAATATAATCCAGCACGGAACACAAATGCTAGAGCCAGACATATAAACTGATTTTACGATCTTACGCTTGTTGTAACACTGCACCATATAAGGGATCAGCATAACTCCAGCTCAGGAACTCTAGACCCCCCAGATGAAGCAGAAGGAAACATCAGCAGTTCCAAAACAAGTGTCTTTGATCCCGAAATATAATTGTAAAAAATGATTCGGCACATAATAGAATCTTAGCCACCTAATATGTTTAAATGTTAATCTAAGCATTATATACCAAGTCCCAACCATTGAAAATGTCTCAAACGCTTCAAGAACAAAAACTGTCAACATAATTTCATAGCAGAAACATAATAATCTCATAGCTTTCTTCACCTAGACCAGAATAATTTTCGCTGATTGAATCTCTAACTTCAAAACAATCACCCAATGAATTAAGAATTTGACCAGTTCTACAGAAAAACATGATGTTTCAGTCACAATATTGAGCTGGAAAACAAATTACTGTAGCTTCAGTGAAATGAGAACTTCAAATCAGTCAAGAACAAAGAGAGAAGAAACAAAAAATAGAAACATAAATCTGTGACAGATATATGGCCTTCACCTTCTTGATCAAATCGTTTCTTCAGCTCTTCTGCTGGTAGCATTCCCTGTGAAGCATCCAACATCTGCGAAGAATTGCCAAAAACTTTCATAACCACTCCATCCCCCCTTCAGAGTTAACTTATATCTTAACACAGATCACAATGCATATATAACAAAAGTAGCATTGTTCACCCCAATTATGAGCGCAAGGATGGCAAGCATCCTGGTAATAAAAGAACAAAAAGATCATTCATATTCTAGACAATCAGAACACTATTGAACTTTTTTCCCATAACCGCAGTTTAATACATATTCAGGAGAATGTGTTCAAGCAAAACCAAAGCTCAGTTTTCTTGCTTCCCCATTCAATCTTGCCTATCCCAATACAGAAAATTCTCACTTACCTGTGGGAAAGGAATGCATTTGCTACCAGGTACATGTCCACTCCTTATTCCCTTGCGGGGCTCTGGTGCAGCACCATCAAACCTGCAAGATTGAAGTTCATTCAGACACAAGAAAAGGAGTAGAGAGATAAAAGCTATCTTGTTTTGTTGCAACACTTCCTAGTGGTAGCCTGTTTAAAGAGATCACACAACGAAATCTGCTTCCTTCTCTACTCTTTCCCCAGTACGTTCTTGCTCCTATATTTTGATCAATTTCATCCTCGACTTCCTAACTCTTTCACTTTCCTATGATCTGCTCGATCTGTCTTGTTTCTCCCCTTTCTCCATCCAACATTGCGCATTGCTTTAAAGCAAAACTTTTTATGGTGCTTGTTTTCAATCATTGACATTCAGAACCAGCCATTTATGAAAATAAGCTATTTCACAAACTTTTGAAATAGTTCACATTCGTATGCACAACTTTGGCACAATAAGCATATAAAAATGTACACAACAAACATAGTTTTGAGAGCAATATTAAATATACCTTGCCTTAGAACGGGCGTCTATGTGTTGATGGGTCTTTTCCTCAATATTTCTTTTAACCTGCACAGAAAGATACTTTCAAATGACAAGGAAGCTCTTTGATTTGATTTACTAAAGGGATAGATTCAGCTAGAGATATCTTTACTGAGAAATGTTGGTCATGATGATAAAGGAAAAAAACTACAGGCTAACTCAAGTCTATACATTTTCACCCTTCCATCTTTATACTTTCACAGCTTTACCTAAACAGGACAATAATGTGCACAGCGGACTGTGCAGAGTTGGTTGAAGATCTGCAACCATGAAACCTAGTGTAATGCATTACAAGTCCAGTGACTCCACGGAAACTTTAAAAATGTTCTTTCCCTAAACAAAATAGCTTTCTGAAAGGTTATTTAACCAAACAAGCTGAAAAATCAAAGTTCTCTGTCATTGCTCAATTGGGTTAGAGGATGCAAAATTAAACTTATCATGTCACAATCAGCATTAAAACACTCAAAGACCTCATCAAATCAGATTAAAAGGCTCAACATTCTCACTTCTCGGTTAATAACCTATAGATGTAATAACCAACATGCAGAAAAGAATCTACTTATGAGGGTATATTTCCATTTAAAAACACTAATCATTCATCATCCAGGAGCTCAATAACTTAGGAAAGAATTTAGCCATATCCTTCATTGACATATGACACCAATCCCAGCATAGGAACGACATTTTCCATTGAAGTGTTCTAACCTGCTCAAGTGTCCAGATAAGATGTGGCTGGAACTTTGTCTCAAATGTGATTGGCTGAACCTGGAAATTTGAAGATGAATTTCATATTACCTCAAACAATAGCACAAACCTCAGAATTATCGAAGCTTAAACAAGTAATTACCAACCCAAAAATTAGTCACTACTCGTGGAAATCATGCTGAATGTAAAGCAAACCATTTTTCTCACCCGAAAACCAAAAGATAGCAAACAGAAAATTTTTACTCACAGCTTGTCCATGGTAGACTTTTTCTATTGCCTCACTAGCAGCACTAGCCTTCAAAATGGCATCACTAGAAGCACTAGATTCAACATCATAACCAGATACACGCCACCTTGGCAAGCCCCCATCTAATACCCAGACTCTGTCATGCCCAAAGACTCGGAACATCCTTTACCAATTGAAAATAAGAAGACTGTTACATACTAATTCATGACTAGGTAAGTAAGATATGAAGTCCACATAAGTGAATGAATATCAACACTATCCAACTCACCACCAGACACGAGCAGCACTGAAAATCCCCTTTCCATCATAAACAATTACTCCATCTTTGTTATGGATGCCAAGAGCAGACACAGCAGCTGCAAAAGCTTCCTCAGAAGGCAACATGTGTGGCAGCTGATAGAAGAAAATAATTATAGTAGTGCTAAGGAAAAAATGCAACACAACAAACCATGATTAACTATTAGGTGGACAAGTAAACGGGCATACATCCAACTTAGCATCTGCATGTTTAACTTCAATATATTCCCCTCTATATTTATCCTTTCTTAGTGCCCTTTAGCTCCAATTGTTATTTTAGTTCCTTTAAAATATTGTTAAACATCCAACTGAACATCTGAGAAATTTTCAGTTATTTAAAGTGTAATGCTTTAAGCTATTTCAAATAATGTCATGATACTGGTGAAGTGTTTTCAAAATGGACAGACAGATAAGAAGATATGATCAGAAACTATCTTTAAATTACACTGTATAAAAGTAAAAGTCCCTCCACACCAGAAAATGTCACTTTTCAAAAGTCTTGTGTTTCTCAAAATGAATGACATAGACAAGTGTTTGTTATATGGTCTACGAAGTACCAAATTCAGTACCACCTTGTAAATAACCAGTGCTTCACTTTTATAGTTTCATGCACATGCAATGGCAGAGCTAGAGTGAATTTTTAAGGGGGCTGAACTAGTATAACTCTTCTGATCTTAATTCGGTGAGGGTCAAGTCTTACAAAATTAACACCACTTTATATATTATACTAATCATTTAAACTATATACCCTATATTTTTTAAAAAAGTTCAGAGGACCCCCCCACCGCTTTTCATTAAGCTCCAGCACTGTGCACATGGGATACGGAAGCGTAAGGGAAATTCACGCAATGTGGCAAAACATCTTTAAATTTTGTGGAAGTGGCATTATTTTTTAGGGAGCATGAGTTATAATCAACGTATGGCTAAATGATAACTAACGTATAAGAAATGAGGAAGCAGTATGCAATTTTCTCCTCAAACAACTAAGGTAAGATAATCCACGACGAAGAGAAATGCCAGCAGAAATAAGTAATGAAATATACATTAATTAAGAAAGATAACATGAAAGTGTCAGACAACATTTTACCTTTGTTGTTTTATCTGAGATCCCATCTACATCGAAGAAAAGGGCACCAGGAATGTGAGCAACCTGCTTTGTGAATAGGTGTTTGTTTGGTTAGAAGCTATTAGGCTTGAACTCTAAAATATCATTGACATGGTTAGAAGCTATTAGACTTGAACTCTAAAATATCATTGAATTAGGAGAGAGAGCTGTGAGCTTTGTTTCAGGAATAAGAGAACTGAGAAAGGCAAGAGCATATAAGATATCCCAATAACGTTTCTAAACTAGAATATTTAGGACCTGATACTCCTGAATTGGATTCCTCTGCTCATCTGGCATGTACCAGGATGCATCCAATACCTACACATCGAGATGAAAGTAATACAAATGAGCTAAGAAAACAGATGCATTGCGAACTAGTTGCAGATGACGACCAAACTTATATGCTATTGAATGAGATCCGGGGTTTAAACCCTAAATGTTGTTGCTAAAGGAAAAGGAAAAGGAAACTAGGTTGTAATTTCATCAGTAAAATTTGAAACAATAAACCAATAGAGCTTATCCATGAGACAAATACCTAAAAAATTTGCTTGTCAGATTTGCAAGAGCCATAATTAAAAAACCAAAAACATTATAACAATATTCAGATCAAAAGACTCTAATTTAAGATTCAGATTACAAAAAGTTAATAGTTTATAGCTTATCATGCAAAATGATGCAGAACCAGTGCCAATTACAATTTACCTGAAATGATAATTTAAAAAATAAAAATAAAAAGAAGAGTCAAGTGTATCAGATAGATAGTTGGATCATTATATGCTAATTATAGAATCAACCCACTGGCCCTCCTCCTAACTTCTCCAAATAGGCAAATACGCACAAAAAGGTAACTGGTTCAAACAGTAAATATATACCTTCAGATCAGGCTCCCTAAGGTTAGTGTGTAGCCAATCAACAGATACAACAGGATCATTAGACAATGGAGATTGTGTTGAGAAACTAGCTCTTCCCTCGACAACAGAGAAAGCCATAAGATGAGGAGATGAACCAAGTGTTCTGTGTACAGTGCTAGCAGGGAAACCTCCAAAATGAAATGGCCACTTCTGTGAGCAAAATAAATGAAGATCATGAAACCAAAACTAGTAATACTTGACACCGTGAAGAAAGCAGCAGTTTAGGTCATTCCTAGATGAATTAACAACATGCCATTTTTCCGATTTCTTGATGAGGCACATTCATTGTCCATTTTGACAAGCACAATTAAAGCAGCAGGTCCTGAAGACTCCTAATTCTATATTTCCTTAACAAACACGCACTGAAAGAACAATGACGAGCATGAAAATGCACCCATGGTGTTATAACAACAGGTGCCACATCTTCTTTCCATTTGAAGTCCCGTGAGGGTTTTGCGACCAGATATCACTGCGGTTGCAAAAGCTCTATGAATGCAGTAGCAGTACCGTGAAACTTCTATTTGGGAAGAAAAACACAAGCATAAAATAAGCCAAAGAGGCCGATGAAACAAAAAGAGAACAAGTTACTTGTATGAAATCAACGAGTACACTCAGAACAAACCAATCTAAGTTGAAATAAAATGCTAGAGTTCAGTCCGGGTTCAAAAACAAATAAATAACGAAACTAACCGAAAAATTTGATAAGCAGATTTCAGGAATACCAAATTCCCACGACACCACCAATTAAGCCAGTGTAAAGCTAAACTAAGACACCAACCTAGTTGTAGAGGTATAATACCCAAAACAATGAGCTCCAGAATCTAGACCAGTTGCTTGGAAATCTCAAAAGGTCGGCCAAAGCCCAGTCAATAGCCAACAAGACAAAGAACCCATTAGCTAGAACCGACACTTGAGGGTGGAACTGGAAACACAACTGAAGAAAAAAAAAACAGCATAGGAAGGCAAGAAGAGGGGAACTGAAGATGAAAGAGAGGACAGATAGCGGAATTGAGTGACTTACATTGAGCAGAGAATTGCAAGAGTTGAAAATCTGGGGCCTGTGGGAGATGAGGCGGTGAGAGAGAAGAGTCCTGGCGAGAAGGGCCGATGCCATTTATGTATTCAAACCCAGAGACGATGAATTTTGGGGTTACTGAGAGCGAGAGACAGCTTTGTGTCGTCAGAAGTGAACAGAAGCAGCCAAAGCCAAAGAGACGACCTCGAACCGATCTGTACCACTCCGGTTCTGACACGCACCTGGTGACGACACTAGTAGCCAGCCAGCAAGCGAACCGAGCCCCGGACCAAACAGACTTATACTTGCAAACAAATTCTCCCAATCCTAAACGAACTCTTTTGGGAAAAATCCACATTTAGTCCCCTAACTTTAAGAGTTATCCTAAAATGGTCTCTTAACTCTAAAAGTAACTATTAAAGTCCCCTAACTCAATTCACATGTTCTTTTTTGATCCCTATCATCAGTTTAGATATTATTTTAAATGGAAATTACCTACACGGTACCTAAATTGCCACATGGTGTCATCTTATATGGCAATGAGTGACAAGACTGGAAAAATAATAAGTCACGGGCTATAATTGATAAAGACAAATAATTTTAGGAACTTAAAGGTTTTAACCCTAATTTTATCCTCTCTTTCTCCCCGCCACCACCATCTCACCATCTCTCTGCCTCCCCGTCTACATCGCCACCATCTCTTCATCTCCCACGATACCCTTGCAATCCTCCTTATTGGTAACCACTCCCAATAGCTGACAACCCCAATTTTCGCCATGCTCGTCTTCTCTCTCCCCATGAAGTGCTCCTCATAGAGCTCTGGCACCATGAACTCGAAGAAGATAGTGTCAGGTAACTCGGTTCATTGCTTAAATCCGAAATGGAGGCGATTGTGTTCGTCTTCCTAAATCTCAACTTTAACCTGCAACCTGTAACCATCTCCATGATCTTCGAATTCCCAATTTCGGCGGTTGGGTCAAGAGAGGCCTCAAATCTTTTCCTCCACCAAATTTATAGGAAATAGAAGAAGAGAATAACCAAAAATCAAAAGAAGGACTTGATTGGAGAAGTTCAGCCAGTGATTTTGATTTTGATTAGAGAAGCAGAGATGTATTCGGTTGGAAACGAAGTCAGAGTTTGATCAAAGATAGAGTCAGAGGCTTGAGAAATAGGTAGAGATTTGATGAATTGTTGGCTAATATACGTTTAAGTCTCTAATATTATTAGTTTGTGTCAATTTTAACATAAAATTTTGTATTCTTCCAATATGGTCATTCATTGAATCATTGTTATGAAATAGGACGCCACGTGTCAGTTTGAGTACCGCGTAGGCATTTTCAGTCATAAATAACTACCGAACTAAGGGTAGGGACTAAAATAAGACGCAAAAGTAGAGTTAGGGACTTTAATAGTCACTTTTAAAGTTAAGGGACCACAGTATGATTACCCTTAAAGTTAGGGGACTAAATATGGATTTCAACCGAACTTTTTTTACGAGTGCCACTCAACTCATTTGGATCATTCGTCTAGGGCACTAATCTTGTTTATTTCCAGTAGCATTTTTGTTATGGGTTAATTATAATTCCAAAACTTTCTAAGATTTAGGTAATATTACATTTTATCTCCTCTTATTTTAGAAATATATACTTTGCCCCTATCTTTTTTACACTATCCAATAAGAATTTCTAAAATCTTAATTTGATCTATACAGTAGTCAAATCTAAATAATTTCAGTTCATATAATACTTTTTTACAGTTAATGAACATTTGAAATTATCAATTTTTATTCTTGTAAATATAAAACAAATTTTTTAGGAGGGTAAAGTGTAAGACATTAGACAAAGTGTATTTATGAAATAAGGGTACAAAGTGTAATATCAACTAAACTTTGGGAAGGAAGTTGTGATTAATCTTTTTTATTCCACTTCATATTTTCTTTCTTACAATTTCTCCTACTTTTTAAAATCAGTAGAACTGTGGGCTATCATATTGATCAACCCGAACGAAACTCAAACTTTAGAAGTGTGTTATAACTACCTGAAATGCATTTGGGCTATCTTATTGATTTTCTCTATTTTGATTTTATTTTTGTATGAATTCTGTGTCATTTGAGTCAATATTATAACTGCCTAAAATGCATTTGGGTAACAAATTAAGGCGCAACATATCAGTGGGATATTGGGGGACTATGGTCTTTGATGGTATATGCTTCTAATGCTCTCATAAAAATGAAGGTACTATAGGAAAATTTGGAACAATTAGCTCAAAAAGTTTAAGGGCACTGGATGGTTTATTGTGATTTCAATGAAATTTTTATCTTTTTTATCAAAGTTGAATATAGGTGGATGGGTGAAGGGTAAAATCCATATTTGGTCCCTTAACTATTTCATTTGTCCTAAAATGATCCCTTAATTCTAAAAGTGATTATTAAGGTCCCTTAACTTGTGTATCACATTCAATTTAAGTCCCTCTGGTTAATTTAGTCGTTATCCCTGACGGAAAAATGCATACGTGGCAATCTGCCCTAATCTTCTCTCCTCAACGAACGCTGCCTTATCTCTGATGCTCCTCAACGGCTTAGCCCTTTCGACCTTCATTGCCAACGAGCCTTTTTTCTAATAAGCCCTCTCCTCTGCCTGAGGCTCCTAACTTTTCATCCAATTCCAAACTCTATATTCTAACCTGACGCTCTCAATCAGCCCTTTCCTCCGAAGGCGTTTGTCGACAAGCACAACTCTGTTGATTGCCGACCATGTATCTTGGTGTCAAGATGGAAAGGAAGAGCATCAGATGAGGAATCAGAAAATCAGATAATCGAATGGGTAATCAGAGAGCTCGTTACTTTCTCTTCCAACACGTTTCCGAATGGGGAATTAGAGAACAAAAAAATCAGAGAATCGGAGAACTCGTGTGTTTCATGAACCAAAAAAATTGAAGATTCTTTCTACCTCTCTTCGTCTCCCACGAAACCCTTGTCCAACCGTCTCTGATTCTCCACCTGCTATCTTCGTCGACCACTGCGATTTTTTCCACTCAACGCAGCCTCCAGCCGATAGCCTCTAGCAAGCGTCATTGGGACTGGTGTTCAATGCAGATAGCCATTTAACAAAGTGGGGCTGGCATCACAAGCGCTGTGGCCGATTCTCCAATGATCCTAAAATTGAAGCCCGTTGTTCGTGTTCGCAATCATATAGCTTTAAAGGCGTTCGTCAATACAAGAAAGGGTGTATTTCCAGTGGTGATTTAAGTGAGGAGAGTAGGCTACGAACTGTCAGCAATGGCTGGGTTTGGCGGAGGAGAAGTGCCGTCATACCAGGGGCTGATGAAAAAGCCGATCTAATCTTGTTAGGATCGAGAAGATTATGGGTTTGGGTTATTTGTGTTTTAGGTCCCTAAGATTATTATTTGTGTCATTTCGGATCTGAGTTTTCATTTCTGTACAATATGGTCATCCATTTTTAGTTAAAAAGAAAGCCACATGGCAGTGTGTGTGCTATGTAGGCAAATTTCATCCAAACTAATGTCTGAATTGATAATAGGGACTAAAATAGGACAAGTTAAATGAGTTAAGGGACTTTAATAGGCACTTTTAGAGTTAAAGGACTACCTGGTTTAGATCATAGATCCCTTAATTGCTGCAATTAAGTAGGTTTGATTGATGTGAAAAGCACTAGTATTTTCTATACCTGGTGCAACAACAAAAAAGATGGTGTAAGAGTACTGTGAGATGGACAAGGTAATGGCAAAGGGTGATGGTTTTATATATTTCAAGATGCCAATGTTGAAATTTAAGCAATAGTTATTCAGATCAATCTAAGGCTCTTATTGAGTTTATAGAGTTATATAATCACTTGACAAGTCCATTTCAAGCATCTCCGAATGTGGCAAAATAGTCAAAGATACAAGGAGGTAGTGGAGAAAGGTTGGAATGAGGGTGATGCTAATGAAGAAAACATATAGAGTTAAGTCACACAGAAGCTTAGAAGTTTGAAGAAGAAGTTGAAAAGATTTAATGTTGAATACTTTTCAAATATATCTCATAGAGCTCAAGAAAAACATAAAAATATTTGAAAAACTATAGCTAGTCGTACAAGAAAAATTGCGTAATTAGGAGGTTAGCAACTTGGTGCATGTGAAAGAACAAATATGGTAGTTAATGAAGGTGAAAGATGCATTCTATGCCCAGCAATCTACATGTGATTAGATTTGGCTAAGAAATGATGATACAATATTTTTTTCAGGGTAAATTTCATTTATGGTCTTTAACCTTACCGCGTTGTCCTAAACAGGTCCTTAACATTCATTTTGTTCTATTAAAGTCTCCAACCTCCCTATTTGTGTTTCAATCGTAGTCCTTCAGTCATTTTCATGGTTAACTTTGATAGAATTTTTGTGACAAATACGAATATTGGTCTTACATTTTGTTATTCTCACTCAAATAATCCTCAAACTAATAAATTTATTGCTACACTCATCATCTCCCCTTTCTTCCTCCCTCACTATCTCCGACCACCACATTCACACACATTGACAACTAGTTCCGTCATCAATAGTCGCTATTCAACATTTCCCCCAGCCGACCCAACCTATTGCCAACAATAATCAACAACCCCCGTTTCAAATCGACATCCCTTTTTTTGAATCAACAAGTCCCTCATTTTCTTTTCGCTACACTCCTCTTGATCTTTGCTATCTTTGTTAAACTCGTCGAGCGATGAATCGGATGAATGGGGTGAATCAATCGGCCATTCATGATTCTTGAAGCCATCCGTCACCGTTCGTTTGCGATTCACCTATCTGTTCGTGATTCGCCCCTAGCGGCACGATTCTACACGATTGGAACGAAGGTCTCTAGTTGCAATTCAGAAGAAGCACTAGGAGCGACTCGAAAGAGGCTTTCAGGGATTCAGATGCAAGCTTCCAGGCATGGGCGTCGGCTGTGAAGCTCGGGGTGGCGTCAGCACCAACGACCGGCTGCTCTGTTCATTGGTCTTTGATTTTTGACACAATTAAATTAATTATATTACTTCAAAAAAAGTATCATTATTTATTTTTTTTAATGAAAATTTTCTTTATAATTAAAATTGATTTTATAGATATAATGGATTATATTATTACCAATTTCATCAGTCTAGCCTTGGCCAAGCCAACTTGCATCAATTCAGAGGCTCTCCGCCCAGTAACCGACGCAATCTGATTCAAGGGGAGTTTGTACACCGTGAACCAATACAGGTGTGTTGATGTTATTAAGGATTATTGACAATATTTTCAATGGGCTGGGATGTGGTGGTTAGAGATGGTGATGAAGGAAGAAAGAGGGAGATGATAGTTGTAGTAGTAAATTTATTAGCTTGAGGGTTATTTGAGTGAGAATAAAAAAATGACGACCAATGTTCACATTTGTCACAAAAAATCTATCAAAATTAACCATGAAAATGACAGAAGAACTACGATTGAGACACAAATAGAGAGGTTAGGGACTTTAATAGGACAAAATGAAAGTTAGGGACCTATTTAGGACAACGTGATAAGGTTAGAACCATAAATGAAATTTATCCATTTTTTTCACTATATAATAAAGAAGAGGAAAAGGAAGGCAACAATAAATTATCTTTATTCCAACACTGGAAAGAGGCTTATTAAGCAGGACGCTAATGTAAATGAGCTTCTTGCCACCTTTTATAATATTTTGTGTATTTCTAACTCATCTATTATCAATGTTACTAAAAACATTATGTTCAATGCTCCTACATTGCAAGAATATCATTTTTTTTTTCTGGAGGAGCTATTTTAAGTGGAGGCGATAAAGAATGATGTGAACAATATTATAACTTTTAATAAGGCCCTGGAACTTGATGGGTTTACAATTGCCCTTTACTAGCATGATTAGGATGTTATTGGTAATTACGTTGGAGAAGCTATATTTGATTGATTGAAGGCAGGTCGACTAATGAATCCATTATCTTCACCGAGTCCTTATATCCTCGCTTCGCATTTTCTTCATTTTTATACTTCATCTCACTACCAAAATCAATTTTATAAAAGACATGCTAAAGAAACTATAGTAGCAAAAGGCAAAGATCAATGTTTTAGCGCAAACTGGGGTGAGGAGCAGCAATGATGATGCGGGTAGAGCAGAAGATTAAAGAGATCAATTGAGACTGGTAGAAGTCAGAATTTCACTTAGATTGGAGGTCAAAATTTTTTTAATTGAACAACTGGTTAAATTTTAATGCATTAACATAGACAGGAGTACGTAAAACGAACTGGCCCTTAAAAATTAATGTACCTATAGCTAAACCATTATTACTAAATTCTAAAAGCCATGAGGTTGCTACTGTTCGTGGACAGTAAATTACAGTAAACTTCCTATTTTACCCCTGGTGTTGGTTTAAGTCAAAATGGCTTGGACGTCGTTGCTTCTTTTCATTTTGCTTCACGTTTTCCTTTGGCCAAAAACACGTTTCTTGTCCCAGATTGTTTCTGTTTTCCATCTTAGTCCCCTTTTTTAGACCTATTTGGTGTTTTGGTCTCTCAATGTACTTAACTATAGTATTTTTATTTGTTCCCTTGGTGCCCAATTATTTTTTTGTGCTATATTCTAAGTAAAACATTGGTTACTATGGTTTTTCCGTTTTTGAGCAAAATATTTCTCCCTCTCTCTCAACATTGTTTGGTTTATTGTTAAGTCCTTAATACCAAAAGCTCTTCCATTTTCTCTCTTGGTTCATAAACTATTTTTGTTATTTTTCTTCATTATTGTTTTCTCAAACCAAATTTTAGTTACTATGATTTGTCCATTTATTGCATGATTCCAATTAATTCAGCTTTGGTTTATTTTTTTTCTTTTCTTTTTTACTTTATTAAGTTAATTGTTAAATCGTTAATTTATAACATAAATTCAGCACAATTTGTGTTTTGGTGATATCATCTTTATTGCTAATGATTGAGTTTTATAGCTTAAGTCATTTATTTCAAAAGCTATATGGTTTGATTAAAAAATAGTTTAGCTCATAATTGCTAAAATTGAAATTGAATTATTCTAAATACATTTCTCCACAGTATTTAGAATTGCAATATGAGTTGATAAAATATGAAATTTTTTAGTGAAGTATTTTTTAATGACAAAAAAATATCGATGGTTTCAAATCACGTATAATATTGTGTTCCAAAGTCATATATTGCGAACATAATTATTCATTTCAATGATAAAAACATAACACCAAACCTAAATTGAAATAAAATTAAATTTTAGTTGATTACATAAATTTATGAGTGAAATTTTTTTATTATTTGTTATTTGTATTTTTTAATTCTAAATTTATTATAAAAAGCACACGCCATAAAATGCAGGCCAACAAAAATTTTTTGTATTCTAAAAACCAAGAAGGTTCACTGTGCAATGAACAGTAAACTACATTGTATTTACTAATTTGTCTTTGGATGTTTCTGTTGGTTGTTGCATAGTTCGTTATGCTTCCGCACGTTATCGAAAGTTTTTTCATATTTTCTCTTAATCTCCAAACTATTTTCATTGTTTTTCTTCATTATTAATTTACTTAATATTATTACATTATGTAACTGCCACAACATTGGCATTTTGTACCTTGTAAACTATATCACGTAACTAATAAATACACATCACTAGATATTTTTTACATATATATTGAAAGGGGGAGAGAACAATCATTTTTTTAAAGGTAAAAATAACCAAAAAACCACTAACATTTCTGGGCTAGCCTAAATTAGCCACTAATGTTTTTTTTTGGGCCAAAATAAACCACAAACATTTTAAAATTAGTCCAAATAGACCATTGGTGGTTAAATAAGTGAATATACTGTTAGAAATCAGGAATATTCTGTCAAATGATAATTGTGTGGCAAAAACAAACATTATTTAATAAGGTGACATGGCACAAATAACCCACGCAATGTTCTTCACCTTTGCATCATCGGCGGCACCACATTAGTGTTTCCCGGCGGCATTTGAGCACTTCTTCCTCATCCTCCTTTTCTTCCAATCTTCCACCAACAAGCCCTCCTGCATATACCCCTCAATTATGTGGCTCCTCTACCTCAATCATTACCCTTAAGAATCTCCCTAACATAATAATCATCCTAATTTTGCATTATCCACTACTCTAAATCATACTGAACTCTTCTCATCGACAAGCACGAATTACTTGAATTGGTGTTCAAATTCATATAGAAACAAAAGTACATGAAGTCGTAGTAGGCTCGATTTCTTGGTGGCTAAGCACAGTGATGATTTTCTTTCTCCTGTGTTCCGATAAACTGTTGACTCTGATGCCTTTAAGGGTTTAAGGCCGATTATCAGTAGCAATCTCTGAATCCTACTCTGATTTTGCCTCCTCATTCGCCAAGAAGAAGGATTCTTCATTTTTTGTATGATTTCACATCCTCATTCGCCAAGAAGAAGGATTTATTCGTTTCTGTATGATTTTGCTTCCTCATTCGCCAAGAATAAGGATCTCTCGCATCACTACGCCACATGGCAATGCGCGACCTCATCATCGGTGGAGCTGACTGTGCCGCTCCAATGCACTCCTTGGCCAACTGCCCCTATCCTCCCATTGGCAAAGCCTTTCCATTGACTCCGACTTCTCCAACAGCCTCACTCTATGGACGAGCCATTTGAGGTCAGCTCGCCCATGGCTATTGATGGGGTCAAGAAGGCTATGGGTGCCAGATAGACTCGTGCGGAGTGATCTCGAGGCTCCAAGCTTCTCAATTGAAGAGATGCGCAATGGTTTGAGTTTTAGAAGATTCGGGAGATGGGTGGAGATGTTCAATTGTTGAGGAGCTGTTGACCGGGATGTTAACTTCGCCGGCCAAGTCTGATGTGGCTTCTTTATAGCCATGTGGGCTTCATTTTAACAGGAGTAGGCAAATCGGTCTGACTAAAAAACGTTAGTCGTTTATTTGGCCTGAAAAATACATTAGTGGGCAGATTGGGCTACGTTGTAAACATTGGTGGTTTTTTTGTTATTTTTTCCTTTTTTAAACATTCGCACCCAGTGTGCACCCCTTTTTTTCTCACCCATCGTCGCTGGCAATTGCTGCTTTGCTCGCCTTACGGTTTCGCCGCCGCAATAGCCAAGACCTGTTTCCTTATTTTGTAATTCTGGTACCGATTCTCCTCTCGGTAGTCTCAGTTTTCTCCTGTCTGCTGTGGTTTTGAGGATTGCTTGCAGTCATATTAGTTTCGATTCGCCTGTTGTTTTTTTTTTTTGGGAACGCGAAGGCGGCCATTTCAGTGTGTCTGATCGGAATCCTCAAACCGTGGGAGCACCTCTGCCTCCGGTGACTTCGGCCCGACAGAGGTTAGCTAGTAATTGTTTTGGTGAAGTAATTTTTTAATATGAGTGGCGCTCCAAAGCGATCTCATGAGGAAGGGAGTGGCCATTCCTCTTCTTTGAAATTCCCGCACGAAGACACGGGCAAGTACCCCAAGATGACGGCACCGCCGGTTCCGAATGAGTATCATCATCCTCCTTCCTACGAGATGGGTCCAGATGCTAGAATGGCCAAGATTCCACGCAACGATTCTCGTGATTCCGACCGAAGGTCACCCTTGCATTCGACATTCCGAATGCCCTCATCAGCTTTGAATGATGCTCATCTTGATACCCATATGGGCAGTTCTGACAACAGGGTTGAGTCCAGGGATTCCAAGGAAAACCGGGAGCACAGGGTTGACAGCCGAGAGCCACGAGCTGAAGTGAGGGAATTTTATGCCGAGCCCGCAAAGAGGGACTATCAAACTGGGAAGATCGAGAAGGATGCTAGGTTTGAGGGCAGAGTGGAGGATTCTAAGGACCCAAAATACGAAAGGGATAATGTCAATGATCAGAAGGGTGATATGAAGACTGAAAATGCGGGTTATGGTGGGGGAAGTAGCCACTTCAGTTGGAAGGAGTCTAGGGAGTACAATAGAGGGAAAAGTTGTCCAGAAGCCCCTGGGAGGACCGTGGACCCATGGCATATATCACGAGGTTCTTTACAAGGACCTGCTGATGTTGGAAAGGAGGGCTCTAATACCGAAGAAAGGGACTATGTGGAAGCTCATGAGGCTGTTGGTGAGAATAAGTTTGATTTGAAGGGTGACGATAGGTTTAAGGATAGGAAAAGAAAAGACGTGAAGCATAGGGAGTGGGGTGACAGGGATAAAGACAAAGGTGAGCGAAGGAGCTCAAGCATACTAGTAGGCAATCCTAGTGGCGAGGGAAAAGAACCTGCAAGGGAGGATAGAGAAACGGAGAGGGTGGAGAGAGAGAGGAAAGATTTGAAGGACAAGGAAAGACTTAAAGAGAAGGAAAAGGATCATATCAAGAGAGAACCGTGGAGTGGAGTGGAGAAAGAGGGAGTGACAGGTGAAAAGGAATTGGGAGACGGATCTGTCAAATTATTGGAGCAGGAAAATATGACAGCTGAACAGAAAAAACAGAAAGACTTAGATGCCTGGAAAAATGTTGATAAAGAAGCTAGAGACAGAAGGAGAGAAAAAGAGGTTGACACAGATGGGGAGAAATCAGAGAAGCGTGGCAAGAGTTATGAGAAGGAATCTGATGATGGATATGCAGATGGTGAAGGGTCTAATGAAAGAGAAAGGGAAATATTTAACTATGGAATACAGCAACGTAAAAGGATGCTTCGGCCTAGGGGCAGTCCTCAAGTGGCAAACCGTGAACGATTGAAGACTCGTACCCAGGACAATGAGGGGTAAGCTTTTCTACTGCTGTTAACTGATTATCTGCAGGGTGTTTATTGGTTTATCTGAACATGCACAAGCACTACGCAGATGGTAGTGATTTTTTTTCAACTACTTCATGTGTCTGAATTGCATTTCTAGACTCAGTGCCATTATGCTGTTCTATTTGAATTTAGATCCTTTGATTTCTTTGTGCGCTATATAAGTAAACTTTCTCCTGTCTTTTAGGCATTTGCACATGCTAATTTTAATGCAATCAATTGAGATTACCTTTTACTGATAAGAAAATTTAAATTTACCTTTTGGGAACTTAACTTTGTCACTACGTCATGTTCTGGGAAATTTGACTTCTATAACAAGTTCAGGACCATGCATCAATAAGTTGAAGACGAAGTTAATAACAGACGAAGTTAATAACATTGTTGCCTTATACATTAAGAAATTTTAGTGTGCCAAATTTACCAGTAGCCTTCCACTCAGGATTTCTCAAAATCGATACCTATCCATACCTCAGTTTTCTTCTCTCAACCAACAGTTATCATTCACACTTCATTGCCCCACAAGTATATAGTGTTCCTTCACTAGTTTTCCCTATTCAGGCCATTAGCCTTTGTTGAAACCTCATTGATCTTCTCTCAAAGGTGCAATAGACAGAGAACAATCCAAGGCCTTGTTTTCCACTAAATTCAATAGTTCTATTTGAAGTAAAGTATTGACACCCCTGACCCCTAGCATTAGCAATCAGCAATAGTGCCAGTCAGTGTCAAAGGGAAATTATCGTGGATTTTGTCCCACTAAGGCACCACAAATTTACAGGTAATTGCCACAATGATAGGTGGATAAGTGTCTCACCTACATCTTTGTTAGTTTCACCTAAGTGGTCCTTAAAACAATAACAAAGATGGCTATTGCAGTTCAATAGGGGCTCTAATCTTTAAAGATTACCTGATGTAATCCAATTTGCATTCAATAGATAATGTTGCAGTTATCTGAGTTGCAATTTTAGAGCACAGTTATAGTCTTTAACCTGTACCGGTGGTGCCACAATATTATTGTATATTAACTGGCAACCATTAATAAACACAATAATTGCACTACATAGAGCTATAAGGGGCTGGGGGTACAATAGAAAAGTCCTAGCAATTGCAGTTTGGTACGGTCATCCCTTCAATTTGCAGTTTTCACTTGGGTGATGTGGTAAGATTTAATTCTTGTGATGAATATTAAGTCAGCTGCAATAATTTTCAAATGAAAAGTTCGCATCATTTTGTGATAGTGCAATTGATTGTACACTTAATCACCTCAAGATGATAAGCAGTCCTGACTTAACACTAGTAGTCATTCGATTGATTTAGAGAATTCTTAAGAGATGCATGCAACCCGTCCTAAAAAGCTGGTTGGCAAAACTAATTGGAATGTTTCTTCTTCTCTGGTATTTTTCCAGACCAATTCATCAGTACTCTGTCCCTACATTCACTATTTGATGGGTGCTTTCCTCTTTCCAGTCTTCCTTTCCATACGCTATAACTGTTCAACATTTTGACTTTTTGTTTTCTCATTTCTTTTCAGATCCCAGGGTAAGCTGTGATTTTTTGGATTCACGCTTTCCAATTTAAGGATTGGGAACCACTTCCTGCTGAGCTGGAAATAATCTTCCTTCACTATTTTAGTTTTGTTGATCCAATTATTCTTCATCTCATTATGTGATTGGGAGATCTTTGTGTCATATGAGTGCTTTTCAGCATTCAACCTGCCTATAATCCCTCTGAAATTATCATTTCCAATGTGAATATCAAAACTTCTTTAACAATATCCAAGGATGATGCTACAGGTTTTTCTTAAACATTCTATTTTCACAATTTTTCTGGCAAAAGTATGCATGGTTGGATATTTTATTTTTCCACACACACATACATACGAAGCATGAAGCATGTAACTTTTTCTCCCCTCCTTTTTAGCTTACGCTAATGTCAGAATATTTTCAGAATTTCCTTTCCTCTATGCGTATGCTGTCTTATAACAATTATGGTGATTTAGGTAAAGCTGAAGTTTCTTCTGTTGTATATAAAGTTGGTGAATGCATGCAAGAGTTAATTAAGCTGTGGATAGAATTTGAAGCATCTCAAGCCAAGCAAAATGCTGAAAGCCCTCAAAATGGTCCTACACTTGAAATTCGAATACCTGCTGAACATGTAACTGCCACAAATCGTCAAGTAAGATGAAATTGTTTCATTTTTATGACTATCAATCAGATTTGCTCTTCGAAGTTTCTATGCTCTTTCCTTTGCCTGTGATTGTCCTGGTCGCAGTTTCTTCTGACCACGTTTATTGCATTTTGGAAGCTGCCTTAGAATTATTTCTTTGCTTTAGTGTTTCTTCCGTCTAACAACAGTTAACTACCATGGATTTCACCATTTAAGGGCTATCTTGATGCTTCTTTTGATCTAAGTGCTAGTGTGCTATTTACAGGTGAGAGGTGGCCAGTTATGGGGAACGGACATATACACAAATGATTCTGATCTTGTTGCTGGTATGTGTTCCTGAGCTTGAGAAGATTTTTTAAACTGTCATTATTGATTGTTAGCTGCAGCTTAAGCTGACAGTTTCTCTAATACTGAAATTGTGTGTGTGTGTGTGTGTTCTGCAGTTCTCATGCACACTGGTTATTGTCGGCCCACAGCTTCTCCTCCTCCTCCATCTATCCAGGAGTTGTGTGCTACTATCCGCGTGCTTCCTCCTCAAGATTGTGAGTTACAGATTTTGTTTTCATTACCTTCATAATCACAAAATGTTTTAGGACAAAAGAAACCATTGTCAAATCGCCTTAATCTTGGTACGAATTGTGCTTGATGTTTGGCATCTCCAAGGTATTTTCCAAATTCAAATACTTAGAATTGAGATTGTAGGAAGTTGAAGAGTTATTAGTTTCCCCATCAATCAAATTAGTTGACCTGTTGGTTATAGACATAGATCAGATGAGATTTACAATTGTTGACCTGTTATATAATCTTAATTTTGGGTATATGATTATTGTTCCTTTGGAATTTTTAGTGATTTCGTACTTAGGTATAGAGTCATACGTTCTAACCAAAATAGCTTTCTATTCACTTTTACATCTTTCCTTTGACTGGTATCTCTTTCATTTTGTCTGTTAAACTTGTGTTCGCACCTTCGTAGTTATGGAGCCCATGTGCTGATTCATAATTGACATGTAGTAATTGGTGAAGCATAGTTTTCAAAATTGTTCCTGTTATTATATTTTCTTTTAGTTTTCATTGTGTGTCATGTAGATCTTGATATTTCCGCCAGGCTACACTTCAAAGCTTCGAAACAATGTTCGTTCCCGTGCTTGGGGTGCTGGTATTGGTTGCAGTTACCGTGTTGAGCATTGCTGCATTGTTAAGGTGATGATTGGTTCAATGATGTCCAATTTGCTTACATAGTTTTCATAAAAATTGCTGTTTCACATATTATTTTACATTCATAAAGTGGATTTCATATTGTTGGGCCAAAAAAAAAAACTAAAAAGGCAGTTTGCATTCAATGTGTATTCTTGTTACTGCTGTTGTCTCTTCTGTTGTTTGATGTCTGTCTCCTTGTTTGTATTTACCCAATTTGTTTTAACTTTATTCAATTGATTACAAAATGACTTATTTTTAATTTTACATCTTTTTTACTTGAAACTAATTTTAATTAAAAGCCAACATTATGTAGTTGCAATAATCAATTGAAAATATAATTTTTATAATCTTACTAAATTTTTATGAATTTTTCTAGTTTCAAGCCTTAAAAAAGAAAAATTCATAAAAATTTAACAACATCCTAAAAATTTACTTTCAAATTGATTATTGCATCTACATAACATTGGCTTTCAAATGAAATTGGTTTCAGGTAAAAAAGATGTAAAAGTAAAAAAAAGTTAGTTGACTTTAGACAAAACGAATTGGCTCTTATTCTGTAGCTTTCTATTTAGCCATATTTAAGTTATTAAAATATGAGAAAAAATTTGTCAACGTACCATACTTATAGTGCTTGCACCTACCTATAATCTCAGAAAGGAGGTGGAACCATTGATCTTGAGCCTTGTCTAACACATTCCTCAACAATCGAACCAACACTTGCTCCAGTAGCTGTTGAGCGAACAATGACAACAAGAGCTGCAGCCTCCGTATGATGCAATCTTAAAAATCTTACAAGTAGTCACTTTCATGCTCATGACACAAGTACTCATTCAAGGATTTTTGTTTACAGAATGCGTTGCGGCAACAGAGGTTTGTAAGGGAAGTCACTATACAGTATAACCTGTGCAATGAGCCTTGGTAACTAAAATATGTTCCTTCGTCTTTTGTCTTGATTGCTCCTCTGTTGGTTGATTTTTTTTATTTTGTTTGAATTAGGAGATGAATCATTTTCTTGTGAATTGGTTTCTTCATGGTATAATTTATCATGCAAGTTATTTGTATAATGTATAACTCAAGATCTCCCAGTAGATAGTGTGACTTGTGCTTGCCATTGGCAACCGATACTGCTAAGTTTCAATGTTTTGCTTCATGGGTCATGCTTGTGCTGCAACATCTATGCTTCATGTTTTAGTTATGCCGCTTAGTTAAATCTTGATATGAACCTTCCTTTGTGTGTGCCGTTGGATTTATTGGGATAAAATGCTTCAGTTTCAGTGTTTAGGTTGTTGACTACAAATGACTAAATGAGTGCCTACACTACAAATGAATGGTTGAGGAACTGAAAATTGGGATTAATATTATGTTGGAATTGAAAGAGTGGGAAAAGTAAATGCATGAGCCATAGGCTTCATGCCTGCTGACCAGTATGCATAAAATGGTGTAGATTGCCTTTTTTTACCCTTGAATATGAAGTTGTATTACCCTATTATTGAATGTATAAGTATGATCCTTTAAAAGTTGTATTCTTTTTAGGAAGTGGAATCTTTCTCTGAATGTAGGATTCTGCATTTAGAGCTAATAAATAAATTATGAAATGGCTTTCAAACCATGTAAGGAAATATATCTAACCCTGCTTGGGGCTCTAGGCGCACTCTTGTACTTCCCAGAAAATTGAGAAATTAAATTCATAATATACTGCCATGACACTTCACAAGAACCATTACTTTCTATGCTAAAAGATGTAAACTGATCTAGAACTTATTGAAGCTGTGTGGCTCGGGATTTAAGCTTTTCTACATTCTTTTTAGGAAGTGGAATCTTTATTTCCGCATAAAGACTGGAAATAACAATTAAGGAACCATTGGAACTTTGAGCTTTTGCACAGAAACTACTGGAGAAGTTTTAGCCAGGTGGAACCAGCTCTACACTAGTTCCTCCTGTCATGGCATGCAAAATTTGTTTGATTGTAATTGGATTTGAAGAGGCTCTGTTGTCTTAAAACTAATGATGCTATCATGGCATCTAGGAACTCTTGTACAGTTAATTGAGTTTTCTGTTTGTGATGATAGTTGCAGGCACCTTTTTTGAGTACTAATGAGTTAAGGTAGATGTTTGATATATTAACTCTTTTTCTCTGTAAATGCTTTTTTCTTTTGCATCTCTAGACGGTATCATAGACAGATTTTGTTGCCTGATCCTCTGTTTTCTTTTAGTTTTGAGAACTCAAATAACATGAATCATCAACCTTTGAAATTGCCTTTCTACAGGATTAAGTACAGTTTAAGTATAGTTGCTGACAAGGGTTTGAAGAAGCCCCTTTATACATCTGCACGTCTGAAGAAGGGCGAAGTATTGTATCTAGAAACCCATTCATGCAGGTAATTTTTGGATCACCCTTGAACTGAATTCTCTGAAATCCCTTTTCTGGACATTTTCTTCTCATGGGGTTGCAGTTTATTTGCCACGTCAGTTATCTGAGTTTGGATTGAGAGTGACTGAGCAGAGTTTCCAACTTGGGCACATTGGAAGGTTATGAATACTGTTCTGATAGGATTGAGAGATTGTTCCATCCATTTTGAAGACAGTATAAACGAATGATGAAATTTGAGTCTTTTCTACGTCGTTCATTCTCATTCTTAATGATTGGAGTGGGATTAGAAGGGATAATAACCTTATAGTTTGTTGAGTAATGGCCATCTTTCTGCATTCACCTTTCTTTTCTATAATTTTCCAATCCTAGATGGCTATCTTTTCCCTGGATATAGTATGGAGAAGAAATGACTTAGGCAAAGAATAAGTGTTGTAGTAGATGTAATTTGTGTACATGTTAGTGTTTTTCGCGCGTTACTGCCTTATTTTGTCTATTCTCTCTCTCTCTCTCTCTCTTTTATTTTTTTAAATTTTACTGAAAATTATATCATAAGGTATGAGCTCTGCTTTTCTGGAGAGAGAGTCGTCAAAGCCACAGCATTATCTCAGCCGCATGAAGCAGAGACAGAAAAGACTCAGAATCACAATCATCACACCCATCCTATGAACGGTGATAAAAATGATACTGAGAATGTAGTGATTGATGCTTTCCGGTGGTCTCGCTGTAAGAAGCCACTTCCACAAAAAGTCATGCGGTCAATGGGGATACCTTTGCCGCTTGAGCACTTGGAGGTAATTGATCCTGCTATTTTCTTTTTACCCCAAATAGCTGATTCTGACATCTCATGTGGCATTGATCATGATGATTTCTGCTTATTTTTGGAACTTAAATTGCGAAGGTGCTGGAGGAGAATCTAGACTGGGAAGATGTACAGTGGTCACAAACTGGTGTATGGATAGCTGGAAAGGAGTACACGCTTGCTCGGGTTCATTTTCTATCCGTGCATTGAGCATTCTTCCATGTTGATATCATGGCGGGTAAATACTGGCTCCTGGATGCATGCAATAATACTTGTTTTTTAAAAACTGAAACGGAATGTCGAATTTGTGTGTTAAAAGAGTTTGGTTGGAAATACTTGATTGTTGTGTTGTAGTACTGATTTTTCTTGAAAATACGAATAGATAGTTAGTTAGTTCTGGCATAGCCTTAGCTAATGTGAAGTGAAATCTCAAGCCAGAATAACTGGTGTAAAAAGTATTTGGGATCAGGACGTATTGTTATATATCTGCTTCTTGTGCATTGGATGAAACCGTGGACTCGCTCGACAGCTTCAAACTATCGATTGCCTTTCCTTTTCCTAGAGTCCCTCACTCAAATGATAAAAATGCTGCTGATGAGATGAGACCACTCCCATCCCATCTCCATCCGGTTTATTCTAATAACTGACTGCTCCTGAAACCAATATCCTCGTTCGGGGATTCCAGAGTTAAGATTTAGAGCAGGATTCCTGATCACTATTACTATAATTAGGACATAATAGTGGTGTTTGTTGGGTGGACTTGCAGCTCGCGGCTGGTGTATGTAGCAGCTTGGAATTGGATATCAGTGGGGACGACAGAGGAACTACTGCTAGTGATATTTGAACTGCAGGCATCCCCGGCGTCACTTTGACCCAATCATTTCTTCAAATGGCTGTTCAATACTAGTCCGTTCAAGTGAGAAGCAATTTGAGACCGCCTGATCAAGGAATGAAGAGTATAATTTAATGAACCAGGCATGTGTACATAATAATACACACGATTACATTATAAGTTATTAATTTTTTTTTCCGGTTACTTTTAAGAGGATAACCAATGTGACTAGTAATTAGTATGTCCTAATCGAGTGCTTAAGAGACGCAGGTGAAGATCTGAAGTTCTCACCTCCACATTTTTTCATATGATATTACTTAGGCTAAAATGCACATTTGATCCCTCAATTTTGCTGACTCAAATGAGTTAGTCCTTTAACTTCAACTTGGTGTGACTTAGTCTCTTAACTTTATAAAATTAAGCAAGTTAATCCTTTATTGTACGGAAGGCAAAATGCCATTTCTTTCTGCCTTCACAGTCAGCATTTCTTCCCCAGTGCCGCTGGCCTCGGCTCCCAGCACCGTCAAGCTTCCTTCTCCTATCAACCTCTTTCCTCACCTCACCTATTCTCTCATCAGCCTCGTCACCCCTTTTCCCATAAGCAAGTTATCTCTTCCCACATCTTAATAGCCCTATATATGTATATAAATTTGCTTGCTTCTCATAAATAAATAAAATATACGCTAGCTTTAATTAATGTAATCTAATTTATAAGCCCAATCTTCCAAGGGAAAAAAACAATAGATAAAGCGTACACAGTAAACTGATTTTTCGTTTGACGTACATGGTTGGAATTAAACTGACTGGACGTATGAAATAGAGGGGGAAAAAAAACCTTATAATAAAGAATGATAAAAAGTTATACTACTAAATTTACAGTACTAGTATTAAGATTATAATTACTGCAATTTAACTAATGCATCATATATAGTAGTTTAATATTATCACCAGTATACATCAAAAAGAGGGGGAAAAAACAAGAAATATGATTATTACATAGTGTTATATATTATAGAAATGCGTAGATATATAATTAGTGATTTATTACCAAATGTAGGAAAAAAGAAATGGTGTGCTGCGTAGGGATTCAGCGTACCAGGTAAAATTGGGATAGAATTTTGCAGGCGAGGTTTGAAACTTGGACTTAATTTTATTTGGGAAACCAAAGAAAAGGATTCGTGTGCATGTACATTATTTTCTTTGTGGTTGGCAATTGGCATACACACATATGCATGCACACACTCTCCTAGCTAGCTAGTACGTACGTACGTTTGTCATCAAATTAAAGTAGCTAGAAATGAGTGATGGATGGAGGTATGCATGGATGAAAATTAAGAAATGAGAGGGACATTAATTATAGGTAGGTAGGAAGCTAGCCAGTAAATTAGAAAGCCAGCTGATGAAATTAATGATATTGAAAACGATGATGAGAGGGAGGGAGAGGCTGCTGGCGCTGGAGGGGTAATAATAATGGAGTAATATATATATATATGTTTGTGTGACTAAATCTGCAGGGAGGGTGCTTGGAGTTGGGAGGTAGGATACCAGGCAGCAGCTTGGGTGGGGAGAGCCCTCCAGTTAGGAATGGATGGCCATGGCCGTGCTTCTAGTTCTAGATGAAGAGGCCCGGGTGATCCGTATCATGTCCTCTGCGGGGCTCCACGCCCCTCTCTTCACCCTGCTGACCTGCTCTTCGCGCAACGTACACCCCGCTCTTCCTCTTCCTCTTCCTCTCCCTATCCCCCCACCTGCTCCTACTCCTATGTATTCCTATATATATATATATATATATACATACACACTACGTACCCTACGGCCACCTCATTATAGATATGTATATATGTATGTATTGTATTGTATATATATATACTGGCCTGCCCACCCACAACCCACAAACACAAGAGATTATTATATATACATATTCTCGATAAGTTTCTCGATCGCAAGGTAAGAGTCATGCCATAAAATGGGATCACTAATTCTCACCTAATATAAATGGAAGGGGATCCACTCCCATTAATTACACTGCTAGCTCTAATAATATTGTTATTATTATTCAATGTTAATTTCTCATCAATTCTTTTCTCTTTTCTTAATTATTTTTTTTCTACTTAATTATACTAATTTCATTAATTACTCCGACATCTGGTCGTTAGCCTGGTCATGGCCAAAAAATATTTTAGAGAAATTATTGATAAGTGATTATTAGTAGTATTTGTTTAACTAGTATAATTATTAAAACCCTAGAAACAAAAATATATCACTTGTAGGACAATATTTCCTAAGCTTAAGCTAGTAATTAAAAAATTCATAAAAATTAATTTACTTGTCAAATTAATAAATATGATTCAAATGAGCATTAGAAAAATAGAGTATTATCTTCTAAATAAAATAAATTTTGGACAAATAAAAAGAAGTAGGTAAAATTATACTGCCTCCCTCCCAGGTTTTCTACTCCATTTGCCATTTTGGGCGTCTCAAATTTTCTGCTCCATTTCCATTTTTAGTAAGTTTCAACAATTAATTTTACACTTATACCCTTCATATTTCACTTTCTAATTCGATGCTCTTCTGTTCGTTGCTTCTCTTCTTCAATGGCCGTCGCCGTCGCCGTCGCCGGTGTCGCAACCGCCGTCGTTGTTGCGACGTCATTCATTCTCTACGTCCCCTCGTTGTCGCCGGAATCGTGAACCCTTTTCCTCTATGACGATTGCAGTGAGAGATCGGACGAGAGATGATGGCGACGATAGGCGAGAGATCGGATGCGACGATTGAACTCCATAGATCCGACGAGAGACGATAGCGATGATAGGTGAAAGATCTGCCACGAAAGATCGAACACAAAGGAAGTGAGAGGAGGTGATACGACGCCGACAAAAACGGACGACGGGCGAGAGATTCGAAGGCGACAGGCTATCCGATCGGACGCGAAGGAGGTGAAGGACGTGAATACGTGAGACAGGTGAAGGACGCGATCCGATCGAACACCAAGGATGCGATCCGACGTCGAAAGATTGTGCATCGCCGAGAAAACGCGTCTCCGATGGACGACAGACGACCTGAGGCGAGGGTGGAGTTGGCCAAATGGGTGGTGGCAGGCAAGGAAGGAAAAGAAGGGCTAGGGGTATAATTGTCCAAACAAATATATTTTCATTATTTCTTAAACTCCGCGCTAAACACAAATGGAGCAGAAAACCTAGGACGAAGGGAGTATAACATAAGTGATTATTTTTGGCCAAAAAATCACTTGATTTAATTAGCTAGGCCGAGTATATCTCTAGGGACCAATGCTGGTCCACCTACACAAATACTATTTAATTGGACAAACTAATTTGCAGGTATTATTATTGTGTGAGTTAGACTTGGCTTCTAATGTAGTGCAATTATTAGATAAGATAATTTATATCTGCATGTGATTGGGAAAATGATTGAGGCTGCGACACAACACGCTTCCTTCGCTGTGCTTTTCAATTCATTGATTTGGGACTGTTGTATACAAAACTAAAGCCCACTAATTCGGTTGGTCGGTCGGTACCTAGATATCTTCTCACCCAACCCGAGCCAAAGCAAATTTCAGCAAACATCACATTCTACCACCGTAAGGTGAGTATATATCTCAACAGAAACCAAACGGGCTACCTAATTGCAAACAGAGTCCTCCAACTCCTTATTTTGAGCCAGCACCAGTAACTTAAAGTTGTTGTTTTTTCATTACAAGCGATACAACCCAGAATTAATGTCATTATATTAAAATAAACAGCAGATTATGGAAAATGTTGGCGTTCATTGCACTGTGAACTGTGAAGTCGCGAGTTGCGTGATGGATTAATTGGTGGTCTTCAGATTTAATTAGGTGACAAATGCCTTGCAGTAATAATTACATTTAGGGAAGTGCATATTTACTATTCGTATATTAGCCACAAAGCAATTTTGCTATTGATCTTTTTTTCGTCGCAGTTTTACCATCCATATTTTTTGTTAGAGCAAATATGCGACAGTGGATAATTGATCAACATGTGACATGACAAAAAGAATGATGAGTCGAAGGAGCGATGTGGATAACGGACACGTCAACCAATTCTTCCCTAATAAAGAGAGAGAGCACCAAAATTCAGACCCTAACTATTATGGTTTCTGGCTACTTCATCACTATTATCGCTTCCTTTTAGGCATTTCTTGGTGAATACGGTCTTAGCTTTCTCTTGCTCAAATTAGTCATAACCAACATGAGCATGAAAATATGGATAAGGATATGTACAAACTAAGTGGCATCAAGTTGGGCAATTAATTCGTACTAGTAGGGCTTCTAAATTCGATGATCAACTTGAAGTGTATGGGAGTTGCGTTTTTTCTGGTGAGAATTTCTAGAAATTTTTACTGCCATTACCTAGTATCTAAACTCAGACCATCCATTTCCAGACCATGAGTGGAGCTAAACACTAACCATCCAACTCTTCCGCGAACTCATCTCCGGTCATGAATCTTCTATCAATTCATGAAGTACAATGCTCATTTGGAGTTCGTAGACACCTAAATCTCTAATCCCCAATTCATTCTTCCCAAACCTTGATTTCTAAATTTACTCCAAAACACAAAACATTTATGCCAAATTTGTGATGAAAAAAAAAAAGGATCAATGGCAAAATAACTATATAGCCAAAACAGCAGTAGTAAATTTGCACAATTTCCCCATATCTAAATGTTCAACATGTTTTACATTTTGATGAGTTGGCTATATGCCATACAATTCCACTTTTGAAAAAAATATTCTCTCCTTCCACAAAGTATTCTCATAGTTAGCTTATGCGGTGTGCACTTTGCTCCAAACTCTAAAGTAATACTTCAATGCTAAATTTGCTCCAATAAAAAATATGGATGATAAAATTATGATAAAAAAATAGTAAAATCACTTTATGATTGATATATTTGTGGTAAATTTGCACCTTTTGCTTTTCTCTTAAAGTTATAAGGGCAAAAATGTATGAAATTCCTTGTCATGTCGTGCATGGCTAGAAGTCCAACAAAGTCTACCATTTGAAAGAGACCTGAAAAGGCTATTACAATATGTTACGTATAATATTATTGACGTAGATTTGGTTGATTGATTAATAATTTATTTGATTTTGCTTGGTTGGGGGAGCTAACATTTACATTTTCCACATAACTACTTAATTTGACATATGTGCATGCTTCAGTTCTTCATGGGTTAGTGAGTCTCAGTTCACTTACCTTCAAAAGAAACGACATTTTTGTGACCCCAAACTTGTTAATGATATCTTTCTTTTCCTACTTAAATATTGTTATACTACCAGGTCTGGCAACAAAAGTTCAAGTCAAACAAGACCCGCATTCCCAATGCTTATAAGGCTAGCTAGCTAGCGACTAATTACTCTTACTAATTATCATTGTTTAAATCAGTTTGATCTTATGTATATCTAGAAATTAACTAATCTTAAAGGTAGTGCTACACCTAGCTATAAGGTTCTCTATAAAAGTGAGATGTACATGCATACTTATATGCCAAAAAGTTATTAGGCAAGTTTAATTATTTAAATGAAGTCTGCGAATAATTTTATTGTCTTCTATGGCTATCTCTATCTTTCTAGAATGATTGCACTCAAATATTTTTGTAGCTTTGGAGCATTATCTATCTATCTATCTATCTATCTATCTATCTATCTCTCTCTCTCTCTCTCTTTTTCTTTCTTTCTTTTTAATACTCATAAGCATGTTTCAATTGCACGTTGTAGGAGTAGTACTAGTCTATTAGGAAATATAAAGGGTGAATTACATGTTTCTCAAAAGTTGGAGGAGCAAAAGCCACATTAGCAATTTCAAGTTTTCCAGACACACGAATACCAAACTCAAACCTAAGTCATTTGCATGGCAAGTGTGCCCTCTGGACAATTTGTTAAAATAGCTGGGATGGAACATTATCAATTGTTAATTATAAGGTAAAAGTCTCAAATTATAAATGTTTTAGTTGGGATCAAATTTGCCACTAATTTTTTTTTTGTCCCAAATTGCCATTAATGTTTCAAAATTGGCTCAAATTGTCCATTGATATTGAAAGACTAATAGGAAAGGGGGGAAAAGTGGAAACTTTTAAAATTTTAGAGTGATAACTTTTAACAAACTTGAGGATTATAAATAATTTGTTCATTTATTCAATGTGAATGGGAAAAGCAAGAATTTTGGTTTATTTCTCTCGTGGTTTCTACTCCAGCTATGCAGCCGCCTACGACCTTCTTGACCGAGTCACTTGGTTCACCATATAAAAGACTTAATTAATTTATCCATTTTTCTTATTGACAACTGGCTCCTTAACTTTAATTGGGTCTCCTTATGAAATGCACTTAAGGCCCAGCCCTAGAAGTTCTTCTCCATTTTTATTTGGGTCATCTATATCCATTCCTAGAAATATGACTAGTTGGATGAGGAGCGGCGACACCCGAAACAAGAGCAGAAGCAAAAGGAATCACTGAACAAGGAATGAGAAGTGAAGGCTTCTTTGAGAACCGTTAGCTTTTGGTTCGAAATTTCTAACCCACCAGCAGTCATTGGTTTTTACTCTTTCTCTTTCTCTTTCTGAAGCACACACTCACCCTATGAGCTTAGATTGGAGAGATAATGAGGCATGAGATTGGTGATTGGAAAAAGCTGCCAATGATCGTGAAGCTAGAGCAATAGTCGTGGGCGAGGTGGACTAGAATGCTTTCGTTTTATTTTACTTTCATGTTGAATGAAGTAGATAAATTACCTAAAGTCCTTAAAATTTTTAAAAAGTTATATTATCACCTTAAAATTCTTGAACATACTACTTTTCTCTCATTCCTGTTTGCCTTTTAATAGGCAGTGATCAATTTGAGCCAATTGTGAAATATTATTAAGAATTTAGGATAAAAAAAACTTTAATGACAGATTTGAAAAGTCTTATGGGTAAATTCGAGTGCTTTAGGTTGATTATAATGAAGTTCATAATATCAAAAGCAGTAGAAAGATGAGGGAAGAGACTTGGGGAGAGGAAGACAATGACTGCTATTGGCATGGCATATACAGTGGAAGGTGAAGAGTGAAGAGATGAGCCAAAATTCTCATATGTGTCTAGTTTCTAGCTCAACTCCAACCCCGGCCAGGCCAATATTTGGCAAATTACATACCTACCTACCTTTATTCTTAATGTGACCATACTCCCATTTTGTATATGCATCATGTTACACAAGCTTCGTGTCTCATTTTTACTTTTGCACAGCACAGGATACTCTTTATTTTAATACTATTTTTCAAAGTGACACCTTACCTAGCTATGTAATGCTAGCTTTCTCATCCTCCCTGAAATCTGCTTTAACATCTTTATATTTTCTTCCATACCCTGTATTAAAGGTGGGACTTGGGTTGGTTTAACCTAGCCCAAACTAGGACCGGCCCGCAAGCCAAACCTACCCCAGCATAACCTGCATAGGTATGGGCCTAATATGGGATTGAAGAAAGATGATTACGCAAAACGGACCGCCCCGGCCCGGCTCAAGACCGGCCCAGGACCGTCCGGTTTGGCCCGGTCTAGGCCTGGAGCTCCTCAACGACTCCTTGCAACGGACACCAGCAAAAAAAAAAAAATGAGTTAGTTACAAAGTAAGCCTTCCAGCAGTTTTCTACTTCATTTTGGCCCCCTAAAATTTCATTTTCACCCCTCTTAACAACTAAATTTTAAGGATTTTTTAGTCCAAATAATTTTTTGCCCTTCCCTATAAATACCAATGTCCTTTTCACTTTATCCTCACACCATCACTTAATCTTTCTTATTCATCTACTATATTCTCTCAATTATTTGAGTTTTTTTCTTAATATCTTCCAAATTTCTTACTAATCTTCGCCTAATAACTTCATAATCTCATCTTAATATCCCATTAGTCACTACTATTAGTTCATGACTCATGACTTCAAGAGGAAAGGGTAAGTCAACGAAGACTTCATATTCTCGCACCACCGGCTTTCGAGGCTTGTTTCGCCGCCGTTCTCAGCCGACCGATAAAGGCATCTCAATTGAAAGGTTGGACTACGATGATACCGAAATCGATATGATGAATTACGATTTAAGACTTGACAATCAATTATCGGATGATAAAGTTGAAGAGTTAGATGCGACAGCAGTTGGGGATCCGTCAGCACAACCAATGCTGATAAGTTGTGGACCCACTTTGGAGGAAACCCAAGGATAAGGTAAATCCTTGAGACTAACTGCTTGGGTTTGGGAGCATTATGAGAGTTAATACGCAAAAAGGAGTCAAGATACGGGAAATACAAACATTGCGGGGAAAAAAATTGGTGTATAAAAAGAATTCCGACACTAGAACGCTGAAGCTGCATATTAAAAATCAATATCCTAATGTTCTCCCTAGTGTCGGGACTTATTCTGGAGGAAAAACACAATTTGGGTCTACAATTGGTACCGGCGGGCCAGGTATATTTTGTTTTAACCAACAATCTTGTAGAAAAGGCATAATAAATTGAATGATGCTTACCAAAAAACCTTTTTCACAAGTTGAAGATGTGCACCTAGAATTTTGGATAAAATCACAATTAAATTCTGCATTTAAAAAAATGTCTAAGAAAATCGCTATGAAAGAAAGCTTTAGATTATTTGAAGCCAGAAAATCATATTTATAAGCCTATTTTTCTGCTCTTGATCATTGTATGGCATTCACTTTTGATATATGGACATAACCTATAGGTCAATCATTTTATTGGATTGATTCTGATTGAATTATGTAAAAATGAATTTTATTATTTAGGGTCATTGAAACAGATCATACTGGTTATCACATATTCAATTGCATCTTAGAAACTTTACGTGATTATTTTTATACTAATAAAATCCTGTGCATTTGATTTAATAATACTTCAAACAATGATGTTGCTGCTCGCCTTTTGAGTCAAGCATTGAAACCACATCTTAATGGTGTATTATTTCACATTAGATGCATGTGCCATATTTTAAACCTTTGTGTGCAAAAGGGTTTAGAAATTCTTCAAAATGAAATTCTGTCTATTCGAAACTCATTGACGTATTTGAATTCAAGATCTATTGTGTTTCATGAATTTAAAAGGTTTTGTTTCAAAAATAAAAAAGAATTTTCTTGGAAATGGTTTAAATTGGATTGTCTAACCCAATAAAACTAAACATATTTGATGTTGCAAGATGCATACCCGTCTGCAAATTTGTTGAAGCATTTCATGAACTTAAAAATGGGTTGTGAATTTCTTACAACTAAAGTTTAGGAAAATATTCTAAAACTGGTGAATTGCTTAAGTTTTTTATGAGGTTACTGAATTTTCTCTGGTATTTACTACTCAACCATTCATCAAGTTTTGCTTCATTTAGTGAAAATTATATGTGTTTTACATTAGTTTAAAGATAATGAGTTGTTAAAACGGACTGTCAAAGCCATGCAAGTTAGGTGGCTTCAGTACTTTGAAAACATTCTATTTATTTTTTTAGTTGCTTGAAGGGATTTTTCATACTTATTTAGAAATGTCTCATATAAATATTTTAGCTATATCTGCTACTATTTTCAAGCACTTGCATTCTTTGTACAAGTTATTGTGTGTGCAGTATTCAGATAAAGTAAGATCCGAAACTCCTCAAACCAAGCTTTCAAGGAGATCAATCTCATCAAGATTCAACTCAGCCTTCCAAATGCTCAAACAACTTTGACTGACGATATTGGGACTAACTGAGGTCGATGAATATCTTAACATGTTATTCGAGCCAAACGATATCGACATATTGGAGTGGTGGAAATAAAAGATATCAAGGTTTCCGATCTTGTCGATAATCGTACAGGAGATTCTTGTCGTTCCAATCTCCATCGTATCATTCGAGGCAACGTTTAATATAGAAAAATATGTGATATCGGAGAAATGATCAAAGATTGACATCCGAGGCGGTAAAAGTATGCGCATGCAATCGAGATTGGAGCCTCGCAACACTCCAACAGTAAGACCAAAAGAGTTTAAATGATGAAGTAATATCCGATACCGAGACTTTAATTTTTTTTTTTCAATCATACATATAATTTATATTTAATCTGATTATGCTATTAAACACAAATTATATATTTCTATTTTTTATCATTTTCAGAATGTTTTTGCCATTTCTAAATATAAGACCTGTTTCAATCATTTATAAGTGTTGTTTAACTTTTTTACTTAAAAAAACTTACACCAGATGTGGTGTTTTTTCTTAAAAATATTTATTACATATACAATTAATTATATTTCTAATTTTTTTAAAAAAATTAAAACAAAACCTCCAAACTCACCCCAAACCTGCCTCGAACCTAACTCAGGACCAACTCGGGACCGCGCTTGCCTGGGACCAATCCAAGCCCGATCCTGCTCGACCCAGGCCCAGGACCGGTCAACCCAACCCCCATCTCTACCCTTATTTGCTTCCTTTAGTTGTGTTTATCATCAACATATTAACAATAATACAAATCTTACCACATCCTAACATACTACACCTCTATGATTTCTCCACTTGAGTTGTGCATGTCATCTTATAATCCATACTAGCATAAATATTAGCGATTAATTCATTTTAACTTAAATCAACTAACTTATTTTTACTTTTACATCTTTTTTCCTTGAAACAAATTTCATTTAAAAGCTAATATTATGTAGATGTAATAATTCATTTGAAAGTAAATTTGCATAATATTATTAATTTTTATAATTTTTTTAATGTCTTAAACTAAAAAAATTCATAAAAATTTGATAAGATTACAAAAATTACATTTTCAATAAATTATTGTAAGTACATAATATTGACTTTTAATTAAAATTAGTTCAAGGTAAAAAAAAAAGTAACAATAAAAATAAGTTATTTTAAAGTAATTGATTTAAATTAAAATGAACTAGATGTAAAAACATTTACTTACAAGACAATTGACAGATCCAGTAATCAGAAGCTCGATGGGCATGACCCGAATCCATCACTATATTCTTTGCTATTGTTTCCAAATTCCCGCCAACTGAAGATGTGCTCATAACAATGGTTCAAGGAAAAACACTGACTTTCCTTCTTTAATTCTTTTTCAAAGGAATAAATCCATCTTTGCCCTTTTTATGTCCAATTTTGGACCCCCCCCCCCCCCTTTTCTCTCTCTCTCTCTCTCTCTCTCTCTCTTTCTCTAATAGATACTAGGTTTACCCAGCTGGAACCTACTTCCTCGCAACCAGTAGTTCCTTGGCTACTTCACCATTGCATAAAACTCTCAACCAGGGCATAAGACAGTAGTAAAAGCTTTGCAGGCAGATAACACAACACAAGCTAAAACATCACCATAAACTATAAATAAAAGCATGAAACAAGTGCGCCGCAGTAGTACACACTGGTCATGGGTTGTTAAAATCATCTTAAACATTAGGTCCAATAATAGACTCATGACCCCATTGTATTTAGAAGATCATACTTGCGTTATGGAAGGGCAAAGACCTAGAGACATCCGCCCCTCAATGCAAGAACCAAATGAAGAACAGAGCCACCCTCAATGTTATAGTCACGAGCTGTCTTGTCATCTGCAAGCTGCTTCCCCGCGTAGATAAGCCTGCAAACACAAGTGGCCATAACAAGGTGATCAAGGCATTGAGTGTAGCTGCACATTATGTAATGGTTACTTAATTGAGAAAAGGACAAGATTCAGACCTCTGCTGCACAGGAGGAATCCCTTCCTTCTCTTCAACTCTTTCCTTGATCCGTTCAATGGTGTCGGTGGGCTCAATGTCAATCTCAATTTCTTTTCCGGTGAGAGTCTTCACCTTGATCATCGTTCCCCCTCTTAGCCTCAAAACCAAGTGGAGTGTAGACTCCTTCTGGATGTTATAGTCTGCAAGAGTGCGGCCATCATCAAGTTGTTTGCCAGCAAAGATCAACCGCTGCTGATCAGGAGGAATGCCCTCCTTGTCCTGCAAAATTTTATACACCATCAGTACACACACAATCTCAGAAAAATATCAACTATTTACAACATTAACTAGAAACCACAGAGACCAAAAATGTTTTCAATCACACACATACGCACAATTACTAGAAGTATTGGAACGAAACAGAAGCAGAGTTGTAGTAATGGTCATGAGTACGGAAAGCAGCATATCACAGTGACGAATTGAAAGCAGCATACAACAGCAACAAATTGAAGTGTAGGGCATAAATTCAAAAAAGGGGTTCCTCAGAATAGATAGCCTCACTGCCATAGGAAGATGTAAATACTACAATAGGAAAACGAAAATTGAAGAGCCAAAAAGTGAACACCATTAACCTTGCTTCAGTAGAAAGAGGACCAGAAAGTCCAACGATAAATAACCCCCAAGGGAACACTAGGGTAACGAGTAATTCCCAGCCAACAAATCAAACAGGAGTGATAGGAACCCTAACGAATTAGCATTCAGAAGGCATCGAACAAGAAAATAGGGAAGCGGGAACAGCATCAAAAGAATAGCACAGGAAGAATAGCACAGGAAGAAAGAGAGAACGAAGATTGGGGTAGAGAGAGACCTGAATCTTGGCTTTAACATTGTCGACGGTGTCGCTGGTCTCGACCTCGAGAGTAATGGTCTTCCCCGTGAGCGTCTTCACGAAGATCTGCATAGTGTCTTCTGTTCAGGCGAGCGACCGATCTTAAGCTTTTGCTCAACCCAAGTTTGAATAGCAAATTTGAGTCTTGTCGAAGCTCTTCTGTCTCTCTCTCTCTCTCTCTCTCTCTCTCTATCTCTGCGACTGCCAGGGCGGGGCGTGCGTGACGGGAGATAAGGATTGGAGAATAATCGCAATTGCAATTAGGGCCTCCTTCTCTGGCACTATGTACTGTACTGTTGTTCCCGGCTTTGAATTGGACCTGGAATTCCAATTCCCTCACAATTTCGGAGAACCAAAGCTCATGGTGGGCCCTTCAGGCCCAAAAATATTCCATAACTCTCTCCATTACTTTACAATAGTAGACTTTCTTTTCCCTTTGGTAAGTTGCGCCGGTGGCCCTAATGTTTTGCTATTTTTTTTATTTTGGACTTTAGCCTCAAAACTTTGCATAGGACATCCTCAACGTCAATTTTTTATTCTATTTTAGACTTTTAGAGAATGGAAAGTGTTAAAAATAATGGAACTTGACATGTGGCATGCTAGCTTGGGGCAATTGGCCATTTGCCACAATGAATCATCAACTATAGATGCCTGAAATTGGCCACATCAAAAATTTAGGATCTATGTTACAAAAAATGAAGAAATTTAGAGCCTATACAGGGTTCGCCCACATTTCTCCTTCCTCCTCCCTCTCCCACCGCCTTCAGCCCTCCCTAATCGCTCCTCTTCCCCTTGTTCCCTCATCCGTCAATCCCTCTCTATCAATCCAACGAGATTTTGCCCAATTGCAATCGTCAATCCAGCGAGATTTTGTCAATCCCTTTTTGCAACTGTCCCCTCGTCTTGCCTTATCTGTCACTTCCTTATGTTGCCGATGACACAAATCAAAGAGAGGAGTAGCTTGCAAACCATCCCCACTGTCCAACCATTGATTGTCATTGCTGTAGCATCCTTTATAGCCACCGCTCCTTCTCCCCTCCGCCCCTCATCCGCTGATTTCTCGTTTTCTTCATCCCATCTACCGCTATGAAGATGCCATCCAACCCACGAAGGCACGATAAAAAAAACCGATAAAAATGCCATCTACGAATCTTTTAGGCGGATGGTGTGTTGATCAATGAATTGTCAGACATGGAGATTAGGGCAAGAATGGTGATTAGGAAGAGGACAAGAAGAATGAAGTGGTGGTGACGGCCATGAAGGGCAAGCAATTGAGGTGGGAATAACGAGGCTTGCAATTTTCGTGTGCCCTCCCACCTCCACAAATCTTCGAGGCCCATCTTTGATTTTCTTCTTCATATCTCACAATTTTTGCAATCGATGAGGGGTAGGGATGGTGGGCTTGTGACGAAGTAGGGAGGGCTTGTGGTGAAACAAGGAATAAGGGGAAGAGGAGTGGCGTATGAGGATGAGGCCGGAGGCGGCGGAAGGAGTAGAAAGGAGAAATGTTGGCTAACCCATATAAGCCCTAAATTTCTTCATTTTTTGTAACATAGGCCCTAAATTTCTAATGTGGCCAATTTTCGGCATCTATGGCTAGTGATTCATTGTTCCACGTGGCTAATTGCCCCAAGCTGGCATGCCATGTGTCAAGTTCTGTTATTTTTAATACTTTTCATTTTTTAAAAGTCTAAAATGAAACAAAAAATTAATGTAAAAAACATTCCATGTGAGGTCTTAAGGTTCAGGTCCAAAATAGGACAATAATAAAATATTATGGGGCATGGGTATAATTTATCCCTGTAAAATTCTAGGACTAGGACCAATAAATATTCCTTGGGCCCATCATACTAAAGCAGAAGGAATAATAATCTAATACTCATGATATTATGGTTTACTATCATTAAAGGATACTACTACTATAATTCAACGGAGTCACTAAATGCTTGTGTTTTAGAAAGAACAAGGTACACTTGCCCGTAAGATATAGCGGGTATTTTTTATAATAAATTAAGTATAAAAAATTTAAATAATAAATAATTAAAAAATATGAAAAAAAAATGATTAAAGCCGAACAACCTTAACAATAACAGAAATTAGGTAAATAGAAACATAACATAACTAAAAATTTCCTTCTTTTTTCAAATTAAATTCTAATTTTTAATATCAATGAGAAATTTATTTAGAAAAATTTACTTTCACTTTTAGTAATTATAGACCAAATTATTTTATTAAACCATAGAGAACAATTCATACTACAATACGCAATCATGAATAATAAAATAATATGATTGAAACACAGAATTGTGCTTAATTTATGTTAATAAATTTACAATTTAGCCATTAATTTAAAAAATATTAAAAAAAAATTAATTAAATCCAAATCAATCAAGACCATAGCTAGAAGGATGTAAATTATAATCATTGAAGTTTTATTTTGAAATACAAAATTAAAGAAAAGCAACAAAAAAAAGTTTGAACCAAGATTGAAAATGAAAAAAATATTAGTATTAAAGGCTTAACAATTGATTTAATGGATGTACAAAAATGGCTTAACACAAAAAAAAAAATTATGATAACTAATAATAATAAAAAGGACCAAAACATGAAAATGTATTTAATTTATGTTAATCAATTAATGATTTAACTATTAAATTAATAAAGATAAAAAGAAAAAAAAATTGAACAAAGTTGAATAAACCATAACTATAGTCAAAAGTTGGTAAACTATAATTATTAAGGTTTTATTTTAGAAAACAATAATAAAGAAAGATAACAAAAAAAAATTTAGGCCAACCAAAAAATAGAAAAGTTTAGGTATTAAGGGTTTAATGATTTTATTAATAAATTTAAAAAATGATTCTGACATTTATAATGTAAGATAACATTGCACAATATACATGTAGTAAGTTTTTCCAAAATTTTACATATTAATGAATCAGTTGTAAAATGGAACATTTTAAGAACCAAGCACCTATACATAATATAAATTGTGCACTATTTTAACTAATCAAAACTCAAAATCAAATTCATGTAAAGCACCTGTACATTATGTAAATTGTGCATATGTTTTAATTTATCAAAACTTTGAATTTAACCTATCTAACTAAACCTTTCAATAAAACCATGTAAAAGAAAAAGCTTTTGGTATTTAATATGGTTAATGAAAGCATGTCTCTCATTTTCTTTTAAGAATCTATCATTTTAAATTTACACAAACCATATTTTATTTTTCTCTAAAAGCTGCCAACAGATTGAAAAGTTGGGGACTATTATGGTAGAATTGTTATATTGAGGACCAAAAGGGGCATTTGACCATTCAACTTGTGAATATAAAAAAAAAAATGAAACCGCGTGGGGAGTTTGCCATAAATTGGACAAATATACTCTCAGTCCTGTATTGTTGGTCTTGGAAAGTAGTGGTCCCCAAGTGTTATTATCTGGCTATCTTACCAACATCAAAGAAGTAGTCTTCACTCTTCACCCTATCTCGAGACAGAAGGTGAAAGTTGGGGATCATTCTGGCAGATCTGAAATATTCAAGGACTAAAATAATTGTTTTTCCATAAGCACAAAAAAAAAAAGAGCAGCGGAAGAGGTTACTGGTGATGAACAGTAAAACCCCTTTTGTATTTAGAATATAGTATAATATGTATTATATGTATTTCCAGCTTAGGACAATTAATTAAAATCATATTTCCACAGAATGTAAATTCAATCTTCCAAAAAAAAAAAAGGATAAACTATTTTATCCCACAAGCCAACTACACTAGGTAGTATGAAGAAGATGTGTTAAATCCACGAATAACCCAAAAGGCAAATTTTCATTCAAATATGTAATCACACTTTTTGTTTTATTTTTTGCAGCCTACAGTTTAGGACTATAAAATTCTTGAATCAATCAAATGAGCATTATCTTTATCACGAGCAAGTGGTTTATGTTACTTATTTTTGCTTGCCGGGGGGAATGTTATGTGATTGCTCTCAGTTTTGGAAGGCCTGATTCCCCGAAGACCGAAGTTGGTCTAATAGGCCTAAAAGTTCAAGGTTATAAGCATTTAGACTTGAACTAATTGGGCCGAAACCTGATCGGTTGGAGTTCCATCATGAGTCAGATAGATTAAAGTTAAACCATACGAAGGAAATGTTAAATGTGCAAGTACTGTACAAAACTTTTTCTTTTTCTTACCAGAGAACGTGACAAATAAATTGTGCATTAAACTGGAATCATGCCAGCTCAAATTTAAATTTTCCATTAATGATTTAGTAAGATTAAACTTCGTGGAAGCATTACAATTTAGTCCAAGTGAAAAAATTAGGATTTGAAGAAGGGAAAAAAAAAATAGTTGAGAGGGTGTTGCCCTTCACTAAATAAGAATTGTAGCATATAATAAACTAAGGCTCTTCCTTGCGCTCTGTTGTAGGTAATGATGCTTGTATTGGGGGCACAGTGAAAAGGTTAAGAAGAGTAATAAAGATATTTTGCTTTGGAGACCTTTATTATACATACATTCATATACACACATATATAAGTATATATAACTATTTTAGAGTGTACATATTTGGCGTCTTTATTACACGGAGGAGTAAAGTTACATAAAAGACAGTTTACAGATGGTGTTCTTCATGCTTTATTCAATCAGTTGGTGGTGTGGTGTAACCATAATGTCAATATCATGGTATACCATTTACCTTGGGTATGGAATATGTGGTACAAATGTTTTCATGTTTTATCATTTTATCGTGCAGTATATCACAGTATTTCACGATATACTGCATACCGCTCACTTTTTATATATATTTTATAAAAAAAACTGCGGTATACTGTAAATATCGCGTTATGTGTACAGTGATATTATATTTTTTGCGGCTATTTTTTTTTTCATTTTACATTAAAAATATCATAAATATATAAAATATTAAAATATAAATAATACACATATCATAAAATAAATATTTACTTTTATTTTTTTGGTTACTTTTCTTAATTAATACTATATAATAATTTAATAGATGATAGCAGCTTGAAGGTCCCTGTGATGTTGAACAATATCCCTAAATTGGATTTTTAGTGCATGCTACCCCAATTGAATATCTTCTATCATATATATATTATTTATATTTGAAAAATTATGTTAAGAAAAATTAGAATACATATAAAATGTGTAAAAATAAATTATTAAACAAATCAGTCATCTTAAAATAATGTTTTAACATTTATTTTTTTGTGAAAATAATAATGGTATGCAATGCAGTATATTTTCAAAATTAGGAGTACGGTATACTTAGCAGTAACGATATTTAACATTTTAAATGTAACTCCTAGGTATTAAAGGAAGGAAGGAGTAAGTGTAGTAACAAATTCTGTCAGAGAGAAAGATTAAAGAATAGTAAGTCTTACAACCTTCATCTTGTTGTCTTCAGGGTTGGGTCTTGTAATTGTTTATCTATGTTGGATGAGTCTTCCATTTTCTTGTGTGAGGAGATCAGATGGATGAGTTGGGTAATATAAGTCAATTACTACAATGTGAAAAGTCTGATAATATAGTGTCATACTTTTTGCTTTTAGAGCTCAAGATTATTGTTTCTTGCAATAACACAATTTGGCCAGAATTGTATTCAATGATAAGTAGACCAACTTCCATTAAACAACTACAATTGTTAGCAAAACATCATTGAATAGTTTAAATTATGAAATCTTGTTATTAATTTTTTAGTGGCACTAAAGCTAAAACAAATTTAAATGAATTCTACAGGCAACCGTCAAACAGTTTACCTTCAAATGAGCTTTACATGCAATTTTGCTCCAACCTTTATGTGTCACATTAGTTTCATAAAATTATTTTGTAGGTTTGGCATAATTCTATTTTTTTTCTTTATTTAAATAAATAATTTATTTTATCCTATCATGTAGATTTAGAAACAATCGTGGAAAGTTGATTAATCATACTATGAGAGCAAATGGCACCGTTTGTGGGCAAAAGACAGGACACTTCCCATGTGGCATGCAAAAAAGAAACTACCACATGCAAGTAGTTGGTGACTCATTGGCAACAGCAAATACTTATAGATAGAGGTGGTCATTTAGTTATTTCAATTTAAACCAAATCAAATAAGTCAATTTTTTCAATTTTCGGCTTTGGATTGTAACAAACCAAAATAACCAAAATTAAAGTGAAAACTGAACCGAAATATTTCGGTTTGGTTCGGGTCACAACCAAATTAACTGAAAATTTCAAACATAATAATCAAACATGAAACACTAAAACGTAAAAGTACATAGCACATAAACATATATGAAAATAGTTCACAGACAATCCAAACAGTAGAGTTTAGACTATACTAGTTCATAAACAATCCAAAACAATAGTTTTACCTGCTGGTGGATGAGAAAGCTGTGACAAGGAGAAACCCGCGATAAGGAGAAACGAATCCCCGTATCTGGACAAGTGAGGGCGTTGCCACGAGAGGGACTACTAGACTCTAGGACAAGCAAAGGAAAAATGCGGGCCTTAGCTGCAGCATAGACGGACCACCGCCATTGCACGGTAATGACGAGTGTGTGCCTGGGATTGGGGCTAATGACAATGAGTGTGTGCTTAGGGGGCTGGGGCTGATGACAACAAGTGTGTACCGAGGCTAGCTGCTAGGGGCTGGGGCGAAGGCTCAAAGTGAATCTCTTCTAAGACTAAGGGCAAGGAGATCGGAGATGAACAAAATGAGTAGGGGGTAGGGGGTAAAGGTTGTTGGGCTTGGGCTTGGGTTTGGGTTAACCGGTTAGGGAATAGGGATAGTCTAACCTCTAAAGCCCAACAATAAATAATTAGGATTTAGGTGAGAGTAGTGGCCCAACTAAAGCCCAAGACCCAACTTTGGATAAACGTTAATTCAGTTATTTCAGTTACAAAAAATAACAGACTTACAAAACTAAAACCGAACTAAAACCGAAATTACCTTTATTTGATTTTGACTAAAACCGAACCAAAATATTGAACAAACCAAATTGAATTTTTTAAAATTTTCAATTTTTCAGTTTTTCATTTAAACCCGAATAGTAATCACCCTACTTATGGATAGCTATTAGTGGATATAACCCAATAATAAAAATATAGAACTCGTTCCACCACCAACTTTTCCCCATAAAAGGCGATATGAAATCTTCATTAATTAAACATTTAAAAATCAACAGTAAACTAATATGACTTATATTCAAGTAAATGACAAAGAACAAAAAGAACATATTAAAGAACAAACGTTCTCATACAGGAATATAACCGTCCACACCAAATACGTGGGGACCTGAAAGAATGCAACTATCAACTAGGCGACTAACACAACTATTACAATACAAAGTCTCTGACAGGTGGCACGTTCTGATCTTGGTCATACCTACAATATTTAAAGCTCTAGGGGTAAAATGAAACAATCCAGGGGGCAAAAGAAACAAAAGGAAAAATGCGATGACAAAAAGCAGCACTCTTACCCTAACTGGAAGGAGCTCCTCAGTTACTTCTTCTTTCATATATAGTATAGTATAGTATAGTATAGTATAGTATGGGTTAATTACATCAGTGGCCCCTAACATGTTATTATTGTTCTATTTTGAACCCTAACCTCAAAATCTTGCATGGCAGATTCCTATCCTCAATTTTTTGTTTCATTTTAGACCTTTAGGGACAAAAACTGTTAGATTAGACGGAATTGGCCATGTGACATGCCAGCATAGCCCGATTTGCCATGGTGGCACAATAATCAACTGTTGGAGATGATGTGGAAAATGAACAAAACTAATAAAAAAAAGAAAATATGAAAGAAAGAAAATAATTATAAAAAAAAAAAGAATGCCAAAATAAAAAAAAACCCATCATCGGCCCAACAACGGCCACCTTCCACCTCCTCTTTTGCATCCTCCAATGGCCCATTTCTGCAAAAGCAATCCACGATTGTACCCATTGTGATGAAATCAGAGTTAGGCAAAAGGAATTGGAATTGCTACTCCACATCCGTCCTATACCCATTTAGCACCAACCCCACAGGCGGTGGCTAATCGTACAAGATCTGCTGCAACCGTTCAATTTCAACCTTCTCAACATTCGATTAAACCTTCGTCTATGAAATCATGGAACTAACGAGGAGCTCAAAATGATGAGAACCATCGGCCACTTGGGGTAGCGAGCCATCGGCTGAAACGGGCTGGGGCTGCGAAAAGGTGCCGGGCTGGCGGGGAAGGAAGGGGGAGGCGTTGATGTGGCGGAAGGCAGCATGGGGATGGCGGTGCCAAAGGAAAAATAGCTGGTGATGGGTTTTTGTTCTTTTTTTTTTGTGCGTTCTCTTTCTTTTTTTTTTTTTTTAAGCATTTTATTTTATTAGTTTTGTTCATTTCCACATCATCTCCAATAATTGATTATTGTGCTACCATGGCAAATCAGGCAACACTAGCATGCCACATGGCTAGTTCCGTCTATTCTAACAGTTTCTGTCCTCCAAAAGTCTAAAATGAAATAAAAAATTAAAGTTTGGAACTTTTCATTCAAAATTTTGAGATTATGATCCAAAATAAGATAATAATAAAATTTTAAGGGTCACTGATGCAATTAACCTAGTATAGTATTGTTTGGATAGACGTGTAGATGCAGCTAGCATTTATTTACGTTCGCAAAGGCAGACCCGCATTTGATTTACGTTTGCAATTAAACCTCCAAAAAAGGCCAAAATGGAACTTTGGATAATTAATTCCATCGTACCTGCATAATGAAGCAGAATACACCATCACCAACTACCAGGTAATGCTTATCAAGTGACATGGAAATAAATTTCTCATTCCGTAAATGACGCCTGAATTTAAACTTTGTAAATGAAGGTGACTTATTAGGAGGCTTCTCTTAATTGGTCTAATTTTTTGTTTTTAATTTTTCATGGGGAATCGGACTCGTACTTAATAGTAGGTAGTAATTTAAGTTTAGAATGATAAGCATGGAACGGTTGCATGTTAAACCATGAGAGGCCATAGAATAACCTTTAAGCTACTCATAAACATGAAGAAAAAAAAAAGCAATTAATTAGTAGGACGGGTAAATCCATCATTACTTCCAAACCTTTAATTGTGGCAACTCGATCCCCTACATTTATTTCCAACAAATTGTTTTTAATTTTTATATTTTGTTGTATATTAGCCTCTAAACGTAGGTAAGATTGAGTTGATACAGAAAGTTTATTTATGAAATGGAAATAAATTGTTAATTTAAATATTCAATTAATTGTTAATAGATTATGATACAGTTTCAGCTTATTTATAGACAATTGCCAAAATAATTTGAACTTTTTAATTCTTATATAATTTTCTAGCATCAATTATTTAAATTCTAATTTAAAGTATCAATAATTATCATCTTATAAATTTAATTTGCAGCATAATATTTTAAAATTAATGATTAATTTAAATTATCAATTTTTTTCTTTATGTCAATCTAGATTTTATGCAATTTCAATCTTATATATTACTCCATCCGTCTCATGTTTTCTGCTACATTTGTGTTTGACACGAATATTAAGAAATGATGAAAATATGTACATTTTTTCAATTTTACATCCAGTTTTTTCTCTTCTCAGTCAGCCACACCACAAAATAAATGTGCATAGTAGCCACCATCAAACCCAGATTCGCCGTCATCTCGGCCGGCCACCGTCGCACGTTCTATTGTCTCCACATCATCCTTGCCGCATGCCGTTCTCGTCACACGCTACCTGTACCTTCTGTCGCCTCCTCCATCTTGAATCTCGAACCCAATTTCGCCAAACTTAAAACTCACCCTCCGATTTCACCATCACCGACCTTATCCGGTCACTTTCCTTGGTCATCCGCTCGTCCTCGCATTGAATCGCGTTTGATCTCTCGACCTATCGCTCGCACGCCAACTGCCCTAATCTTGTCAAACTGTCGCCCACCGCCCCAACCTCCTTGCCCAGATCTTCTCGCCTCATTGCCCACCGTGCCGACCTCGTCACCCCGATCTTCTCACCTTGTCGGCCCAATCTCCTCACCTCATCACCTTGCCCCTCTGACCTCCTCACCCCATCGGTCGCCACCCTGACCTCTTCCTCCTGTTGCTCGTTGCCCCAATTGCCCGTCACAACAATGCTGATGGTAGCCAGCAGGGTATCGAAGAAGTAGAACAAAAACAAAACGAATTGACAGTAGTAGATGGGGAGTATAATTGTAAAATTGTCTACTAAAACTTACTAAAAAAAGAAATGGAGCAAAGAATTTAAAATGACCAAAAATGGCAAATAGAGCAGAAAACCTGGGACGAATAGAGTATTATGGATCAATATGTAAGAATTATAAAGATTCGAAAAAACATAAGAATTATAAAGATTCGAAAACCATTTTAAAACAAAATAATAATTTATAACTAAAACAGAACAATTAATAAATTATAAATCAAAATTAAATAATAATTACAAATTAGAGACCGTTTGTAAAATTCACCGTTAATTAGATAATCTGATCATACTATTTGATAACAAATGTCCACCCCTTTCATGATGTTGATCGATGCTTACTTCTTTTATTAATATTATTTTAGGGTAAAATCCAAATTTGGTCTCCTAAGTTTGAGGTTTTTCCTAATGTGGTCCCTTAGCTCTATAAGTGACTATTAAAGTCTCCTAACTTAACTCGTGTGTCTTATTTTGATCTCTACCGTTAGATTAGGCATTATTTTGGATGGAAATTGCCTACATGGCACCTAAACTGCCACGTGGCATCTTCTTTCATGGCTTTAAGTGACAAAACTGAAAGAATAACAAATTTCGGGCTAGAATTAAAGCAGAAAAATAATTTTAGGGACTTAACCCTAATTTCATCCTCTCCGTCTATCCATCTTCCCCGCTTCCTCTCTACGCCACCGCTCATCTCACCAACCCTCTGTCTACGCTGCTTCTGTCTCTCCTAGTCCAGCGTGATCCACACCTCCACCGTCTTTCCGTCGTCGGCATCCCTCACAAAAATTCATGCCTCCGCGCTTCCACCAGAAGCTCGAGCTTACCCACGCCTCGCCAGCGACACAAACAAGCTAAGACGGCTTACCAGATGGCGGGGTAAGGGTGGCAAGGCACCGGCGATGACAATGGCAGCCTTTAGGTGGATGGGCGGCTTCGGTGGTGGAGGCGGAGATGATGGGATGTAGGCGGTGAATTGCGATCGGGCTCTCCCTCGGCAGCAGCTCTAGAGCAAGATGAGGCGGCGAGGGCTGGATGAAGAGGGGAAGGTGGAGCGTCAGTTAGGAAGAAGGAAGATTGAGCACCGGCGGAAAGAGAGGCGACGGCGGCGATCGAATCGAAGAGGGGCGGTGGCGGCGATCGAATCGGAGAGGGGCGGCGGCATTGAAGATTAGTTTAATTATCCTTTTAGGTCCCTAAAATTACTTTTTGTGCCAATTTTAGCTTGAACTCTATTGTTTTTCCAATCTAACCACTTCTTATCATAAAAGAGACTGCCACGTGGCAATATACATGCCACGTGGGCAATTTTCATCCAAAATAACGGAAAAACTAATTGTAGGGACTAAAATAGAACACTTAAGTTGAGTTAGGGGACTTTAAGAGTCACTTTTTGAGTTAAGGGACCACATTAGGACGATCCTTAAAGTTAGGCGACTAAATATGAATTTTATGCTATTATTTTAATTCATGTGCTCCTCTGTAATACACAAGGAATGAATGAATTCGTGTGACTAGTCCACTCCAAATTTTAACCTTTTTCCAGTCTAGCAATCCCTCCCCAGACACAAATTTTTCATTTTTGTCTTTAAAGAATAAGATAACATTTTATTTTCTGAGTATACTTTCAATTTTTCTGGTACAAAATTAAATTAGATAATTGTTCTAACTTCTAACATTTTTATGCATAAAATTTTTGGTACCTAGTAATTTTTTAAAACTAACTTATGTTTTAGATGCTGTTTGACAGAAAAATGTGTGTGTCATTGTTGCAACAGGACCACCTGAAGACACATTTCTAAGGGAGAGGCCTGATCTCTATAATAACAACAATTATCCTTTTCTCAATAAATTTGTAAGTGTTCAGTATTAAAACATCTAATTTAAAATTAATTAGAAATATGTGAAGGGATTTTTTACCATAATATAAAATCACAAGCAACTCATTTATTAAGCCATGAAAAATTTAACACTAAGAAAAAAATAGACCAATAGTTTTGCCAATATTAGAAAAAATTTGTAAAAGTAATTTTTATTTATCCACCCACTAATAAAATCCTAGTGCCACTTATATATACTACCATCAAATTAAGAAAAGCACTGGACAAAATTTTATGTTTGGACACCATGACATTATATATAAATATGCTGATAAATGCATGATATATAGGGGTCCAGGGACATCATTTTTTATAGAAAAATGAGATACTTCATTTGTCTCACAAATATTGCTACATTTTTCTTTTTGAGTCATCTCAAATCATTATAACATTTTCATATTTAGTAGCTTATTTTACTATACTATCTTTCAAACTATTATTTTAATATTCACTTTTTTCTAATTTTTTTTATTTATGTGCAAAAAATTAAGGGTAAACCCGTAAAAGTGAAAACAACATACAAACTTTTTTACTTTCTTAATCTTCTTATCAGACCTAATGGAACAAGATTAATGTGACAGAAGGAGTATATAATTAAGTAATTGGACCCCTTTTAATTTTTTAATAAACCCTAATAATTGTCATAATATCTATTGGAATAAAACCATACCCCTCTTATCTCAAGAAAAATATAAAATGAATCAGTTTCTTCTATTCACTAACAATTAGAATATTGACAAAAATCATATACTAGTCCTTTAGGTTTCATACATTTTCCTATCTTTATTTTCTAATTCAAACATATGTAAAAATTGTGGGGCTAATTGTGCACAAGATAAAATTAATAGGACAAATTAGAATAAATGTATAAGTTTAAGGTGTAAAATATAGATGGTAGTGGATCGAGTGAAATCCGTCATCCGCGGATACCCAACCCACGGATTGTGAGTTTTTAATGAAAACTTCACCCATCTAGCAGGCACGGATTTTAATTTTGCCCCGTGAGTAGACCCGTGACACCTGTAACCTGCCACAATTTTCCTTTATTTAAGAATGACTTATTTGTAACTTCTCAAAATAATAGGATTAACATGAAACAAATATATAACTTAAGTGATTAAAGTTTAAATTAGCAAACACTATAAACCAAACCCTATTACTACTATATTTTAAAGATAAACATTGGTACTGTTGGAAGAACCGTAACTCAATTTTGAGCTGGTTAAGCCCAATTGGTTTTGGGCCATGGCTCAGTGGTTTTTTTTTTTTCCTTTTAACTTGTTTTTTTTTTGTTTTTTTTAGGGTGTGATTTGTTCTTTTTTTTTTTTTTAGTTTTGTCTCATTTCGTAAGGCGCTTGCCTTTCTGAGGGCCTACATTGTAGGTTTCCCGATTTTTGTTTGTCTCACATTTTTTTTTATTAAACGCGATTTCATTTTCTAACTTTCTAATTTTTTCTTTTTAGGACCTAAGTTACGTCCGTCTCACATTTTAGTCACTGAATTTTATAACTTTTTAATTAAATCTTTTATTTGTTCTCTTGGCTCCCAAGTTTTTCTTTTTTTTATGTACTATCTTCTAAAATAAGACATTGGTGACCATAATTTGTTTATATTTAGTTAAATTTTTTTTATTTTTTAGTTAAACCATTTTTTTATTTTCATTAAGCCAATTGTTAAATCCTTAATGCCTAAAGTTTTTCCTTTTTTTTTTGGTCTTGATCCTAACTTTGTTTTATTGATTTTCTTTATTGTTGTTTTCTAAAATGAAGCTTTAATCATTATTTCTATCATTATTATTTCATTATTATTTTGAAACACGTAACATGTTTTATGTCGCACCGTTATTATTAAAATTTAATACAAAAAATATCCACTACAATGTGTAGGTCACCAAATCTCTTCATTCGTTCTCCTTGTCTCTAATTTTTTTGTCATTTTCTTTATTATATTCTAAAACAAAATATTGGTAACCATGATTTGTTTCTCTTATGTTTTTTGTAGTAGCATTTTTTACTCCAGCCTCCACCTAGCAAGGTGTCAACATTATTTTGTTTGAAAATTACAATGGCTGAAACTTAAAAGTATATTTTTTTTGTTATGTCAAGTCTCTACATCTTTCCACAAATTTATGCAACAATCATATGAACCGCTGCAATGCGTGGCCTCCATGCACCTTGTACTTTTTCTACTTTCTGTCACTGGCTCGCCGCCTCCCATCTTCTTCTTTCTTTTGTTGAACTTGTTCTAAGAGCATCTTTTTCTTTCTTTCGCCTCCCATCTTCCTTGTCTTATCTTCTTCTTTTTTCAGGCCTAACTAACCTTATCTCATCTTCTTCGCCTTTCCTGCCTGCTGGTCAACGACCCCAACTGAAATAGCGATGAAGAGAAGAAGTTAAGAAACCTTCCGCCTCTACTATTTTTCATTCCTTGCTGTCATTGAACATGTCCACCATAGTTATGTCGCCAAATTTGTGGGCAATCCGTAGGGAGCCTGTGATCCGCGAGTGACGGGCACAAGCGCCTTTCTTTGCCCATTAGATTTGGCATGGGGCGGCGGATGTGGTGGCTGCACTCCCAATCTGTCCATTGCCATCCCTCGTGTAAAATGAGGACTTTATCTTTTACATTTTGTACAACATGAATATTTCCTTCATCTTCTTTATATTTTACATATTTTTCTAGTCATTTACCAATAGAACAAATTTTCAGGTTTTATTCTAAAAAATATTTTTATAATTATATTATAATATATGTGAATTTATAAATTATATTACCTAATATTAGGGGTAAATATGTGAGTGAAGGGGTTATAAATTAGAGTTTGATGGAGTGCATAGGGGATTTTAGACTATTTTTTTAGTTCGGTTCATGTTTGCCGTAGCTCTTGGCCGGATATTCTTGTAATTGATATTTTATTAATAAATTTTATTGCTGTCCCAAAAAAAAAATTAGAATTTGATGGGCAAATTATTTGCCGGCGTCAAAAGGAGGTAGGTATTCGTAGAAAAAGGAAAGGAGATTAGGGAGCATCTGACTTTATGGCTGTCCCCTGAAGTCTGGTCAACGAACAAACCAAATAATATTGTTACTATTTTTTGTGTAAATAAATGCAATAAAAAGTGAGTACTCTACCCATCTAATGATACTTGAATCAATTTTGTTAGAAAGTATTTATAAAGTTTTTTATATCCAACCTAATAAAAAATTAATAAAAATACTCATTTTTAAAACATATTAGAAATACTTTTTAAATATCTTAAAGTCAAGTGTTTCAATTAGCATACAAGTGAAAAGTTAATGATCATAAAAATAAAAATAATAATTAAATAATAGTATATTTTTTAATCCCAAACAATCATTGGCTAAAACTTGACAAGGAAAGTCAGAGGCCGGTGAGTCTAATTTACTAAAGTTTTTTTTTGTACTAATTTGTATTTTTATAGTGTGTAGTGTGTGTATGATAAAAGCCAAAATTTTAGGGTGGGCCTTGATCTATTCTAAGTAAGCCATAGCTTAATTTGTAATATGTAGAGGTGTATGAAGGCTGGTGTTTACAGTTAATGTTAGCATTAATTTATATTGATTTGTTAATGGTTGAGATGACTTGTTCAATAGTCTAATGTTAAAAACTATAATTGAATAATTGTTAAATAACGTGTATGGGGGATCATTAATGTGCGAAGAGAATTGTCAGCACCAGCAATTAATGCGAGCATGACATGCGAAGCCGTTTGTAGCTTGAATTTTCCTTCACTTTGCTACTTTTCCACTTACTGTTGTATATAAATGAACAAAATCATCCCACAATAAATGAAATGCCCCCATTAAATCCATCCACATCCCATCACTCTATCATCCCATCCATTAGTATAACGTAAAGTAACGGGTACGTATGATTCATTACCCTCTTAAAGGGCAGGGTAATACGAACCATATCTACAACTAGCATTTATTTTTTGGTGGTCCTTGTTTTTCAAGATATACTTGAACTTAGTTTCAATACTAAAAGGAAGAGATATTATTCCAATAAAAAAAAACAGAGATATACTATAATAATTAGAGGAAGCATTAATTAATTTAAAATTAAATAGCGATGGATCGCGCAGGGTATTAAGATGAAATTAAGAATAAGTAAGTAATACTAAATCTGTTACTTAGCGTTGCAACGAGATAACGGAGTTAATAGTTAGTTATCATCGACATTAAGGAAAATACGAATCGGAATATTTAATTATACTCCCTTAAGCGAATTTTTGAAATATTCAGGAGAGTCTGTGTGTGTGTGTATGGCAAAAGTCACAAAAAACAAAAGTATTACTATTGGCTTCGGCTCAAATATATCACTCATGTTTTTAAATGGGTGAAAAGAAATAATAATATTTTGTAAAAAAAAATCCTACATGATAATATTATGAATTAGATAAGTATGTTTATTACAAACTGAAGAAAAATTAGACATTTTACGGCTGATTAAATGTGTCAGGATTTGGGTAAAAATTTAGGTAATAATTTAGCAATTAGCACACAGAAATCAAAGAAATGCATTTTGAAAGTGATTCGTTACTGTCACATATTAGAAGTAACAGTTAATACTGAATCGACCACTGTAATTAAAAAAAGAGTGGCCAATGTGACTAATTTAAAAATATGAGTGGTATATTTGAGCTAAAAAAGTTATAATGGATAATTTGGATCAAGTCACAAACATTGATATTTTTTTTAATTCTTGTCATTATATATTTAATTTAACGTGGAAAAGAAACTTAAAATGTATGTTATAAATACATGCATATTATTACTAGTCCTATTATAAGTCACTAATGTTTTGGATCAAATCAGATTGGCTATAAATGTTTTTACCGAGTAAACTGCTAATGTTATTCAAATGCTCAAATAAACCACTAATGTTATCCAAATGACACAAGTCATCCACTTGACATTAAAATCCAATTGAAATGCCACAAAAGCACTAATAATCTTTGTGAATTTGACACAATAGACACTCATACGTAGAAATATTTGAAATATATCATCTTTAATGCCATAGTGGGAAATCAACAAATATTTTGATCAACCATGTAGTATTTTCTCTCTCTCCCAACTGTGAAGTCTATATATGAAACGAGTGTTTATCCCATTTGAACTTGACCAACTCAACCTCTCATTCCTGCCCACTTTCCCTTACTTCCTGCACATACTAAACCCCTTCCCCCCGCCCCTCAACTCAAACTCATCCTTCCCCGCCACCATACCATTAGCCACTAATAGCCAATCATTGCTAGCCCATATATCGAGAAATGTGCAGCCTTGTTTTCTAGCCTTTTCTCCACCCTTGAATACATTACATCCCACATCAAAACTATAGTATCTTTCTTCAACTCTGATGACCCAAGCAATTTGGAGCTCCAGAAAAAAGAATGCATAAGATAGCACCCCCCAAGATCTTGATTCCACCAAATAGACCTACTTTGCCTACTTGCATCACCATGTTGTGGGCAATACTTCCACAGGCATTGTCTCCTCTAACAAAGACCCAATTAAAATTGGCATGCGGTGATATCCACGGGTCTTTGTTGGGTCATGTTTCCAAGCAGGATGTGACCCATTGGAGACCTACCCAACAGTTTTCATATCCAATCAAGTGAGGATGTTTTGTAGCTAACCTACACTTGATCAAGACAGTGATGATGTTGGTGAGTAACGTGTTGAGGTACAAAGTCTCGAGCAAAAAAAGAAGGCAAATAGAAGCAAAACCTGCTGTCATGGACAATGGTGGTAGTTGAGAACAATGATTTCTTACTCTTAGTTAACCACAGTAACCGTATTGTAAAAATTATAGCTTTTGTCTTCCTTTGGTAAGGAAGTGAATTTATTGGGGAGCATTTAATTGGAATAATCCATATTCAAACAAAATATTCCGTAGATTTCATAGAGAAGAAGCAATTTGTCTTATATAAAATTTAAATACATGAGTAGTTTATTTAGCTAAAAAAAATACTAATGGCTGAATTGGGCCAAAATAAAAAATATTAGTGGTTTTATTGTTATTCTTGGCTCATTAGGTAAATAATTTTTTAAAAGGAAAAAAAGAAGAAATGAAAAGAAAGAAAGAGAAATGTACGGTGGGTGGGTGCATTTGATTGCGGTCCCATCCCATTCCCACCCACGTAACGCAAATGCATTGAATGCACGGTGCAGAAGAGGGGAGGAGAGGCCGAGGCGCATATAAATACCTTGGACGGCTCCTATCCATTAATTGGTTTGAATGAATTAAAGTCTCAGGTCTAACAAACATTAAAACTCTCTCGCTCTGATTTTTCTCTGCCTAACAAGCAGCAGGTTACGGCTTCTGAATAAGGAGGAGGAGGAGGAGCGAGGAGGAGGAGGGAGGTGGCGTTTTGTTATAATCAAAAGATTATATGAAAAAATATATATATGGCTGCGCCTGCCAGTGCCAATGTTAGTTCTGTCCACAGAGTGCTTGGTGGGTGCTGGGATGATCCCAAGGAAGCACGGGCAGCGCCTCCCATCACCAAGGACCTTCTCGGCGGTTCTAATTTGGACGCCAACCATTGCTCTCAGGAGCTCGACCTCGACTTATATGTTCCTTTTGGCTGGGAAAAGCGTCTCGATTTGAAGGTAGGTAGCCAGCCAGTAATCAATTAATTCTTCCTAGATATATACTGTATCTTCCTTCTGCTTCTTGCTCATTCTCTCAACTTTCTTATCATATCATATGATGATTCATTCCTAGCCTATTTCCTGGCTGATAAATACATACATACTATGAATTTAAGAATCCTTGTTCATTATTACTCACACCTTCAGATTATATAATTCAACTCATTAACTTACGTGTTCCCATCCCATCCCATGTCAATTATTCCTCAACTTGTTTAATTAATTTCTTCCTAGATCCATCTGTATCTGTATCTGTATCTGTATCTGTATCCGTATCCGATTTGTTGTGTGTTACTCACTACTCCTGGTTACCAACTGTAGTTGGTTGCAATATTTAATTGTTCTATCTATCTGGACTGCTCTGGTGAAGCATGCAGATTCAAATTTCAAATTTGCCTTATTTAATTACGTATTTTTCTTTCCCCCAGAAATCAAAGTAAGGTTTCTAATTCTAATTCGCCACCTTGTTCTTGGCTTTTAAGCCGAGGGGAGGAATTCATTACCTTTACCTGCTGCATGTGTAGTGTAGTCTGTTCTAATCTAATATTGCTATTGCTATTGCATTTGCATGTATGTATATTGCTCTCCATTTTCCTTCTTTTTTCATAACGGACGCCCTGGCGATTTCCATTTATTTACGTACATCTAAAGAAATGAGGAGCTAGGATGCTCTTTCCTTTTATTGCTTCAACTCGTCTTCCTTAATATATACCTCTGCTCTCCCTCTCCTCTCCATGTGTAAGGTAAAGGTAACCTTTCTGTTTCTGAGCCTAGCCTGTTACTGTTGCAGTCGGGAAGGGTCTACTTACAGCGATGCAACTCACCTAATTCCTTGGATCACAAGCAACACTTGCCAACGCTTCAGGATTTGAATTTCCCACCATCGCCCTCCAGACCCTCGCCAAACCTCCTGGACGACTCCAGCAGCTTACAACTCAAACTCGTCTCATCATCCCCTCCCGCTTACCAGAGCGTCTGCACTCTGGACAAGGTGAAATCCGCGTTGCAGAGGGCAGAGAGGGAGCCGGTCAGCAGGAAGCGATCCGCCTGGTGGAACTCCCCTTGCTCCTCGTCTCCCATCAACGACGTGGAAGAAGGTGAGGAAGAGAGATCGCCGGTGGCAGCGGGATGTCCTGGCTGCTTATCGTACGTGATGGTTGTGAGGAGTAGGCCGCAGTGCCCCAGGTGTGGCACGCTCGTTTCCCTCCCGGCTGAGAAGAAACCCTGCATTGATCTCAACATCTCAATTTGAGATAGTTACTGATGCCGGCTGTAAATGATGATATGATAGGGGCAGGCACTAGGGCTTGGGTAGATACATATATATATATATTCAGACAAGGACAAAATACTATGTAATTGAATACTAAAGGAATTTGAATCGTGTCATACAGTTAATGCATTGAATTCTCGAGTATATCAATTGATCCAACGTAGCAAGGGTGGCGGGGAGGTGCCGAGTGGTAAAACCTCAACCTCAGAAAGACCAACAGCCGACAAATTTGATAAAATGACTCCTCGAATTGATTGCTATATATATATAGCATCTGGATTTGGCAGCATACCAGAAGGCAGAAGGTAAGGGTAGGATTCAGTAGTAAGATGCTTACGATTTGTGTAGGGAAAGGGAAGGAAGGGGAGGAGGAGATATGTTAATGTTATGATACGAGAATGCAATTCAAGAAACATTCAGTCCGTCTTTTGTTGCTCTCCTGTCCTGTCCTGACCTGTCCGATCCGATACTTACCCTTTTGGCAGATCATCAGGTATTGGGATTGTGGTGTACAAAAATATGGTTGTGTCCTATAAATGTTAGAAAACAGCATTCACCTACACTCTTAATTTCGTCAAATGACCATCTTTTATTTATGGTGCACTGCCTGAAAGCAATGCTAATTAAATAGGACAGTTTAGATGACCAACTCTTAATAAATACTGCCACTTTAATTTCATCATGCTCATTCAAGTCCCACACCTACCCTCTCCTTGGGAGATTTAATGTTCCGTTTTCCATAAAGACACCACCCGGTTATATATCTATGTTGTTTCAAACAACAACCTCTGCCTCTGCCCCTGCCCCTGCCCATCCATTCGTTACTTTTTCCTTGAGCATTTGAATTCCGGACTCATCCAACAGCACAGGTAAAGAATTTGAAAGAGGAGAAACCAAGTTTTAGCCGTAGTTGACGAAAACGCACGCGAGTAGAGTAGAGTAGAGTAGATACTAATAACTTGGTTGGTAGGAGTAGGAGCAGGAGCAGGAGCAGGACTAGTCTAGTCTAGTCTAGGATTATTGTATTTATGTTACTTGCGCTCTCATACCGTCATACGTTTGGTTTGGAAGCTGAGTCGGGTCAACTTCAAGCTCAAACCATTTAATCTATGAGATGTCAACAGGCAGAGTTTGGGCCGAATATAGCTAATCTCAAACCCTTCTCTCAAGTAATCAGTTTGAGTAGATGGGTATTACCTACCAGCACATTTTAAGATATTTGTTTGATTATATATATATTATAAAAATGTGCATATTTATAATTAATTAATACCTAAAAAATCATAAACTAAAATAATATAAGATAATTTATGTTAAATTATAATTTTATTTTAAAATAAAATCATATTTTGATAAAAATATACTAATTTAAAAAAGATGAAAGTAGAGTTGGCTGATATAAGTTAAACACATACCCTCCTCATGACTTCATTAGTAAGGTTAGGTTTGGGTTTAGAGAGAGTGGAGATGGGCAGGATATTTTTTAACATCTCTACCAAATGATACCTATCCCAGCAATATTCGCTTTCATCTATGTGAACGACACTCACCCTACTCCACCTTTCCATGGGCCTGCAAATAAAACCGATCGAGGAAGAGACAGGGGCATATCTATTAAGGGACGGGGGGTGGCACCCCCCCCCCCTAGATTTTTAGAAAATTATATGGGGTATATAGTATATGTGATATAATTGTAGGAAAATTAAAGTTAGGTACCTATATATAAGTTTTAAACTTAATGGAGGACTTTTATATGGTTTAACCTTTTTAAATATGCTTGATGATACGGTGCGTTTCATTTGTTATTGTTCCTCTTTTAGTTTCACGGTCAGAGACCCCAGACAGAGCTCCTTAGCCCCCCCTGAATCGTGAATTTGGGAGACTTCCTTGGGAGTACGCTGAGTCGGAATAATCGCGGCCAAGCGCCAGCAGACGCCGGCTGTCCACACCCCCCCCCCCCCCCGGGCGCCTTCGCTCTTCGGGCCTTTGCTGTTCGCTCGCCTCGCCGACAGCTGATCTGATTTCCATAATTCCATTCGGAATTTCCAATTCCAGTAGCACTGTAGCAGCCCCCTGGCCCCCCCCCCCCCCCCCCCCGCCCCGACGTCTTCGAAATCGAGACTTCTACAGTTTCGAACAGGCCGTCTGCCGTTGCCCGTTTCGGTAAGTGAATCTGAAGTTCTGAACTGCGAGTAATAGTCGGTAGTCGAGTCTCTCGACATTGTATATTTGTATTCAAATTCAAATTTAATGTATTGTAACATTATTGATTTCGTTTAATTGATTTGTTTAATTAATTTCTTGAAGAGTGAAGACTATCAATTGTTATTGCTGCTGTTGCCTGAATGCCTGTTGGTGACTTGGTGTGGTGTTGCCGTGTTGCTGTGTTGGGTGTCGGGTGACTTCACTGACTTGGGTCTTGCCGTCTTGGGTTAAAGGTCCCCAAATCCAATTCAGTTTTTACATTGCTCAACTGCTTCTCTCTGGTCTCGTAGCTATTTGACTAATTTAGAGGCCATAATGAGTCTATTGATTCAAGAAATCAAGGAAATTTCCTTGAGCTGCTAAAATATGTAGCATCTTATAATGATAAAGTGGCAAGTGTTGTCTTAGAAAATGCTCCTTGCAATGCAAAATACACATCTCCTATAATACAAAAAGAAATCTTGTATGTATTTGCAAAGAAAGTAAGGAAGAAGATTCGTGAGGATATTGATGATTCGATGTTCTGTATCATTGTGGACAAAGCAAGTGATGAAAGTAAAAAGGAACAAATGGCCCTTGTTCTTCGATTTGTTGATATCAAAGGTTGTGTGCAGGAGCGGTTCTTTTGTATTTCACATGTGAAAGATACATTATCAGCTAGTTTATACTCTGAGATTTGTAGTATTCTTTCTGATCATGAATTAAATGTTCAAAATATTCGTGGCTAAGGGTATGATGGTGCTAGTAACATGCGTGGGGAATGGAAAGGATTGCAAGCATTGTTTCTCAATGATTGTCCTCAAGCATATTATGTTCATTATTTAGCTCTTCGCTTACAATTGGCATTAGTTACAGCAGCAAAAGAGGTACATGTTATACATGAGTTCTTTCAAAATTTATCTCTTATTGTCAATGCTATTACTGCCTCTTGTAAACGCCATAATGAGTTGCAAGCCGCTCATGCTAATAATATTGCACACTTGATATCTATTGATGAGCTTGAAACTGGAACTGGTGCTAACCAAATTGGTACTTTGCAAAGGCCGGGTGATACCCGTTGGAGTTCTCACTTTGCATCAGTTAGCAGTCTTCTTAATATGTTTGATGCTGCTTGTAAGGTTCTTGAAAATGTTAAGGAAGATGGTGCTAATTACAAATCAAGAGGAGATGCTGCAATTGCTTTGAAAAGAATGCTTTCATTTGAGTTTATCTTCATTGCTCATTTGATGTATGAGATTTTCGGTATAACTAATGTTCTATGCCAAGCATTACAACAAAAGAGTCAAGACATTATAAAAGCAATAGACTTGGTGGAAACTACTTCATTGTGCTTACAGGAGTTAAGGAGGGATGGATGGGATTCTTTTATTCAAAAGATCTGCTCATTTTGTTCACTACATGATATTGATATTCCAAATATGAGTGATCCCCATTTTGTGGGGCGTAGTAATCGCCGACATGATAATGTTGATGTGGAGCATTATTATCATTTTGATGTGTTCAATGAAACTATAGATTTTCAGTTGCGCGAGATATCTTTCAGGTTCAATGAGCGTCTTATAGAGCTTTTGAAGTTAAGCTTATGTTTGAATCCGAAAGATGGGTTCAAGTCATTTGATATTGATTCCATTTGCAGCCTTACCCAGAAATATTATCCCAATGATTTTTTAAGACATGAACATGATTTGATGCCGTTTCAATTACGGCATTTTTATGCTGATATTAGAAATTTATCAGATTTTGAAGGATTGTCATCAATAGCTGAGTTATGCCAAGTTTTAGCAGCTACTGGAAAGTCAAGTTATTACTTCTTGATTGATAGATTGATCTGTTTGCTATTGACTCTTCCTGTGTCAACTGCTACTACAGAACGTATTTTTTCAGCTATGAAAATTGTGAAGATCAGATTGAGAAACAAGATGGACAATGATTATCTTGCTGATAGTCTTCTTTTATATATTAAAAAGATATTGTGGAGACTTTCAGTTTAGATTCAATACTTGATGATTTTAGGGATTTGAAGGAATGTAGTATTAGATTTTAAGTTATAAACTCTTGAATTGAACTTAATTATTGTAGATTTTTAAATTTCATGAGTTTATATGTATTACTATTTGATGTTTTCTGTTGTTAATTGTGAATTTATACATTTTAACAAGTCATTCATATATTCACTCTCATCCCCGGACCCCTACCCCCCCTACCCTATAATCCTGGATCCGCCCCTGGGAAGAGAGGATGTGAAATCTAAAATGCTTGACTTCACTCGCGCAAACAAAATCTCCCACACGATTGTCTTTGCTGTTAAAAATTAAAAATCTCTGTTGTATTGTTTACATCCAGAATTGTCCTTCCATTTTGATGGAACCCCGATCATTTGGCTTGGCTTGGCTTGGCTTGCCCCCAACCAAAACGCTTTCCCCCTGACAACCCCTTGGGTATATAGGCTCAGCTATCGTTTTTATGATGAAAGTGAAGCTATTGTCATTCAACTTTCTTGTTTGGAAACAGATGCCTGAAGTAGAATTCAACTTTCTTGTTTGGGTTTGCTCATCATCGTATGAGGTCAAGCCAACTGCATATTTCCTATGTTGTTGCAGATTATAAATTTTTTCACACCAATAACAATGATCAAGAATACTTGAGGCCAATAAGATCACCAATTCCAATTGCTGATGCAGCGATATTTGTTTTAGTTTCGTTTGGCCTTACAAAACAGCATCAACCAGAGACTAAACTATAATATGAAAAATGTGCACAATCAAATCTGTATCCAAGTACCATTCCTACCTAGTTGTCTTACTGTGATCAATATTTTAGCCGTAGTGGGAGTTCACTGTAGATTTGAAAATAATTTACTCTTCCCAGACAAGGGTAGTGTTTTTTTGTCGGCTTCTGCATACATGTTTTGCTTCTTGCATTCCCTGCGGCATATCATAATTTATGATTATGTATCAGCTAGTGTGTAATGCAGAAACCAGTTAACCATTATGTCCCAGCAACACAATCTCAAACTGTGAATGACAGAATATCAATTGAAACCTAAAACCTGCACTTGCTCCAACCTAGTAGGCTTCAGACTTCAGTACTAGACAAGCCAAGCTTCTTATTTATATATTGATCACAGTTAGCTTAGCGGACCCATGCATGAATGCACATGGTAGCAGAACAAGTTTAACAATGGTACTAACCTTTTGATCCGAAACCAAATACCATGTAACCATGCTCAGAAAAGTAACAACCTCCATTCACTTGTAAACCTTTTAATAGCCTACAAGACACAGGTAATAGATGCCTACTGCTGGTAACCAGAAATGGGACTTGTAGTTCTAAATGCTTGCTCCTGATGATAACAGAAGCCATTAAATCCATTAGGAGAAAAGTCGCCAGAATCCTCTAGTGTTGGAACCTTAGAAACCCATAACCATGAACTTTAACAGTATAGCTCTCACCTTGTGTAACTGCAAATATATGCTGCTAGAACAACATTTATTTATAAACATCAAAAGAGTAGAAAGAGCCCAAAAAAATAATAATAATGAAACTAGTAGCAAATGGTCCTAATTTAGAAGAGCATAGGACTTCCATTCCACTTGTTAAATTCTGATACAATCTATTTCAACAAGAGAACAGATAGTCATGCATTAGATGAGAGCTTTGTGCCTGCAAATTCAATTTCACCACAGTAGATGCATTCAAGTCTGAAAGCACCTGCATCTCCATTATTAAGGCTATTTTAGCCAAGACTTTACATATCAAAATTCTCCCTGTTGTGTGCGGAAGCCGCCACACTTCCACCCTTGCTAGCACCTTGTTAGTTTGAACTAGTTTAACATTAAGAGAATATATAGTCTAACCTTCTTCAGGAAAAACGAAACATAAACAAAAGCAGGAAGTAGGAGAGGGAGCTTTAGCAGAGTCTATCCAGGCATATTCTTAGGTGGCATGCACTTTTACATATCGGAATAAAGCCCTAGCAGAAATATACAATTAACTCAGTTTTGAATTATAAATAACTGATTTAAACTTAAAAGCCAAAACAGGCTCATAAAACATGGACAGGATAATCTTTAAATACCAAGCACGTACGGCATATGCTAAGCTCTGCTTTAAGGGTTTTTTTCCTCTCTTTCTTTCTTTCTTTGTTTTTTGTTTCCCTCTCAATCCAGTTTGCGAAAACCATTTCAACACAAATGTATGAAGAACTTCAAAGCCGTTAGCATTTTTCAGAAATGACTGTTGAACTTGACTAAGATTCCAAATTCACATAATGAAGTGACACATTTTTTGTGGCAAATGAAAATGAAGCAATATCTACCTATTTTTCATTCCAAATACGATTCATATAGTCTAGAAAAGATGGGGTTAAAAAATAGTGAGAATGGAACTATGAAAAGTAATACATTAGTATCTGAAGAAGAGTAGGATGCGAAAGCAGAGAAGCAAAAGAGGGATCAATTAGATCTACAAGAGGAAGAGAAAGGGATCAAATTCATATAATCCAGGTACTTCTTCAAAATTCTTACAAAAAACACCTATACATGCTCATGCTTTCACCGTCAAGTGGAACTCAGTGATTCTGGCTCACATTGGTGGACTACAATGGAGCATTGGTGCATGTGCACATCAACGCTCTCAAGTACAGAAATGAGCCAAATGTATATTTTTCCTGTAACTAGCACGCAAAACAAAAAATGTAAACACGTTACTACAAATGGAAGGAACAATGCAAACATATAAAAACTCATCCCGAAATGCAATGGAGGGTAAATATTTTAAGAAGCAGCTCTTACTTGTCATTCAACAAAATGTAGTCATATGGAAGAAGTAACAATGCAAACAAAATTCCTGTAACTAGCACGCAAAACAAAAAATGTAAACACGTTACTACAAATGGAAGGAACAATGCAAACATATAAAAACTCATCCCGAAATGCAATGGAGGGTAAATATTTTAAGAAGCAGCTCTTACTTGTCATTCAACAAAATGTAGTCATGGCTAACATGTAAGGCATGCATTGCTCTGACCTAGCAAAACAATAAGAAAACGTTCAACAAGCAGACCACCATAAATCTAGCCAAGATGGTTAGCATAAAAGACTTTTAAAAAAACGTCAAAAACCTTTGCCATTATACTGTTAAGAGGCCATAACAATTTCCATTCACCATAGTTCATTGTTTGAGTGTATGTGCAACGCATAGAAACAACCAGAAATTTAAAATCCAATATCCCCTAAACCAACAGAGAAAAGGAACAAAACAATTATATTGTTCAACCTCATGGAAACAAGAAGTGAACCTATCAAGTGCAATGCAAGACATCTTTAACAGAGAAAATGCCTCTATGCTTATTTTGAAATTAAAATTTTAAGGTTAAACATACATAATGTTACAAACAAGAAGCTGATCCTATTCTGGCCATAAAATAACAAAAAAAAAGGTCTAATTAAAGGGCAAATTACAAAAGAAAAGAAACTAAATTAACTAAATAAAGGGATTCAGGGTCAAATTGGCATAGAGCATTTCTTTTGCGAATGGCCTAACAAATGACACCTGCCACATTGAACAACTCTTTTTGGACGCTTTAAGTTCTCGACACGAAGGACCTTTTTTTTTGGTCTACCAGGTGGACGACGAGTTTTGGGTGGGCGTATGGTGATATCAAGCTTTGCACCTCCACCGTCAGCACCCTCGCCCTGATCCTTCCACGAACTCCTATCTGGAACAGCATTTATCATCTGTGAATATGTCTCCCGATAATTTGCCACAGTGAAACAATGCTCAGCATACACATGGGCATTTTGCCCACAAGATATAAGTGCAGCAGCAGCATGCGCACAAGGTAAGCCATAGAGTTGCCAACGTCGACATGAGCACACACGACTTCGTATATCCACAATATTTGTGCGTTCAGTTGATACAATCTCAAACTCTACTTCATTTGCACGAAGTACTTGATAGCAACGAGCATCTGCAATTGCCTCCATAATCCGCTTCTCAGCAGAAGGTACCAGCACTGAAGTCCACCTGATTCCCATGTCCCGGCGATTAATAAACCATGAGGTTAATTGACAGCGGACATGTTCCATCATTTGAACAATGGGGAGCTCATGGCATTCAAGTGCCCAATTGTACAGCAACTCTGTGACACCAAGTGTAAAATGGCCATATCGCACCCCTTCAAAATACGCCACAGCCCAAAGGTGAGGAGGAAAATTCTGAAACCACGGTATCACATCTTGTGAGATCTCTACCATCTCAGTGATCTTTGTCTCAAATTCAGCAGTTGTGAGGGCATAAACAGCATTCCAGAAGATGTTCACCAATTTTGTATTCTTAAATGTATCACGAAAATTTTCACTCACATAACGCAGGCAAAAGCCATGAAAAGCACTAGGAAAATGAGTTTCCACTGCCTCTACAATGCCTTGTTGTCTTTCGGAAAGAATCGTGAGCCTAGGCATGTTATCAGTGTTTACCCCAAGAAGCTTCCTCAATTCTGACATGAACCACATCCAATTTTCATCATTTTCCACATCAACAACAGCAATTGCTAAAGGGAATAACGCATCATCCGCATCAACAGCTGCAGCACAGAGTAGCGTACCCAAGTATTTGCCTTTTAAATGTGCCCTGTCAAGTTCTAGAAGAGGCCTACAGGCATTTATAAACCCATATATGCATGCTCGGTATGAAATAAAAAGACGCTGGAAACAGTTCTCCTGCCCTGTGGCAAAAACAGATGCAATGCTCCCAGGGTTGGTTTTCCTTGTTTGTTCACAATATGCAGGGAGAAGTCGATATCCTTCCTCAAAGGTGCCATGTAGAGCAGCCATGCTACGCTCCTTACCACGCCAAGCTTGCATATAAGAAACAGCAACTCCATGCTGGTCACGGATGTCTTGCAGGATCTCTTTCGGTTTGTATTGTGGATTATCCCGAACACGTGCTTCAACCGATCGTGCAACCCAGCCAACTGATGCTTGCTGGTGATGGAGGTTGCGAACCCCCTCACAAGTATGCTCAGCATGCAGAGTTCTAATCGAGAAAGTTGGAACTCCAGGGCATTTTGCAATGTGGATGCGCCACGGACAGCCTTCCTTTGAGCACCTGGCTATAAATCTGCTTCGATCAGATTTCACTATCCGAAGATCAAAATGCAATGCTATGGCAAAATCTTTCAACATTCTTCTGCAAGTTTCGACATCAGGAAACTCTTGCCCAATGGCCAATGTATGTTCTGCCAAAGATAAAGCACTAGAGGGATCAACAGAAGCTAAAGCATCATCGGCCACTCTGTATTCTGCCAAGACACAAGAAGTATCAGCTGCCACTGATCCACCGTCAGCCATCTACGCAGCAAACCAAAGGAAAGCAGCCTCACGTGATCACAATGTGGTATCCCCTTTCATGAAGAACAGATATTTCAATTCTGTTGCAATGAAATTTCCCTCAGAACCCCCTCAAAATAATCGGACCGAAATGTCACCGGAATAAAGAAGCTGCAAAGGAAAAACTGAAGAATCGATAACGAGAATCAAGAAATCAACTAAACATTCCTAAACCAGGAAAATTCATGGGCACGGAAAAATTTGAACCTGAGCACTGCCCTAACACCTAAAGAATGAGAAAGAGCATTCAAATGAAGTAATCCCAGGAAAAGAGGAACCTATTGGCAGCTGGAAGAAACTAATTAATTTTCTTGGAATTATTACCAAGAATTAGAACAGAGAACTAACTGGTATACTCCATTTCCATAATTCCATTGTTCTCTCTCTCTCTCTCTCTTTGTTTTTGTCGTTCGTTTATGACTAGAGATTACAGGAAATTATTGAAAGCCAAGGGACGGAAATGGAAAGAGAGATGGGAAATTTCGAACCTTGGGGACTCCAAATAATGGCGTCGAGAAGCTTGAGAGCAGAAGAAGAGAAGCTCAGAAGCAGGAAGGGTTGGAGGCAAAAGCCCTATTCCGCGACATGTATTGCTATCGTGCCCAGACGGGTGGAGTGGCTGGAGACTGGGAGGAGATGACCCGTCCCTAACTTCCTGAAACGCGTCGTTTTTGTATGCTTATGACTTATGTTTTGATAAGCGCAGCGCGAGCATATGTTTGTGCTCGCTAAATAGTATGGATTCAATTTTTTGGTGGAACTGATTTAATATAACATTAGTTCACATATTTGATATTATTATAAAATTTTAAATTGTATTAAGTTCTCAAAATATATAAATATTTAAATATTATAAAAATATTACTGTAATACATATTATAATAAAACCCCAATAATTCAAAAATATTACAATAAAATTATTGTAACATAGTATCACCAATAAATTTATTTATTTTGTCAAACAATTAAGTTTCAAAAAACAAAGAATTTTGGTAGACATGTCATCATCATTCAAATACTTTTTTTTTTCTATTTGGTCTAAAGTAATGCACTGTAATAATTATTCATATGAAGAAATTTGTCAAGGGCATGTAACCAATTTTGAAAAAATGGTTATTAAACTTTTTCTTCTGTTTGGTCCTTTTTAGGGTTGTTATGGTTCAATGATTGAAAAAGATAAAAGAATGAAATACCATTGATAAGTTTTATCTTTTTTTCTTTCCAAAAAGACCAAGTGATACTATTATCCTTTTGAGCAGCATATTATGCTTTCGACTTGCAGTGCTTAATGCTAATTGTACAAGAAAATGAACTAATGAGCGTGAAGTCACTAGAACATACTCTTGTAGGATTATGAGCTTCCTTGAGGTTGTGCTCTTGTGTTTGTACAATTGAAGATTTAAAACATAATATTGGACATCCACATCCTATAAAAATAAGTTTGAAACAAAACTTATTTTATCCTTATAGTCAGCTATTTGATACACTTACACCACAATTTTACAAAAGCGAGATTAAAAAAATAAAAAAAAATTGTAGCTAAATTCCTAAAAAAAAAGGCAAAATTTCAATAATAATTATAGTTGAATAAGCTATAATAGAGGATCTCTAAGCAGAGCATACTTCCAGAAAACCGTAAAGGACTTGCTTTATTACCACTCTGAGTGCTTTTATACAGTGATTAGATTTAGTGAGCTCAAGCCCCAGGCAGTCCATGTCCTGTAGGCCAAGCAGAACATGTGCACTATGTTTACCCAATTGGCTCTCTTAGTCATAATGCAAAGATATGTATATTAGTCCAACCATCACACATATATTCACATACTATTTCATCTAGAAGTAATGATGACAGTGAAATTCTTTATTCCTGGCCAATGTGGAATTTGAGTAAAATTCCCAAGTGCATGTACAATCATATGCACACATGATGCTATTGGTGTGCATTTTATATGTCCAAACTTTCACACCTTGTTCAATTTAAACTCTACTAGAGTTCTCTTGTGCCCTAAAGGTTTTAAACCCTTTAATACACTTAAACCTTCATAAGGAAACACGTTTAAGACATTAAATCCATCTAAGTGTGCAATTATAGATTTTACACTTAACCAGGTATAATTAACCATATGAACAGTGCTCAGCAAAATCAACCAAATTTAACAGGCCACAACTTTGGCTACAGGGCACCAAATCAAATTATTCAAAAGCCAAGTTATTCATATTGACGTGTTCTAGATGTGATCAAAATTTTATAGCCAAATTCTTTATGTCCAAAAAGTTATGGCAGCTAGAGTACAATATACTAAATTTTAGCTACTATTGACTATTATGCCCATACAAAATATCATAATATTCATACACTTCATTTCCAGGTGCAAAACCCACTTGGTAGTGTCCATACATGTCTTATACACATGGGAAAACCATTCCCCTGAATTTAGAATCCTTTCAACTATGATTCATAAAAGTGTCATCAAAACAGCCCATAAACACCATATGGACAACATTGTATACACACTTCAAATGACACTCCATTGATCTATATATCCTTCTCACACTATAGATACAACATACCCAGCTCATTTACATGCATTTATGCACCACATACATAACAATAACTTAGTTAATATGTACACCAAGTTTCTTGGAGAACTTCAAAAGCTCTAAACACTCCAAAAACTTGAAGGGACCAGCTGCTGCGTAAGGCAGAAAGTACCATTACTAAAAATAGCTAATGTGCTCTAAAAATCATAAAAATTTCCAATTTATAACCATACATATGAAAGTTAATATACTTGAAATTTCATAGAGAAATTCAAACGACAGCTATTAGTTTGAATGCTCTCTTTCAGGTGCTCTTGAAATGGATAGAAAGGGGGGTAAGTTTTTTGAATGAAACTTAGTAAGGGCTTATCAATAAAATCTTTAAACTCCAGTCATATACCTAAAATTCAAAGATAGTAAAACATAAAAATACAGTACAAATACATAAACATAGCCATCCAAATGCACAAACAACACAGCAATAAACAAATGTAGTGCTAGCAGTAACACATCATAAACATTCAAATAAACTTCATATAATCACTATGGTAGCCCTCCTGAAGCTAATACTTGGTCTTAGGAGGTTAATTAGTCTTAGTTAGTACTAACTTGGGCTCTAGAAACTCTCAATTTCACTACCATAATATAGCACCAAAGCTGTAGGCCTGAAACCTTAGGTGCAATTTCCCCCTTCACCTAAACTTAGTTCATCAAGCTCTTGGCTCTCTTCCAAGCTTAGGGTCTTAGCTTCATGGATGTTTGGGCATCATTATTAAACAATAAACAGCCATAAAACCCAGATAAAACCCTTATCTTGGGCTGTGAAGGCTGATTATAACAAGTGTTGGACAATAAACCCGAAAACTAGGGTTTTTCTTATTCTAGGTGCATCCAGTTGCTTTCCTTTGTGATTTTTTTGAGAGCTTGAGCTATGGTGGCTATGGAAGCTTATGGAGAAGATAAAGAACAAGTTGTGCCTGGTGGGGGACGAAAATGGCCAAGAAATGATAATAAATCAAGATCTTTTACTTGACTTGATTAGTTTAACCTTAACCCTCACTTAGGTCATTATAAGTATGTTTTAAGCAAAGACTTTTTGGCTAATCTTTAGCCCACCTTTTTCACCTTAGAACTTGGAAATAAAAGGCTGGGATAGTGGTAGAAATGGCCACCTTTAACTCTTGTGCAAAATCATCTCATCCTTAAGTTATTTTTGTGAACAATTGTACATTTAGTTGTCCTAGATTCTTGAATAATAGCTTTTGTTTCCTTTATGTAATTTAGTCTCCAAATTTTTTTTTCATACCATTTAAATCCTTCCAAAATCTCTTTGAGTACTCAAATCTTGAAATCTTGCAATAAGACCTATAGATTACTTGTAAAACAAGCAATCCTTTAGGGCTCCATTCAGTACCAAATAACCATTGTAATCTTTTAGGGAGGTGTTGATTGTTTACTTTACCCTCACATTTCATTCACTATGATGAAAATTACATTATATAATGGTTTATAGCTATTATGTCTTTATACTATAACTTTTCCATTTATTGAGGTGGTAACACACTTGGTGTCCTTGCAGTAGTTATAGATCATGAACTTCCTCTACGCCCATATGAGCAACCTGGCTTGTGGCATCGAGTTCCTTTAAGTACTGAAATCCATTGCTCGCAGTTGAGTCCAAATGACATGACAATTTCCTGTTGCTCCAAATGTGGGCATTGGTGTTGAAGTTCCTGTAGAAAGCAGTAAATGGAGCTTTTGCCCAATCTATCTTCACAAGGCCACATTTCATCACCTAATCATCGATGTTCCACAAGCTTGAATAAATTCTAATTGCTTGGTTCACAAAAAATGGAATTCCCATGGATTCCAAGTTCTTGAACTCTTCGATTGGAACCTTATCATCAAGAAACTGAAATAATAAGAAATATAGTATGTTTAGTAGCTTTGGGGATTCAATTGCCAATCAACAGCAAAAAAAGACCACTTTACCTTACATGATGGAAAAGTAAGAATTCAATTTAATTTGAACTATTAAAAAATTATGCGGCAGTGAATTTAAACTATGTAAAAATTATTTGATATTACTGAATAATTTAAGTTGTTAGTTTTTTTAATATATATATATATATATATTTTGAAGGCCATACAATCTTTCTCATGCTGTTAACTTATACTCGATTAACTTTATTGACTCATTAGGCAAAATGTAGGTTTTGAGAACATGAGGAAAGTGCAGTTTTAACTAAACCACACAGATAATGATAATTAACACTTTATAAGCAATGGATATAGAGTGGAATAATTTATCTCACTTAACAAAACTATATAAAAGTTTTCCTTACAGGCTTATAGACTGTTCAAAATCATACAAGTTCATCCAAAATAATGAAACCAAATTACAATCTACTTAAATGATGTACCCGTTGTCTATTTAAGTAAGTTAAAAGGAGACATAAAATACATACTCGTCAGTACATAAACTATATGTTCAGGAGACACCAATTTCCTCGGAACACCTTCTGATGAAGTGTGAAAATCAATTTTCATATACCAAGTCAATCATCCATTTTCAGCTCACTACCATAAAAACCAAGACCCTAAGCACTAATTAGCAGGACACAAACACAGTTCAAGCACATTAAAAACTTTAGAAAGAAAATGAATAAAACTAAGAACAGGAGAAGAAACTTAAAGATAACCAATCAAATAGGACCCAAGGAGCTGAAGAAATTCACTTGACATCAAGTTGATAACTAAATGAAATAGATAAGTTGGTAATGGATGCTAATACATGTATAAATGTGATACGTATTATTACAATAAACTTAAATGTTAGATAGAAAGTACTAAAATTAAAATAAAAAATCTTTGCTGTCACAATTTCAATGCACTGTTGAAGCCTCTATAAACAGCACCCTCTGTACTAGTCATCATATTACTGTAGCCATTTCCTCACATGAAGCAGCACAAGCACTATTAATAAAGAATAAAAGGCAAAAGATAGAATTTGTGAAGTACTGAGTGGGAAACTATTAGCACACACACACACACACACTAGTACATTTTTCCCTAAAAATTCAAAATTGAACATATAAAAAACATAACAAAAAATATATATGTCAACTGGGACCAAAGCCGTATGGAGAAAGAGATTATGCTTGACAATTTCAAAATCGAACATATCAAAAACATGCTTTCAAGGGAAAGATTGGTCACGTTAGGTAGATAACAGAAACATAGTTAACCATTGTAGTGAACAGCAAAATTGCTGGAGTAGTAGCACCATGTCCTTTCAGTTGAAGAACTGAAAGCCCATTTAGAATTTCCCAGCATTTTTGTCATTGAATGCCAGGCCTAATAAAGAAGCATCCAACAATTGTAAATACAAAAAATAAAAATAATAATTAAAATCTCAAGTTTTTAACCTAAAAAGAAACAAAAAATTAAGGTGATTTAATTTATTCAACTCATACTCAAGATCGGTCAACCTTCTCTAATCCATACATCTTTGTTTGATCAAACCACCGTTAAAGGTTTTATTTACTTGAATTTTTACTATCATTCATGCTAAAGTTGGTTCCATTTTTCCAGTTCCTAATACATGTATTTGCATTTCTGTAGGTATTCCATGCATTTAGGGGTCAAAAGGATGAAAATGCAAGATTGGAAGACTTAATTGGCAAAGGGGAAAACATTAAAGGATATAAGGAAAAGAAACGAAAAATATTATAGAAGTAAGCTATGATGCGAACGCACCATTCTACTGTGTGTTCACACTAATTCTAGTGTTGACAAAAATTTGTGATGCGAATGCACCACTATAGCTGTGCGCACGCACCACCTGAGCGAGAATGGGGGACCATTTAGTGAGATTTAGAGCTAGAATTTGATTTTGTCTTCAAGTGAGGACCAAGTTTCACCTAACCCTTACCTCATTGGTGGAGCTTAATAGATAGAAACCCTGGAGATAATGACAAAAAAGGAGAACTTCTTGAAAATTGGAGTTCTTATGGAGCATAAGAGAGAAGGACATATCTCATTTTAGGTTTTGAAAGGAGGGAGACAACTTTTCTAGAGAGTTACCATTGAAGACTTTTGGAGAACTTGCTTAAAGATACCATGGAGAAGCTTGGAGGCTAAAGAGACTTAAGCTTATATGGGTTTCTTTTGGTTATTTCTTTTCTTTTCTCTCTTGTATTTTTTTATGGTTTACTTAAACTGTAGTATGTTGTTTGTTGCTAGTTTGGCAATAGAGTAGACTCCATTTATCTCCATAGGATGAAACTCTTTTTACTAGTTTTCTAATATTTATTTGAGGTTTTTCATGGATATTGACTATCTTGTGTTTCCTATTCTTATGTCTGATGCTTGTGTGTTGAATGATCACTTCACACAAATCATAGCCCTAATTTATTCTTGAGAGAGAAAGAAGGGGGTGGAAATGAAGAATAGAGTATGATGGGTTTTATGGTTAGAGATAATCTATGAACTTATTAGGTGTTAGGAAATAGGTTAGCGCTTAGTCCATCTTAGGTTAATTTATGAGCTTGAGAAATGTCATATGTAATCTAAGGTGAGCAAAAACTTAATCTTGAGAAAGAATGTTTTAGAACACTGAGCCCCTACACCACATAGGAAATTAAACCTTTACAGCCTCATTAGACTTAGGTAGCAAGTAAGGGAGTGTGGAATCCTAGGGAGATAGTATTCACTACCAAGTTACCTTATTTGTAGTTAGTTTAGCTAATTCTAGATAGTCTTCTCATTAGTTGCACCTTAGTTTTCACTAGTAACTTTTGCATTCAACATAACATTTTAGATTTTATTTGGTAATTAGTAGCTTCATTCATTATAGTTCATTTCTTTTTATTCACCCACTTATTTAACCAACCTTAATCTTACTCAATTCAATTACTTTCTTTCTTATTGTAGTTTAAGGTAAAATCCAAGTTTAGTCCTTTAATCATTCAATTTGTCCTAAAATGGTCCTCTAATTTTAAAAATGACTATTGGGGTCCTTTAACTTAAGCAGCTAGTCCTATTTGAGTCCTGTCCGTTGTTTTAGGCATTATTTCTAATGGATAATGCATACGTGGCACTTAATAGCCCCCCATCTGGTCCCAAAATGCCATGTGACATTCTCTTTCAAGACAATAAGTGACAAGACTGGGAGAATAGTAACTCTCAGGCTAGAATTGACAAAACATATAATTTTAGGGACTTAAATGGTTAATTAACCAAATCTTCCCCAATTTCTCTCCTTAACAAACTGTCGCTGCCTTTCAACCTCTGCTATCCTCTTGCCCTCTCGACCTCCCCTGCCTCTCGACCTCCACGGCCCTCTTGATTATTCGATTCGAGCATCTAGGTTAGGGATTTGAGTTTCCGTCTCCGTTTAACGCTGATGTTTGGATTGTGTTCGGATTCAATTCTCTCCGTCTTCATCGATCGATGGTATTCTGACTACATTCAAATCTGATTCTTTCTGCCTCAATCGCTTGTGTTCTGATTGAGTTCTCTCTGGTGCCACACTCTTGCTACCTCTTGGACTATTGATGAGCACATTAGCAAGCTAGGGATTTAAGTGGTCTTTGATTTAAGTGGACGATTCAAGTGAAGGAAAATGTTCGAGCATAGCAATTCAAGTGGAAGAAAAGATTTTGAGTGGTAATTCGAGTAGAGGAGAAGATTTTGAGCGCTAATTTGAGTGGGGGAGAAGATTTCTGTCTTTAACTTCCTCCTCTGTCATTTTATGTCTTTGTCTTTGACTTCCTCCTCTATTTGCCCGCCTTTGCCACCGTCTCCATTCACCATCTTCAGTCATCCACCTCTATCTCATTCACCTCTGTCTCTAGTCATTCACCTTTGCCCCCAAATCCAGATTGTGAACTATGTAGCGACTGGTGTAGGCATTGGGATTTTGTAGCTGCATAAATCAGGTGCCACACTAATTGAATTGCCTTTTGAATCGCCAATCAATTAGGATTATTTAGGATCTATGGATTTTGGGTTGATTCAATCGGCCTTAGGTTTCAATCCTTGAATCAACGCCTTGTTCTCCCAGTCACTAACAGCCGCAACAAGATTTGCCATTGATTCAATCGATTGGTTCAATTACTACAAATTTTGGTTCGATTCAATCAGCCTTAGGTTTCAGTCCTTGATTGATGCTCGTTCTCCTAGTCTCTGTTAAGATTTTGGATAAATCAAAGTTGCTGGGGCAAGAAAAAGAAAGAAGGTCCATGAGCTAGTTTGCAAGAATTGGGGAAGAAGATGAAGTTTGCAATATTTATTTTTTAGGTCATCAAGATTATGTGTTTGTGATAGTTTAGGTTTGAATTTTCTTTTTTGTACAAAATGGTCACCCATTTTAATTAAAGAGAAATCCACATGGCATTATGCGTGCCACGTGGGCAAATCCATCCAAAATAACAACTCAACTAATGGAATGGACTGAAATAGGACAAGATCCTTGAGTTAGGGGACTTCAATAGTCACTTTTAGAGCTGAGGGACCATTTTAGGACAAAACGAATAATTAAGAAACCAAATTTGGATTTTACCCTTGTAGTTTAGGTGATTTGGGGTAGCTAGAACTTAACTTCAGGTAGAATCTTTCTTATCTCTTGGGACGGCACCCGTATTTGCCATTTGCACAAAACAACGGCGTACACTTGCGGGTGAATAAGGATTATAAATTTAAAACTCTTGTATTTCACAACAACCACCAAGCTTTATTCTTCTTGCGTACACGGTACACTGTACGTTCGTTAAGAGCAATAAAATGTAACTAAAACATAATCTAGAATATCAAATAAACATATTAGTGCTAAGGCCAGTTAATATATATGCAACATACAATAATCTACAAGAAAAGAAAATGAAAAAAAAAAACATATTTACAAGAACTGGTAGGGAAGACAATTCATCAAATATTCGATGCTCCACAATTCCAGCAATAATTTGCATTATGTTTACCAAACATTAAATTCTCCATAAAAAGAAAATACAAAAGCAGGACATATTTTTCCTCGGGAGAAATGAGTGTTAGTTAACCATAGATTTCCTTATCCCATGTTCCTTAAGAGTAAAGTACCCAACAACAAAAAATGCTTGTTAAAAGCAATTTGTTTATCTCATAAGTTTTGATTTTTTAAGAAAAAGGAAATTCTGAAAATTGATTGCAGAACAGCACCATAAGAAGCAATTCTAATTAGTTAATGTTACCACCTAAATCACATACGTGTAGCCCTTTAGAAATGGCTATTATCTGATAATAGAGATTTGCAGATGTTCCAATAAAACACCCATACACAGCAGCAGTTTTTAGTAACAGTGACCTCTTAGTTTGCAAATTACTAATTTACTCAGGATTGATATATTTATTATATTATTCAAAATATTTGAAGAAGCCATAGCAGAAATGCTAAAGATAAATCCAACAGTAGCAAGTGTCAAACCACCAAAAACTATAAAAGCAATTCACCAACACGATAAAAAAATTCATAAAAAGTTTACTAAGTGAAAATGAGGGTTATGCTACTTACCACTTTTATTTACTTCTTTTCATTTCTCGAAAAGCAGCCAGTGGCATCTTCGATCAAGTGGATTGAGGCCTAAATGAAATAGAAATTATCTTAGATGACACCGATCTAATTGGGTCGATGAGATGACATCCAGAGAATAAATGGATTAAGGATGAATAAAGTGGAAATAGGTTTAAAGTTAGTGATGTCAATGTTCGTGGGCGCACCACCGGGGGCCTTGAAGAAACCAAAGGCTTCAGAAATCAGATATGGGATATGAGATTTTAGACAAGGGCTGGTTGGAAGGAGGAAAATAAAGAAGATAGAATGATGGCATGGAAAATAAAATGTTAAAGAATGCTTTGTTGGCTCTGAATAAAAAATGGAGATTAAGAATAATTTGGCCAAAATTGATTCACCATAATTACTTTTCTTTAGATATTTCAAAAATTTTTAATTTGAATCCTTTCTATAAAGCGTTTTAGGATTTTGGGTGTTTTCAGAAAATTGGTAAAAAAGATGCTCCTATTTCCTTATTTAACAAATTTGGTGCTCAAATTTCTCGGTATATACATTTTGAATTAGTGGTGCTCCTATAACCATTTGAAGGGGCATGAATGGAATACATCAATAAAAAAAGGTTGCACAAATTTTCTTTTTTAAAAAATGTTTCCACGTGTCAGTATTTTATGTATCCTGTTAAGTGAAAATACAATAACACCATGTAGATAAGGGTATATTTGGAAAATGATTAACAAAAAATTAACTTTACTTGCCAAATGTAGATTCACATGCCACATGTCAAATTGCTGATAATTCTCGCAAGTGAAAACCCTTAAAAGTCTTTAACTATATCCTACTTTATATATATATATATATTAGATTAAATAGTGATGGTTTCAAAAAACTTTTATCCAATTCAGAAACCAATAATTGAATAGAACCATAATCATGAGTTCAATTTTTTCAGTTCTGGCTATCAGGTTTTTTAGTTTTTATCATATAGATATAATAGTTAACAACTTCATAATCCTATAAAATTGCATCCACAATCAGTTTAAGAAATATTTAATATAATACATAACTTAATTCAAGTTTAAATGTACACATTCTTAGTATGTGAGCAATTTAATAATATTATAATATTTAATGTACATTTTAAATGTATATGTTCACACATAAATATATGAGCACTTTAGTAATGTATATGCTTTTTTGGCCAAATAGTAATGTAAATATGAGTAATTTAGTAATATCATAATTTTTATTATATATTTATACATATGCATCAAGTTTAGTTCCACCTCGGGTTGGTTTTATATGAAACCAAAACTAACTCAAAAACTGATGGTTATCCCAGATGTGAAACCAACCCGAGAACCATGAGTAATTTTCACCTAACTTAGCAAGGGTGGTTTGGATTAAATTTCGGTTTTACCCAACTCATACTCACCCATACTAAACAACTTCAGTCATAAGACTCACAATTGGTAACTATGCCTCTAGATCAACCTTCACCTTACAAAACTAAGGCTAGAAAAATAAAACAAAATGTGACTAAAGATGTAAATGAACCAAACGAACATAAATTGCCTATGTTTGTGTTCATTCGTTTAGGTTTTAATGGAACACAAATAAGCCTTATTCATATTCGTTCGTTTGGTTAGTGAAAAGGGGGATTTATGTTGATTCGTAAACAACAATAAACGAACCAAAAAATCAAATGTGTTCATGAATAGAAATAGACGAATGTGTTCACAAACAGTATATACGAACAAATTTGTGAAAAATTTAAACAAACGTAAATGAACATAAATGAATGAACTCAAACAAACTAACACATACATAAACACAAATAAACACATTTTGGTTTAAGTGACCAAGAAAATTTAAATTTGAAAGCATATGGATACTTTACATAGACATAAATAGGTATATGTATTAATATAAATAACAAATTAATAAATAAACGAATGAATAAATGAACAAACATAAATGAATAATAATTAAATAGTTCATGAACATAAATGAATGAACATGATTTTTGCATGTTCGTTTGGTTAAATAAACGAACATAAAATTATGTTCATATTTGTTCATTTAGCTTAATAAACGAGCATAAACAAATTTCCACTGAATAGTTTATAAATGGTTCATCGAACACTCTATTTATTTACAATCTTAAATATCGCTTCACTACTAGTTTACTATTGCCTTATCCTTCACAATAATCCCTAATACTTTTACTTTGAAATGCTTTGAGAACCCAAAAAGAAAAATGAAATCTCACATGTTATGTTTTTATTTATATACTACACCATATAATATTCTCATGCGAATAACATTAAAGACTGAACAAAGTATAGCAAGTACCTAAATTTTTAAATTATGTGGCATTGGTTTTTCCTATATGGAATTGGGAATCATAAAGATAATACTAGTAAATATGAAACAAATTTTATGTATTAGAGAAAATATCTCATTTTTATGTTGATATAAAAGATGGGCGGGCCATAATTTGAACTTTAAGCCTATCTCATATCCACCCAACACCTTAGCCATTACATCAAAGGTGAAGGATTGCTTGTTTAGCCTTGATTAAGATTAATTCTATGGATGAATTAAATCAAAATTTTATTTTTGACTCAAATAATCTAATGAATCTTCAAATAAACCTTTAATCAATTTCAAGAAAATAGTACAATCTTTTTTATTTTATCAACAATGAAAAAAATCTAATTAAAAGGAAAAAATAAATAAATTGTATCTTAGATAATAGATGGTGGTGCAAGAACAACCCATGCAACATCCAAATGAAAAGGACAATAAATTGTGAATGATTCATCTAAATGAAAATTTGATGCATGCAAAATTTTGAATCGAGGTAAAATTGTCATTTCATTATAAAAAAAAAGTGAAAATTCCTTAACAAGCAATTCATAATAACCATGTTTTTTTTAACACGAAAGTATAATAAATAAGTTTCAAAGAAAGGCACATAATGCATGATCATTAGTTGAAGAATCAAGTTACCACCACCACCGAGTAGCAATCAAATTTCTTAATTTCATTAAAGACATGTCAAATTATATTTGCCATATAGTAGTTGGTAGGGTTGAGATTAGAACATAATGTGAAAGTATCCATGAGTTGTCAGTTAGAACAATAATGCATTGCAAGGAAGAATTGTGAACAAAAGAGACTGCCACCTATCAAAGCTGCTATTTCTACTTCAAGAACTTGTGAGCAATTCAATTAAACATATTCTTATTTAATTCTTGACAGAACTGCCTTTTTTTTTAAATAGGCAAAAATAATATATAAACTCTCAATGTTTTCAATTTAGCCAAATTGCCACTAATATTTTTTTCTTCACCAGATAAACCACTCATATGTTTAAATCAACCAAAATTACCCGTTCTCCATTAAACCTTTGGAATGTTTTGTAAAAAAATTGGAATATTCCAATCTTGCAACTTCATCTTGTTCACTTTTTAAAAGAAGTTATGAAGGCAATTGATTGTAATACTTGGCTAAATGGATTCAATTGGGATTGACTAGTGTGGAAAAGTGATAAAGATAAAGTTTACAGCATAAATAAAGGGATATGCCTTATCTCAGATAAATAAGGTACCTCAATCATCAACGACCTGCTTGGATTAGCAACTGCACAAACTTTTTAGAAAATTACAGGTTGAGAACATTCTACCAAAATTCAAAAATTTTATTTGGAGATGTTGTCATGCCCAGCCTAGCATCTGGCCTATTCGGGCCCAATTACTTAATTATGCAGCAGAATTTCCATATAAAGGGCATTTAAACAATACCAAACATATGGACATGTTCCTAGGATATTACTAGTACTAGCTCATTAGTTATTTACTTAAAAGTTTATATTGTACTTTCAAAAATAAGCTAGTACTTATGTGGAAATTGTGTGTTTATTTCAAGCTTAGTATCAAACATAGCCAAGTACATGCATGACAACCAAAACACCAAATTAAGCTTAGAAAACTTTGTTTATTATGCACATGTTTTTCATAATCAAGCATAGGCTTATAAACATACGATTATGCAAATCCATCATCACCATTACTTAGGCCCAAAATGTTCATGACCACAAAAAATCCAACAATCTATACACAAGCCATTTATACATATTATGGCCAAATATTCTTAAAGTTCATTTTTAACACAAGTTTGGTCATTTAGACAAAACCAACATCATAGCACATGTGAAAACATGATAAACCACACAAAGAGCTAAAGAATACACTTTCCACGTTAGAGACTTTGTTCCCACAATCTAGACTCCAAGTCCTGCACATAAAGTCCACATTTATTAGCTTGATTTACAAGCAACTTATAGTACTTAGAATACTTAGAATATTGAGCAAATACCAAATCATACGTATTATACCTTTACCAACCAAAAAGAGTATCCAATACTCTTGAACTTATGGCCTTTCAAGTAAGCCTTTTCCTACAAAACTAAAGAAGGGCGGGTGAGTTATAAATTCAGTAAGGATTCCAATGACTTCTAAAGCCTAACATAACCAAGAATAACATGGCAACATATATTCCATACTCCTACAAAGAAAATACAAAGACAAAGAAAACACAAGACACATACATATAACAATGACAATGATAATCGGGGGTTAACATACACGTCGAAACATAGAAATACGCAAACACACACACAACTTAACACCATATTCCCCTGAAGGGCAGAACAAGCATGATCCATATTTCTCATTTTTTAGGTTAACAATTTTATTAATCCATTTTAAAATCTGAGCTCTTTATGCTTGGGAACTGAGTTAGGTGACTCAATTCCTAGCTGTAATGCTTGCACGAAACTAGCTAGCACAAAGTTGCATAAGCAACAAAACATAGCATTCTGTAGCATTCTTAGGATCACATGACATCTAATATCCATCACTCAAGGATCCGAATACTCAAAGAGTATAAGAATCTTACCACAAAACCCTTAGCAACTTTGTTGCCCGAAAGCTTTTGAAGCTTGTTTTTTTACCTTTTTCCTTACTTGTCGTAGTTAGAACTTAAATTTTAGCTTAAAAATCTACAATGGTTGAATTATTAGCAAGTCATACTCTTGCTTTTCTTAGCTCAAAATTTTCCTAAATACCAAGAATACTTGGTTAGATACATAATACCTCAACAAATGAGGTATGACCGAATCTTTATGCTTGATTTCCTTCAAGCTTCCACTTGATCTTTTTTTGAACCACCACTTGATTCCTTGCCTTGGAAGGTCTTAAAAGCTCATGCCCATGAAAACACTTGCTTCAAATTCAAGAATGCCAAAAAATGGCCTTGGCCGAAAGTTTTCTTAAAATGATGGCTTCACGATAGATTACCTCCTTCAATTTTTCCTTTTGATTCTTTCTTGGAATGTTCTTATAAGCTTGTAGACACCTAGAACACTTGATTTAAGCTTAAGGAAGCTCAAGAATGAGCTATGGCCTAATGGTATTATAGGAAAAAGAGTTGGAGAAGTGTTTGAGCTTTAAAAGGAGAGAATGTAGTGAGAGAGTGTAGAGAGAGATGGAGACGAGTGAAATAAAGTGTTGGAGAGTGCAAATGGGAGTTTGATGGCCAGCCATAAGGGGTTTGAATGGTGAATCCATGTGATTCACATAGGTAGGAGACAAGTGAGGGACAAATTGAAAGACTTGTGTAAGTGGTGGGTGAGATAATCAAAAGTATAGGACAAATTGGGTAACTTTTATGAGTGGTGGGTGAGATAGTCAAAAGTAGGGGACAAATTGAAAGACTTGTGTGGGTGTTGGGTGAGATAGTCAAAAGTAAGGGACAAATTGGGTGACTTTTGTGAGTGGGAGATTATTTTAATGTGAGTGGAGATTGTAGTAGGAAGGAAATGATTAAAATATAGTAAAAATTAAGGGAGGTAGCAACCATGGCATCCAATGCCTTTAAAATTGGCTAATTCCCCCTTAGTCATTCAATTCCTTGTATTTGGGTAATTAAGCCCAATCACAAAAAAACCCTTTTGTCCAATTGATTCTCTCATATTAAATTTTCATCATCTTACTTGACCCAAGCCAAGTTTAAATTTTGAGAGTGCCAAACACTTAACATACTCCCTTGTTCTCCATAATTCAGTGTTTCCCAAACTTAATGAGTTCATTTCCTAATTTAGGAAAAAAAAATTCTCTTCATAGCCCGAGACTTAAATCACTAAGGATTTTACAGGCATTACAGATATTGTTATGATGAGTTACATTTAATGACAAAGCTATGCAAAAGAAATATAGTATATGTGCCTATGTGCCTTAAAGGCTAGATGTAATGTAGATAAAGAAGTCTTGATCCATATGATTCTTCATTGCCATAACTATGCCACAATTTGGGTATTAACTTTTCACACTCCATTTTCTAATTGCGGGGAAAAATTTTTGATGTAGATTTTTAATACCATGCAGTCTCATCTTGGTGGGTCATTTCTAGTTGATATAGTCATATTTACTTTGTGGGGCATGGTTAAGCCATAACTCTTTAGTGCTCAGTGGTGTAAAGGTTCTATCAAATTTGATTATCATCAACAAGGACACCATTCTTAGAGAATTTCAAGCTACAATGGAGTAAAATACTTATATGTTTAGGCTTTATCAACCTTTTTCTTCTCCTTATTATAAAATTTGGGGGTCTAAATATTGTCAAGTGACACCTTTAATTTTTTTTTCTAGTGGATTAGGCATGACAAAATTCCTCCAAATTAGGTACTGTGTCTTAGATTTTTCCCATGCATAATGCGGCTTTCCATGCTAAGGAATATTGTCTTGGACGATGCCCTTTTGTTATGTTCGCTGAGTTTTGCGAGTTTTAAAATCTTATTATCTATAAGCACAGAACACACTTATAGCCACAATGAGTAAGATATCATTCTTAGGAGGATAAAAGTTGTATTGTTGACGAGTACTAATATTATAAACATCAATTTAGCTAGACAACCATAGATTGGGCAACATGCTTAACTAAAAAAATAAAGAAATCAAGATGAATCATTTAAATTACCACTGAAAAAAAAAAACGCAATGCAAATTTGGATTTTCTAATAAGTAAATGAAGACACACTTTTTATGATTTTCACTATTTGGCTTGGCTGGCTAGTGAATTAATACTAGTGTTTTGATTTTTCTACTTATTAATGAAATTAACTAGTTGGATCTTTACTATCCCCGATTAGGGGTCATTTCCCTTTGCTAAGCTAAAATGGATCCCCATCATATTGCTTAGGTTAAGAAGAAGCTCTACAAGGTTCATTTACTTTTTACCTAGTCATCTAGACAGGTTTCCCAGCAAGTCCTTGCTACTACACTCTTCTCCTAGTATTAATTCTTTTTAATATTTTTCAAGATTTTAAAAGAATTTATGGTGCAATTAACTAGGGCCTTTAATGAATTAAACATTACCTCAAAAAGGAAAGTAAACAAGCAATTGAGGAAAATCCAAGACATATAGCCATGAATTCAACAAAGTATCACCATGTCAAATAATTATAATCATAGAAAGTGTTAAGGAGACTACTTCATGCTTAAATTAAATACAACACAAACTAGAAAAAAAACATCTAACAAACTATAAGGAGGATAAAATAAACCATAGATATGGTAGAGCTTGATCCCCGAGTCTACAAGAAAGCCTCCTTGAGCATTCCGAAGCCATCCTCCAAGCAATTCCCCAACATGAAAATAATGGTGGTAGTGTGTAGGAGAATGAAGTACAAGATGCGAAACCCTAGTTATTTACTTTAGGAAAATGACAATGTGTCGCTACTCTTGGATCTAAATCTTTCCATATACTCAAAAGAGAGTCCACGTCATGTCATGAGATATAAATCCTCAACCATTTGCTAGTTAGATTTTGAAATGGATATAAGGGACCACTTATTCTCACCTTCAAAGGTGCCGCAACGAGAGAAACAAGGTAGAAGTGGCACTACAATACTAGCAAAAGGGTGACCAAGGGAGCTCCTGGCACTAAAGCGTCAGAGCTCTAAGAAAACTCAACACCAAATGAGCTGTGATGCTGTAGTGTTGCTCCTAATGCCGCAACACCATAATATATTTTGGATGTTAACTGTCACATTGCCAATTCTTGTCTCAGTTGCTTCTATGCTGATTTGTTGCTTGCCTCCTATTCTTCAACCTACAAATTGAATAATCAATGCAAGAAATAAAAAAAAAATATGGGATGATGAGGTAAAAATTGAAAGTCAAAGTTATCAGGAAGTCAACATATTTGATTAAAAAAAAAAATTGAGCTTGCCTAAGAAGTCATTCCCTCTAAATGGCCCAGAAACTAAGCCCAACTGACGAAGCAGGCTCTGAATAACCTTCTCCTTGTCCACTGTCGTGCTCTCAATTCAATTCGAAAGTTTAAACCCTAAAACCCACCGTGCAGACCAAGAGCAGGAGAGCAATGGGAAAGGGCAAGAGTCGGCAGAAGAAACAGCACATAACTCTACCGCCTGAGCTTCCCCCGGAAATTTCCGATGAAGAAATTGAGGTTTCCGACGAAGACGAATTCTTCGTCGACCAGAATCCTGAATATGCTGTCCTTTTAGGTTCCCTTGACACGCACTCCATCAACAAGTACGTGCCCGTCCTCTCCCGTCCTCTCTGCTTAACTTAGCCAACTCTGGTGTTGGATGTTGATCAATGAACTCTTCTCTTGGTGTGTGGTTAGGCAAGTGACTCGAGTACAAGGCGTGAGTGAAGATACTCTAGAGGCATTGTACGAGACGAGGAGGAGGAAAGCACTCCAACAGAAAGAAAACGAGCCGGCGGAGCCTCAAGTTGACCCAGTTGATGCCCTCCCAATCAGAACTTTGGACGGGCAACTCCGATATCGTACTAGTATTTCTCTTTCGCACATTCTCGCTCTTTTTTTTTTTCCCCCCGTTTTCTTCTGTATAAAAAAGTTGGTAAATGAGTCTCTGTGGAATGCATGATGCTGGTAGCCATTGCAGTTTCTAGGCCGCCCGATCCAATCGAAAATGCTGGAGATGAAAGCCAAGATGAGGGTCGTAACGCTGTTCCTCATAGGAGTGTTATCAAAAAGACAAAAGCTGAACGGAGAGAAATGCAGAAAAAGATTAAGAAGGAGGCAAAGAGACAAGGGAAAGAGGTGTCTATGCCTGAAGATGTGCAGGACACTCCACATGCGGCTGTCCTGGTACCATCACTGTTCCAAAAAAATTGCTTGAAGCTGCTGAAAAACCTTCCCTTGCATGAAGTTTGGAAATGCTTTCCTTTTAGTAATATCGTTTGCCATTATTAATCTGAAGAATCCCAAAACTGTGATCTAAGGAGCAATTTATTATGCCAAATCCCTGCATGACAACATAAGACCCACATGCCTATCAGACCGGAGAACATTGACTGCTCTATATTTGACGTCACATTGCCTGATGAGGGTCAATTTTATACATGAACTATAAGGTTACGATTATAAAGTTTAGCCATTTTATCAGGATTTTGGCAGTTGTTTTTTTTTTTTAGAATTTTTTTATATATTTGATCAACTAGAATTCTGGAAGCAGTTCAAATTGTTCATTCTTGCTCCAAAATTATCTCTTGGTGGTAGGATTGGAGAGTTTACCTGCAGCAGGTTAATAATATGAATTTGAATTCCCAGCTGTAGTTTTTTCCCCTCCAGTGACTTGAATCTTTAGCTTGACTGCACAGAGATCAACCAGAATATGGACTTGTGGTTGCCGAATCTGAATGGTGAAGAGCTCTAGCCAGTTCCAATAAGCTACACACGAATTTGCAATACTTAATTGCACCTAGATGACAATGGTTTATTTGTTTTCATGCTACTTGCCTTAATATGTAGTTGGAAGTACAAGTTTCAACTTTGTATTAAATTTTTTTTAACCAGAATCAGATTAGTACCACTTGTATCTGTCTTATTTTGTTTGTGGTTCCTAGGCCATTCATGGTGTTTTCTCTAGTCATGCACGTTTTGCTCAGTTTAGATTATACGTGATTTTTTTTACTATGCTTCGTCTGTTGGCTCTTTTGCTTCTTCTGGCTTCTTGGTGTTAATTTTTTAATTTCTTCATGCTATTCTGCTACTGAAACTCCTAGCCGCTGTTCAGGCAGAGGTAAAAGAGGATCTAACAGCTGAAGAAGCTTTTGAAAGCAAAAAGCGTAAATTGGCTGAGATTGGAATGTTACTGCTTTCTGATCCAGAAGCCAGCATTAAGTGTCTGAAAGAGATGTTGGCCATTTCTAGCGATAGTGATCAGTCTGTTGTCAAGCTTGGAATTCTCTCTCTGTTGGCTGTTTTCAAAGATATAATACCTGGGTGCGTGCCAGTTTTCCATCTGGAAAAATGCTTTTTCGAGTGTTTCTTATCTTATTACTCTTCATACTAGCTGAATGCATTTATCTGAATTTTTTTCCATTTTCAAATGCTCCATACAGCTATCGGATTAGACTTCCCACTGAAAAGGAGAAAGAAATGAAAGTATCCAAGGAAGTTAAGAAGATTCGTTTTTATGAGTCCACACTTTTATCAGCATATAAGGTTGTACTTGATTCTGTTTTGGCTGTCTTTTTATTAACTTGGGTGACTTTTTAATTGTTTGTCGGTTGGGGTTTATATTTTGGTGATCATATCTTATGTTTATTTTTCATTATGTTATTATCAATTATGGAAAATCGATGGCCTTGGGACTTCATAAATATCTTTAACTTTTAGAAACCTGAATTTTTACCTGTTCTCCTGAACTAGTCCCAGTTTTTCTACTGAGGACCTGACGTAATAATGTTTTAAGAGGTTGAAAGAGACTAACCATTTTCCTTATTCTCTCTGAGAAGGATAAATCACGTGCAAGACTTTCTTAGTTTGTTTGGGACTTGGTCATATTCAATGTAGAGGACGAGATATTGAAGTGCATCATGCTGACTTGCTATAAGTGTATAAGTGGTGGGCGGGAAAGGTTAATGACTGATCTAGGATTAAGTGGATAGAAGTTTGATGAAAGACCTCACCATCTTAGAGCTTTAACAGTAAGAAATCTCCTACTTAGTGCGTGGGGGTCAAGATTCATGTGGTTGAGCCTAGCTAGGGCATTATCACTTTGTTGATTTATTTTATTTTACAAACTTCTGTATTATGTTTGTTTTCTTGAACCAGTAAACCTGTTTTTATATTTCCTATGCTTTGGTCGGTAATGAATGGTGTGGGTTGAGTGACGAGTTCAGTGGAGTAAGTTGCAGATTATGGCTCCCTGTATTGCATAATCGTTCCTGTCAGTAGGGCAATAACAGAGGTAAAAAAAGGCAGTATCTGGAGTTGCTGTTAATGAAAGAACTTAACTCTTTCTCATTGACCAAGAATTGTGGGTTATTTGATACAAATTCAGTATTGCAAAATTTCCAATATTATATCAAGGGTGAAATAATGATCAACATTGCTAGTCGGGAACTTCTTTGTCATCTGACTCTTCTTCTCTCAACCATGGACAGTCGTATCTACAAAAGTTGCTGGGCTTTGAGAGAAAGCCCATATTTCATCGTGTGGCAATGCGTTGTATTTGTACCTTGCTAGATGCAGTTCCTCACTTTAACTTCCGTGAGAGCTTACTGAGTGCAGTTGTCAAGAATTTAAGTTCTACTGATGATACTGTAAGGTTGTCTTCTTGTGCTATATCCATCTTCTTTTGATGTTTATTCACCTTTCTTTAACCAGGGAGTTCAAACTCAATGCAAGTTGTTCTTTTATTCTTTGGGTAGCTACACTATCAATGTACCTATGATTATATCTATTTATTGACAGGAAACTTTGTTACAAAACAGTTAAATCGCTGTTTACCAATAATGGGAAGCATGATGGTGAAGCAACTGTTGAGGCGGTCCGGTTGATCGCAGATCTTGTTAAAGTGCATGATTGTCAGCTGCATCCTGATTCTATTGAGGTATTATATGATTCTCCCAACAAATTCACTGCTGATTTTAGTACTGGATTTTGGGTATTGAATATCCAAACCTTGTTTGAGAATGTTTTTTTTTGTTCTAAAGAAAGCTTTAAGTTTTGTATTATCTGCATGAATTGAGGCAATAGTTTGCATTAGGGGATTATTTTTTCTTGTGGCTGTTTTTTTTTCCCTTTTGGTTGCTTACACTGTTTGAAGGGGGAAAAGAACACTAGCATGCCATGGGGTAAGGTTTCTACTGCTTTTATGCATTACTTGGAGAGAGTTTAACTTTGAGAGTGAAATTTTCAGTTTATTATTTGTGCTAGGGGATGCAAAATTTTGAGACATTTGTCTACCATTTTCTGATCTCATGCATTTGTTTGTTTTTCTTTTCTGTGCAATTCAGGTCTTCATGTGTTTATCATTTGATGAACATATTGGGAGGCTGGATACTCCAGACACTGATGGTAAAGTCAAAAACAAGAAATATAAGAAAAGAAGGAATAGTGAGGACTCAAATCCAATAGAAGAGAATGATAGAAAGAAAAATAAGAAAGAATTGATGGCAAGGATGAGAGAGGAGGTATTTTGATCATATGCACACAGTTATTAAGGGGCTATCTCGTTTCTTCTTTATCCAGTATTCTTCTGCCTGCAGGTCGCTGCTGATTACAAAGCTGTTGCTTTCACCAAAGATGTTATGGAACACCGCAGGATGCAGACGGAGACACTCTCTGCTGTATTTGAAACATATTTCCGTGTTCTGAAACATGCCATGCAATTGATTTCAGTCAGGTTAGATAAAAAGTCATTGGCGCAGACTCAGGTGTTTGTTTAGTTTGGTGAGGAAGCGTGCGTACAAGTTGAATAAGAATATTTAACACTTGATGCAAGCTTCTACCCTTTTCCTTTATTTGAATCTATTTGCTCTATAGTTCTCTTTTCATGCTTTACATTCTTGGCTTTGATTAGCTGTCACTTCTAGTGCTTGCCTACCTGCATTTTTATCTGGTATTTGTGAAAAAGGTGTGAATGAACTGATGGCTTAGACTGCTTTTTCTGTGTAAGCCATTGAGGCTGTCCACAAGCTCTTGCCCATTTCTGCTCTGTGAATCTTGTAAAGTTCTCTTTCCGTTTTTCATATTGTCAGTTGTGAGAGCAATGTTACTGCTAACTTATACAAGGCTGTTATGTTAATGAACCTAGATTTGTATTTCTGTATGAGCCTTTTGAAATAGTCCATAATAACAACTTCATTGTATTTAACTACACATACATTGTTTCTTTGATTGAAAAAGCTAACTACAGCTTTCTCATATTTCCAGTGCTGAATCTTCTGAAGCAAGTGCTAGCTTAAACCCTTCCAAGTCTGCTGCACACCCACTTCTTGCTCCATGTCTGAGTGGATTGGGAAAATTTTCTCATGTTATCGACTTAGATTACATTGGAGATCTTATAAGTTATCTAAAACGGCTTGCTTCTGGATGTGCTGCCTCTGATACACAGACCAAGAATCTAGGAATTCTGACTGTCTCAGAACGACTTTGTTGCTGCATTGTTGCATTTAAAGTGATGAGGAGCAATCTTGATGCCTTGAATGTGGACTTGAAAGATTTTTCGGTCCAGCTGTATAGTCTTATACTTGAGTACAGACCGGGGAGGTTAGTACCATTATTTTGTAAAATTGAGCTCCGGTTATACCAACTAGAGAGTACGTCTTCTAGGTGAACTGAATTTTTTTAGTCATAAAACCATAAATTTGCAATACATTGTTTTTTGTTCTGTTCTTTGCAAGTCAATCAGAAGAGGTGATCTAATTGGTGCATTTGACTCCAGAAGTTAAATCAAACAATTGTTCCCCGCCAGTACTTTCCACCCTGTTTTTTTCTTTTATCATTCCTCAACTGAAATATGATGGGAACTTTTTATTACATTGATACTCTTTTAAGCCTCGAGTCTTGCTGCATGTGCATTTCAACTTCTTAAAATATCTTGTGACAAGGTCTTACATTCACATGTTGTCTTTCTGTTGTTTTTTTATTTGTTTGGCAAAAGTTGCTAGTTTTTAACTAGTATGTGTGTTTGATACAGAGATCAAGGTGAAGTGTTAGCTGAGGCTCTTAAGCTAATGTTGTGTGATGACAGACAACATGACATGCAGAAGGCTGCTGCATTTGTGAAACGTTTAGCTACCTTTTCTTTATGCTTTGGGTCTGCTGAATCCATGGCTGGTATGGTGCACAAAAATAGATTCGAGTGATATTGAACGTTTTTATTGGAATATTAAGGGTACTCATTGTCTTCTTTCTTAGTTCCATTAAAGTAGTTTGTGATAAGGTTATTAATTTTCAAACCTGTCTTTCATTTATTGTAAAAGCAAGAAGACTAGGCTTTTTTGTTCAGTAGATGTAGTAAAGAATTCTTCCCAGGCTAGTTTATCATCTCGAAAGCTCTGATGTTCTGTATTTATGATGCTCTGCTTTTGTCAGGCTTATTAATTCTCTCTTTCTTGACAGCCTTGGTGACATTGAAACATCTTCTCCAGAAGAATGTAAAATGTAGGAATCTTTTGGAGAATGATGCTGGCGGCGGCTCAGTTTCAGGTGCAATTGCGGTAAGTTACTGCCTCAATTTGTTGATTGGAAAATTGCTTTTAACTTCTGCTCTTCTAGAGTAGCTATCCTGTGGTAGTGTTGTATACTTGGCAACAGGAATAACAGTGGGGTTGGTTTGGCATGATTTTGAGGAAAATTTTGGGTTTATCTGAGAGCTAGTGTGTGACATGTTTAAATCAAACTACAAACTAAACTGTAGATGTTCTTACTACGGATGAAAAAAAGTTGAGGTCTAGTTGGACCACTTTAGTTTGCTAAACTCAAAATCAAACTAGTCATCTTGAGCAATACAAGAGCTTTTTGGTTCTACAAATTGATCACTGGGGTCAGGCAGGTAGATAGGAGTGCTAATTCTTTACTTTTTGATGGGCGTACAGAAATATCAGCCTTACGCATCAGATCCCAACCTAAGTGGTGCACTCTCTTCAGTCCTATGGGAGTTGAACCTTCTATCCAAGCATTATCATCCGGCTGTTGCAACACTAGCATCGAGCATCTTGAGCATGAATGCTGCACAGAACCAGGTCTATCTGTCCTCCACCTCTCCCCAGCAAGCATTCCTGAACATGTTGCTTGAAGAGGAGTCGTTTGAACTGAAAGGTAACATGCGTAAGTCAAATAACAAGCGGAAAAGAGGTGCAGAATCTTTGAAGTTTGCTACTATGGTAGAGCCGATTGCAATTGATGAAGACGAGATAAGCAGGAAATTGAGCAACCACTTCAAGCTTATCCGTGACATCAAGGAGAATGAGAGGTTAAGGAAGCAATTATATCGTACTAACTCATCTTTGCAGTTGTATGATGAATACAAGAAGCAAAAAAGGGGCGGGAAGGTTAAAAGCGAGAAACTAGCTGAGAAATCCTAGTGCTTATATATAGATATAGGTATCATGGATTTGGGGATGCAGCCGTGTCATCTGTTTGTTAAAATTCTTACTAGTGGTTTATTAATCTAAAAAATATTGGTTAAATTGAAGCGTCAGTTGTGGTGGCTGAATTTTAGTGATGTTCATGAGCGGTGCAAATGAGGGTAGTAGAAGAGTGACGGAAAGCAAGGTGAAGATGTTATGCCTTGTGAGAGGCCTAAGTTACGAAGGTTTTGTGTGGATGTCAAGGAAGCTTAAGGGAGGGGATTGAGAATTTGCATCCGTCCAATTCAACAAGGGAACTTGCCTCTCATGACTTTGGTGGGTAGAATACAAATAAATGGCGTGACTTACCTGGCTGGCTGGAATCTTAAATCCCAGAAAAGAAAAAGGAAAGCAATTTAAGGAATAGATTTGTCAAAGAAACGATGTGAAGCGTTGCATATCAAAGAGTCACATGAATCAATGTCAGTGACTCTATGATTGGATTGGGAGTTGAGTTTGTTGTGGCGTCGCTAGCCTGGCAGCAAAATATACACCCTACTCCTATTCCTATCCTCCGCTTTCTTTATTTGAGAATCCTTGACGCAATTCTATGGTATTGGTATCTGGTACTGCTCTGCTGCTGCTGGTATAATCAATAACTAATAATCCTGATTCATGGGGTGGGAGTGGGATGTGATGTGATGCCATCCACCTCAACGTTACCCACGCATCATCTCATGTGCCTTCCACCGCCATCCATGGGCATGGGCATGCTAGTAGATGTCCATTCCACTAGTGGCGAAGGGGTTAGCCCCTGAGGATTTTATCATACAATTAGAGCCTAGAGGCATACGTAAATAATTAGAGCTGGTAGGCTAATAAACTAAGAAGGCAATGATTGATGGATGGTTTTGGGTTCTGGGAAACACGTAAAATGAATGCATGTAACAGAATTGAAGAGTTGGCATGAATATTAATGTAATTAATTAGTACGATACTTGCTGCAAGGTATATATATTATATATATGAGCTGCCTTGTTAGAAGGAATTCGGAATTTCTCTGGTCCCTAGCTAGTTCTATGTTCCAACAACAACTACAACCATACAGCTACAGCTACAACTGATGGAGTAATTAAAAATCCAATCGATTCCCTTGCTTAGCCGCCCAACTCATCCCTCTCTCTCCGGATCAAACCTAATTTTATAGACTCCACATATATATACTAGCATTTATTCATGGTACGGACTATAGATCGAGTGAGATGGTGATTAATTAAGCAGTGTAGGATTGAGATGAGAGTGGGATCGATCAGCACATTAATTTATTTATGGAGTAGTATATATATCGAATAATATTGGAGCGACCTAGTTGCAGAATTTATATCACATCTTGCATGTTAGTAATTGCATTGTGTGTGTATACGTTCGCAGCTTGCTGAAATCTGTGAAAAATATAATATATACTGCTACACACACCAAATTTTTGTCTTTCGCTTAGTGAGCTATTGTCTTGAATTAAGCTCATTATTGTGAGATTGATACCTAGAGGAATGCCTAGGTATTTTTGAATGACAAAATTTGGCTAAGTTGAGTGTGTATTGAAGTTTTGAGAAGCTAGTATGCTCTCGGATCCTTTTTGTGACTAGGACCATATTGGCCTAAGTGTAAGCTTAGGGGGTAGTTTGCACAAATAAAAGAGTATGAAACCAACTTATGTTATGATGACTTGATTGTAAGTGAAGCATTTGGGCCTTGCTCAGTTACTTGCACCAAGGGGGTAGTTTGCACCAATAAAAGAGTATGAAACCAACTTATGTTATGATGACTTGATTCTAAGCGGGTGAAGCACTTGGGCCTTGCTCAGTTACTTGCACCATGCAATATGATTGAGTGGCACAAGTGGGAGTTAAGTCCCACCATCATCTTATTGGCATTAGTGATGGCAAGTCAGTTGCGCCAGATTGGGATGGAGAGCAATAACGGTAGAGTTGATGTAGCCAGTGGTGGGAGTTGCTATAGATGGCAAGACGCGATGATGGACACCCCGATCGTTGGATGATGATGAGACACTTGACGAGGTGGAGGTGAGACGAGCGACCGTACAAAGTTATTGGAGATGGCGAGGTCAAGCAGGAACAAGAGAGCAGAGCGGTCTGGTTCAATTAAAGATTTCAAATTTGCCAATTTGGGAGCTTGCCTGGGATTTGCGAAATTTTAAAGGGTTAAGGGAACAGAACAAAATGACACCGTTTGGGTTTAGAAAATGAAGAGAGAATTATGAACTCGGTCTTCATACTTTTGAATCATGTCTTACCGGTCTCCCATCTTTATATTCTTCCACCAATTTTGGGGGGAGGGGGGGAGGGGGGGAGTGGACCCCCCACCCCTATGTGGTTCTGCCACTACTTGTCATGGCTAGCCGAGTTACACCTGGCACCACATGTAAATTGGTCAAACTAGACTTCCTTCATCTTCCTCCAGCCATTTCTGAGTTTTACAAGCCTTATAAGCTTAAAAGATTAAAGGAAAGGGAGAATTTGGTGCGAATTGCTAAGGAAGTGGTGATAACTTGGTCTCAAAGCAAGCTATTGTAAGGGCAAGCAAGTTTCACACCATTACTCTGTTTACAAAGGTTTGGCAAGCTTCTTAAGTTGGTAAGAGGTTTTTTTTACTTGATCCTATGGAACTAGGTGTTAGCCTAGCCAAAGCTCAAAATTCTAGTTAGTTGCCATGAGGATTAAACTAAATAGGGCAGTAATGGAGCAAGCCATGTGATTTGTCCTAACTAAGGGGGATAGATTGATTTATTGTTGTACTGGAGCTTAATTGCTCTTATGCTAGCATATTGATTACCTATACAAGTGACTAGGAACCCGGGTTAGGCCAAACCTATGATGGTTCTAAAGCTCAAAGATTGTTGTCATTAAGTTGCTTGTATTGAAGGCTTTCGAGTCTTATTGATTAATTGTATTGTTATGGTTTAGAGTCACATTCATGCATTGCATTCTATTGAACTTATATTATTATGTGATTTGTGGTTTTACTAATCTGTCTTTGGTTGCAGGTTCTATGTACTAGCCCCTAACCCTCACTGAGTTCATTACATGAGCTCACCCCCCTATTATTTTTGTTTTGCAGGGGGAAAGGGAAGAAAAAGGGCACTACTTTATGTGTTTAGTGTTTATGTTTGTTATAGGTATACCCTAGTTCTCTCTTCAGGTTAAGTTAATGAGTATGAATTATTGTGTAATATGGCAATGTCTCCTTGCATGTAGGCAAGCATAATGTGCATTAAGGCACTTGAGGGTCCAGAGGAGGTGTCTTGATGCCTCCTTGTCCTATTTATGTGCATAATATGGTTCTAGATGTATTGTGTAGTAGCTTAAACTAACCTTAAAGTTAGCTAAGTATTCTGTGTACATCTAAGTGATATGTGCACTGGAGTGGATGTTGGTTCTGCATATATTGTGTGCTTGTATGGGAAGAAGAATTAGACTTGGTTATGTATATTTGTGGCTAATGAATGAATGCTAAGCCCTGAGTGTTCTGATTGTGAACTATGCCAGGTACCATTGTTTGTCTGACTTGACTGAGCTAGCTTGTTCATGTTGGTAAAAAGACTTAAGAATGGTAATATTGATGTTGTCCTTGAGAAATTAGATTGCTAAATTAAGATCTGAGTCCAAACACTATACATTGCTATGGGGATACTAGGGGTTAGGCATTGTGTATGTGTTTGTGGGATATCCATCCCATTAATCTTGTATCATTTGACTTGATATTGTTTTCACTTTTATCCTTAATTTTTTGAACATAAATCAAGAAAATTGAAAAATATGAATATTAAAAGTAAGTTACTACATATGAAAATGTTGTAATGATTTAACACGGCTCAAAAAGAAAAATAAAGTAAGAATAGTGAGATAGAAGGAGTATAAAATTAGTACGTATGAGATCACAATTGATCAATGAGTATGTGTGTGTGTATGTGCAGACACATGATACACACACACACACACATGACATGCATGTACATAAATATATGACAATTAAGGTCGGCCGACTAATCCTGTATCCAGTTTGTGTTTAATTTATTTGATATGTGTTTGTCAGTATGTGTTAATTCAGCCAAGGTTATAGTTAACTGTGTAAACATCATATATACGTACGCATGTACATGTAGGTTTGCTTGTGTGTGTACGTTGCAACAACACAATTAAGTAGAATACAAGCTGATGGAAAATGCATGCTCATCTATGTAAAATGTAATTCTCTATACACCCAAACAAATTAATTCAACTTTTAAGAAATTTAATTCAACATTTCCTTGTGCGTTTTCTCCCATCCACAGCTAGCAAAACAGATGATCAAATTCACATGTGGATGCAAATGTGACGGACGTTAGAGTATGTCACGTGTCATGTATGCCGCTTGTAAGTCTAGGGTACAAAGTTTATTAATGAGTCAAGTCAAGTGTGTTCGACTTCCAGCCAACCAAGTTTGATCAAGGTTTAAACTTTAAATACAATTAACCAAAAAAACATGAGTATTATGTGGTTTATTATCCTGAGCAAGCTTCTTGATTCAAACTTTTTCGGATATAGGTCTCAATCTCTATATTCTCTCTGTTATATAAAGGATAAATTGAGTATTAATATTAAGATATGTGTATAGTTTATATTGTTTTTTATAAAAAAATTTGTCCTTGGAACTAAACTCAAATTTTCTTTTTTAATGAGAGTTTAAATAAAAGTTAATTTTTTTAGGTTTGTATGGTAAGAATTTAAATGAGGATTAAAAAATTTGGGAGGTTTTTATAGTGAAAATTTAAATGAAGTAATGAGGCAAATTGAATGTTGATTTTTTTTTTCAAAAAAGAAACAGTTCATCCTTATTTGTATAGTTAAAAAAAAATGCAGTCCATCCTCTCTGTAATGGTGAAATATAATATTAGTGACCATGTATAGTATAAATTAAAGCGTGATTGTGTAATTTGATAGATACATACTAGTCTAATTAGCTAGAGTTGTAATTAATAATCAGAAAATGATAATAAGTTGAGTAATATAATGATAGTCGTGTATGTTATGATACGCACATAACGCTATACGCTAATCATATCAATTAGCTGGCACTGGAAGGCAGGGCACTTGTTCACGATAAATAATTAGTATTCACTAATTGCTCCGCCAATTAAAAGAAAATTAAGTATCCACAATTCGCGTTCACACGCACTTCACTTGCTTGATTCCGGACCTCATCCTACATGCTCTATACTGATTTGGTATATGATAGTTTGTGATTATTTTTCATATGACAGATATATATTACGTCATCCATTCACATGATTTCATAAATTTCAAGTGGACTTAATCTGTGTAAATCTTCAAATTTATTTTAATGTCAAAAAGTAAGGAGAGTTTGTCATATAATTATAACTTTTTTTACATCTCAATCATCTTTTTTTTATTTGTAATTAATTTTGATTCCTCTACCAAGAGGTCCAAGACCCCCTTTTTCTTGTATTTTATTTTTTGAGTCTTGATATCTTATCTTTGGAGATGGGTGCAAGTTTGACTTTCATGCGACACTTTTGACCGTTTCTTTTCCTGTCCTTTCATCATTTCGGTTACCTCATTAACCCCCTTTTTCTCCGCCGCTTCTCTTGCTTCCTCCCCATCTCTCCCTCCCTCCCTCTCTTTATCAAATTTTCTTTTTCACACAATTTTTATTATGCTTCATAGTTCATCCATCCAAAAAAATGATAAATCATATTCTTTTAAATTGTTCAAAAGAAGTTGAATTAGTTCCTTTTTTTTTTTGGGACAATTACCAAAATCCCCTAAGGTTTGGGGTAAATTATAGCTGTGTCCCCCTTTTTTCAGAAACCTACATTTACTCCCTTAACATTTAACTCCATTAATGGCTATTATTAAAGAACAAAGAAAAATGTTCGACTTTGTTCTCCATGTTTTCCTTCTTTAGAACTTTGCCCCCCGGTTTTTAATGATTTTAAGAGAAAACTACCAACCACTCCCCCGAGGTTTGGTCGAACCTACAGTTTTATCCCTCATTTTTTAGAAACCTACACTTACCCGCTCACAAGTTAACTCCATTAATGGCCGTCAATACAAAAAAAAAGGAGAAATTCTTGATTTTGGTCTCCTAACATTCTTTCATAAAAACTTTACACCCCCAACTTCTGAATCTACTGTCCTTCTTCACGACCTGCATCTAACCCTTGACTCGTTCATGGCGAAATTGAAAACTACCATCGCCTCTGTTCATGCTGATTCACCTTCGTCGCCACATAATCTAACTCCACCGTTTACCATCATTGGTCGTTGCTTGCACGGAACCTAAACCAACATAAGGGACAGTAGAAGCAATTTCAAGAGCATAGCAAGCTAAAATGAAAATTCATCCCCTAAAATTTGACAAAAGGCTAGACTCAAGACCTTAAGATCATGAAGGGCTCTAAACTGCAAACAAACCCAGAAGCCACCGAACAAGATCCAATCATCAAACAACAAAATCGTTGTCTTTGCAATTGGGTCGGCATGGTGTTGCCAGAATCGCTTGCCGAATCATGCTCATTTTGTGGAGAATCGAGCAAATGGATCTTACATAAGCACCCACACACATTCAATCCCTAAATTAAGCATCAACCGAGATGGTAACGGTTAACGAAATCATATTCGACTAGGATGATGAGTGGAAGGGCAAGGGCGAATCGGAGTAGGCCGTTAGATTTCTGGGACTCGTCAGAAGACCACCTCTCTTGGACCGACATCGAGGGCCCCTTGATGAGTGCGTTTTGGTCCTGGAAATCGCATAAGAGTAAGAGGAACTTGGAAGTGAATGCCAATTAGGGACTGGAGATCTCCCGCTGTCGGAATCGAACTTGGAGGTGATCTTGAGGGAGAGCCGTCTGCAAACGAAGGGTGGGGGCCAGCGGTGGTTTGGAAGGGGCGAGTATTCGAATTGGGAGAAAGAGCTTATTCGACTATTGGAAAAAGTAGTTGATGAATGTTAGGAGGGTTAAAGCAACGCCATGGGGGAGGAGAGAAAAAAGTAAGTGAGGACAGCATCGGACGTCGTCATGGAAAAAAGAAGAGAAGAGAATCGAAGCACACGGAAGGGGCGAAGCGTTTAGATTTTTTTTCCAAATTAATTAGCTTTATTTGAAAGGGTTTTAATAGTTGGGGGGCAAGTTTTTATAGAAGAAACTTATGAGGGCAAGCTCAGACATTTCTCCTTTTTACGATAACGGTGGATAATGGCGTTAATTTTGAAAGGGTAAGTGCAAGTTTCTGAAAAGTAGGGGATAAAATTGTAGGTTAGACCAAACATTAGGGTGGGTTTTGGTAATTTTTCCTGATTTTAATTGCATTTCTCCAATATCATACCCTAAAGCCTGGCGACGGCGGCGGAGGAGGAGGAGGCGGAGGCGGCGGCGGCGTGAAGATTTGGAAGAATCGAGAAGGAGACGAGGAGGCGCGAACAAACTGGTGGAAATGGGCAGCCACGAATCACTTTGTCACTCCTCCGTCACGGCTGCGATTCGTTTCCTATGCGATTCATTGTCCCAGGCGAATCGAGCTTCCCAGTCGAGTCATGGTGGAGAGGAGGAGACAACGGCATGGTGGCGATGGGCACGACGGTGCGCTGGCAAAATGGCGACGGAATCGAGAGCGTCGGATGGAGTCGCGGCGGACGAGATCACAACGGAATCGCCACCATCCGACTCCTTAGCCGGAGAGCCGAAAAAGGCAGAAAAGAGGGAGGAGGAGGAGGAGAGGAGGCGGAGAGGAGGGAGGAACGACCGGAGAAGGCGCCGGGTAGGAGATAGGGGGTAACCTCGTTAGATTTAGACATTGGGGGGCAAAGTTTTTACAGAAAAAATTAGGAGGGAAAATTCAGTATTTTGCCCTTTTATGTAATGGTCTATGACGGTGTTAAGTTTTTTTGGGGGTAAATGTAGGTTTCTGAAAAAAGAGGGATACAACTGTAGGTTACTCCAAACCTTAGGGGGATTTTGGTAAGTTTTCCTTATTTTTTAGAAAATTCTTAATATTCAATTTACCTTACCACATCCATTTAAACTTTCACCATACAACCCAAAGAATGAGATTTTTCTTTCTTTAATAATCATTTAAACTCCAAGTACTCAAAACTCAAATTAAAAAGTTTTTTTTTCTAAATATGCACCTTAATTCTTGTATGTAGGGAAATGCTTCATCTATTATGAGATGAAGAGAGTATTTTAGAGTGGAACTAGAGATGATTAGTTTTATGGAAACTTATCCGTTATATGCCATTGCCTAAAAAAAATGTACTGTAATTTTAACTGTCTACGTTGGTTTGATAGCTCTTTTTTTTCTCTCTGCCTTGTAAAGCTTATCCAATTCACTATTTATAATAATTAATTAATAATTTTTTAAAAAAATTCCTATAAAAATATAATATTTTTATATGAAAATAGTATCTTATATACTCTAGTTTATAAAGATAATTTTTTAAAATTTTTTACAATGTAAATTAATATAAATATATTTAAATCCAACTTTGATAAAAAAAAAAAAAAAAAAGATAAAAACACCATCCTTTACAGAATAGAAGTACGCAGGTTGAAGCATTTACCTAAAATCGCTTCAATTTTTTGAGGTGCACATTAGTTGGAAACGATTTTTTATGACCACTTTAAATATCACTTTCAGATAATGTAAAATTGAATCCTAAACCTCTCCCCCCTCTCGCCGTCTTTGGTTCTCGACCCGCTCTTTTTTCGCTCTCAGTCTCTATGATTCTCGTTGTTAACCCCGGCCTCCACTAATGCCTCATTGTCAACCTTGATTTAGTTGCTTAGCACCACCCATTACTCACTTATTCACTTCTTTGATACTCATAAGCCCGTAGTTCATTGCAGGCCTATCAACAAAGATATAAATCTTTTATAGTAAAGACATTTATATTAGAAAATATTAAAAAATTATAAATTTCAAACTGAGTGATGATCAAATTAAAAGTTTTGAAAAACTTTAATGGTTTCAAAGTTATTGATAATCATCTGTTTTGCAATTTAAGCATAAAATGAGTTCAAGATTATAACTCATGCAAGTTTGGAGGCCTATAACAGTAAAACATGAAAATCAAAATTTTATAATTTCTTTTGTGTGATTTTAAACTCATGTAAGTTTGGAGGCCTATAACAGTAAATTTTAAAAATCAAAATTTTATAATATCTTTTGTGTTATTTCAAACTCATGTAAGTTTGGAGGTCTGTAACAGTAAAACATAAAATCAAAATTTTATAATATCCTGATTTCAAAGTTTGAGGAGAAAAGATGTCATCATACACAAAACAAAGAAGAATAAATGTGTTAACCCAACAAAAAAACAAGGAAAAAAACTTGTAGCAGGGCATTGTCCTTAACGTTACTTTCAATCTTAGAGATTTACACCAAATTCGTTTTAATTTAAATAAATTGACTTCAAATGATTTATTTTTATTCCTATTTCTTTTCCAGCTGAAACTAATTTTAATTAAAAATTAATATTATGTAACTATAATAATCTATTAAAAAATATAATTTTTATAATTTTACTAAATTTTTATGAATTTTTCTATTGAAGACATTAAAATTATACAAATTTAATAATATTATGAAAATTTGCTTTTAAATGGATTATTATATTTACATAATATTAACTTTTAAATAAAATTAATTTTAGGTAAAAAAGATGTAAAAGTTAAAATAAATCAATTAAAACAAATTGGTTCTTATAATTATATTGTAGAATAGAAAGAAAATTTCTTGCTTGTATTCAGCTCAGCTGGAGTACCATTTTTCTCCCTCCACTTGGTCGTATGTATGTAATTATTTATAAAATGTAAACGAAAACAAATGGGCCGGCTGCCGCCTGCCGGTCGAATTCTCAGCGACGGAAAAATTAGCAGAATAACATAGAAAAAGCAGAGAAATGGAGGAAAAACTATGAAGGAGTAATAACTGCCGTTGAGATGCAGCCTGCAAGAGAGGGGATGGTAGTACCGCTACTGCATAGCGAGCTGGACTCATCTCCCTACTCCATGGAACACACTACACAGTACATTAAACCCCGATTATATCTCCATCTAATTTCTAACGCTGGATCGGATCGACCCAATTTGTATTTACATGAGAAACCATCGGAAAATTAAGTTAACTAACTCGAAGAAAATGAACCAAGTGCTAAGAGCAGTCATGAAGGAGGTCGTGAAGGTTGCAGGAGTCGGCGCCGAGGCGGAGGGCCTCCATGACGCGCTCGAAGACGAGGACGTGGCAGGGGATGTGGAGAACGCCCTTCTGGTCGTAGCCGTACTCCTGGGCGGATCGGTTGAGGAGGCCCACGAAGACGGGGTGGTTGAGCAGCTCGGCACTGACGACGAAGCGCTCCAAGTCGTCTCCCACGTAAACGGGAACGTGGCCGTCGGGGACTGATCTGCGGCGGCCGAGCTTACGGCCCCGGCCGGAGGAGTCGGATCGGAGGAGGCTGTACTGGGAGGAGGCATCGGCCACGCGGGAGAGGCGGCGGATCAGTTGCTTCATATCGGATTGGATGGGATCTGATAGGTAGAGAGGTGGTTAGATCTGCCTCTCTCTGCTGTTGAATTCTGGTTTGTTTGAAGAAACAAGGAGTAGAAGAGGGAGGAGAGGAAAGAGAAAGGAGAGTTTAATGTTTTCCGGTTAAGAAAATAGAATTGGAGAGAAGGAAATGGGATCCATGTGTGTGTATGAGGTGTCTGTATTATATATACATCCATTACATAACATATGACCATAGAAATGGAAATAAGAAATTAATTAAAGAAATAAAGAGAAAGAGAGAGTGATGGGGAAACGTAAACAAAGAAAGGGGCGCACATAGAAAGGTGGTGATGAACTGATGATGAGAGAGAGAGAGAGAGAGAGAAGGACAGGCAGTAGTACTTGGCAGGTACAATTGGTCACCCCTTTTATATTCTCCTCCATTCTTATAGTTATTCCTAATCCTCTCCCAGTTCTTTTTAGGCTAAAATATCCTTTCAGCCCTTAAACTCAGTTGACTAAGATATTTAACCCCCTGAACTTGACCTCAGCCCAACTCAGCCCCTAAACTTGTGTGTGGGTCAGTCAGCCCCTTTGACATGCATATGTCATAATGTGATTTCAAAACATGTAACACCGTTCGTCCTCTAAGATTTGGTGACACATAAAAATCTTTAGGATTAGAATTACAATATCAAATGAATTATAGGAAGTACATCTCTAATTGCTTTGTGCAAATAATAAGAGAAGGAAAAACTATAAATCGCATCCCAAACTTTAAGTTCTTTCACCAATATACCCTGATTTTATGAACTTTACAACTAAGCCATCATCCTCATCAACAACCTTCAGCTTCCGACACCAGAATGGTGAAGTCCGACGGCACCATTTCTCCGATACACCCATTTCTTTATCCAATTGCTTCCTAACTTGGAATTTCCTTCTTTTGCTCACCAGAATTGCCCTATATCTAATCGGGATCCAAATTTAAGCCCCATATTTTCTAGCTCTATTACTCATTGAGTCTATTAGTGTGGATTCATATGTTTCTTGTGACAACGACAACGACAAAACAAGCATGCATGGTTTTGAAAAGAATTCGGTCTGCAATTTCTGTTGTTGCCAACAAAGATTTTCCTCAATTGGGTCTGTTGAATTTGTTCAAGGTTTACGATTCCTGTTGTTTCCAACAAAGAATCGGGTTTGCGATTCCTGTTGTTGCTTCTTTCAATTGCACGATGATGTTGCAGTGACTGAGCAATACGCCTCCTCAAAATTCTTGCACTATCCTATTGAGCAATAGGATGACTAATCGAACCATTAAAATCTGATAATCATAGAATAGGATATCCAAATTCACATATGAAGAAGGTAGAAATTGTCAATTTTCCGGTGTTTTTCGTCACAGTGCAAAAAGAGGGTGAACAACATTAGGTCACATGACTGTATGTGTGGGTCAAAGGAGTTGATTGAGCCACTTCACCAAATTTAGGGGCTGAGTTAGCCCGAGTTGAAGTTTAGGAATAAATATCTTAGTCAACTGAATTCAGGGGCTGAATGAATATTTTGGCCTACTTTTTACAAGTATTTTCTGCCTTTATGCTCTTTCTTTTTCTTGCCCATGTCTATCCTCACCGCACCGTTTCCCATGACACTCTCGAGTCGCGCACTCCTCCGCTCCGCTGGGGTCCAATCCAACTCAAACTCCTCTCCTACGTACGGAATCTTTGACTCTTTAATTTCCAGGCCCAACTCTTTTGGCGCATATCATGGATTAAATATCCACAATAAAGCAACCAATTCAACTCACATTTATCCACCATCTCATCTATTCTCAATTTACTAACTCATCCTTTTTCCTATGCCAAAAACTCACTAAAATTTTTTCTTAATTTAAGATCACTTCATTCCTCATCATTAAGCCAGATCACCCGATAAAATGGCAAGAAAGATGGGATAGCTGTGAGTTTCTAGAACCTCATATTCAAAGACGGAGCCAATAGGGGCTAGGGGTACTTAGCCCCTGAGTTTTTACAGAATATATATATATGTTATAGGATAAAACGTATATAATCTTTTTTTTCTCTTTCATAGCCTCTTATAATTCTTTTAGCAAATATTTTTTAATAATTTTAAGTAATGAAAGTAACACTCAAATTTGACAATTTTATCTCTTTTTGACATTCTCCATAAATATACTTGATTTTTTTTACTAATATTAAAAAAGTCTAATATGAAATAATTAGTTTTATCATCTTAATAAAAAATTAATTATCTTATATCTTTAAAATATTTGAAAATGTAAGAAGATGACTTTATATTTTCTTCTTGTTTGTTCTACATCAACATCCTCACCCTCTCTCTTCAAACTTTTTCTTGTTTATACAAGCTAATATTTTTTTTCTTTTTGCAAGAATTGAAACATAAAAGGTTAATTATTTTAATTGTTTTCTATTTCAACAGATAATTTGATAGTCTTTCTTTTAGTAATTCTTATGCATAATTCATTCACGAAGTTTTCTAACTATCAATTTTTATACCTATGACAAATAATGTATTAAATTTTAGTTTTTTTATCATGGATCATTTTAAATTTATTTTATTTTCTCATTTGAAAATAATAATTTATTTATTATTTATTTTAGTTGGACCATTTCTTAGTCAATTTTTGTGTTTATTTCTTAGGTTGCATTTGGTGAAAATTATTTATAAATAATTATTAGTGATTGTTTTATGTATGTAGATTATTTGCTCAGCTTGTATGCACCAATCATGGCTACACACTTTAAAAACCCAAAAAATCACTTTTAAAACATTTTTTTTCACAAAAGACAATGTTTTTTTTATTTTTTAAAGCTGGGTATGAAAAAAAAGTCCATCAAAATATTTTTTTTAAAAAAATATGACTCAAGTGAGTATTAGATAAGCAGGATATTGACTTTCAAATGAATATTGAATATAAAAAAAATTAAAAATAAAAATTATTGTGTGGGTTTGATTCCAGACTCTAAATCTGAGTTTAATTTAATTTGTATCATGATTTGATTTGGTTTAGTATAGAACTAAGTGCTTAATGTATGGGTTTGGAAAGTGGAATTTATGTTGTACGAAATTGAGATATATATATATAGAGTTCCTGTTGTTCAAGTAGTGTGAGGATTGAAAGTATGTAAACGATGTTGAAATTGACTGGAACCGAAATAATACCGTTTGGAAGTGTGATATATATAGGTTAGTATAAATCTTGGAGTTAGGTAGTCTGAAACTGCAGTTATACAGCTTGGATCCAGAGTTCGAAATCCTGGAATTGACCTCTGTTTGTATGGAACGTGTATGTGCTTAAATGAAATAAAAGTGATATTAGTGGAATTCAATTACTCCATCTCTGAATTGTGCATAAACCGAAATTGGAATGTTTACAACTGAAATGGGTGATAGGATTTTTTCCTACTTGGTTTATGTGGTTAAACTTGCAAGAGTCGGTGTTCTGATACTAAATGGGTTTTGAGGTAACCCAATAACAAAATCTTTGTAAATCGAGGTTTTAAACTTGATACATGGTATTGTTATTAGCCAAACCTTTTACTAAGATTTTCGAAGAATTGCCTAATAATTATATCTTCAAGACCAACAACAGCCCAATATTCCAAATTCATTTTCTTCTATGTTTAGAATAGCTGACCCATTCAGGATGCTTGGAATAATTAGAATTAGAAGTGCAAATAGCTAGGTTGAATGCCAAGCGGCAAGGGAAGTTAATAAACGTCACATGAAGAACTAACTTGCATAATATTCACTGGAAAGTTTAAGTTATGTTGACTTAAACTTAAAGAACAAATTTGTGCAATTAGATTACCTAAGTTGAGAGACAAATGGCGCATTTTTTCCTGTTGCTTGTGTCTTCAGTAGTAGAATGTCGAAAAATAAGATGTACTATCTTAGTTTTTCATAACAAAATAATGTGCCCTTAAAGTCAATTAATGCTGATTCGGGTACTTTCCAATTTGTGAAAAGGTAATTTGGTATTTAGATGTGGACAATTTTTTAATTTTTTTCTTTTTAATATATTTTTTATAAAAGTTCAAGTTGACAGTTTGTTTTAAGGATATGAAAATTTATATTTTTTAAATTTTTAAAAAACTCACATTACAAAATAAAAAAACAAATTAGATTTTTTTCATTGTAAACATAAATTTTCCAAAATTTAAAAAATAAGATTTCCACATTGTTAAGACATATTATATACTCAAACAAACCGCTATTAAAGAAAAATTGGAAAAAAAATATGAAACGAATTTTTCCTCAATTAAATACCACATAAGTATTTTCCTTTCCTCTATAATTATTACACTATACTTCTAAAAGTCAACATTGGTACTGTTGGATAAATAGTAACTCAGTTTTTGGCTTATTAAGCCCAGTTGGTTTTGGATCATGATTCAGCAAATTTTATTTTTTTTTGCTTTCAATTTTTTTTTTTTTTTGGTTTTTTAAGGATATGATTTTCTTTTTTTTTTTTAGTTTTCTCTCATTTCGTAAAGTGCTTGCTTTTATGAGGGTCTAGGTTGTAATTTTCCTTGTTTTCGTTTGTCTCACATTTTTTTTTCGGTTAAAATGCAATTTCATTCCCTAACTTTCTAATTTTTTCTTTTTTGGACCAAATTATGTCTGTGTGACATTTTAGTCCTTAAATTTTATAACTATTTAATTAAATCTTCTATTCGTTCTCTTGGCCCCCAAGTTTTTTTGTTGTTGTTTTTATGCACTATCTTCTAAAATAAGACATTGGTGACCATAATTTGTTTATTCCTTAATTAAATTTTATTTATTTTTTAGTTAAACTATTTTTTATCGTCATTAAGTCAATTGTTAAATCCTTAATGCCTAAAGTTTTTCCATTGTTTTGTCTTGATCCTAACTTTTTTTTTATTAATTTTATTTATTTTTGTTTTCTAAAATAAAGCTTTAATCATTATTTCTATCATTATTGATTATTAAGACTTATAGCATCAATTATGTATTTCAAGCTCTATAATTTAATAAAGCAATTTGGTCCATAATTGTTAAATTTGAGAGTAAATTTTTCTAAATAAATTTTTTATCGATGTTAAAAATATGATTTTTTGTTAATAGGAGATGAAAAATTTTATTAAATTGTTTTCAATTAACATACCAAATATGCATTGTTTCAAAGCATATAACATATTATGTGTCACATTGTTATTATTCAAATTTATTATAAAAAATATCCACTACAATATGCAGGTCACCACACCTATCAATTTGTTCTCTTTTTCTCTAATTTTTTTTCTCATTTTTTATTGTCTTCTAAATTAAAATATTGGTAACCATGATTTGTTTCTTATATGTTTCTAGTAGTAGCATTTTTTACTCCAACCTTCATCTAGCAAAGTGTGAATATTATTTTGTTCCAAAATTACAATGGCTGAAACTTGAAAGCATATTTTTTTGTTATATCAAGTTTCTACATTTTTCCATGAATTTATGCAATGATCATATGAACTACTACAACGTGTGGCTTCCATGCACCTCGTATTATATTCTAAAGAAGGAATGGATTTTACTGTTCATCTACAATAGATGAACAATACATCTTTTTTTTTTTTTTTTGTCCTTTCTTTTTCCCTTTTTCAGATGCGATTTACTCTTTTATTAATTTGATCCTCTTTTAGCAAGGCGTTCACCTTTGTGAGGGCCAATGTTGCAATTTTCCCGGTTTTAAGTCTGTTTCACATTTATTTCGGTAAAAATACAGTTTTAGTCCCTAATTTTTTAATTTTTTCATTTTAGGCCCTGAGTTACATTTGGGTTACATTTTGGCCCCTAAATTTTATAACTATTTAATTAGATCTTCTGTTTGCTCTTTTGATCCCCTAAACTTTTTCTTTTGTTGTTTTATGTATTATCTTCTAAAATAAGACATTAATGATCATAATTTATTTATTTTTTAGTTAAACCATTTTTTATCTTTATTAAGTCAATTATTTCTCTCTTTGCATTTATAAAACAGAAAGAAACTAGGGTTATAATTAAAAACAAAACAAAACCAAGCCAAAAGTAAGTAAGTTATAATGATTAATATAAACACATCTTCATTTAGCTATTCTATATATTTACAATTATCTATACTTGGATTTTTTTTAATGTCAAAGTATGTCTTATCTTTTTATATTGTTCCATCAATGACTTGCATTATTACATAGGTCTCCATATACCTTACTTACTTTTAGAAGAGACAAGTGTTTGTACTATTAATCTATGGTGAATTTCATTGTACATTAACAGTGTCTTTTTCCCCCCTTTTCTTGGATGCTATTAACTTTTTTTTTTCAATTTGATCTCTTTTTCATGAGACACTTGCCTTTTTTAGAACATGTGTCACAGTTTTGTATTTTTAGTCTGTTTCATGTTTTGTTTTGATTAAAACTTGATTTCAATCCCTAAATTTTCACTCGTTCTGAAGTTAGTCCCCAAGTTTTGTCTATGTTCCATTTTGGTCCCCAAATTTAATAAATATTGAACTAGATTTTTTCTATTTGCTCTCTTAGTCACCAAACTATTTTTGTTGTTTTTTATATACTTTCTTTTAAACTAAGACATTAGTCACCATAATTTGTTTATTTTTTTGTTAAATCATTTTTTTGAATTTATTAAATCAATTATTAAACCTTTAATACTTTATTGACATAAGTTCAATACAATTTTATATTTTGATCATTTTTTTCATTATTGATGATTGAATTTTTCCGCATCAATTATTTACTTTAAGGTCTATAATTTAGCAAAATAATTTGGTCAATAATTCCTTAAATTTATAGTAAAATTTTCTAGATAATTTTTTTATTGATTTTAAAAGTTAGAGTTTGAATTAATAGGAGATGAAAAGTTTAAGTAAATTCATTTTTAATAATAAAGAAAATATGTATAGACTCAAAGCACACACAATTTTTTGTTTCACAGTATTATATTTTGATGATAACTAATCATATTAATGATAAGGATATAATGTGAAGAAAACTCAACTCAAAATTAAAATAAAGTAAAATTTTAGTTGATTAATGTGAATTTATGGCTGAAAACTTTTTAATTACTTATAATAAAAATTTATTTTATTCTAAAATTTATCGAATTAAATCCACGCAACAACGTGTGGGTTATCAGAACCTTATCTATACTATAAAATATCTTCTTTTTTGTATATTTGTGAAGATATTTTTGTATAAAAAGAAGAAAATAGAAAGAGAGAGAGAGAGAGAAGCAAGACGTATGGTTTAAAATGTTAGACGTAAACCGTAATGCATTTCTACTTGATGAGTAGGACCTGTATGTGCCTGGATTAATTTTAGGCTAGAGTTTCAAATTTTATTGGTTTTACAAAGAAGGACCTATGGTTTAAAACAAAACAATCATGTTGGCCCTGATACCAAAATGCCCAAATAGTTGTAATACGTTCAAACACAAACAAGCATAAACTATTAACGCACATAACAAGCATGAACATGAACTAGAAATGCATTCATGTGATTTATTTTTTTAAAATACAAACTTATAGATAACTGGTGAAAAGTAGTTTACCACACGTAGATGAAGAAAAATGGGATAATTACAAGCTTGAATTGTTGAGGAAGAAGACTGAGCTTCAATAGGATTGACATCACTATGATACAGGTACAAGCATACCACTTAAACACTAAATGATAAAATGGAAACTTTGAAGTAAAGAAAGACGTCCATGACACGAACTACAAGAGAGAGAGAGAGAGAGAGAAAGAAAGAAATACAAACTCATCGAATGCCTAAGGCTCTGGGAAAACACTCCTTAATAAGCAAAGACTCTGGGCCTTGGTGATAAGGCTTAGCAATTCTTTTTGAATCAATGAGAAATGGAATATAAGACCATTAAGTTGGTAGCTATATGGTATTCTAATAATTTTGGCTGGTGGACAACTTTAATAATTATGGGCAGCTGACAGGTTGGTAGACTGCTTCTTTTGTTGGTTTATGTCAACACTTACTTTTTTCACATGGAAGTAAATGCACTGATTTAAAGATGCCTTTACTGGGTCCCTACTAAGCTATTCTTGTCGGATGAAGATCCGAGGTTCTCTTAGCTTTTCTGAATGAGTTGTTTCTGTGCAGACTTCAAAATTCATTCTTTCATCATGGAGATAAAAATTTCACTATCTTTAAATTTACCTCATTGACAAAATTTATTAAGCATGATATCAAAAATATCTTTATTTGGATTTTTTTCTTCATCAATTATATCAATTTTATGAAATGTAATATTCTCGGGCAAATATTGATCAAGGACACATTTGTCCCTACCATTTTCATTCCTAAATAGGTTCTAGGCAAAAAGTAAAGTAGGTGTCATAATCCATTTCTTGTTTCACATAATTTCTTATTTCTCATAATGCAATTTGAGGATCCAAAAAATATGATTCATAAACACAAAGAAGGAGTTTGGAGTGGCACTTTTGGCCTTTCTTGTAGAATTGTTCTTGGAACATACAAAATCCTTCAAAGCACTTTATGACTTGTTCTGAGAAAGGGTATCTAAAAAGGCTATTTTGAAAGTACCAGTTATAGAATCAGATAAGGAATTTTCTTTGTTTGGTCTTAAATATAAGTATCCATGAATGTTGATAGTCTCTATTTTGAATATGGAAAACTTCATCTGAGGCTTTGATATAGCCCTAATATGAGAATAACATATTATCATATTTTCCTCGGGTCAATATACTTTTTCTTCCTGATGGAACTCCTTATTATTCAAATATCCAAACTTTTAAAACTTTAAAAAAGAAATTCCAGATTCTGGAAGATATTTTTCCAAGGACTCATCATCACTACTTTTAGGATTAATGATGATCTTAGTTTTTATGGGTTTATGTTCTATTTAAATAGAACCGTTCCCATGAAGAATTAATTCAAGGAATGAAGAATTCTTTAATGGCTAAAACTTTCATTGGAGATTCTGGTGGTTTAGCCAGTACTTTTCTACCAGTTCTCTGACTGAAAGATTCTTAAAGTCTTTATCTCATAAAAAATAAGACATTTTCTTCTTAATTTCTTAGCATGCAGTTGGTATACTCAAACTGTGCATTGAGATTTTTTTAGACTTTTGAGACATGGAAGGAATGTTTTTTTTTATTGTTTTCTTGGAAATTTCTTTAAAATTTTTTGTAGATTCTTCTTTCCTGTAAAAGTAATAGTTCATCATTATCATTCCAAAAATTTATTTTCTCAGAGAGATTTCCTTCAAATTTATTCTAAGAGGATGATTCACCTTCCTTAGGGATTTCTAAATGTACATGATGCTGAGCTAAGATAGCCTTAGTCATGTCTGCATCCAGTTCCATATCTGATAGCCGAAGGGTTGTCGCCTCTATCTGGCCGAACTCCCTGCCGGGAGAACGGTCTGGAAAGTTGGTGTTACCCAAGGAAAGGTGGAATCACACACCTCGGAAGCAAAGCCGAAGATCCCGAGCTCGGGACGTCAGGAGACTTGAGGATACTATTAGCCCCCCGGAGGTACTAAACAGATCGCCTTCGGAGAAGAAATACCTGCTAGTGCAAGCCGAAGAAGATCCCCCGAAGGCCGAACCCCTGAATTAGGGAAAACCCGAACTGCGAGCATATTTCCCGAAGGGGCATCGTCCGTACCAAAGGACGACCTCGGCCAGGGACCTCGGGAGTACGGCAGGAGCATTTAAGGAGCCTCTAACATGCCGCCCACAGACGCTACATGTCACCTCAAACGGCGATTTGACACGCCGACGCCGTCCAGGTCTTGTCACGACCTGTCTCGGTTCGAGACTCAAGGAGCCTGCCACCGGCTACTCGCCCCCTAAGCCCAGAAACTCAGAGAACATCCGACCAAACACGTGTCGTCATCTGAACGGGCTGGGCTTCTCTATAAATACCAGGGAACAAACCCTGGCAAAGGGTTGGACTCCTCATCCTTGAGAAAATACAGGCAAGTCCGCCAAAAACTCTAGTGTTTCCCTCTTTACCTTCTCAGGAAACTGACTTGGGCGTCGGAGGCTCCTCCCCGGAAAAGCACCCCGGGGACCTCCTAACCCTCTTCTTTGAGTTTTTCAGGCACGTTCCCCTGAGAAACCTCAACTCCAGACGCTCTCCCTCATAGGAAGTCCTCCCGGAAGTCACCATGCCTTCCAATGAAGGTGTCTATGGGCATCATTTGGCGCCGTCTGTGGGAACACATCCTCGAGTCGCCGTCGTTGAGACTCGACATTCTAAGGACAAGGGACTCCCGAGGTCTCCGTCCGCGCCTGAAGTCCAACCGGCCACTGAGCAAGCCCTCCCAGGGACTTCCACGCCTGAGGAAAAGTGCCCTCTGGTCATAACCATGAGCTTTCTGCGCTACTTTCAACGTTCTGTCGTGGCTGAAATGACACAACAGATAGACCGAAGGTGGCCGCAACAAGCTCAAGCCCAAAGGCCCCCTTCGCCAACACACCCTCGGGAAAAAAGCCCCAAACCAACTCATCGTAGTTCGGGATCCGGAGACCCATAAGAGGAGTCTTCAACAGAAAACATGCCCCTCGGGGCACGGCTCGTGGGACAAGCGGGGTCAAGGCGACCCAAAATCACACACAGGAGGAGCCAGTCGCCTAAGGCGAGGTCCCCATCCCCTCAGCGCCGAACTCGCTCCTCGAAGAGGCACCGACAATCCCCCCTGCCAGATGAAGAACCTAGCGCCACGGCCCTTATGGAGAAAATATTAGCAAGGCTGGACAGGGTGGAAAAACAGGTAGCCCGCAAACCCGTCTGGGCTAGACTGTCGGGAACCTTCTGCGAAGATAAGTCCCCATTCATCCAGGCCGTAGTTGAGGCAGCCATGCCAGGCGACTTCAGAGTACCTCGGCTGGAGATTTATGATGGCCGCACTGATCCACAGGCCCATCTGACCAAGTACAGACGCAGCATGATAATGCACGGTGCTGACAACGCTACCATGTGCAAATGCTTCGAAGTCACCCTTACGGGACCGGCAACTGCGTGGTACAATTCATTGGCTCCAAGAACCATCACTGAGTTCCAGGAGTTGTCCACGGCTTTCACGCAGCAGTTTATTGGAAGCCGACCGACGGCGAAGATGCCTGTCCAAATGTTCGACATAGAACAAAGGAACGGAGAGACCATACGCGACTATGTCAAAAGGTTCAACAGGGAAGCTTTGAGCGTCCCGGACTTCCGACCCGAAATACGCATCCTTGCCATGACGGGGGGCCTTCGGAGGGACTCACAGCTGTTTTACGAGTTCTCTAAGGACCCCCTGGACACCTTCGGTGAATTTTACCAGAGGGCCGAACAGCACATGACTGCCGAGGAGCTCAGAATGGGTGGGCTAAAGTCCGATCACGCCCACGTCGAAGGCTCCAGCCAGCAAACTCGGCATCCGACTGAACAGACAGGCCGAGGTCGGAGACTGAGGGGAAGGAAACTCCCAATTTTCACACCCCTGAACACCACACGGACAAACATCCTCATGACGATGGAAAGGCAGGGGACGCAGATTCGGCGGCCAAGGGCCATGACCGCTGACAATAAGAAAAACATAAAGAAGTTCTGCCAGTTTCATCGCGATCACGGCCACGACATCGAAGACTGCTTCCAACTGAAGAAGTACATTGAGTCGCTAATAAAACTGGGCCAACTTCGACGATATCTGCAGATGCCTTCTCCGAAAGGAAGAAAAGATGAGGAAGAAAAGGCCGAGGATGAGGATTACGACTCCGACAGGCGAAGGAACCGAAGTCCCAAAAGGCGTCCTCCACCTCCGGCCGGGGTAATTCAGACAATCACGACAGGGATCCCATCCTCAGAAAGAAAAAGGAAGGTCAGAGAGATAGCAGTCATGGGATATCAGAGTCCGGCAAAGAAACTGGCCCGAAAGAACGGATCCACCGTCATTTTTCCCCATGACGATCCACTGCTGATCATGGCAAGGATAGGAAACTAGGACGTCAAGAGAGTGCTGCTCGATGATGGGTCGAACGCTGACGTCCTATTTTCACACCTACTGCCGAACTTGGGCATATCCAGCAGCGAGCTTAAGCCCGTCACCTCGCCTACCTTCGAGGTCGGACCGTCCGAACTACCTGTCCTCGGATGGATCGATCTCCCCTTGATGATGAAAGGCACTTCGGTGGACAGGACTGCTGAATTATACGCCTCCACGATGGATAGGTTCATTGTCATGGATGTCCCTTCATCCTACAACGCCATCCTCGGAAGGCAGACACAGGGAAATCTGCACATTCGCCCTGATGTGAAGTACTTGACTATCACTTTTGCCACCAAGGATGGACATGTAGAGATCTTCATAAATCAAGGCGAAGTAAGGAGGGTGTTCGTCAAAGCACGAAAAGCTCCAGCAAACAACTTCGCACAAACAATAGAGGCAAAGGCACCAGAGAAAGGCAAGGAAGAAGATCCCGCGAAAGCAGAAATGGAAACAGTAGAACTTGTCCCAGGTCAATCTACCCGAATAGGGAAGAGCTTGGCCGAAGGTGACAAGAAAAAACTTGTATCTTTTCTACTGGAAAATAAAGATCTCTTTGCCTACTCGCCGAAAAATATGCCAGGGGTGAACCCTGGCGTAATACAGCATAGCCTCAAAGTAAGTCCGGAAGCAAAGCCTGTCCGGCAAAAGAAACGGGGCATCTCAGCTCATAAAAATAACTTCGTCAAAACTGAAGTCCAGCGCCTGCTAGACGCTAAGGTTATCAGGGAGGTCAAGTACCCCGAGTGGCTAAGCAACGTGGTCATTGCCACAAAAGAAGGCAGCAGTAAGCTCCGAATGTGCATCGACTTCAGAAACTTGAACGATGCTTGCCCAAAAGACTCATACCCCCTCCCACCAATAGACCAATTGGTAGACTAGACTGCCGAATACAGACTCCTAAGCTTTCTAGACGCCTTCAGTGGTTACCATCAAATAAGGATGGACCCCGAAGATGAGGAAAAAACCGTCTTCATCACCGAGGGGGGAACATACTGTTACGTCATGATGCCCTTCGGGCTCAAAAACGCAAGAGCCACCTACCAAAGATTGATGAACAAGGTCTTTAAAGACCAAATAGGGAGAAACATGGAAGTGTATGTCGACGACATGATAGTCAAAAGCAAGCTGCCTGAAAAACATGTCATGGATCTTAAGGAGACTTTTCACCAGCTCAGAGCCTTCGGGATCCGTCTCAATCCCGAAAAATGCATCTTTGGTGTGACCTCGGGAAAATTATTGGGGTACATGGTATCCGAAAGAGGCATTGATGCCAACCCAGAAAAAATTAAGACTCTGCTCGAGTTTCGAACTCCCGCCACAATAAAAGATATGCAGAGACTCACTGGAAGGATAACCTCCCTCAGTAGGTTTATTTCCAGATACGGGGATCGATGTCGGCCATTCTTCAAAGTCCTCACAAAGGCAGCAAAAAAGGAGGACAACCTCGGAGGTGATGACCATCCCTGGGGTGAAGATTGCCAAAAGGCCTGGGAAGAACTGAAAATCTATTTGGCCAGCCTGCATACTCTGCAACAACCTCGCGAAGGAGAGCCTCTCGTGCTATACCTCGCCGTCACAGAAAAAGCTGTGAGTCAGTCCTTGTAAAAGAAGAGGGGCCAAAGCAATGGCCGGTCTATTACGTGAGCAAATCCCTGCATGGCGCCGAAGTCAGGTATCCTTTGTTGCAAAAAGCTATATATGCCTTGGTGCTAGCAGGGAGAAGACTACGACCACACTTTCAGGCTCACCCCATCATCGTCCGAAGTAGTCTACCACTACGGGACGTCATGAGGAAAGTTGATCATTCTGGAAGACTCTCTAAGTGGTGTATAGAACTTGGCAAGCACGACATCGCTTATGAACCTCGGAAGGCCATAAAAGTTCAAGCACTGGCAGACTTCATTGTCGAAGTACCCACCACCGAGGATAGCCACCCATACCTAGACAAAGGCGATCCAGAATGGACCTTGCATGTTGACGGAGCCTCGGCGTCCGAACACCAGGGAGCTGGGGGTAATTGTCAGAGGCCCTGAAGGCCTAGAGGTAATGAAGGCCATCAAGTTCGGCTTCAACGTCACTAATAATGTGGCTGAGTATGAAGCCCTCATAGCGGGATTGCGCCTAGCAAAAAACTTAAAGGCCCACAGCGATTCCCAGCTAGTGATCCGACAGACGGCAGAAGACTATGGGGCAAAGGACCCAACCTTGGCAAAATACCATGAGCTGGTAGCAAAACTCATCCAAGAGTTTGACGCCGTACGGATTGAGAACATACCCCGAAGAAATAACACCGAGGCAGATTGCTTGGCAAAATCAAAAACATACACCGAGGTGCTGGACCATTCGAGCATCGTAGTGCTGAGCATAGTAACCTCGGGAAAAGGTTGGAAAGACCCAATAAAAAGGTATCTCGCAGAAAATGTGCTCCCCGAATACCCCGGCGACGCTGCAAAGTTGCGAAGACGCTCAGAATGATTCTTCCTAATCGGTGAAGAGTTATATCGGCAGGGATACGCAAATCCGCTGCAAAGGTGTGTGGACGAGAAGGATACTGAAATGATCCTCGAAGAAGTCCATGAAGGCATTTGTGGTTCGCACATCGGAACCGACGCCCTTGCAGCAGTAATACTTCGCCAAGGATACTTCTGGCCTACCCTGAGAAAGGACGCAAGGCAGTTCGTCTGGAAATGCGGTAGTTGCCAGAGACACGCGAATATCCAGAGGACACCCTCGGAAATGGTAACTTCGGCTGACTATCCCTGGCCCTTCGCAGTCTGGGGCATAGACCTCATTGGGCCGCTCCCCACAGCGCCTGGAGGCGTAAAATTCTGCGTGGTAGCAGTAGACTATTTCTCCAAATGGGTTGAGGCAGAACCACTAGCGACTATCTCGGCAAAAGAATTGCAGAAGTTCGTGTGGAAGAACATCGTATGCAGATTTGGCATATCGAGGGTGCTAGTAGCCGACAATGGATCCCAGTTCATAGACAAAGGATTCCAGGAATTTATCAGCAACCTTGGAATAAAGATGCACTTCGCCCCAGTAGCTCACCCCCAAAGCAATGGGCAGGTAGAAGTATCTAATAGGACCATGAAAGATGGTCTGAAAAAGAGACTGGGGGAAGCAAAAGGGAAATGGCCAGGAGAACTCCAAAGCGTATTATGGAGCTACCGAACAACACCCCGAAGAGCCACAGGGGAAACGCCTTTTTTGCTAGTCTTCGGTATAGAGGCCATTATTCCAATCGAGGTAGTACGACCATCAGTACGGGTGCAAGTGTTCGATGAAAGTGTAAACGACCTCAGCCTAAGAACAAAGCTTGACCTCGTCGGTGAACATAGAGAAATAGCCGAGCTGAGAAGAAAAGCTTTTCAGCAAAGAGTGGCCGCGACCATAAATTTATGAGCCAGGCCAAAAGGGATCAAGAAGGGAGACCTCGTACTCCGAAAGGCTGACTTCGCACCCCGAAGGCCATCCCACGGAGTACTTCGCGCGAATTGGGAAGGACCTTATCTGGTTCTTGCCGAAGTACGAAAAGGCGTGTACAGACTCGGCGACGCCGATGGCATAGAATTAAAAAATACTTGGCATTCAGATGCCTTGAAAAAATTCTATGCTTAAGGCTTCGTGGAAGAATTGTGTTGTACAAATTAGAGAAATATTCTAAGTACAAAAGTTTCTTAGAGAAATTCTTGAAGTACAAAACCAGAATTCCGCAAAGGTGCTCGCCAAAAAAAGCGCAGATGATTTCCCGAAGTCCCTTAAGCAATCATGTTCGGGAAAAATAGGAAATAACGAACCGCGCAAAGATACTCGCCATAACAAATGCAGGTGCCGTTTCCCAAAGTCTTTTGAGCCAATGTTCGGGACAAAGGGAAATGAAAAAACTTGCAAAAAGACTTAGCCAAAAAATCTTCATTAAAGATGAACCAGCTTACAAAGAAAAAGGATTGCCAGAAAGAAGAAGCACAGAAAAAAGAACGAGAAAAAAGTGAAGGGCCCTAAAACAGACTAAGGATTCTCAGCGTCCCGAGAGCCACCAATGCCTGCATCCTTCTCCACCACCTTGAGCGCCGGGAGAGAAGAAGGCAGGTTCAGATGCTCGATCTTGGACCAGGACCATCGAGGCTTTCCAGAGGGGGGCATGTGATAGCTAAAGGGCTGTCGCCTCTATCTGGCCGAACTCCCTGCCGGGAGAACGGTCTGGAAACCTGGCGTTACCCAAGGAAAGGTGGAATCACACACCTCGGAAGCAAAGCCGAAGATCCCGAGCTCGGGACGTCAGGAGACTTGAGGATACTATTAGCCCCCCCGAGGTACTAAACAGATCGCCTTTGGAGAAGAAATACCTACTAGTGCAAGCCGAAGAAGATCCCCCGAAGGCTGAACCCCTGAATTAGGGAAAACCCGAACTGCAGGCATATTTCCCGAAGGGGCATCGTCCGTACCAGAGGACGACCTAGGCCAGGGACCTCGGGAGTACGGCAGGAGCATTTAAGGAGCCTCTGACATGCCGCCCACAGACGCTACATGTCACCTCAAACGGCGATTTGACACGCCGACGCCGTCCAGGTCTTGTCACGACCTGTCTCGGTTCGAGACTCAAGGAGCTTGCCACCGACTACTCACCCCCTACGCCCAGAAACTCAGAGAACATCCGACCGAACACGTGTCGTCATCTGAACGAGCTGGGCTTCTCTATAAATACCAGGGAACAGACCCTGGCAAAGGGTTGGACTCCTCCTCCTTGAGAAAATACAGGCAAGTCCGCCTAAAACTATAGTGTTTCCCCCTTTACCTTCTCAGGAAACTAACTTGGGCGTCGAAGGCTCCTCCCCGGAAAAGCACCCCGGGGACCTCCTAACCCTCTTCTCTGAGTTTTTCAGGCACGTTCCCCTGGGAAACCTCAACTGCAGACGCTCTCCCTCATAGGAAGTCCTCCCGGAAGTCACCATGCCTTCCAGTGAAAATGTCTCTGGGCATCAATATCCATATCCATTATGTCATCCTTGATTTCTTGACGGAGAATAACCTTGTTTTTTCTAATTCAAATTCTTTATCATATTCTCTCTATTGCAAAAAATTCTATGGTCAAGAAATTAGGTAAAAAGTTGATTTCTCATGAAAATATATTCAATATAAAATTGAAAAACAGATAAGATAACTTGTCATCTAGCAAAAATTTTCTTATAAGCTAATTTCTTAACATTTTAAAGCAAAACATCCTTAGCTGAATGTTAGCATAACTCGTTTGAGCTTGATTCTAAACTCTTGATGTAAATCTAACTAATTGTTCTTCCTCACCCATTTTTTGTTTCAATATTCCACCACAGCCAATATTACTAGTGTCTATTTCGACACCCTTAGAAGCTTCTGGTTTGCTAATATTAACACAAAGAATTTCCTTTATGCTTTTTTTAACTAGCTAAACAACTTTAGTTTATTCTTTACTCCAATCTAGAGGATTTTTTTTAACCCATTAAACAGTGGTTTATAATCTTTGACGAGATCTTTATAAAAATTTACAACATAATTTAAACTTTCTAAAAACCTTTATAATTGTTTCTTATCCTTAATTTCATCAGCAAAACTTATTAATCTATTAGTTGACTTGATTGTTTATTTTATGAATTATATGACCAAAAAATCTTATTCTAGTTAGGAATAATTTCTTTTTCTTTGCTAATGCTACCAGTCTTGCATCTTCCACTTTTTTTACAAATTTATTTAAGTGCTTCTAATGTTGATTAATCGAATGGGAAAACACAAGCATATCATCAATGTAACAATAGTAAAAGAATTATAAGGATTAAAATTTCATTCATAATTTTCTGGAATTTAGATATAGCATTCTTTAACCTAAAATACGTGACATTTCACTCATAGTGACCAAATGCGACATTGAATCATATTTTATATTTATATTCTTTGGCAATCTAGCTTTTCCAGTATCTTGACTTTATATCAAATTTGAAGAATACTAAAGCATTATGAAGTCTAGATAATAAATTTTTCTTGTTAAGTATTGGATACCTAATCCATTTAATAGCTTTTTTCATAGGCTTATAATTGATTGCCAATCTAGGTACTCCGCTTTAAATTTTTGAATTTTTAATCACATAGAAAGTAGAGCAGCTTCGTGGTGAAAAGCTATTTCTAATCCATTTTTAATTCACTAAATCTTGAATTTCTTTCTTGCAATTGGTCATTAATTTTTCATTCTTTTGGATTGTTCTAGACCTTATAAGAATGTTTTTCTCATTGAAATTTGATTCATAAGTGAGATTCATAATGTGTTTCTTTATTTTCTAGAAAGCATTAGGAATAGCAGCACAAACTTTATTAGCTAAAACTTCTTTAAAGTGTTCTATATTTTGTTTTAATTATTGATTTTCAAATTTTTCATCAACACTCTTATGTTTCACTGTCTCTTGCAAACACTTCAAGACAATCTATTTTTTTCCTAGATCTATACTAAGTTCTTCTAATAGATATATTCTAAAAGGTTCATCAAACTCAAATATAATTTTCTTCCTAAATTTCTTAGTAGAAATTCCATTCACACTTATCTTAAAAAACATAATTGGGGTTAGGAATGAAGTTCCTAGAATTATTTCCTGATTTATGTTTAAAACTATGAAATGTTGTTTAAAGCAAATGTCTTCATTACACACATCAACATTCATTGGTTTAAACCTTATTAGTATTATTTCTTTGTTGGCAGCAGTAATAGATCCAAAGGACTTATCAAGATATTGGTTGGGAACAATATCTTTTTTAAGATAGTTCCTATCAGCTTCTGAATATACTAGAACTACTGCTGTCAATTTAAATTGATTTTTTATTAACAAAGTCATTCAACTGGTAAATCTTTGGTTTGACATAAAATAGACTTCATTAATTTGGAGGGGTTTTTATTCTAAAAAATCTATTTCTTTATCTTCTAGGCTTACTTCATGGACATTTTTTCCTTTTTCTTTCTGCTTTTCCTTAAAGCTAAATTCTTCCATGTCTTCCACAATTAACTTATCTTTTGGAATAGTTTGATGATACTCCTCAAAATTTTGAAGTTCTAAAATCTCAATTTTATTATCATTGATTTTATTTCTACTTTAATTTCTGAAATTTCTCTTTCCAATTCTACTATTGTTAGCTCTTTATGACTCTTCTGTACCTCATTTATCCTTTTAAGGATTTCATTCAAATTATATACAAGAGGCTTAATTAATCATTGTATATCAACTTTCTTTTTGGAATTTCTTCTACCTTGATTTGATTGGTTTTCTTGCTTACCAACTTTATCAGGATATTTAAACAAGATTTCTTTTCTTAATTCTATATCATCAATTTGTTTAGCAATTCCTAGGATTCTCTCATATTTTTTTGTAATGGAATTAATCTGAATCAAAAGTATTATGTAGCTGACAAGAATCACAACCACAATTAAAACCACAACTTTCTTACTCAAACTCTAAACTATCTGAAAGACCAGTAACTTTCACTTCTTCAAAACTTTTAGAAGTTATTTCTTCTTGTTCTTTTTCAGGCCCACTATCACTGTTTAATAGAATTTGCATTAAACTTCTCTTTAAATCTTCATCTATCTCTGAAGAGTTTTTTTTTTTATCCTTGTCTTACATTTATTAGCAAAATGTCTTGGTTTACTAGATTTTCATCAAAGCCTTTGATCATTTCTAGATTTTATCTTTCTAAATTTATTAGATGTCTTGGTTTACCTTCTAACTTTTCAGATCTTCTTCTCCTATATTTTAAATAAGATTTATGTCTATTTTTGTTTTTTAGGCATATATTCAAAATATGGCTTTGGGATATCATACCCAAACTGGGAGCATAACCTTCTTTTTTTTTTTTTCTTTCTGCTAATTTTTCTCTTTTTACATGTTTTTACCACCTTATTTCATAACACATTTTCAGACTAACTTCTTTAATTTTTGCTATGATTTGACCATAGGTATAATTTTTTACATTGGGATGACCTTGGTTTTATTCTTTAATGTGGTCCATTACCAACTGACCAAAATGTTTAGGCAGACCTTGTATGAATTTTTCTTTCCAAATAGAGAATTTACAGTCCTCTCTTTCATAGACTCTTGTAAGTAAAATGTCCTTATACCATTTTAAATATGATAGAGTTTTATATCTTAAATTTAAAAGTAATTATCCATTTATACTTTCTTTACTTGTTGCATTATTAACAAAATGAGAATAAATAGTACACAACAAAGTATTTAAACATCAAGTTCACTTGTTTCGATTAATTGGTTTTCAGGTTGTACTGTAAGCATTTTTTTTGCATTTTTTATTTATTTTCTAACTTATTCAGTTTGACACTTTTCCCATCAGTTTTTTAACTAACTTGAAAATCCAGTTATGATCATTTCGATTATATCTGGGTTTGAATTATCAACTTCTTTTCTTGCAGCTATCTGAAACATAATCATATATTGGATAATTTTATTATTCGTTATTCTAACAAACCATTTATATTTCATCCTTTTACTGAATCTCCTTTATATTCTTAAAAAACATAAGTCTCAGAATAATTATTTAACCTTATGTTTACTGGAGATGGTTTTGTAGGAGCATAAATATGAGGCACATTCTAAACCTTTGAAATATTTCTAATTGGACCTCAACTCCCCCCTTCAAAACAAAGATGATTTAATTCTAAGTTCTCATATTTTAAATGATGAGGGTCAGTTATTTCTTCAATTTTTGGACTTTCTCCAATAACATTTATCCAAAGACCTTTTTATTTTTTATGCACAGTTTTCTTTGGTTCCTCAAATCTGATTGTTAATTTAGTTTTTTGATCAACTAAATCAGTAATTCCATCATTTGATTTTAATTTAAATTCTGAAAGTTTCTTAGGAAAACTTATCAAAAATTTTGATGTTTTTGGTAAAAGTTCTGGTGTAAAGATTGAAATCTTTGTGAGTCCAAACTTAAGCTTGTCCAAAGATGTTTTAATTCTATTCATCTGTTTACCTATGGATTGTAGGTACAGATTTGTATAATTATTTTGTTCCATGATATTCCAGAAATCTTTCTTATCTACCGGCTTTTTTGACAATCTCAAGGTTTTCTGTATCAAAACCTTGAAAGGTGAAGCCAATGTTTTAGTTTTTTGCCCCATTATGACCACAATGTTAGGTGAATATGGAGATGTAATTTATTTTCTATCTTTAGTCTTATATGTAGACTACGTTTCTTCTAGCACATTTAATGTAGGTTTTTTTCCCAAAATTATGGGAGGGATAAACCAGTCAAAGAATTTTAAATTCTTTTTAGTTTTCATTATTCTCTTATACTAAAGGTATTTGATTTCTTTTCTATCTTTTTTGGTATATGTATCAAAAAATCATTTTCTATTTATCTCATTTCTTTTTTACTAGAAATCTTCATTTAAACTTTGAGGGCCAAACTTGAATGGTCTTGTTAAGAAATTTAGTTGAAAATCTGAAAAACTAGAATTAAGTAATGTTGACAACCAATTTCGTCCGACCATAAAAATTTTTAAAAGAAATTAAATAAAAAAAAATTATTATTTTTATCATTATTATTATTACTAAAAATTTTAATTAGTTTAAAATACATTTTTTTTTTGTGAAGATTTGATTTAAAATGATATATGTGTGTATTTGAAAGAAAAAAAGAAAACTCCAAAAAAATGGCAAAATTTAAAAGTTTGAGGTAAAAATGACAACATTAAGAAGTTTCGGGAAAAATTGACAAATTCTGAAAGTTCCAGGAGCATTTGGTAGTTTGTCACATAAAATTTTGGACCTGCCGACGTTTCTGGCGCAAATTGACAGAAAACGACAAAATTGTCAAAATCAGAAGCTTCAGGAACTTATCCAGAGGCTGAGAGACGTAAAGGACTAAAATTGTCATTTTACCAATTTAAAAGATAAGTTTGAAATTTTTTATTAATTTATCCATCAACAGTTCAGCCAAACTTCCTCTATAAATAGCCCCCCAAATTTTGTGCTGAACACAGAGAAAAATAGAAAGAAAAGCTTAGAGCTCTGTTTTTAAAATAGAAAAAATTACAGCCTTAGTCCCTAGCTCTCCTTCCTTTCCTCAGAAAATCTCAAAACTTTTCATTTTGACGATTAAGCCATCTTCTTCCCCCCCCCGCGCGCCCTCTGTTTCCATTTCTCAGAATTCAAAATTTAAAATCAAGGGTACAACTCTCATTTAATCCTTCATCTTTTCAATTTCTTTCACTTTGGTCACTAACTTTGTATTTTATTCTTGCAGAATTAATTACTAACCCTTTTAATTTTTACTTGTTTGTTTATTATTTGTTTATTACTAACCCCTTTTTTTATTGTTGTTATTAACTTACTAACAACTAACTTTTAATACTATTATTGTTACTAACCTTTTAATTTTTGCATTATTACTAACTTTTATAATTGTTGTTAACAATTAATTAACTTTTATTATTGTTGTTAATTAATTAATTTAATTAACTTGGCTAACTTTTATTATTGTTGTTAATTAATTAATTTAATTAACTTGGCTACCTTTTTATTATTTTTGTTAATTAATTAATTTAATTAATTTGGCTAACTTTTTATTTATTGTTGTTAATTAATTTAATTAATTTGGCTAACTTTTTATTTATTGTTGTTAATTAATTTAATTAATTTGGCTAACTTTTTATTATTGTTGTTAATTAATTAATTTAATTAACTTGGCTAACTTTTTACTGTTGTTAATTAATTAATTTAATTAACTTGTCTAACTTTTTATTATTGTTGTTAATTAATTAATTTAATTAACTTGTCTAACTTTTTATTATTGTGGTTAATTAATTAATTTAATTAACTTGACTAACTTTTTATTATTGTTGTTTAACAATTAATTTAATTAACTTTGCTAACATTTATTATTATTTTTAAAGTGGATGGCCAAAAAGCCCCACTTTATTATTATTAATTTTTTTTCTTTATATAATTTTTTTATTTAATTCACCTTTACCCTTTACTAATTAATAAATAAATGAAAATTAAAAGAAGATTATTTTGTAATTAATTATTAAGGCTAATAAAAATTATTTTTAAAAAAGCCAATTATTTTTATTTTTATATACATGTTTTTAATTCTTTAAAGATAACAAAAAGTTAAAATTAATTTTAATAGTTATTTTTATCCAGTAAAAATAATAAAAAAATAAAAATAAAACCTGTTTAAAAAAATACATGAAAATTAAGACTTTATATTTTACTGATTTATTTAAAATATAACTTTTAAATCCACTAAAATAATAAATATTTTTCATTAAACAAGAAAACAAAAAGAAAATTAAAACAAGATAAGAAAAAGATAAAAAAGATAAGAAAAAGATAATAAAGATAAGAAAGATAAGATAAGATAAGAAAGATAAGAAGGAAAAGAAAGAAAAGAAAGAAAAATATAGAAAATAAAAATTTTTAGATTATTAATGAATCTAAAAATTCTATAACAAAAAGAATTACGAATTAGTAATTAAACTAATAATTAATTCCATAAAAATAAGAATTAAATAATTAACTATAAATTAAATCAACTTACATATCCGGATGATCCGTCAGGATCTGCGGTTTAAAAAAATATCACCCTTTTAATTAAATAAATTAAAAAAAAAGATAAAAATCCATATTTACAATATGGATTAAATTATTTAAAAGTTCACCAAATTCCGTGTCCAAATGACTCGGCAGAGTCCATGGTTCGGAATCAAAAATCTTCCGTGTCCAAATGACTCGGCAGAGTCCATGGTTCGGAAGTATAAAATTTCATACAAATTAATTAATTTAAAAATCCACATTTCGACTAATCCAGTTAAAATTTCTAATTTTGAAAATTAACTGAGAATTATTTAAAAGCAAAGCAAAACAAAATTAAAATCAATTAAGGTGCCAATTTTTGGGCGTTTTAACAAAGTTGTTTTAACGTAACCGTACTCCCGATCCCCGAACTCTCGCAGACCAATTTTAAGGTGACCAATCGACCTAAGAAAACTGATTGGTGGCGACTCCCGAAAACCCGACGTTGCCACAAGTAATTCTATGGATATATATTTTTTTTCTTCATGTTGTCTAGAATTTTAACTTTTTTCTAAGATAACTGGATTAATTCTATAGATATTGTGCGAAACTTATTCTACAGATTCTCTAACTCCTTCTATAAGTTGCTCATGTTTAGACTTTGGAACATAAGAGTATGATGCTCTAAAGGGTTTATAATAAGCAGTTCTTGAGGGAAGCCTTTTTTGTTCTAATTCTGAAAATCAATTTTTGTAATTCTATCTTTACTAGACCTTATTCCAACCTCTTCATTTTTATATTCAACAATTCTTTCTAATTCTTAAGGTTTTGAAGGTTTCGGAAGTCTTTCATTTTGGAAAATTCATTTTTCAGAAAGTTTGACGTATTTCCATTTAATAGACTTTGGGACAACAACATGACTATTTCCTGTATTACCATTTAACAACAAAGTTTCTTCTTGTGTATCAAATTCTAAATCTTTAGGCTCAATTTGTGTTGTCATAACCTTGTAATAAATTCTATAAACAAGAGCAAAATTCTAGAATCCTTCAAGCATATTAAAATCAGATGTCACGATATTTGCAATCAAGACTTTCATGATACAAGGATCTTTTAGAGAAACAGTGAAATTTGGGTAACAATTAAAATAAATTGGTCCATCACACAAACTTGATTCTACGATGCCTAATAGAAAATCAGAGAATTTATTATGTCTACAATCTCTTAAAGCAATAATCACAGAGGTGTTCAAACCATTTCTTGTTAAAGGTTTTAATGCAATTTGCACAAGACTAATATGCAAATAATTATAGCGATTTTCTAGATGATTCTTGATAATGTAATTTGAAAATAATTCAAACTCACGCTCTTCTTCCATTATTGGAATAATATTTTCTATCATTTTAATGATATAAGTCATTCTGAGATTAAAAGTTTCCTTTTGGTAAACTTTCCAGTTATCAACCTTAGGAGTATTCTAATTTTCTAATTTTTTCTCAACATCTCTAATCAAAACAGCTTGTGAATTCTTTATTTTTCTATTCCCCATAATTTCTTATTCCTCTTGTCTCTTTGAAGTAGTCCTAGCCAAATTTCTAAAAATTTTATCTAGTAGTAATTATCGATTAGTGTTAATATCTTTATCAGCCATCTGTTATCATTTTACTCAATTTCACTACCTTTTCACTTTAGCAACAGGTCTTACGGCCAATACACGACTTGGGTGATAGTCTGAAAAAATCTTAATAATAATCTTTTTATTATTAGAAGGTGAAAATCTTTTGAAGTTTAACCAATTCTCAAATCAAAGAAATAAGACAAAGATTAAATTTCAAGGACTAGATTATACATATATAATAATTCTGAGGAAGGCTTAGAGGTAAGCTGGACCCATGTAAGTTTCCCTTACCCGAATTTCAAGTTTTCGTAGCAAATCAGTAAATCACCTATAATAATAAAGGAGATATAAAATGGATAGGTCAGCAGTACAGTAGTGACTTTTCAACACAGCAGCTTTCCAAGATGCCGTACGGGCAAAGGTACCGTATCGGTAGTTTGAGAGCAATAAGAAAAAGCGACCGACCCCCTATCCCTCCCACCTACCCCTCTCCCTCCTACTCTTGCCTACAAGTCCGCTCAACGCCAAATACATATACGGGCCCCACTTATCATCAAAATAATATACTAGTATTTTTTAGAAACTCGACCGTGACAACAACCTTGAATATTTTTGGCTTGAATAAATTGCTAAAAATATTAAAATTGTTATCTGAAAATCTTACTAAGATGTTTATATATTAAAATACAGAAAATTTAGCTTATCTCATTCACATTTCAAAGACCCAATCAAACTGTGTTATTTAAGATTTTTATATATTTGCATATGAAGAATAAATATGCAATTTAAATGAAAAAATGAAAATTTTTTGGTAGTTTTTGAATAGAATTTTCAGAATTTTTAAACAACAACCAATATGAAAAGTTGGAGGCAACTTCAACTTCTTCTTTTTTAAAAATAAAATAAAATGAAAAACACATAAACAGAGTCTATGAGGTCGCCGGTAGCCAGGGTGGGAGGCCATGCAATCACGCCTCCTTGCGGTGGGCACCAGTGGAGGTGGCCGTGGGAGTGGGAGTATGTGAGGGGTGGCACAAGCTGGTTTAGATTAGGGAGTGGTATGGGGTGTAAATTTACTTTATCTGGGGGGGGGGGGGGGATTTCAAAAGTATCAAAGGATTACCCAGGTGAATAATGTATTCTCTTAACATGATAACGTCATACGAACTTTGTCTTTTCGTCCACTCTCATAGACTCTATTTATTCATTTTTTTACTTCTTAAGTTCTTCCATGTCCGGTTCTTTTAAAAAATATTCTACCATGTCCAATGAGCCATTTTCCATTTCTTCATCATTCTTTTCCAAAACCAGCTAGTGAAAACAAAAAATATTGGATTACAGCAACAAAACTATGCCCAAGCGTCATCTTTTAGCTCGCATCCACCACCAATAAATTACTCCATCGTCCCAAAAGTTTTGCTCAATTTGTTTTTGGTAATTAATCTATGATTTTTTATTTTTAACATTTTAATATATAAATAAAAAATATTTATGTATGAATGATAATTCAAGATATGTAGTTTCTAAATATATTTTTTTTTAATTTTTTTTCTAACAAACAATAATATGAATAAAATTGAGTCAAAATACAATAAAAAGTCAAATGTATCAAAATTTATGGGACGGAGGGAGTACTTGTCAACAAACAATCCAAAAATTCGTTAAGAAAGGCGCTGGACTCTTTTGTCCATGTCTTCACCCCATAGTGGAGTACCCCGGATCCAGGTAGTCATACTCTTCGAATTAATATGTCAGCTAGCTCATTGTCATAATACATAAAATTTTTCTATTAATTATGGTTTGAGCATTTACTCGTATAAGAAGTTTATTCCCTTTCCTACCTAAAATGTTAGTTTAGGTAGGATGAGTTGAAGTATAGGACAAACTATGCACTCCCTCCATCTTGAATTGTATGACCCATTTACAAATACACATAGTTTTAGGCAAATTTTTTCTTTCCATGATAATACTTGATTGACACAACTATAAAATTAAAGGCATTGAAATTTTTTATTTTCATAAAAGCGGGAAACATTAAATCGAATAGCAAAATGACTGGCAGAATATTTTTTTATTGACCATCTTTCTCTTTTTGAAAACCAAGAAAACTCTTCTACATCCCATTATGATACTTACACTTAAATTACTCCCAAATAAGACAAACTCCACCTCTAGAGAATTTTTTTTTAGTCCTAAATGGATTCTCTACGTATCAATGTAAGCAGTCAATCAAGATCAAGAAAAATATTAACAGGACGAGAGAGGTATGCCATATATAAAGCACTTTTGAAGGAGAGCAAAAGCGGAAAACAAAAATAGGGCTTTATAAAAGCAGTTGCCACCGTGTTCTCTATTTTTAAGTACAATCAAAAGGATATGAAAACAAGCACAAATTTATATTGTTAATAATAGTGTAATTGAGCTTACAGCAAGATTGGCTGGAAGAGTAGGCAAGAAATGAGTTCAAATTGATCTCCAAAAGGTGGTTGAAATCCCGTTGCAACTTCGCTCAAATATACGATCAATGTCAAATGCTCTTAAAATATCTAAGTCAAGTATTTACAAACATGTCAAGAAAAAAGAAGTCATTTGACCTCATTTAATGCTATATAGAAAGCCACATTTGATAGAGGAAAACAAAAACAAAAGGCTGAAATTTTGCTTTTCTATGATTGACAAAAGTTCTTTGCCTCAAAATCCTATGTTCATCGACATGTACAATTATGTGCATATCGATGAAGAACGGTTCTACTTGTCCAAAGAATTAGAGAAGTACTATCTACTGCCCAAAGAACCTGAACTTTTATGTACATGTAAGACTAAAAGTTTTATAACTAAAGTTGTATTTTTTGCTACAATAACTCGTCCAAGGTTTGATCCATCTACAGAGCAAGAGTTCTCAAGTAAAATTTTTATTTTTTTCATTTGTTTACAAATAGCCTACAAAAAGAAATAAAAATAAAGCTACTGGTACATTAGAAACCAAGTCATACTTTTTGTTATAAAAGATGTTATCAAATCATGCTTGATTGAAAAGGTCTTGCTTGCAATCTGAGAAAAATGGCCATGATTTTCTTCCAATGGTACCATATACATCCAGCAAGATAATGCAAGACCGCACATAGCTTGTGATGATCTTGAGTTTCAAGAGGCTATAAATATTAGGGGATTTAATCTTCAATTGGTTTTTCAGCCTCCTAACAGTCCTGATACGAATGTATTGGATTTGGGGTTTTCTTAAAGCAATACAATTCTTACAACAAAAGGCCCTTAAAAGTATTGATGAACTTGTGTTTGCAGTTGAGAAGTCTTTTGAAGAATTGTCATCTGAAAAATTAAATAATGTGTTCATCATTTTATAACTGTGCATGATAGAAGTTGTGAAAGTGAATAGTTGCAATAACTATAAAATCCTTCATGTCAACAAAGGTCAACTACAACAATAAGGGAATCTATCTCTATAAGTTTATTATGATATTACATTAATTGAGGTAACTCAATCACGCTTGTAGGAATAAAGAAAGTAGCTTCTACAGTGAAAGATGACAATTTTGTTGCTTAAGAAGAAATAACTATTGATTCCTTTTAAAGCTGCTAGAAATACAATTCGTTATAGCTAATAGGAAGTCCTTTAGATGCAGTTCAGTTTATTTTGGAGCTTTCTTTGTTGATTTCTTTTTTGTGTAGAGAATGATAAAAAATTGCTATATTGGGTAATGGAAATTTTGTTTGCTGAGAAGAGTTTGTTTTTTAAGGGAGAATTGCTTTTGCTTTTTTTTTTTTTTGTACATAAAATAAAATGGAAACAAATTACCAAGGCTACCACTTTTCACTTTGAGAATTGTGTGTGTTTAATGTTACTGGTTTCTACAATTACTTGGTCAAATTATAATGACATCATCATCTTAAATATTTAAATGTGTAGTCCCTTTTCAGGGGTATAATTGGGAAGCCATTATAATTTATTTCTTTTTAAGGAAATGGATCAATCATTTTAGAACATCCCATATTATAAAGTAGCTCATACAATTTGAGACGGAGTGAGTATTATGATTAGAGAATTGATCCTCGGCAGAGATTCCATGACTACTAGAGGAAATCACACCTAGCTCGATCTTTGACTTGTTGAAGCTTTTTGATGTAAGGAAACAATTTCAAGATGGATCAATAATTACTAGAAGGATAAATGGTGAAGGAGTGCTATTATTTTTAGTTTAAGGACTGTGTGCATCAATGGATATAGTTAGGAATAAAATGTGTAATTTACCTAAAAGGGGGGGGGGGGTTAGATTACATGATTTTTTTCAATCAGCCTACACAATAAATAGAATATTTCACAAGAAAACAGAACATTCTTTCTATTATTTATATAAGTGGCTAATTTTCCATGGTTAAGGAATTGATTCTCGGTTACACCTAGCCCCTTCTCAGACTCATCGAAACTTTTTGATATAATGAAACAAATTTCAAGATGGATCCATTACTAAAAGGAGAAATAGTGAATTAGTGATATTATTTTTAGTTTAAGACCTATGTGCATCAATGGGTATAAATAGGAGTACAATGGATAATTTACCTAGGAAGAGGGTTAGATTACATGGGCTTTTTTTTTTTTCTTTCAATTATCCAACACACTTAATAGAATATTTCACAATAAAATAGAATATTCTATATGTTAGTCATATAAGTGGCTAATTTGCCATTGATTAGGGAATTGATTCTCAGCAGAAATTCTGTGAATACTATAGAAAATCACACCCAGCTTGATCTCAGACTCATCCAAGCTTTTTGATATAAGGAAACAATTTTCAAGATGGATTCATTACTAGAAGGGGAAATTGTGAAAAAGTGCTATTATTTTTAGTTCAGGACCTATGTGCATCAATGGGTATAGTTAGGAGTAAAATGTGTTTAATTTACCTAAAAGGAGGGTTAGCTTATGTGTTTTTTTATTCCTTTCAATTATCCAACACACTTAACATAACATTTTACCAGAGAATAGAATAGATATTCTCATTGCTAGTCATGTAAGTGGTTGATCTGCCATGATTAGGGAATCGATTCTCAGTGTAGATTCCATGAGTACTATAGGAAAACACATCTAGGTTGATTTCAAACTCGTCAAAGCTTTTTGATATAAAGAAACAATTTTAATGATGGATTCATTACATAAAAGAGAAATGGTGAAAGAGTGTTGTTATTTTTAGTTTAAGGGCCTATGTGTATCAATAGGTATAGTTAGGAATAAGTTGTGTAATTTACCTAGAAGGAAGGTCAATTAGGTGGTTTTCTTTTTCTTTTTTTCTTTTTCAATTATCCAACACTAATATTTTCAAGAGAACAAAATATTCTCTCTATCAATCATGTAAGTGGCTAATATGCTCATGTAAAAAACGACAGTGGTTGATTTCACTTGAATGAAAATATTAGTGGTGGATTTAATCAGAAGAAAAAAAAGTTGCAGCAGCCCATCTGCACTATAGCTATAATTTTAGTGACCAATTTGCTTTTTTGCCAACTAGTATATAAACATGTTGTCGAGTATTAACAATACAATTAACTAATATGAACGTCACACATAAGAGTGTTTATGAGTACTATATGAACAGAGGTGTAATTGTATATACCTGAGCCTATCTCTCAAGACCATGGTTTGCAGTAGAAGCACTATTAACAGTAATTAGTTTTACTTTTTTTTTTTTTTTTTGGCAACTCTGTGATGCAGTCAGAAATTGAACCGGCGGACGCAGGCCCAGTCTGGATTCTGGATGAGTTGATTAGGGGTTGTCCGGTTCAGCTGAGCCTGGTTTCTTTTGCCAACGGGCTTAATCTGGCCCACTACCATCTCTTAACGGTCACTTCTGTAGACCGTCTGTGACCTAAGCTGTTACTTTACCTCCTTTAGCCGACGACAAAGCTCCGCTCGCCGGGGAGGGGACCATCTTGTCTGATCTTCTTCGGTAAAATATAGAGTCACAACAGGGCAGCTGCTCGCTCGGGTAGCGACCAAAACCGCAAACTCTAACCTTCCCGGACTTATCGCCTTCAAGTTCTCTGCTTTGGCGTTCTCAGATAAATGATCCAGTCACAATACACGCTATGGAATCCATATGCAAGGGGTCAACTTCCTGTTCCTTCTCCCTTGTTTGGTCAAAGTGGCGATATTTTCTTCTTTATATATTTATTTTCTTTTTACTGGAACTGCAGGTGCTTTCTCGCAAGCCATAGAGTGGAATAATTTTCAACTCCCAGCCACGGGCATCATTTTTCGTGATTACAAGGTCCGCGTTCCCATTTACTCCAAGTTATTGTATCTGGAATCTGCATGGCTAAATGCGCTTTCCTGCTCATAGTTATATTTTATTGGCGCTGCATCGAGAGTATTCCTTGTTTTAAGCGGTGTTAACCAACGATATTGCTAATGAACTATGAAATTGATGTGCAAGCGATGCTTTAACATACGGTAGAGAATTAGAAGGTGTCCACAATTTACCCTGATTGCAATGTTCTCTCCATAGTACATGTTCTAAACTACAGCATTAGATCCAATTCAATTGATTCAATGCGCTGCAACTGAGTAAACATGCTAAGCAGCTTGTCTTTCATGCTGAGAGAGGAGAGATTTTTGTGTGCTTGTTATGGTGACTCTTGCTCTCATGGTTGGTCTGTTGCAGCTTTTGCACCGACTCCAGGAGCGGAGGCCAGCGATGTTGAGAACTCTGTTGTGCACCCAGCAGAGGGCCAGACAAGAAGGAGCTGGTAGGAAGGAAATAGTGCATCGCCAAAACGTGGACCTGCCTCCTGTACTACCTAAGAAGAAGAAGAAACCTTATCCCATTCCTTTCAGGAAGATTCAACTGGCTGCCAGGAAGAATAAGAAACTTGCTGACTTGGGGATAGAGAAGCCACTTCAGCCTCCCAAAAATGGGTTGCTTGTTCCCCATCTGATTCCTGTTGCTTATGAGGTGCTGGATGCATGGAGGTTTTTGATTAAAGGTCTTGCACAGCTCTTGCATGTTGTTCCTGTATATGGTTGCAGGTATATTGTATTTCCATCTTAGATTGCCGTATCTCTTCTATTTGGTGTCCCTTTTAGCTTTGCAGCAATTACTTTTGTATTGTAGTCATTGTATTCTGATGTTAAACATCATGTTTTGTTTTCTGTGTAGTGAGTGCTCTGAAGTTCATGTGGGTCATAGTGGTCATGAAATTCAGGACTGCCAGGGAGCTACTAGTGCTATGCGTCGAAGCTTCCATTCATGGGTAACAGGTTCCATCAATGACATACTTGTCCCAATAGAGTCCTATCACCTTTATGATCCGTTTGGCCAGCGCATCAAGCATGAGACACGTTTTGAATATGATAGAATTCCTGCGGTTGTGGAGCTTTGCATCCAAGCTGGAGTTGAGATACCTGAGTACCCTTCACGTCGAAGAACAAAACCAATCAGAATGCTTGGAAAGAAAGTGATTGATCGAGGTGGATTTGTGGAGGAGCATAAGCCCTGGCGCTCGGTTGATACTGCCTCCTCCTCTCTAGTTGACCTCGACACGTGTGGTGCTTGTATTAAATATGCATTTCCTGCTCCAGAAGATGTGCAAAGAATTGCACAGGAAACAATGAATGCATACGAGACTGTTAGATTGGGTGTTACAAAGTTGATGGCGAAGTACACAGTAAAAGCTTGTGGATATTGCTCCGAGGTTCATGTTGGGCCATGGGGTCATAATGCAAAGCTTTGTGGGGAATTCAAACACCAGTGGAGGGATGGCAAGCACGGCTGGCAGGATGCAGTGGTGGATGAAGTTCTGCCACCAAATTATGTGTGGCATGTCCGAGACCCAAAGGGACCTCCATTGAGGAGTGCACTGAAGCGGTACTATGGCAAGGCTCCGGCAGTGGTGGAAGTTTGCATGCAAGGTGGAGCAGAAGTTCCTGAGAGATATAAGCCCATGATGAGGGTTGACATTGTCCTCCCGGAGAGTGAGGAGGCGAAGTTAGTTGCATAGCCATGGTAGCTATTTGAAATGGATGAAAAGTCAGTAGAGTAAACGTGTATAATAGTAGAATAGTTACTTGAGAGATGAAATTATCTTGGCACGTAGAAATGCAGTAACGTTCAAGAGTTGGTGGTTCTCCGCTCCCATCTTCAGTGTGGGTGGTTTTACGCAACGGAGTTTTTGTGGTTTACATTACGTCTGTATATTTGTGTATGGTTGAATATAAACTTTGACTGGTATAGTTAATTGTTGCTGTCAAGCTGAGAAGCCTTGACCTTAATGACCCTCCAGCGTCCGAGTCTGAAATGAATGAACTTTTAAATTTTCTCTTTTAGAAGGAACAAAGCTGCCCACCGTTTCTAACCCTAGTAGAACGCTTCTGGTTGGCGGATCCTGCGAGCGAGAGAGCGAGATTGCGAGAAGCTCTGGGGCATAGCCAACGGGGGACCCACTAAATGACGCCATTTTATCTTGGGTCAGGCTAAAATTCGGGCTGAAAGTAACTACTGTTTATTTTAGGCAAAAAATGGTTTACTATATATGAACAATACCAACGGTTGGCAAGTAATATATAGTATAATAAGGCGGCACGGCTTGAACCTTTCTACACTACCACCACACCCCCCTCCCACCCCCCCAAAAAAAAGAAAGGGGGGCAAAAGATATTGTTTGAAATCAGAATCATCTGATGACCTCAAGTTAACTGCAATTGTCCGATTTGCCACCTGCAACTCTTGCAATTCTTTTCCAGCATTTTTTTAAACATGTTAGTAATAATATATATTTTCTAACATTGTTTTGAAAACGTCGGTAAACGTACGTCACCTATATACCATTTTGTTGTACTTATGAGAAAAGGTTGTCAAAGTCGGGTCGTAAATTAACCTGGATTAGGACCCTTAATCTCCCTCACAATTCACATAGCAGCGGCAAAATTGTTTGGAGTTGGCAGCTTGGGTTTGTCCACAATGTGTGTGGCTACTGTTGATCGTGCTATGGATATTCGCTGGTGAATTACGACGTCAATTGGCAACGGAGTAGTGTGAAGGTGAGCAAGCTCTAATTTGTCGTTTCTCATGGTTGGCCACACTAGGCATAGGTGCTGGGAGCACGAATGACGCTAATGCACTCATCTTGAATGGCTGGTTACCACTGAACGACATCGGTGGTGGCGGGCTGAAATTGCATAATGGAGGGTGGCGAAGAAGAAAAGTTGGGGGTGTTGAGGGTAAGAATAGTGAAACAAAAAGGACTGAAAAAAGAAGTTTTAGCCATTCTTATCATGAATTTCAATCAAATCCAACACTATCACGATTTGTCACATTGACCCAAACGTATTTTAGAATGTCAAGGTTAAACAAAATTCACAAAATTGACAGATTTGTTCAAAACTTTTGAAACCTATATTTTGTGATCGGGTCACATTTTAGGTATCTTAAAAGGTGACCCGGTCACCTTGAAGGTAATATAAAAAAGGTGACCTAGTCACCCTAAAGGTCACCTTTAAGGTACCTAAAAGGTGACTAGGTTACCTTAAAGACAATCTAAAAAGATGATCGGATCACCATAATAGTACCTCAAAAGGTTACCGGGTCACCTTGAAAGTATCTTCAAGGTTATCTAGTTACCTTTTAGGTACATTCAAGGTGTCCGATTACCTTTTTAAGTTGCCTTCAAAGTGACAAGGTCACTTTTTCGGTACTTTTAAGCTGACCCAGTCTCCTTTTTAAGTTACCTTCAAGGTGACCCGGTCACCTTTTAGATGCATTCAGGATGACCGGGTTACTAATTTAGGTTACTTTTCAGAGTGACCTGTTCACCTTTTATATACCTTTAGGGTGAACACAGTCATCATTTTAGGTTACCTTCAGGGTGATCCGGTCACGTTTTAGGTATATTCAGAGTGACCCAATTACCTTCATCGTATCCTGGTCACTTTAGACACCTTCAAGGTGATTCGGTCGCCTTTTTAAGCCACTTCAAAAATGACATGATCCCCATTTTATGAACCTAAAATTTAACTAGTCACATTTTTAAATATCTAATTCATTGACGAATTACGGTTTTAGGTACCTAAAGATGTGACTTGTTATGATTTTGGGTTAAGGTGTGGAAATTACTGTTTTGAGTTTAAGTACCTAAAAATGTGGCTGTTGCAGTTTTATATTTACATCTTGGTCCATCAACTTTGAAAACTTCATTACATAGCTTTAGGGTTATGGTCTGGGTTGATGGTTTTGAGTTAGGGTTAAGGTTGATTAGGTTTAGGATTTAGAGTTAAGGTTTAGGGATAAGGGTTAGAGTTTTGGGTTAAGGTTTTGGGTTAGGATTCTGGTTTTAGGGTTATGGTTTAGGGCCTAAAGTTTTGGATATGGTATGAGGTTTATGGTTAGGGTTAAGGTATGAGGTTTTGGGTTTTGGGTTTGAGTTATGATTAGGGTTTAGGATTGAGGTTCACAGTTAGGATTAGATTTAGGAGTTCAGGGGTGTAACGTTTAGGGTATTGGATTTAGGGTCTATGGTTTATGGTTCAGATATCTGATTTATTTCTAAGAAAAATTACAATTGAACCCCAAAACTTCAAAATATTTTCATTTTGATCCTTCAACTTTGAACTTCATGTCATAGTTGTGGGTTTAGGTTAATAGAGAATAGGGTTTGGGTTAAGGTTCTAGATTTATGACTATGGTTGAGGGATTGGAGTTTGGTTAGGGTATGAGATTTATGGTTAAAGTTTAGGTGCTTAATTGGTATTGTTAAATTACTATATATACTAATAGGCACTCAATTTTAAATACATTCTTTTTTTTTCTTTTATTCTTTCCCCTCTCTCCACAATTTTTTTTGTAGTGTTATACAACTAACAACTTTTTAAGTATATTTTATAAAATCCTGTAATGGCATTAAAAGTTAAAATAAGTGAAATCTATCAACATTTTTATAGTCAACCAATTCCTGTTACATAAAATTATATATAATTTTAATACAATTTATAGTACATTTAACAAAATTCTTTCTTTCATTTTTCATTTTAACATTTTCTTCCTTTTCTCTCCCTACAATCGCCTCTTTTTTAGAAAAAATTCATTTTTACCAGCCATAATAATTACAAGATGGGCCCTTGAATTTTTAAAATTTTTGCATTTTCACTCAAAAGTTTTGAAATTTAACAATTTAGTCACTATAGACAATAATGAATTGGAGTTACCTTTCATAGTAAAAGTTAAAAATTATAGCAAATTTGTTGGAACATAATTAAGAAAATTTTTATGATATTTTAATTAAACATATTAAAAGAAGGAAAATTAACCTAAATTAAATCACATAAACATCGAAATTTTTAATTTAAATTTTAACAAAAAATTTACTAAAAATAGAATCAATCTGTCCATTTTAGCCTATTCACCAGTAAACTCGACTACCAACTCGAATCTGGCCCTAAACCTAAATAACTCAAGGCTAAATTTCACTTGACTTGTTTTGAATTCGAACCTAAATAAATCCGACTCGACCCAACTTGAGTTCAAAATCTACTAAACTCGAAGTTAGCCCGAACTCAAATAACTCGACCTGGATCCGAATTAAAGCCAAACCAATTAAACTCGAAACCTGAATGGCCTGATCTAAGCCTAACTTGACTTACCCAATTATCATCCCTAATTTTTGTTAAAATATATTTTTTAGAATCATAAGTAATATTTTAGTGACAATATTGAAAATTTAAAAATGTATAAATGTGTCTTATTTTTGTGACAGTTAGATACTTGAATTTACAACATGTCTTAAATTTATGTATCCGATCATTAAATTATTTATTTTTTTACATCACAAAAATTACTAAAGTTGGTCACGGGTAAAATTTATTATTCTTTTAACATTGTACATCAACTATATATAAGACTTTAAATTCCTTGCTATCTTAATATTAATTTGTAAGTTACTTTTTTATTTGCTTTACTAAGTTAATCAATATACATAAATTTTATATTTTGAGTACCATTGACATATGTATAAAATTATATTTTATTAAGTGTATTATTCAACAATTAATAATTTTTTTATATGACAAATATTTTTAAAAATATATATTTTTTCATTATCCAATAAAATACATTCTATCATTTTCTCAGCTCCCTGTTTTTTCCTTTTCCTCTATTTTTTTTTCTTTTTCCTCCCTCTTCTCTGGTCTTTTCTTCTCACTCCTTTTACTTTTTTATTTCCTGAGTTTCCTCTCCCCTCACGGGCTCGGCCTGTCCAACCCTTTTCCCTGGCTGACATCAGCCATGATCAATGGTATGGATTTGGGGAGTAAGGTTACCCTCTCTGGGGATAAGGAATCTTCCGCGGAGCACACATGGAGGTGCACAAGTCCACGTGGTTTGGATGACGTCAGCAATGCCAACTTGTCTGAGGCGCAGGCACGGGGCATCTGGTCTGGTCAACCCTCACTTGATCATAAACATAAACGTGGATTATTGCTGGACTCTCGATCGGGTGGTTGGGTTATAATAAACGTGGATTATTACTGAAGTTGGGTTAAAAGTTGTTGGGTTGAGATTTACAAAATTTCTGCATTTGAATCCAATTCCTATCGTGTATGTAATGTAATGTATGAATGAATATTTACTGAGTTTCTCTGTTCTGGTGTGCTAATGATGAGTATGACGCGTGCAGATTAATTAAATCCCCTGTTGATCATAGAAATAAATAAATAAAGCAAGTGACAGTGTTGTGTAAATGGCAAATAAGGAATGTTATTGTTCATGGCGTCGTCGACTTTACCTTTCCGCAGACTCCAATCCAACCACCGCAAGAGCAACAGAATACTTGGACGGACGATACCTATGCCTATGGTTGACTCCTCTGGTTTCACCTTCAGAGTGAAGGAGTTGCAGATGCTGAGCACCTTTCTGCTTCTGGGTTTATGCCTTTGCCTCGCCCAACCTCAACCAACCACTCATCCTGCCGAAGGTACCTCTCTTTTACATCTCTCTCTTGTGCCCTTCTTCTCTCACTCTCAGGTCAGTACAGGACAGGCTCGACTGAACTTAACTTTAAACTCTGTTGGTGGATGCAGCCCGAGCGCTGAACTCGGTGTTTCGCCAATGGGGAATATCGGCAGGGGATGGCCAGTGGAACATCAGCGGCGAACTCTGCACCGGCGCCGCCCTCGACGACACCCACATTGACGACCCCAGCTTCAACCCCTTCATCAAGTGTGATTGCTCCTACAACAATGCCGCCACTTGCCATATCCGGGAACTGTATGCAATCGTATCTTCTTTCCTTCGCCTTTGTTTCTTTCGGCTTTCCTTTTGATAGTATTTACTCCGCTGTTGCCTCTCTCAGTAAAGTAACCGCCCTGAATGTGGAGGGCCCAATTCCTGACGAGCTCTGGACTCTATCATACCTCACCAATCTGTATGCCTTCTATTCTCTCTCATCAATTCTTATCATTCATCAGGCTTCAAAATGAATTACCCGCGTCCTCCTCTCAAGCACTTTCTCTTACCAACCTCAGTCTGATACAGTTACATGATGCAACATGAAGAGCTAGAGTTAACCTCGGTTGAGTGCCATGGGTTTATCTCAACTCCCATGTTCTTTCTCATATTCTTATTCTACCCTCTCATTTTGCAGGAATTTGGGGTATAACTACTTGACTGGTCCCCTCTCTCCCTCTGTTGCCAATTTAACTCGGATGGAATGGCTGTAAGGAAATCTAGCAGCTTCTCATATTCAACTCTTAAAGCATTTTAACCATATTTTCTTATTTCAAATTGTATGTTGGTCAGGAATTTTGGTATTAATGCATTATCAGGTGAGCTCCCCAAGGAACTCGGGACGCTTTCCAATTTGAGATTGTTGTAAGTTGACTGCTCTGTACTTTCACTACATCTTTCACAGCTTTCTTTGAGCATGAGTGATTCGACTACAACTTGTACGGTGGCCAATATGGCACTAAATTGCAAGCTCTTTCCCTCTCCTCTCTACCCTTGTTCTTGCTCTCACTTCTGCTGGAGCCTTCTAGTCCCTCCTTCAATGAAACTTCTTTTATATATCTTGGTTCATTTTCATGCACACTTGCACATAAATATTTGAATCATGTCGGAGTTACAGAGTATTTTTATTATAAAAAAAAAAAAGAGCTTATTCAGTCACTGGAAACAGAGTTTGTGTTCAAGGTTCACTTGAATCTAAAGTATCAATATATTGTCTGCCATAGAAGCATGTAATATCTACTTCTGTAACATTCTTTGAACCTTTAGCATTGACCTAAATTTGTTCAAGTCAAAAGGCTATTGTCCGTTTTATTTGCATTTAGATTAGAGCCTTCTATGCACTTGTGAGGTTTTCTACATGGCCAAGGCATTCACACGATTGGGTTAACTATCTGAAGAAATGATGTTAAGTTGAATTATTTTCCATCTACTTTACTGTTTCATAGGGGAATTGGGGCCAATAATTTCTCTGGTCCCCTGCCTCCGGAGCTTGGGAATTGTTTGAAGCTAGAACAGCTGTGAGTTCACATGTATTCTTGCCTTTCAGTTGAATATTCTGTTCTGAATCATAAAATCTAGAATCTTTTCCTACATTTGGTAAGAACTGTGGCTGCAGCCGCTGCTGTGTTAAGGTTGTGTGGCATCTTTAAGTAGGAGGTATACGACAATCAGTGGTATCCATTTAGTGCAATTCTAGGATATTTCATTATGGCATGTGTTCTTACATATGCTTGACTATAAAATACTATGCATATCTTCTTGGGAATATTGTTGCACACAATACGGTACAGAAGCTTGCAATATCTTGCGGTTCTGTTCTGATGCTGGAATACTTATATATTGTCATTGACTTTGTTCGACTTTGTTTCTTATTTATGATCTAAGTATCTTTTTCTTTTGTTTTTCTCTTCATTTAAACACTGTTTTGGAGGTGGTAATGATGCAATTTCTTTTCCTAGCAGGTATATTGATAGTTCTGGAGTTAGTGGTGAGATCCCTCCTACATTTGCTAATCTACAAAACCTGGCTTCAATGTATGAACACGTGTAACTGTCTGCAATCCTCCTTTGGCATATGAGCAGATATATATATGCTTTTTACTGGAAAAAAGATCCAACCTTGAGATGAGTTTAAGCTATACTTCTCATTATTTCAGGTGGGCAAGAGATACCGAACTCACTGGAAAGATACCTGCTTTCATAGGCAATTGGTCAAAGCTTGCTTCCTTGTATGCAATATGAGAATTTTTGGTTTCTTAATTAGCTCCGTACGTGCGATTCTTTTATGATTGATGTAGATAAGAAAGTGATTTAATTCCATTAGTTTGTTATTTAAGCTTAGGAATGTATCAATCACTCTTGTGTTATTGTTTTAAGTTTGTCCTTCATAGTTATTGAATTCTAAACTTCATGTTATTAAAGGAGGCTTCAAGGAAATGCTTTTGAAGGTCCGCTACCTTCAACCTTTGCAAATCTAACATCTCTGACAGAGTTGTAAGTAATTCCTCTGCCGATGCTTTTTTAAAAAATTTCTTGATGTCTTTTCCACTGACACCTTTTGTACATATTCAGGAGGATAGGTGGTTTATTGAACGGAAGCTCCTCTCTTTCATTTATAAAAAATATGAAGTCCCTGAGTATCTTGTGAGGCATATAATTCCAAACTTTTATGTGGATACTGAAAAGTTTCCTGATTATGAATGTAGTTTCTTCATTTTAATATTCTCCACGAACTTACATGTCCTGCAGAGACCTCAGAAATAATGGAATTTATGATGCAATTCCACTCAGTATCAGAGACTACCAGAATCTGACAGAGCTGTAAGACGTTTTCTTTTTCTTGCGAACTTGAGTGTATTGTGTGGTAGATTTGTTTTGTTTCTAATAGGACAAAAATTACCCTTCAGGTTTAGTTTACGTATTTTTCAAATTTTTGTACTTCTCTTCCAAGCAAATGTGCAATTATTCTCCATGGTGTACATTTATATAAGCTGTGCATAGTTTTCTGCTATATACCCTCATAAAGACCTTTCTACTCATCTATATAATAATATGTTTAGACCAAACTTCTACAATTTTCTATAGATTTGAATCTTCTAAATGAGCTGTTAAGTTTGAGATTATTTTAGTAATTGATTATCACAATTTTCAAGTTTATCTTTCTCTCTCCCCCTTTGGCCTGTAATGTTTCGTTGCTATCTTAGTTGGATATATGAGGAATTTGTTTTCCTTCCAGTTGTGCTTGTCTGAAGTGGACAGCTTGTTTATTCCTCTTAAATTCATTTGTTGAAGTTTTAGTTTCTTTATTTCTTTCTTTATTTCTTTTTTCTTATCAGCGAAGTTTTAGTATTAGTATGAATATATATCTTTTTCTTTTTCATCACATGTTTGGTAAATGTCTCAGGGATTTAAGCTTCAACAACATAACAGGAGAAATTCCAGATTCCCTTTTTAATCTGAATTCACTCACTCATTTGTAAGATACAATGTCCATTTACTTTATCCAATTCTTTTCCCTCTACTTTATCTATTTTATTGGAGGTATGTGTTTTTGCTTTCATCTCAGGTTTCTTGGAAATAATAAGTTGAATGGCACCCTCCCTGCAAAAAAGAGTCCATCTCTTCTCAATATGTGAGCATTTCTACATCTGTTCCTTCAGCATGAATGCTGCACTCTTAGACTTGGACGCTTTGTTTGGTTATATTGAATGAGTTAGGTGAACTCTTTTACACCAAAGCTTTTCTTAATGGGCTTTTGATTCCCTTTTGGGGCTGTTGATGGGGTTCCTACATCTGACCTGCAATGTCATTGCTTAGTTCCATCTTTGTTAGTTGAAAAGGTCTGCCCTCCCTTCAATAATTTGCTATTTACCAGTTTCAACTATACTAGGAGACATATCACGTACATACATGCATGCATGCATGCATACATACATACATACATATAATAGAGAGAGAGAGAGAGAGAAAGAGAGAGTCAATAGGAAAGGTACAACTGTTTTTTAGGTTTTCCACCTCAAATTTTTAAATTGAGTTCTCAGTTTCTATGTATAACTTGATTTTAAAACCTCAATCTGTGTTGAAATACAAACATATTTGGTCCATCTCTATCTTCGTGAAAGCTTTCAATGCGAGTGAGGAAAAGAGCATATGAAGATGGCAACTTTAAACTTCTTGTCATTATTCTCTCCCAAGAAAACAAATGGACAGAGTCGCTTTGGACTTTTTCATGGGTTGAAGTGCAATGCAACTTTGATGCTGATTAGTGAAAGTCCACACCATGAACCCAAACTTATTCATTAGGGTATGGCTGGTATTAAGAGTTTTGATCAAGTCTAAGATGAAGCATCGTGAATAATACTACCTTAAGTTGGGCTTCACAGCCAAACATGAGAACATAAGGAAGAAATTTCTTTGATTCTCCAGCACCAGTTTTCCATCGTTGCCACTTGTTTTGTTTATCTTGTTATTCATAGGCAGCATTGAAGATTGTTGGCCAAGTAAAGATTGGATTAGCAGGGAATTTGAGTTAATAGGAGTTCTTTTTGCTTCTATTGTGAATGTGTTCATTTATGCAATCTAATTGATGATCCTGTTCCTGGCCAACTTTTTTGTCATTGTTGATGAAATCTCTTGCAAAACCTTCTAATCAATTTCATTCCTCTAGATCTGAAAAATATTTTTGTTCCTGTAGAGATTTGTCATATAACTATCTGAAAGGAAGCTTTCCTCCTTGGGTAAACCAGAACAACTTGTCACTGTGAGTCTTCTACATGCTTTAAGTATGTGTTCTATGAATACAATTTTTATTCCATGTTTCAACCTCTTCAGATTGTACTCTGTAGTCCTTAGTTTTACAATGCAAATTCAAGAGAAACACTTGTGCTACACATACATTGGACATTGTCTTTTTAATAATCGAGGGAAACTTTGATTTGATGAACTGAATTAGACTCTATCAGCTAGTAGTGGAACTTAGTTCTCCTTCATTGATGCAGCAATCTTGTTGCCAACAACTTCACAATAGAGCGTTCAAACAGCAGGTATTTCCTTGCTTCCTTATAAATGTGAGGTGGTAGGGTAGAATTACTTTTTCTTTATTCAAGTGTTAGCACATTCTTTGACTGGCCATCCATTTAATGGAATTTCGTGTATTGTAGTTCTCTACCCCTTTGTTCATGCTGTTGAGTTTACTAGCCTGCTGACAATAGTGTTCACTTTATTGCCCTAGTTACAAGCCCTCTGTATGAACAATATAACAAACACGGTAAAAATCACATCTTAGTGACTGTTATATGATTGTATTCTCCTTTCTTGCTTTTTATATTTTTAACAAAGTTTGTATCTCGAGAAGTTTACCAGTTCTTTTTCCTTGTATTTTCATTAAATTTCATGTTCATGTAAGAGACCAAATTGCCTCTAATTATCTTTGGTAGTTCAGTTGTCCCTCCTTTTTGTAGCATCTTAACCATAATGCTTCAAATTTAAGGACCATGACCAGAGGGGAGGAGAGAATTTGCTTGCCAGCTCATCTGGAATTAATTCGTTGGTTTTTGTCCAGATGGGATAGAATAACTGGACAGTGTGTTATAACAACTCATGGGTCTGGTCTGAAAATCCAACTTCTTTCTAAAAGAATGTGAAACAGAGAAGAGGTTGACCTAAGGGATGCAAAATTCATTTAATTGCCCATGGGTGATTAATTTCTGCTGTCAAAGAAATCTGCAATTGTCAATTATGATGGAAAATGAGCTGTTCTTTTTTTTGGGTCCTATTGTACCTTTCAGTGTTTTGCCATCGGGACTTAATTGTCTCCAGCGCAACTTTCCTTGCAACCGAGGTTCTGGACTCTGTAAGTATCATTGAACTCCTAGTCTTCTAACCCTTTGTACTCCAGATCCAGGCTTGTCTTTCTATTCTTGTGGTTTTTGTTGTGCATTAATAGAGCCCCCAAAAACAACTCTGTCAAAATTGTTCCTATGAACTGATTTTAACTGGTATATCACCTCCTTAGCATGAGAAAAAGTTTGTGAACTATGTTTAAGCCAGATAAACATATAAACTTCAGCATGTCGTCCATGCCATCCACATCGATAAATTTGGTGCCTGCTCTTATTTTGAATAGGAAAATCTTTTTCTGAGCATGAAATGGTACTGGGTACTCTGCTTTCCTTCTTTGCAGATTACAGTTTTGCAATAAACTGCGGTGGTCCACAAGTTACATCCTCTGATGGGACAGTGTTTGAGAAAGAAAATCATGAGCTTGGTCCAGCATCATATTATGTAACTGACACAACTAGATGGGCAGTCAGTAATGTTGGATATTTTACTGGAAGCAATAATCCTCGGTACACAATCAGTTCATTGGCACAATTTGCAAACACTCTGGATTCTCAGCTGTTCCAGACAGCACGGATCTCTGCTTCCTCACTCAGGTACTATGGGTTGGGTTTGGAGAATGGAAACTATAATGTGAGCCTTCAATTTGCAGAAACAAAATTTATGGACTCCAACAGATGGGAGAGTCGTGGAAGGCGTGTTTTTGATGTATATATTCAGGTAAGAATAAAACTAAACTCATAACATAAAACTTGTGCTTTTCATCTGTATACATAAATTCTAGAATAGACAGCGTGGATTGACTGTGACCTGGCCGCAAATTTGATGCTTAACCACCTAGAGTGTTGCTGGTAAGACAAGGGAACAAAGATTAGCTCAGATGTTTCTTCACTGTTTAGATGCTCTACGCTTCCAGACTAAAATTGCCATTAAACCCTGCTGCAGTAGATTGGTTCTATATCAGCAACTCTGGTTCCAACTCTACATAAAAAATTATTAAATGGAAAGTCCCGCATAATATCAGAGCTCTCTTTTTCCATACTTCATATGCAAGATATGGTTCACGGTTATTTCACTGCACTGGCATGTAAATGTGAGAAAATGTGCCAAGTAGTAATACTAATACCCCCTCTTAGTTGAAGTTAAAGTTTTGTATGCTCTAATGTTATGGTTGGATCTCTCCACTTCATGCAAGATCAAATCATTTTAGAATCTTGATTGATTCTCAGTTGAGTTTATCTTAATTTTTAATTTTTAGTATGGCAGACTACTCCTATATCTTTGTTTTCATTCTTTATCAAAATTCTGAATTTGTTTCCAGGGGCAACGGGTTCTAAAGGATTTTGACATACGGAAAGAAGCAGGTGGATTTTCGACTAGAGCTGTTAAGAGGGACTTTAAGACAATGGTATCGGAGAATTACCTTGAACTCCATCTTTTCTGGGCTGGCAAAGGGACATGTTGTGTACCAGCTCGAGGTACATACGGCCCATCCATCTCGGCTATCAGTGTGAACGCAGGTGAAATGAATTATACAGACATTAGTGGCTCCTCTCTCTCTCTCTCTCTTTTCATTTTCTTGCAAAGTGAGGTATCTTCTGGCTTCTTTGCTTTTGTATAGATTTCATGCCAACTGTAAAGAACAAGCCCCCTACCAGCAAAAGTAGAACTGGTTTGACTGTGGGAATTATTATTGGTGTGGGAGTTGTGAGCTCTGTGTTTGCTGTGGCATTTTGCATCCTTAGAAGAAGACGCAGTAGCACTGAAAATGAAGGTAGACCCTTTGATGACTAACTTCATAGTTTTTTTTGCAGATGATGTCTGTCTTCTCACAAGTATACTGTATGCTTTCTTTAATGATGATATGAAAAAATCTAGATTGTAGGCAGCTGTTAGTGTTCCTTAAAGGTCAATCAATGGCATCTAAGAAAACCCACCTCCACTCGTCCTGAATCCCTGTTGTGGTTTAAGTTCAAAAAGGTGTCAGAATGTATGTCTCCGAAATAACATAAACGCACCAGATATTCATCTACATAAACTTGGACCAAGCAAATAGAAACAAAATAGTTATATGGAGACAGAGGTTGATAGTAGTGACCTGTATGTTCGTTAAATATGCAGAGCTCAGCTGGATGGATACAAAACCATACACTTTCAGCTATGCTGAGCTGAGAACTGCCACGCAGGATTTCAGTTCTGCAAATAAACTTGGAGAGGGAGGATTTGGACCAGTTTACAAGGTACATGATTCTATTTGATGGCATATAAGTTTATGGATATGCATTGATTCTTTTGATTGAGGTCACAGATAAGAGAATTTGTCCTGTGTGATTGCATTTCTACTAAACCTCTGGCTCTTTGGATTAGCGTTTTCCAACATCTTTTTTTCTGTTACATCTATTAGATAGCATCAGTGACATACCGCAATTATACCTAATAGTACCAGTCGTGCTGATGGATCACCCTGCATTTTCTGGAGAACTTGGCAAAAAAAAAAAAAACACAGGAGTATAGATGAGTTGATGAGAATACTGATCCGGAATGCCTTGTGTTATGGGTCACATCTGGGGGAATAATCAAATGCTATAAGCAATAAATTTCTCTACATCTATAATAGAGCATTTGAAATTTGCAATCACAAATCAACTGACTAAAATTTATGTTAGGAAGTCAACTGAAGAGGAAGGGAAATACATTCTAGCTTTCCTGTTTTATCCTTAACATATTCTAACCATCTACATGTCAAATCTTCAATGTTGTCATGTTCTAAAAGACTTTTAATTTATAGGGGCAACTCAGTGATGGGAGAACAGTTGCTGTAAAGCAATTGTCTGTAGCTTCTCGCCAAGGAAAGAGCCAATTTGTTGCTGAAATTGCCACTATCTCTGGTGTGCAACATCGTAACCTTGTGAAACTTTACGGATGCTGTATTGACGCAGATCAGTGTCTAATTGTTTATGAGTATCTGGAAAACAAAAGTCTAGATAAGGCATTATTTGGTATGATAATTTATATTGCATTCAGATACTTTGTTTTATATTTGGAAGGTTGGAGTGTGATCTAATTATGCCTTTCATGAGGCAGATAAAAGCTTAAGCCTAGATTGGCAAAAACGTTTTGCTATATGCATGGGAGTTGCAAGAGGTTTAGCATATCTTCATGAAGAGTCAAGGTTGCGAATTGTACATAGAGATGTGAAGTCGAGTAATATTTTGCTTGATGCGGATCTGATCCCCAAGATTTCAGATTTTGGTTTAGCCAAGCTATATGATGACAAAAAGACCCACATGAGCACCGGTGTTGCTGGAACTATGTAAGATCTTCTGGAGTGAAAAGACAACATCATCACCTTTCACAACAAAGTAGATGACTTTCCCAATGTTTAACAAACTTTTCGTGTTTGTTTTGCCAATATAGTGGGTACCTTGCACCAGAGTACGCCATGCGTGGGCACCTGACTGAGAAGACTGATGTGTTTGCCTTTGGAGTTGTGGCTCTAGAGATTGTTAGTGGGAGACCTAACTCTGACCCAAGTTTAGGTGAAGACAAGATCTATCTGCTTGAATGGGTAAGAATCTGTCGTAGTTTTAGTTGAATTTGTTGTCAGCTATATATGTTAATTATGCAGACGTGATTTAATCTTCTTAAATATAACTAACTAGAAGCAAGTTAATATTCTGCTCTGCTTATGCATCAATCGTCTCTCATAATAAAATATATGCCACTGATGGGTGGTGCATTACATATATGTGTAATGTCGATACAAGTCTGATTATAAGATATCCTGCTTGGGCTTGTCAGGCTTGGCACTTGCACGAAACCAACCGTGAAGCTGAACTTGTTGAGTCATGTTTATCAGAATTCAATGAAGAAGAGGCGGAGCGGGTGATAGGAGTAGCTCTTCTGTGCACTCAGGCATCACCAGTGCAGAGGCCAGCGATGTCGCGGGTGGTGGCCATGCTCGCGGGAGATGTACAAGTAGGCAGAGTGCGTATGAAGCCTGGATACCTGACAGACTGGAAGTTTGATGAGGATGCAACGAGTTTTTCAAGTGAGAAACCAATAATGAACTCCAGTACTGATACAGGCCTATATGCGTCAACACCTATCACAAATTAATTCATGTGATGCCTGCCGGATATTATGCAGTGCAGGTAATTAATCTTTCTTCATAGTATATTGATACGTATTATATTGTGGGAGAAGGCAGGTGAACTTTAAATTGCAATTGCGTGCTTGTTTATATTAATATTCTCGGCTCAACCCTGTCCCTGTCCCTGTGGAAGTGCATGTAACCAGTTTTTGCGTGCTTGGTTATATTAATATCTCGACGACTCAACCCCTGGGCCTGGCTGGCTGTTCATATTCTAACGTATGGGATTAATTCTCTTGCTCGATCGCCCTCCTTTATCTGCCTTCGGTCGGTATATTGATATTTGATCTGAAGAAGGCATGAAAACGGGAGAGAGGGAAAAAAGAAAAAGAAAGAAAGACGGGCAGCGAGTTTGCTCGAGAATTGATCAAGGAACAGCGATCGAATTATTTGGTTGGTGTTTGTAGTATATATGTGATACTCCATTAAGCTAAGCTGGCTCAATTATTAATCCATACCATGCCATACCATACAATATATCATCGCTAGCTAGTTAGCTCTTCAGTTTATAATTCCTTTTTAGGAGCAACCGGCCGGCCGGTAAGGGACATGGTTGATGAGCGATCGAGACCGACAGACAGACAGGGACATGTAATTACGATATAGGCCGGCCCTAGCTAGCTAGACTAGAAGCGATCGATAATTCGCATGGCAGCGTCAGAGAGCTCCTGATACAGCCTGATCTCATAAATCATGGCGGAGGGGATGTTGGAGCGCAGCTTGTGCCTGTTGATGTCGGCGGTACAGTAAAGTTGGCTCTCAAGGGCGGTGCGGATGGAGTGGTTGGCGTCGTCGTAGCGGCGGCTCCTGAGCTGGGAGGTGGCGTTGGAGAGAGACTGCTGGGCCTGCAGAAAGTCCTTGGCACAGGTCTGGAGGACGGCCTTGTCGGGGGTGCGAGAAGCCAGGTCGGACATGTTTGCGGCCAGGGCGTGGGCCTGAGAGGAGAGGCAGGAGATGAGGATGGCGGCCAGGCCCACGGGGTCGGCCTGAGAGGCAGCAGGGTCGGACCTGATGCAGCGGAGGCAGGCCTGTGGGACCTCCGCGTTGTGGCATTCAAGCTCGATGAGTTTGTCGTCGGCGGAAGCGGAGAAGAGGAGGAGAAGGGAGGTGATGGCTGCTGCTGTATGAGTGGTGGAACTGAAAGCGGAGGCCATTGCCATTGCCATTGCCATGCAGTGCAGATTAATTAGTGCTAGCTAGTGAACCGCATATATATATATATTTCAAGTTTGTGGGTAATTAATATCGGTGCAGGTGCATGCAGGTGCTCGGGGTGGCGAAACCGAAACGTATGTTTTGATGGCCGGATGAATTATAGTCTTCCTCTTATGGTTTCCACTTATCCCCTTCAGGGTATTCACAGGTCAATTATAACTACGTTACAGCAAAACCTGACTCAACCTGTAAAGATTAAGAAAGTAGTTATTATATTGTGCACCTATGTCTAATTAGGCATATTAATCTACCTTTAACTCTTTATATATAATCCACATCTATCTAAAAAAATTTAACAAAATTATCCTTGACCAAAATTCTCTATCTCTATTGAGAAATCGTACCTCATTTCTGCCATTGTTAGGGCTGCCACTGTTGTCATCTTCGAATCTTCTATTATTACTTATATATGCATAAGTGTTAAAGATAAAGATATAAAATATTTGAAACAATTGGTAGAAGGATCTAAACAAGTATGTACAAGTATTTGAAATAATATGTACATTATTTGTTCTCTTCAAATAGTATGCAAATTATTTGATTTCTGTCAAATGATATATAAATATATAAAAGTGTTCGAATAAATATGTAAAAGCCTTGAAAATAGTACACAAACAATTTATTACCTCTAAAAGTAAAATTGTTTGAAATAATAAATAAAAGTTCCTAAATGAAATGTAAAAATGTACATAGAAGTGACTATAATAAGATGCAAAAAATTATTATTTTTAAATTTAAAAGTTTCTGAAAATATAAATCAAAATATGTAAAGAAATGTGTAAAAATATTTTAACAATGCATAAAATATATAAACGTATTAAAGGAGGAGAGAGAAGAATCAGGCCAACCGTTGTCAGGTCTTGCAATTTTGCTAAACTTGGTGCCACGAGTTGGAACTCATTTTGACTGCTACTTTTTTATTTTGACCGAGGCACATAGTTCTTGTTCCATCTGGAAAGCATATGCTGGTCGGACAATAACTTCTCCCTCCCTACAGTTGTCGTCGTTGATCTTTCCTCTGCTGCCTTCACAACTCTCCTCCATCCACATCACCCAGTATCATTTCCGAGTCTGAGAGCATCTCTCAGTTGCCGAATCTCCGAGTCGATCGCCGACTGCAAGAAGGCCCCGTGCTAGAAACTTTTCCGAGTACGCCGACCAAGCGGTGCTCGGAAACCTCGACTGGGAATCGAAGCTCTAGAAGAAAAGCAATCAGCACGTGATTTTAAGGCCGGGGTGCAATGGAAATTAACTGGAATAGTGAGGGCTAAGTTTGGGAAATTAAGTAAATAGAGAAAATTTTTGTGTCGTTTCCATTTTTATTCTTAATTTTTTACATATAAATAAAAAAAATTTTAAAAAAATAGTATTAAAGTGATAGTTTGAAAGGTAATATGGTAAAATAATTTATTATACATGGAAATAAAGCAAATATTTGAGATTATTTAAAATATAATATGTTATAATAGTTTTGAGATTAAGAGTAATATAATAGATTTATATATATATTATTCCTTTAACTTACCATCCTCAATTATTATCTTTTCTTATGATTCAGCTTTTATTTACTTTTCATTGTTTGGTACATATTTTTTATCTTCTTATTTTTTATATTTTTATTACATGTAATAAGAATATCATTTTTATTTAAAAAATTGATTGTATTTGTTTTCTTTTTTTTTTTTTTTTGGCATTTAGAAGCTTTTCAAGAGTCCTCCTCACTTAGTTTTTTTTTTTAAATTTATCACGATAACATTTAGATCTAAAATTAAAGAATGATAATGTTGGCGTTTACAATAATGTGAAAGTTTCAATATCGCTTTCATTTGAATAAATGCAACGTTGCTCATTTTTTTATTATTTTATTTTTGTATACCTATTTATTAATTAATTGTTTTGCAAGAAGGCCTTGTTCAACAAAATATGTATATATTTCTTTATCTGTTTCTCAAGTGCTTAGGTGATTTCTGGCCATAATTATTTGACTTCATTTTTCACAAATAGAGATTGCATAGAGATTATTGTGTTTTTGGATGTAATTTACTAACCCTTCACATGTATATTCTTTTGGAAAGTCTATTCTGTCATTATTCTTGCTTAATAGATGATGCAATTTAATGAATGAAACTCCTTTTTATTGTACTCTGTCTTCTTGTCATATTCATTGCTCTAGGGGTTAGTGCATTTTTTAGTTAAATAAAAATCAATGAACATTTTTCTAAACAAGATTTTCTTAAATAATAATCAATTAATCAATATATAAAATTAAATTACATCAAAATGACCAGATGTTCTATTAATTTGAACAAAATTGATTTTAAAGTTTTCATATTATTGTAAAAATGAACTTTATCATTTCTTTGATTTTGTTTATAGTTACTATATCAAGTTTTGAAGACAGTGAGGGGAGAAAAAAAAAATTCTTAATTAGAGGTGATTGAAATTTTAAAAGCATAAAAATAAAAAAAAACATTTACATAAAATGAAAAATAAATAAAAATTGAATCATAAGGAAAAATAATTGAAAATGGTAAGTTAAAAGGAATAATATATAAAAATATAGGATAAGTTATAATATATAAAAATACAAGGTAAGTTAAAAGAAAAAATATATAAAATAGGGTGTCATTTGAAAAATATAAGTAATGAGAAAAATTATATGTTAAGAAGAAAATTTAAATAAGAACTAAAGGTTGCGATGTCAAAGTGTAATTAATTTATTGTATTAACTTCTAAAATAAATGTCAGGGTCAAGTATAGATTTCTTAAAACATGATGAAGTTTTTAAGAGATTTCTAAAATTGAAGGGGGCAAAATGAAATTCTGGTAAATATCAAGAGCAAATTATCATTCTGCCTTGACGGGAGGCATTTCCGTGAGGGGAAGGTTTGCTTTATCAAGGAAGTTTCTGCAGTAACCCCCCAAATCAAAGAAAAAAACACTAGCAAGTGGACCTCACCCTAGTCCAATGCAATCACACACACCTATTCCATGCCGATTATGAAACAGATATTGGCTTCAAGAAAAAGAAAAACAAATGTGTTGCAAATAAGGTAATAGTTTAGGAATAAAACAAACAATGTCTCCAGCTTGCGATTCTTGGTCTTCTCTAGATTCCAAATGTTGCTTTCCCCGGATTGCGATTTTATTCTTTTCACGCCGCAACGATGATTCCAGCACCTCGCATCGATGACCCGATTGCGCCAAAACGGTTGAATACCAGTCATCGCCAAAACTAGGAGTTATTTGTCCAAATCAGATCTAGGGAAAAGCCTTCTCTCCATTGCTCTATTGCAATCGAGGTTGGTGGTTATCTAATTCTACCACTGGTCCTTCGTTGTTCAATCCTGATCAAGGTTGGTGATAACTATCGCAAACGACTCCAAGCCACAATCATAGATTCAGGTTCGAGAGTCTGGAAAGCAACGCAGAGCCAGTTTTATATGTTGTTTCAAACATTTTTATATATTTCATTAGGCTTTTTTGGATTTTATTCACACGCTTATATTTATTACTTCACACTTTTGTTCTTGAGAAAAAGAAAAAAAACAAATTGTCCGTATATTGCTTTATGCACATACATATTTGGCAAAAGTATCAAATATGCTACTAATATTTGGGCGCAGGTGTAAATCTACCACTATTGTTTTTTTTTTTTTGCTTAATTTTCCACTAATGTTTTAAAATTGACTCAAATATGCCACTAAAGTTTTAGATTAGAAGTGAATATACCACTATTGTTGACAAGTTTTGAAATTTTAAGGTGATAATGCAGTAATTACTCTCTCTCTCTCTCAAATACCATCCACTGCTGCCACCTTCTAAAACTTCTCTAGCTACCATTCACAGTTGCCACCTTCTAAAGCCAATGATACAAAAATTTTCAACTTTTTCTCCTTCCACCATTCGCCACCGTCTTCGATGCTTCATTTTGTAGGAAAACACTATATTTCCTTTTCACCGTTGGGCTTCACTGGAGGTTTTTCGGTCTCAGGGCTTCGCCTCTTCATCTGCCACAACTGAAAAGATGAACCTTCAACCCTTCTCTTGGCTTCCTAACTCAACTTAAAGTTGTCACCAAGGGCCCCCAAGAATACTGCATTTCTTTTCCTTGTTCTCGGAAGAGCTTCATCGAGGTCTTGCAAAACTAAGTGTGGACTTACAATAGGTGAGCAGCGTGTGGGCCAAACGAAATGTTGCCGGAGTTAGAGCTAGAGAAATCCCTGATATTGGAGATGAGTCTAATTACTTATGGCTCTTGTAGTTTTTTGAAAGTTACATTATTACCCTGAAATTTTAAAACTTCTTACATTAGTGGCATATTTAATACTTTTGCCTACATATTTTTTCAAACACTTTTACATATTCATTTAGATACTTTTACTTATTATTTCTGACACTTTTATATCTAAAGGTTACAAATTATATGCATACTGTTCTGGACCATTTTACGTATTGCATAAGACACTTTTTACATATCATTGAGACATTCTTACATATTCATTCAGATAACTTTACTTATTATTTTAGACACTTCTATTTTTGAATGGATTGTCTGCATAGTATTTTATATACTTTTATATATTGCTTCAAATACTTTGCATATTCCTTCAAAAACTTTTACACTTTTATATATCATTTCTAAGGACAATAAATTGTTTGCACATTGGTTAAAGAGAACAAATTGTGTGCACATTATTTCATACAATTTTATATACTTTTGTCGATCCTTTTACCTATTGTTTATACTTTTATGCATCTTGTTTTAGACACTTCTGCATCTCATTTTTTTCATATAGTGTATTGATGGAAATGAGGGAGGAGTGACCTAATAGCGGCCTATGGCAATGAATTGAAATGATTGGAAAGTGAATACTATCACAATTTCAAAATTATGCTAATCAAGAATTCAAAAATTTAAACTTTTATGCTTATCAAGATTTCAAAATTTGTGCAAATTAATTTATTGAATGCCTTAAGTAAAATTTTTTTGAATTATGGATCAAAATGATTTGTTTACAAGTTCGAAAAGTTATGAAGGGACAAAATAATAATAATAACAATAACAACAACAACAAGAAAGACAATAATGCTAATGCTAATAATAATAATTAGTTTACATACCCGGTATTGTTGCAAGATTATAAGATGAATTAAGTTTCCAAAGAGTATATATATTTAATTTTTATAGAAATATTATTCTAAAAATGAAGCTAATTTTATTATTTGTGAAGGAAAATATAATGTGTCACTTAATTAGGCTATACTAATTAGGGCATTTGCATCATATACTATATTTTTATATGGATGTTTACTTGAATTCATCGACCATGCATGTAATCATACTGGTAGAGGTCAAATTTGAAACCATATTCATGTAAAATGATGGATAAAATTGCTTTCATAAACAATACAATGAGTTAATGAAGATATAACATTTTCTACAACCAAAGAAAATGAATGTGAGTATAGGTAATAGTAATCGTATATCAAAATTTTAATTCAAATCCAAATTTACATAATGGATATTATTGAAGAAAAATCTTATATATACAAAGTTACAAAAAATTAGGAGCATATGAAAGAGCATAAACATAACCTTATTAGTTCAAAAGTGAAGAATTGACAAAATCATACAAAAGGAAAGTTATATAAAATAAGATGAATAGAGGTAATAATTGAAGGATATGATACGATAAATGGAAATGACGCCAAAATGAAAAAAAAATCCACCTTTGCGTAGGGTTTTATGATGATAAAATATTCATATATATAAATAGAGAATAAATTAAAAAGCTAACAACACAAGCAAGTGGCGTAAGTCCAGTGGTAGGATTGTGTCTCCAAACGTACATGGGTTGCAGCCAATTTGTGTATTGGTCAGATGGCGTGGCTACGTGAGTTGTTAGTAGGGTCACCGAACAAGAAATCCCATGTTGCGTTACTCCATTCAATTATTGAAGAGGCGAAATCCAAGGGATTTTTATGTGGATGCTAATTTAGTTCTTTATTTACTTATGGATGAGCTTGTTGTTGATGGCAGCTATGTTTCTTTTATGTATTGTTAGACTGATTTGTAGTTTTATGTGTTTGTTGTTACAACACTAACTATGTTTGTCTTATGTTACGACGCTGCTCGGTGATTGGATTATCCTTTCCATATTCACAAAAAATATCGCTTGAATGCAAATGTCATAAGTTTTGGTTGCCATTATCACAAGTACTATTGTGCGAGCACATTATACAAAATGGATTCGGGCTTCTACAATGGTGGAACAGATATTCCATGGGAGGCGCCTTTAACTTCCGAAATTGATTCCTTAGAAAGGATATTTTATTCAATACACGATGCGAGTCTGCATCATCGACAACGTCTCTACCATTTTAGATGTCTTGCGGGGGCAAATGTCTTGTCTGGCAATCTTGCATCCAATTTCGATTCTATTATTGTCGAACCGACCCCAGTTTAGATTGGTACACAATACTTGCTTCGCCTGATGTCTTGTCCTCGTGAATTTCATTCCCGATTTTGGATGAGCATTAATGTTTTTAGGATTTACTGGATGATCTTAAAACTCATCAGAATTTTGTGAAGAAAAACATGTTGCAGTTTACAAAGGTCTAGTTATGTTTCTCACCATGTGCGCCAATGAATGAAAATATGATGACGTTTTCCAAGTGTTCCCACATTCTACGGATACGATATCACGATGGTTCAAACATGTATTGGATTCAGTCCTTGGTCTTGTTGAGGTCATAATTCAACTGCTAGACCTAACATTTTCGACACCCACTCTAGAAGCTAGGGATGCATGGGACTGTGCCTTCAATAACGCTATTTGTGCCATTGATAGAACACATGTGTTTGGAATATATAGCAAGCAAAATCAACAAATGTACCGCGGCCGCACTGGGCACACAACTCAAAACGTGTTAGTTGCGTGCTATTTTGATATACAATTCACCCATATTTATGTGGGGATGCCCGGTACCATTCTTGACAATCAGGTGCTAAGAGATGCCAGGAATATGCCAGCCTCACGGTTCCCAAATGCACCAGAAAGTATTCACACATGCATTGCTCCTGCTAATTTCTATTGGCATTTTCGCTTACAGTCTTAATGGTGTTTCCTATTATATAATATCTTTTCTAGGTCATTACTATCTTGTGGACTCGGGTTATGCAAACATTGAGAGTTTTCTTGCCCCATACCATGGGGTTAATTACCATCACACTGATTTTGGAGGAAGAGCGCCTGAAAGAGCTTGAGAACAATTTTGCAAATTCTAGTATGTGAAATGTAGTTCAAAAAACAGGTGGGCACACTAAGATGAAATGGGCCATACTGAGGGGAATAAACCATTTCAATCCGGAGTTGCACTCCCAAATTGTTATAGCATGTTGTGCCCTTTATAACTATGTACGCATGAGAGATGTGTATGACTCGGAGTTACATGAAGCTTGATATGGACATTACACACGAGTGGCCAATAATCCAAAGAGAAAGGCCCTAGATGGAATTGCGATGCACGAGGAGACACCCATGATGGCTGCGACAAATGATACCATCGTAGGAAGGATTGCAACATTTTTTGGCCGACAAAGTGGAAGGTTGGATGATTAGGGTTTGAATCAAAGATTGAGGGAATGGAATGTACTAGGGGTCATGTATATTCTCTTCATTGTTACTCGGACCTACAGGGACTTCCCCATAACATAAGATGTTCCAATTCCCTTACTTGATTAGTACAAATGCCTCAAACCGTTCATATTAGAGACAAAAGTATGGGAAATGAAGATGTACATAGTATATTATGAAACACAAAGGCTCATTAACGCGAAAGAGGAGATAGAAACAACAAGACAATATGCTAATATTGTGGGAAACTTTGGCCGTAACATATGAAAACCTAAAAAAAATGAGAGGTCAACAAAAACACAGTAATGACATAGCACATGAGAGAGAGCTAGGTAGAACACAGCAATGATGTAGCATGTGAGAGGGGGGAAGACTAGGAGCCCTGGCAGAAAAATGTAGCAGAAAGGAAAGCAGATAAAGAGAGAGAGAAAAAAAAAACAAATGCAAAAAAATAAAAAATAGAGACAAGGCAGGAGAGAAAGAGAGGGAGGGGAAAATGAAGAAAAAGACGAATAGGCACTGGAGAGAGAAAAAAAACATAAAATGAAGAAAATGAGAAAGAGTGTGAAAGCTGCCCATGTTTGACTTTAAAATCAAAAAAGCCAAGTAGCTTAAATGGGTGGAAAAGCCTAACCGAATTGGCTCTAGATCTTAGCAAAGGTTAAATACTGGTATATTTATGGATCAAAATGATTTGTTTACAAGTTCAAAAAGTTATGAAGGGGCAAAATAATAATAACAACAATAAAAAAAAGAAAGACAATAATGCTAATGCTAATAATAATAATTAGTTTACATACCCAGCATTGTTGCAAGATTATAAGATGAATTAAGTTTCCAAAGAGTATATATATTTAATTTTTATAGAAATATTATTCTAAAAATGAAGCTAATTTTATTATTTGTGAAGGAAAATATAATGTGTCACTTAACTAGGCTATACTAATTAGGGCATTTGCATCATATACTATATTTTATATTGATGTTCACTTGAATTCATTGACCATGTATGTAAATCAAACTGGTAGAGGTAAAATTTGAAACCATATTCATGTAAAATGATGGATAAAATTGTTTTCATAAACAATATAATGAGTTGATGAAGATATAACATTTTCTACAACTAAAGAAAATGAATGTGAGTATAGGTAATAGTAATCGTATATCAAAATTTTAATTCAAATCCAAATGTACATAATGGAGATTATTGAAGAAAAATCTTATATATACAAAGTTACAAAAAATTAGGAGCATATGAAAGAACATAAACATAACCTTATTAGTTCAAAAGTGAAGAATTGACAAAATCTTACAAAAGGAAAATTATATCAAATAAGATGAATAGAGGTAATAATTGAAGGATATTATACGATCAATGGAAATGACGCCAAAATGAAAAAAAAAAAATACACCTTTGTGTAGGGTTTTATGATGATAAAATATTCATATATATAAATAGAGAATAAATTAAAAAGGAAAGACATTAGTTTCTAAAATGTGCTAAACGTATTGAGTAAGTATTACATGTACCTGCCTTATTCTGTGTGCCATCCTTATAAAATTTAGGAATTGTCATTTTGACCCCACCCACATGTATTGTACTTATAAGTTTTCTACATAGTTCGGACAAGTTTCATGGATGGGTGGAGTGGCTACTGCACGTATAGGTTGGGGGGGAAGATGTACTGGGTTTGAACCCCTAGTAGGCCTCATAGCCTTCCCAACCGTTTTTTTTTGTTTTTATTTTTTTGCTCTTTCTTAGATTTTTTTTTTTTGCATTTTCGTCATTTTTTTCCCCCAATAACCTTGCACTTATTCATTTTTATTTATTTATTTTTTTCAATTTTGATTCTTTATTTTCATTCTCTCATCTTTTTTTTTTTTCATATTTTCCTTCTTTTTTTCATTTGATTGCATTATTTTTCAGTTGTGTTTGTTCCATTTTTTTTTTATTAATATGTGTTTATTCTTTTATTTGTTCTTGTTTGTTTTTATAGATGAACCAGTTGTTCTTTTTCACTAGTTATCTGTATTTTTATTAGGAGCAGTTTATTCTTTTAGAGAAATTATTTTTTTGTTCTCTCATTACTAGTTGTTTATTCTTTTATTTGTAGCTATTTGTTCTTTTGTTAGTAGATGTTTGCTCTTTTGTTAGTCCATGGAAGTTTCTTTAAATGAACTTGATGTTTGCTCTTCTATTAATATGTTTTTATTCTTTTATCAATATGTGTTTGTTCTTTTACTTGTTTATATTTATTTTTTAGATGAGCTTGTTATTTGTTCTTTTGTAAGTTGCTATATGTATTTTTATTAGTAACAATTTATTCTTTTATAAGTTTTAACTTGTTCCTTTAGAGAAACTATTTTTTTATTCTCTTATTACTAATTGTTTGTTCTTTTATTATTAAGTCATTGTTCTTTTATTAGTAAATGTTTATTCTTTTGTTAGCTCATATTTGTTTCTTTATATGAACTTGATGTTTGTTCTTTTATCAATAGCTATTTGTTCTTTTATTTGTATGTATTTATTTTTTTATTAGTTCATATTTGTTATTCTAGATGAACTAGTTATTTGTTCATTTATTAGTAGATATTTGTATTCTTATCAACAGTAGTATGTTCTCTTTTTGGTTCATTTTTTAGTTCCTGCATAAATAAGGAAAAAAAAAGTTTACATTGTCTTATTTCAAATTTAATGTAAGATAGTAATTATATCATGAATTCATCTAAAAAAACAGCAATAGTGAAAAATAAAGAATACTAAATGAAAAAAGGTTGACAGATGGCAAAAAAGAATTAAGAGGAAAAAGTAGATAAATTATTCTCATGTCAGTATCTAATTTTTTTTACTAGTAATTGTATCTGTTTGTTCTGTTTTAAAAATCATTTGTTCTTTTACTAGTAAGTGTTTGTTTGTTTAGCTCAACTAGATAGTTGTTTATTCTTTAATTAGATAAAAATTTTGAAAAAAAAACAAATGAAGAAAAATAGATAAATTTGAAAAAAAAAAGGAGATCAATATAAGAATAAAAAATGCAATATAACTAACAAAAAAATGTAAATAAGTTAGAAAAAAAAAGGAATAAAATTGAAAACAAAATAATAGAAAAAACTGGTAATAATATAAAAATCATTTTAAAAAAATAAATGGAAAAAATGAGAAAATAAAACCAAAAAAAATGGAAAGGCAAAACAAAGAAGGGAACTGGAGGAAGAGAATAACAGACGTTCAAATTAAAAGAAAAACAAAGCGGAAGAGTAGTGAGAGTGCTACACGTGACTCAAACACCCAGCCCCTCAATTAGCTATCAACGTATTAACCACACCGCCAAAAACAGAGATTTGCCTAAAGGGGACAAGAATAGCTATAAGTAGTGTCCCGGCTCACACAAAGGCTAGGCGCACACAATTTTTTTGCAAACATAATTGGACATAAGATTGTTAACATGGAATTCTAATTTTTTGCTAATATTTGTACATAGAAGGGGTTAAAATATTAATATCCATATTAATGTGAGAGGACAGTTAAAACGCCATATACAACTTTCATATTTATTTACTAGGGTAAGTAATGTCAAGAGCCCGGCCCTTTTTTTAGTTTTGGTTATACATGGACGTTATATTATTTTACCTAATTTTTTTGTAGCTCTATATGATCAGGAGATCAAAATTTCAAATCAATTTGAATTATTAATAAATGTTTTAAATGACCGTAATAATGTAGTTCGAATGCGTTTATTATACTTTTCATAAACACATAATTTCGTAAAAACCTAACAATTGTTTATTAAAGATTAGAACAAGGTTCGACGTTTTAAATTTAACCTAAAAATAACTAAATTAAGATTCCAAAAGTTAACATTAAACAATCACTCGAAGTAAATGGATCCCAACCACTATGTGAATAACTATGGAATTTTTTTTATAAAAAAAACACATATTAAAAAAAAGATAATTAATAAATCAAAGACTAAAAAATGAGAATATGGACTAAACACAAATCATCCTAAAAGAAATGCAAGAGCAAGGGTTATCAAAACACTATCAACTACTCGTTCCCCAGCTGAATTTTATTCCTAACTGGTGGAAAAAATGAAAATAAAAAGGACCAATAGTCAAACCTGTTTATTTATTAATTGAACGAAAATACAACCATATTATTTGCCTTTTCGGTAACTTAATGTTAACTTCTAAATATACCAGTATTTAACTTTTGCTAAGATCTAGAGCCAATTCGGTTAGGCATTTTCACCCGTTCAAACTACTTGGCTTTTTTTATTTTAAAGTCAAACGTGGGTAGGTCTCACACTCTCTCATTTTCTTCATTTTATGTTTTTTTTTTCTCTCTCTCCGTGCCTATTCATCTTTTTCTTCATTTTCCCTTCCATCTCTTTCTCTCCTGTCTTGTCTCAATTTTTTTTTTTCATTTGTTTTTTTTTCCTCTCTATCTCTGCTTTCCTTTCTGCTACGTTTTCTACCAGGGCTCATATTCCCCCCCTTCTCTCACATGCTACATCATTGCTCTGTTCTCCCTTGCTCTCTCTCACGTGTTATGTCATTACTGTGTTTTTGTTGACCCTTCATTTTTTTTTCAGGTTTTCATATGTTACGGTCAAAGTTTCCCACAATATTAGCATACTGTGTTGTTTTTTCTATCTCCTCTTTCACATTAATGAGCCTTTGTGTTTCATAATATACTATGTACATCTTCATTTCCCATACTTTTGTCTCTGATCTGAACGGCTTAAGGCATTTGTATCAATTAGGTAAGGGAATTGGAACATCTTATGTTATGGGGAAGTCCATGTAGGTTCGAGTAACAATGAAGAGAATATACATGACCTCTAGCCTACACTGCTCTGACCCAGTTGGATACATACATTCTGTTCCCTCAATCTTTGATTCAAACCCCACATCCAACCTTCCACTTTGTCGGCCAAAAAATCTTGCAATCTTTCCTACGATGGTATCATGTGTCGCAGCCATCATAGGTGTCTCCTTGTGCATCGAAATTCCATCTAAGGCCTTTGTCTTTGGATTATTGGCCTCTCGTTTGCAATGTCCATATCAAGCTTCATGTAACTCCGAGTCATACACATCTCTCATGCGTACATAGTTATAAAGGGCACAACATGCTATAACAATTTGGGATTGCAACTCCGGATTAAAACGGTTCATTCCCCTCAGTATAGCCCATTTCATCTTAGTGTGCCCACCTATTATTTGAACTGCATTTCACATGCTAGAATGTGCAAAATTGAATTGTTCTCGAGCTTCTTCAAGCGCTCTTCCCTCAAAATCAATATGATGGTAATTAAAACCATGGTATGGGGCAAGAAAACCCTCAATGTTTGCATAACCCGAGTTCACAAGATAGTAATGACCTAGAAAATATATTATGTAATATGATACACCATTAAGACTGCAAGCAAAAATGCCAATAGAAATTAGCAGGAGCAATACACATGTGAATACTTTCTGGTGCATTTGGGAACCGTGAGGCTAGCATATTCTTGGCATCTCTTAGTACCTAACTGTCATGAATGGTACCGGGTGTCCCTGCATAAATATGGGTGAATTGTATATCAAAATAGCACGCAACTAACACATTTTGGGTTGTGTGCCCGGTGCGGCCATGGTATGTTTGTTGATCTTGCCTGCTATATATTCCAAACACATGTGTTCTATCAATGGCACAAATAGCGTTATTGAAGGCACAGTCCCATGCATCCCTAGCTTCTGGAGTGGGTGTAAAAAATGTTGGGTCTGGCGGTTGAATTATGACCTCAGCAAGACCAAGGACTGAATCCAATACATGTTTGAACCATCATGATATCGTATCCATAGAATGTGGGAACATTTGGCGAACGTCATCATATTTCCATTCATGGGCGCACATGGTGAGAAACATAACTAGACCTTCGTAATCTGCAACATGTTTTTCATCACAAAAGTTCTGATGAGTTTTAAGATCGTACAGTAAATCCTAAAAACATTTAACGCTCATCTAAAATCAGGAATGAAATTCACGAGGACAAGACATCAGGCGAAGCAGGTATTACGTACCGATCTAAACTGGAGTTGGTTCGACAATTGTGGAATCGAAATTGGATGCAAGATTGCTGGATAAAACATTTGCCCCCGCAAGACATCTAAAATGGTGGAGACGTTGTCGATGACGCAGACTCGCATCGTGTATTGAATAGAATATCCTTTCTAGAGAATCAATTTTGAAAGTTAGAAGTGTCTCCCATGGAATATTTGTTCCACCATTGTAGAAGTCCGAATCCATTCTACATAATGTGCCCACACAATAGTACTTGTGACAATGGCAACCAAAACTTATGACATTTGCATTCAAATGATATTTTTCATGAATATGGAAAAGATAATCCAATCACTGAGCAGCGTCGTAACATAAGGTAAACATAGTTAGTGCTGCAACAACAAACACATAAAACTACAAATCAGTCTAACAGTACATAAACAAAACATAGCTGCCATCAACAAAAAGCTCATTCATAAGTAAATAAAGAACCAAATTAGCGTCCACGTAAAAATCCTTTGGATTTTGCCTCCTCAATAATTGAATGAAGTAACGCAGCATGGGATTCCTTGTTTGATGACCCTACTAACAACTCCTGTAGCTATGCCATCTAACCAATACACAAATTAGCTACAACCCAATTTAGGCTTCTTGATTCAAATCCAGAAAGCTCTGCAATGAGTCGCATGCATGAACTGATACTCAAGTCCTGTAGGCGTGCATATGAGGTAGCGGAATGTGACCTAAGATCTACCCTACTCTCCCTCAACGTTTCAAGAACCTCCTATTGTACGTCTGGAGACACGGTCCTACCACTGGACTTGCGCTGTTAGGGTACGCCCTATGACCTACATATCCTGCCGTAGCTATAGGAATGTGAGTAGGTAATGGTGTCACTTGGCTCGAGGGAGATACATTGGCATCAATATCTACAGGGGAAGTAGCAAAACCTCCAACCTGACTGCTACCTTTAGCTGGTAGTGTGCTGAACCCAAAACTCGGATTAGGTTGGCTCCTATCCGGGGTATGTTGTGACATCTGAGCGTAATGTGTGGCGCGCTTGGATGCCTTAAGGTTTTGGGGTGATGGATGTGGCTGCGGCGGAACATAGAAGGTGGGGAATCCCGATGGCGATGCAGTTGGAGTCTGAGATCCAATAACATACTGCATGGCTGATGTAACAGATCACCGGATAGGTCGCTAAGAGGAAATGCCACGGTCCGAATAATCATGGTAATCGCCAAACATGGTGAGTAAATCGTCCCAACATGGGATCTGGCCATCACGCAACAACTTTGCCTCGGGGTAAACCTATGTCAACATAAATGCTAATTATATGTCAAAAATAATCCCTTCAACAACATATAAACTATTACATAAAAAGGTATAAACTCACTAACAACATACATAAGGAAAACGTACCGGAATGGTAGCCTCCCACCATTCGGGGTTAGTAGAAATGTGTTCGGTAATGGCTTTGAAACTAATGCCGATTGACGTGGTCACAATTGATTTCCAGATGTGGAACTGCTTCTTTAATGTATGCCATTTGTTGGTTATTTGTTTCTTCTTCCAATGCCAACCCGTAACGAGCTACAGATCATGCACGAATTTGGCCCAACCAGATTTTGTTAGGGAGTGGTCCTCAACATAACCTGCTCGAATAACACCGAACAAAATAGTCGGGTAGAATAGAAATCCCACCCAGCACGAGACTTTGGCAGCGAGGGAAATGAATACTATCCATCATGGTCCATGTCAAAATATGATGATTTGTGATCCATAAATAGATGCTGGAAGGACTATAATAGGAGCTACCAAAACAAACATTCTATATGCATAAACAAATATGAGCAAACAATGGCACAGTGAGGTTTTTAATTGAATTTTTCTATTACTTTGTTGACATATGCACGAGCCACAGAACTTAACACCAGTAGCATGAAATAGATGGTGGGGAAAATAATTACCTGAAATAGAAAATTCAGGTGGGCAAAGGCAAATGGTTGGAAGAAATCGCAACTCCAATGCTTCATAAATCAGCTCCAGGGGGCTCAGCTCAATCAAAGATGAACACCATATCCAAATATAGGTTGTCCTTTATAGTCAGCTCGTGGAGCAAGACAATAGGAATCACTCTACAGGGCCGAAATCATCTTGCTCTTGAAATATAACTGTTATTATCTCTCATATGCAAGATCAAATCGAGCTACATATATCAACCCCGTGAGAAAGAGAGGGAGTGTTTGCGTGAGTAAAAACAACAAACCATACCATTTCACCATGTGCAATTGAAGGACTTATACTCAGCAAGATCTTTCGGACATACGAACTAGAGATCCTTGCCATATTGGCCCAGGTGCAAAGATTACTGAGGCCAAATGATTCGAGATTGAAGCTTCCCGTGAGGCCAAAATAAAATAAGAAGGATGATATGGATGAAAGCGGAGGTTGGGGAAAATAGGGCCGAAACAAGAGAAGAATGACGACACGGATGAAAAAGGAGGTCAATAGAAAATTATCATGATTCAGCATGTGAGAAAGGAAAAAAAAATTCCAGATAGTAGAATGATGTAGCACGTGAGAGTGTGTGTGTGTGTGTGTGTGTGTGTAGGCATCCTGGCAGGAAAAGTAGTGGAACTAAGAGGAGAAAGAGAAAAGACAACTACAAAAAAAAAATTACTACAAGACAGGAAAGAAATGGAAAAAATTTAGAAAAAGACGTTTGACACGCTAGACAGAAAAAAAAACTAAAAATAAAAAAAATGAGAGAGAGATGGAGAATGAGAGAGAAATGGGGAGAATAGAGCACAAGTAGCACGTGAGAGAGAGAGAAAGAGAGAGAAGAGAGGGGGGAGAACAGAGCACACGTAGCACATGAGAGAGAGAGAGAGAGAGAGATTGAGGGAGAATAGAGCACACGTAGCACGAAAGAGAGAGAGAGAATAGAAGCCCTGAAGAAAACGTAGCAAAAATGAGATGAGAGAAAGAGAAAAAATAAATGTGAAAAAAATTAAAAAATATAGACAAGATAGGAAATAAGGGATGGAGGAAATGAAGAAAAAGACATCTGACACTGGAGAGAGAAAAAAAAAAGTAAAATGAAGAAAATGAGAAAGAGTGAGAGCTCCCCACGTTTGACTTTAACATAAAAAAAGCCAAGTAGCTTAAACGGATGAAAAAGCCCAACCGAATTGGCTCCTAATGTTCAAAACTCTTTAAAGACAAAAAACCCACCCCTTATAGTTGGACTTCGAATTTTCCATCAGTCTTATAGGTCATATCATGTAAGTGATCCTACGTGAACTTGGTAAGTTACTGGCAATCTTATAGAAATCTTGCTCTCCTAGGTCACATCATGTAATTGATTTTATGTGAACTAGTAACTTACTTGCAATCTTATATAAATCTCACATCTATGTTTAGCATTCCTCACCTTCCCCTAGGTTGTTCTATTTTTTTTTATAGGCGACAGCTTCAATCTCAAGATTGTAGTCTTGATAACAAAAACATTTGTCAACTAAACTGCACAACACTTGAACTGAATTGCCCAAATTTGTTTTGTCTGCCTTATCAAATCATGTGTGCAAAATATCACAAGTTCCACAAATCATGTTTCTTTTTTGAAAGAGGAAAATGTAATGCCATCTTTTTGGATTTCTTGGTTGACATCAATATTTCATGCAACTGAAATTCTCTCAAATGTGATCCAAATCAACTTGAGCATGTTTTTTCTAGAAAAAAAAATAGTTGCTTAACAGAAATGAACTATCTTTTCAAATTTTCAATCTTCGTGCGAACAAAAAAGCTAATGAGAAAGTAACAATCAATGTACCTTTCTAACAACATGAAAAGTTCCCACACATTTCTGCTTTACTCACTTCATCTATAAGAATGATCTATCAAAAGCTTATACAAGCAGAGTCCAAAATGCTACAATAGTACATATACAGTTGATGGGGATCATTGATTAATAGGGGCATGAAATGTAGACACAACCCTATGCATTAACCTACATGTTGAAACACAAGAGTATAATGCATGTGGATAGTTTTCACCTTGTTCTTTCGATTAGTCCAACTTGTAAGCCCAACCATGTTTATCCAAAAATGCTCAGACTACTTTCTTTACTACCGAGATGGGAATAAGTTAAGATGGATCAAGGGGTGCATGAGTGAATGGATCAAATCTTCCCACCTAATCCAGTCAAATTTATTTCTTAACATAAACATAGATGAAATTTATCTAAATTCATATAAGCTCTTGAAGGGTAAATAACCTTCTAAAGATGATCAAGGATAGCTGTTCTTTCATATGTAAGTCCACTGGGAGTAATTACCAAATCATGATATATATATATAGAGAGAGAGTTATTTTAGAGTATACGAAATCCGGCATCGAAAAATCACCAGGAAAAAAAAAAAAGATGCAATGTCAATATACACCAGCCTTAAAAATAGTCATATACATAAGGGTAAGAAGTAGTATCACCTTACTCAATGGGTCATCTTCACCAGCCTTAGCAAAGACTTTACCCAAAGCCTCAAGCTATTTTGTTGGTTGAATGTCAATTTCTTTCTTGAATCCTTCTTTTTCAGAAAAATCAACAACATATTTTTCTTGAAGAGTTATTTCACATGCCTTTCTCAGATAATAAGTAATACACAAATATAAAGCAAGGTATCAATGCATGCAACAATAATTTACAACATATACTAATAAGTCACTCAGAAACACAAACTCACATTAGTGACATACTGCAAGGTTTGTAATACCCAAGACTGCTCTGTAGATCCAGTCTCCTACTTAAGGTATTTTGCTTTTGCAAGCTCCTGGCATATATCTTCCACCATATATCATTTTGGATTTACACCCCTTCCAAGATCAATGGTTAGAAAAAAATGATTTGCATTAGAATATTGGAAGCACATATTAAGGCATGTGCTCTACCCATACAACATCAGGTTACTATGCAGCTAAATTTGAAGCAAAAGTAAAAAAAAAAATGACTATCCTAATACCGCAACCACAAGTAGCAAGACAATGAGTAATGCTCAAAGATAAAAACTCATCATTAGTGGAACTTATGATGAATCTTAGTTCTAGTTGTAACTTTTGTTGTTTCAAAGAACTCATGACGAATATTAGTTCTAGTTGCAACAAAATTGCCTCATATAGTGTGCCTAATAAGCAGCAAACGTTATAGAGCCCCATTAACCACAAAAACTCAAAGTCATTAAAAAAAACAAGAAGAATAAGAAGAAAAAAGAACACCAGTCCACTGATTACTTTTAACAAACATGATTAATTTTAACAAATATCATGAGAAAAGCCAACTGAAACTACAAGAGAAAAAATACACAAAATAAGCTTTAACACTCCTAAATTACTAAAAGAGCTAATATGACATATTTAGTTGTAGAAAATATAGGTCCAAAAGCCGCAATATAAGGAGTTCCTAATTCTTAAGGAATGGATTTTTAAAAGACCCAATAAAGGGAGTTCTCACTTTGTGTATCTTAAGCCCTTGTATGAACAAAATCCCAAATCAATGCATGCAACATCTAGCCTTACCTGCAGTTGCATATTGTTAGGTGAGAGCAAAAAAAAAAGAAGCAAATTATTTTTTTCTTCCAACCATGGCAATTCCATGGCCTTTCCACTATCTAAACTCAAAAAGCAACTACACACACTAATTATCTCAAACTATCAAGCTCTATTATTTTTCAAGCCTCATAACACACCACACACACTTTTCTCCCATTCCCAAAATCTAATATGACAAGCCTTTTTACAGGCTACATAACAAACCTGAACCATATCAAAATAGGAAAACTAAATCCCAAACAAATAGAAAAATCAAAACCAAATCCTAAACAAAAAACATAAGCCCAATCCTAAAATAAATTGAATTAGTAACAACTACAAGTCTTCATGTTTTTTGAATTTGAGCCAATAACCTAACACATATATTAATCTCAAATTTCCAACAATATACTTTATGTGTAAGTACTTAGACTAAGCATGAAAAAAGTATAAACCCTTGATATCAAATAATCCCATATGGAATATCACTATTTAAAGAAAACATTTTTGTACTCTAGATTGGCAATTCCTTTAGCTCCAATGGCATTGTTGATTTAAATAGAGAATGGCTTACGAAAACATTCATGCTAAAGATTTGGAAAAATTGCAGGAAAAGGAAAAAAGTGGGTGAGACTATACAGTTGGGCTAGTAATAAAGGCCTCTGGGTTTTGATTCTTTCCAACATACTTTCAGCTCCTCAATAAGTACCATCACCCTCTTCCCACTCTCAAGTATACAGACTGACACGGTAGCACTATTTAACGATGGGCTATGCTGGGGCGCCTGCTTCGAGATTAAGTGCACTGACGTCTCCAAATGCTGCAACCTAGGAAGCCCCTCCATCATCTTCACCGCCAATAGAGGAGAAAATTGTGCATAAATATGTAGTGAAAATGAAGTTCTAACTTAAACTAAATATCTCATTGGCTTGCAAAAGATATGCAATCGAACCCCACTAGGAATAAAGGAGGCTATTATTATATTTACAACCTAGCAAGAATGTACACACAAAAAAGGTAAAAGAAAAAAAATAAACAACTCATAGGAAGATAGTCAAACAAAAGAACAACAACTAAAGTCCAAGAGAAATTGAAAAAGGCAAAACTGATAACAAAAAATTGATTCTCGTGAATTTTCTCACACCTCGATCAAGAAACAAACACATCAAAAACATGCACAGTAAAAAAGGCCAATGAAATAACAAATGCAATGATATGAAGTGATGAGAAATCCAATTGTTCTGCGGATTTAGTAATAATCGGGGGGCAAAGATCATGACGCAAAAGTGCCAAAGACCTTAGCTTGAAAATCCATAACTCGGGAGGTTTGGAAAAAGGCAGGATCGCAATTCTAGTTAACTAAAACCAAGGAAATGTTTTAGCGGAAGCAGACAATTAACATTTTTTTTGAAGCGTGTTACCTAACATGGTGGTTTTCTTATCGAACTAAAATGTGTCAGTCACATAAAGAAGATATAGTTGATTAATGCTTCTTTAAGGTCATCTCATTCAATTTTTTCAACAATAGAAACCAGTTAAAGAGCTTTGCTTATAAAATAAACCTAAGAAAAAAAAAAGCCATTGGTGTTCTAGTCACCTAAGAAGGAAATGAATGAAAAAACAAATTAATAGTAGTTTTCATATACTTAAAAAAACCAATATAGACTATTATTAAATAAAAAGTCTCAATGTATAGTATGAAAAACATCAACTCCAATTCAAAATGCCCCAAAACAATATAAGCTTACCAGGTTAAATAGCCATTGTCATAAGTTTTCAATTATAGTAACTACTCTTTTTTATCACCTAAAGCTTAAATTTTGAAGATAACATAATAAAAGAAGTGATGAAATAAATATCCCAGTATTTATTAAATATTCAATATGTTGCCTAAAGTTTAAAATTTGAAGATATATAAATCACACAAATTTTGAGAATATTAATGTTATGACTCTCCTAGCAGGAAGCTTGTTCAAGGAAGGTCAAGTAACTGAAACCTAATTTGGAACCTTATTGGCTTTCTTGGCAGGACAAAGGGCAGCCATGTCAATTAATGTTTTTACTTATCCTTTATTATGCCAAACTTAAGGGAAAATATGCATTTCCTACCATATTTCCTAAAATTTACATTTATTATTTAGAATGCCTAAAAATAATGAAGAAACCATCAATACTTAAATATTAATGTCATTTTCTTAATGTGTGTTATTACTCAGGAAGATTGATTATCATAAAATATAGATTTGTAGACAAAGTCCAAAATATCTTTTAATCCAAAGAATGTCCTATATGGGACAATAATAGAAACGATAAAACTCATTTTTTTAATAATTAGAATCAAGGAGAAAGACAAGCTAAGGAAAGAGAGAGGAAGCCAAATCATGAGCAAGTTTAACTTTGCCTCTTGGAACAACCATAATAGATAAATATACTAAAGTATGAGTGAGGTGTATAATGGCTGTTATGATTTCTTGTGTCTCAGCTCCAACTATGTCAATTGATGTAATCCTTTGAAATGCTTGGACACAATCAATGAGTATACTAAAGTGATTGCCTGCAGTAGGATACTAGCTTCAAATTTTAAGACATTAAGAGTAGCCTTCCTTCTTCTCGGCCTAGTGGTTGGATGTCTCAGTCCATTATCATGAGGTTAAGGAATTGAAAGACTAACAAACAAGAAATAGCAACAAGGAAATGATAAAACTTGCTTTTTAATACTATAGTGATAAAGAAAATAAAATTTGGGCTTAAAACTTGACAAACTCATATTTTGAATAGAAGTTTAAAGGAGAATAATAAGAAAAAAAGAATTTGAGTTAATGGATGAGATGGTTAAACCCAATGTAAGGAACATTGGAGTAATTATCATTGCTTGGACATGCTTTTGTTAATTAATTTTAGAATATAATGAAAAAATAACACACTTTAGGATAATACAAATAACAACAGTAAAAGAATTCTCACTTTTTTTCCCACCTAATAGTGGTGATACATTGATTTAGGTCTTCAAAGATTAAGATGTCCTAATATATATAGGGAAAAGTGCAAAAAAGAAAGTTATTATTTTTCAAAATATATGAAGTACAATAGGAGCAATATTACAAATATATTCATTGTATATGATAGTTATATTTTATTCCGGAACTCTAACCCAACTGGCTCTAGGAACATTCATCTCTAGCCATGGCTAGGGATCGAATCTATCTACCTAACTTTTACGGTAAAATGAAAATGCTAAATATAGTTTATGACCCTCCAGGTTTTGAGCAACAAACAAGTTTCCTCCAAACCTCTACTAACTAGTATATATATTCTTCCCTTGTATAATTTGTACATACTTTTGATTATCAAAAAAAACAAAAGTTCTATTTTCTTTACATTTATGTGGATATATGTTGTTTACTTGACTTGCAATTAATTGGAAAGGTATTCAAATCTTAAAAACCGTGCATGACTTGTGAAAAAGAGTGATTTGGAGTTGAAACAAAAATTGATAGTGTAAAAATCAACAACTTCGTTTAAAGGTCAAATATAATCAAAATTGAGAAGAATATTTAATGGATACTTATGGGATTATATTCTAAAATGAGGGTATTTCATCATTTATGAAGTTAAATATAATGTAAAATTCACTTAGGCTCTGATAAAGTGTGTAATTACTAAATTCTCCTTTACCTCCTTTTTATAATAATATAATAGATTCATACAATATAATAGAAATTTTTTAATAGTGCATGTGAAATTAAAATATCTAATATATATTATAAAAGCAAGATCCACTTTAAGATAAAAATAACTTTTCACTTAACAAAGTCAACACAGAATTGACAAGTGTCAAACTAATCATTTTAAGTAAGAATTTAACAATTTCTTACACCAGAATCCTGAAACTATCCCTGATATAAATATCAATATATGTGAAGGAAACTAATTAAAATGATAGGCTGTCTTCTTTATTTCTCCAGCGAGTAAATTGCATAAATAATCCATAACTCTTAATTATCATTTTGTTTTAGTCCTTAATCTGTTGAATGTTTTGTTTTGATCCTAAACCTATTAAAATTGTTTCATTTTAGTCCATCACTAGATGAAATTAATTAACTCGGAATAATTATCTAATTGAAACTTTTGGAATTCTAATTTAAATATTTGGTAACTATCTTTCAGTAAATTTAAACATTTTAATATTTTTTTACAGTAAATAGAAAATTTAAATTAGTAATTTTTTATTCTTAAATGAAATAAATTCAATTTATAGAGAGAAAAGAAATAATTTCAACTTTCCATTGACTGTAAAAAATTTATTATATGGATTAAATTTATTGTAAGAAAAATACTAAATAGTTTAAATTATGATATAAAAAATTGTTATTAGAAAAATATTTTGAGTTAACAAATTTCATCTAGTCAAGACCAAAATGAAATATTCTCAATAGATTTAGGACTAAAACAAAACATTTTTAAAAGGTTTAGGACTAAAACATAATATTCAATAGGTTAAGGACTAAAAGGAAATAATGACTAAAGGTTATGGACCATTCATGAAATTTACTCTTTCTCAGTCCTCTCCATTGGCCGCTATCGCTCTTCTTTCTTGCCTCGCCCTGTTATAGATTTCTCACCTCCTACGATCAGATCTCACATTTTTCCCTCTCTGATCTGATACTGCCTCTATTTAAGTATGGAAGCTTAATTTGTTTTTTTTTTTTGTTCTTTCATGTTATTGTCTTCGTACATTGATTTGTTCACTAGTAAGTTACAATAGTGACTCTTGTATTAGTTTGATACTACTTGAAATCTTTTTTCTATTTAAGTAGACACCTGATTAAGTTTTTTTTTTCTTTGTGTATGATTTTGCAGTTGTTTCATGTTTTTTAGATTGAGCCTAAACTATGCAACAATGATACCGTCTTGCAAGTAAGACATCAACTGTCTTGTTAAAGTTCTTGAAATGATACCTCTAATTTCTGTCATTTTTTTTATTGTCTTAAGATGGATTCTACAAAATCATTCTCGGTAAAGTGCAATAAATTTTCACATATCTGGTTGGTTATATTTTCTTTCTAATAATTCCATGTTTTATCAATCTAAAGTACAAAAATCCCATGTTTTCGTGATTTCTAAGGTACATAAGAAAAAAAATGTTTAACTTACTAATATAGGTAGAAAGGTAGATAAAACACATAAGTAGAAAAGAATAAGTGCTGAATAGTTCAATTTCTACTTTGCTGTATGCAGTTGCAAATAAATGAGATCAATAGTTTTAGCTTCCCTACTGAATTGTGCATATTTTGAGGAGTGTAGATAAGACTTACTCTAATGTGCCTCTCCAGTTATCATGAGTAAAGATTGTGAGGGACTTTCTTGAGAAATGGTATAATGAAGCAAATAAAAGTGCTTACATGAAAGAGTTGCATTTCTTAAGTTTGGGTAATTGGGTAATTAATGATTGATTCAGTTATGGTTTATTTGATTGCTCATAGTTGCAATTGGTCCAAGTTGGAGGTGAATTGGACTTAAATATAGTAAGCAATTATTCTTCTTAAGCAATTGCCATTCATGTTTCTTTGTATTGTTCTTATATTACAGTGTACCTTATGAGCATGCTACTAGAATTAGGTCAGCTGGTGTTGTGAGGCATCAGGCGGTGGATATTTATCCTTTGTGTACGATGAGCCAAGCCATCTACCCTATCATAACTGGTGCTCATGAATCTGCTTTCAGGAACATCAAAGCCATAGTGTGTGGTCGATGAGCTTATAAATGCTGCAAAAGGTTTATCTAAGAAGTAAATGCCTCTATACTTACTAGCTTTGTGATTTGTGGTTCTACCATTTTTTATTTGGTATTGTTTTCTTGGTTATAACTTATTTTTTATGTTTTGTATGATTATACCTTCTTTTGTTACAGTTATGTTATCAAGAAAAAGGATGAAATAGAGAACATCACCAAGGCTAACCATTGAGGGTATAAGAGTTCTTCCTATAGTTGAAATGTGCCAATCTTGTCATTATTTACATTTTTTTTGTTGCGTGTAGATTATATGAACTCATTTTTTAAAACATTATGTATGAAGTCTCTACTTCTACAATTTCTGATTAGTATATGCATGCTCAATACAGGAGTGAAGGGTAGGACACTCGGATGAGTTGTAAAAAAAAATATATATTCATAAGAAACTAGTAGAGCGTGAAAGGAAACATTTCTCATCTAAAATAAGCCATATGGTGGTAAAAACAATTTTCTCAGATGTGAATTCACTTTTTTTTTTCATTTAGTTCATCGTATCGGTTTCTTAGTATGACTTGCCCTTTGCTTCAGTTGCTTTCCTTATTATTAATGTGTGAATGTACTGCTGTAGATGACAGAGATCGTAGAAGGGCCACTCATCTCCTATTAGAAGGTAAAGTTGCAATGGTCTCTCTTTCTTTCTATTTCTTGATATAAAATATAAAGTTTTTGTAAGTACTTGATTGCTCTGCTAATTAAATAATGGTTATAGGTCAAGAAGGGAGCCTAAGGACTGTATTGTTCTACACATAGTGTAGATGTTGATGATTCTGATGTGGACAATAAAATTGATCATGAAAGGTTGGTACTTTATTTTAACTGAGTTATTAGGTCAAGGCTGAATCATTCTCTTTCATGTTATCTTTTTTATCACTCTTTCCTACAGTTCTCAAGCATTTTATATATTGACGAGTGGAGGATATGAAGATTTCAGGATCTCATGATAACATACTCTTATGTTATCTACCCATGTATATGCCACATGCATATTTGTTCATTTGAGTTCAACATGGATATAGGCATGCATAATTCTAATTCTTTAACATATTATTTATGCATTTGATATAACATGCTATATAGCATATCAATTTTACATACATGTTGTGTCAAATAAATCCTAGTATGCTACTAAGAACATGCATGTAAATAATAAATGAAACCTAGCATGCTACTAAACAAAGAGAGAATGTGTACCTTTCTTCTTGGTTATGCTTGATCAAAATGAGGAAGGACTTGATCTTGGAGAAGCACATTGAGGCTGAATTGAGATGAATAATCTCAATGTTAATCTACCCACAATGCTCTAGAAAAGTGTTTAATATTTCAGCTACTAAATGAATAGAAGGAGAACACTTTTCTCTCAAGAAAATGAAGCAAATGAAATGCCAAGGGATAATTCATTTGGCCGGCCCCCCTTAGTCTATTTATAGATGACCAAAAGGCACATCTTTACACCAAGCAAGGTGGCCTTTAAGTCAAAGAACACTTCCTTTGGCCAAGGGTCATCTATTTTGGCGAAATCACATGTCTCTTTGGCCAAGGAACACTTCCTTTGGCCTAAGAAACATGTCCCTTTGGTCAAGAGACATCTCTTGGGCCGAAATGTCATGTTCCTTTGGCCAAGGAACACTTCCCTTGGTCCAAGGGACACCTCTTGGCCGAAATGTCATGTCCCTTTGGCCAAGGAACACTTCCCTTGGTCCAAGGGACACCTCTTGGCCGAAATGATGTGTCCCCTTCGCCAAGGAACATGTCTTTTCAAGCATATGCCGAAAAGACATGTCCCTTAAGGCCAAGGGACATCACTCTTGGTGCTAAAACCACCTCTTGGCCGAATAGACATGTTCCTTCACTCAAGGAACACTTCCCTTGGATGAAAGGACATGTTCTTTTAGCCAAGAGTCATCTCTTTTGATGAAGAGATATACCTTTACACAAAAGATGTGTCTCTTGGTGGTTTTGAGCTAAAAGCAAGGTGAGCTGGCACAAAGCTAGCTCACTATGCTACTTATGCACTATTGAGCTCCTCTGAGCTCCAACCAAGCTCCATGAGCTGAGGTCCAGCTCCTTGAGCTGACCTTGAGCTGGAGTTAGCTGCTCTCAGCTGAAGTGAGCTGAAGTCCAGCTACATTCAACTACCAGAAGCTGAAGTGAGCTGACTTGAGCTAACTTGAGCTGAAGTCCAGCTACTTTGAGCTACTTATAGCTGAAGTGAGCTGATTTGAGCTGAAGTCCAGCTACTTTGAGCTACTTATAGCTGCAGTGAGCTGACATAAGCTAACTTGAGTTGAAGTCTAACTACTTTGAGCTATTAATAGCTTGAGTGAGCTGACTTGAGCTGAAGTCTAGCTACCTTGAGCTAACATAAGCTGAAGTCCAGCTGCCTCCAGCTACTTATAGCTGAAATGAGCTGATTTGAGCTAAAGGGAGCTACTTCTAGCTGCCTTAGATAGCTGTTCAAGCTAGAGTTAGCTCAATGAGCTTAAATCCTACCTTAAAAGGATCTTGGTGTGCCAAGAATTCTAATAGGATAGTAGTGGCATTTTTAGATTGTATTTTTTGTTCGTCTATAGTAATTAGTGTGTATTTGTTCTACCTACTATGATGAAACATCATGTTTTTTGATCTGCATAATTCTGCTCATATGTACTGATTCTCATTCTTTTCAAATATTCAATCTCTGTAGAATTCTCTTTCTTGATCTACAGAAGCTTCTTTATTTTAGATTTATGCCACATTTACATACTAGTTTGTAGGGTATGATTTTTCTCTTGTGTTCATTATTGTAAACATGAGAGCCTTATAGCATAATTAATGGCTCGTTCTTTTCTATTACTTTATAAGTTAAAATCTGAAGCCAAATATACATTTTGTTTTTTAATTCAAGTCAAAATAGGTACTTTAGCTCCATCATGGTTGAAGTTTAGCAACTATTTTTTCTAGTTGGTCTCATTATGAGTCTATTGAGCCACTATGTTATGTTAAAACAAGATACTAATATGTTTTCAGGTTCACCAAGTCTAGAACCCAAGATATGCGAATCAACCTTGCAATTGTTGATGTATTTATAAGTAATGAGTGTAAGCAAAATCTTCATTCTTCTTTTCCTGTAAAAATTACTGATTAGCAGCTCTATGTAAAAGAATTTGTGGCAATGAAAGTTTTCTATTTTATGAATGTATAGTGTGACATTATATGCATGCATAAAAATACTCATGCAATTTAGCGTCCTAAGGAAACAACATTTGTGAACTTCTATTCTTGTCTGTAAATAATTTTAACTTTCTTGTACATTTTTCTTTACAACTTATTTTTTATCCCTTCCTACAGACAACTTGAATTCTTGTCAAGTGGAATGTTGATTATAAGCCACTACAGTTTTTATCTTTTGCATTTGTTTATATTTCAAATATTTTAGAAGTTTTAAGTCCTATGAACCACCAGCATTGTCTATATTTAGCATAAGCTACATATAGATCTTCCAAGTGTTATCCTTTTAATCATGACTTTGACAGCCAAATCTGCTAGGAAACTTAAGAACTAAGTGATAGTAGTCATTATGGAACTTTTTGTTGGTGATAAGATTAATTTTTAATTTTTAATATTTGAACTGATATTTGATGCAAGAGGAAGGTTAAGGTGATGGACGGCAATCCAAATGGGAAAATGACTCCTTCAGCCTCTTGCATTTAGTTTTTGGTTGTATTACAATCCAAACCTTATTTTTTTCAAGCCTTTGTATTATATATCAAATTAACCTTTCCTGCTTGCCGGAAACTCACACAAATGTGTATGAGGATGTGATGACTTTTAACTATTCAGATTTTAATCTTTAATTCACTACAAGAAAGAACCTTCTTATGCCATACCACTTATTATGGCCACTTAGAGTCCTGAGAGTGAAGCTAAAATAGATGAAAAAAATCAGTAGAACAAGCGAGATTCTAATGGTCTACGGCAGCCTCCAGTCAGTATTTCTCTCTTTCTTTTTCCTAATTTTTCTTTTATGATTGTTAAATTATACCTTTCATATTAGTATTGATTTGTTTAAAGTTTTGTGAATCAATTTTTACTTGACATGATATATCGAAAAAAATGTGGCTTTGCATTAATTGTGAAATTGAATCTCTTTGACAACTATTTCAGCTGCCAATTTCATCCACAGAGAGCTTGCCATTACTCTATTTTTGTAAGGAAATGTTTTCCTCCTTACTCAAATTTTACATGTCTATTTTACATGGATTTGATTCACAAATTTAATTAGTTAAAACAGACGTACAATTTACATTATGCATTGGTGCTCAATCTAATTGTTCACGATCTCATTTTGTATTATTCATGATTTGATGTCATAGTATGATAAGATTTCAAGTCATGATGTTTTTTGATGTGTAGGACATGGGATGTGATTGAATTAATGAGAGCTGGAGGTGTAATAAAGAAACCTAGTATTTAGATTTAGTATTAGAATTTCTAAAAATCTTTGATCTTTTAATTTGGAGCTAAGGCTTTCTGAACTGGTTAGTTGATATTGTTTCTTATGTCTTTCTTCAGTTTAAGCCATTATTTTAATTCCATGATTTTGTCTATGGCTCTTGGTTGTTTTAAGGAGGGTTTCATTGTCACAAGTTTGGTGCTTTCTGGTAGTGATTTGAAGTTGTGAGTGGCCTTTTTTAGAGTAGCTCCATTTACTTAATTATTCATGTTATTCTTGATGAGGATATGAGTTGATACACATAAAATGCTTATTATTTATTAGTCTTTACATGTTTAACATTGAAATATAAGTTATTTTGCCATACTTGATACAATTTGGAGTCCGGTGGCAACGCCGGGTATGTAAACTAGTTTCATGTGACATTAATAATGTGTACATGTTTTACTAAAAAAATATAATGAATTAGTGCAATTGATGCAAATAATAAATAAAGAAATTATGTATACATGATAAAGTGGCATAATTAAGTTGAAAAACAGTAATTTTTTTTTTCTATTTCTTTTGTTCTTAACTTTGGTTGTCTTTTATTTTATTTTTGTTTTGTAACGGTGCATGCATGTAATTGGTATTTTCATTTATATATTAATTTTCAAATGAAAAATTAATTAATGCCTTATGTTCTTCAAAGGATGGTGGGGGCTTGGTATATGAGATTTTGAGGTGTTTAATTACGTTTATCTTGTAAACCAGGGTTAGTGACTCATGCACAATTGCTCCTTTCTTTTGTATAAGGTGTTGCAGAGAAAATATTTCCCCACCACTACTTTTCTATGAGCTAGAGAAGAACCCTACTTGTTAGTGTTCCTTTTTGGGAGAGATTTTATGGCTGGTAAGCATGTTCTACAAAGTGGAGGCATATGAAGAGTTGGTCTATATTGCCTATAATGCAAGTACTCCTTGGCCTTGAAAAGTTTTCGGTTTCTCAATTAATAACAGAGGAAAGGTACTTCTTGGTGTGTTACAATGCTTGAGGCCTTTTTTCCATCCAAAGGATGTGGCAAGCATTCTACAAATACCCCTCTCATTAGTATATAGAAAGATTTTTTTACTCGAGGGATGACATCTTCACATCAGTTCTTGGTTAAAACCACTTACCATATTGCTTTTGCTTTACTCAAAGCACATCTTCCATGGGAGGGCAATTGTGAGTGCAAATTATTTTGGCGACATCCAGTTCATCCAAGACCTCAATTATTCTAGTGGTGAACTATTGCTAGTGCTCTCTCGACCTGAGATAATCTTCTCGTGAGAGGTATGAAGATACTTTTTTTTTTGTGCCTAGTTTATGGTTTAAATTTTGAATCGATCTCCAATATCTTAATGACTTTCTTCATTACTGTCAAAGTTTGAGACTATTTGAATGCGTAGACTTCTTTCTCTTAAACTATATCTTTGTTTGAGTGGCTCTTAAGTGAAGCTTCATAGTAGGGTAGCCTTTTTGTCAGTAGGGGCGGGTACTTATAGTGGAATCAGAACAAAGTAGTTTTTTAATCTGTTTGCTTTACCGTGAGGAGACTGGTGGAGGTGATAAAGGTGTGGTCGGTTAATTGGGAGACCTTGCTATGTTCTCCATGCTGACCCCAGGCAACCTTGCCTCTTTTAGTTGGTCCTCTCCGCCTACAAGAGGCATAAAAGTCAATGTGGATTCTGCAACTTCTTTTCCCTTATGCATGAGTTCGATTGAGATTATTGCTCATGATTTTACTGGTTCATTGTTGTTTATTTTCTCAACATCTTTTGATAAGTGGAGCAATCAACCTACTATGATGGAAGCCATGGCCATTCTTCAAGGCCTTGTCAAAGCAAGGGCAAGTGGGTTTCAAAAGATCATTATAGAATTTGATGCTGCCACATTGGTTCACAATCTACATAATGAGGACGGTCCTTCTCTTTGAGCTTTTGGTGTCATTTTAGATTATATTCGTCATTTGAGTTCTCTTTTTTACTTTGTGTTCTTTTATTTATGTCTCTTGCTCTTTAAACTCAGTTGCGCACTTAGTAGCTCATTTGGGTCTTTTTGTAATCAGCTGTATTAATTGGTCTCATCCATACCCTATGTAGATGGATTTTACTCTATCTAATTAATAAAATGCACATAGTTTATTTAAAAAAAATAGTGGCTGGCTTCATTCATTTTTATTAGAATATTAGAACTAGTTTTGAACTAACACTATTTGCTTATATCATCATCATAAGATCACTATCTCCAAAAGAATATTAGATTCACCAATCTAGAAAAAAGGCATGTGTTTATTGCCAAAAGAAAAAATTGAGATCTTTTTTATGGATTGCTTTAATGTACTTCCTACATCATGTGCGCCTTATCCCTATAAATATATTTTTACCCACAGCCCAATTTGATCTAGAAAAAAGGCATGTGTTTATTGCCAAAAGAAAAAATTGAGATCTTTTTTATGGATTGCTTTAATGTACTTCCTACATCATGTGCGCCTTATCCCTATAAATATATTTTTACCCACAGCCCAATTTGATAATTCTTATCCCTTCTTTCGCCCCTCACTTGACCCCATTTCTCGCTAGCTTGCTTGTCCTTCGCCCAATCCCAAGACCTTGAGTTCAGTGGCGAATCCAGGATTTTTGGTTCGGGGGGGCAAGCCCGGAGGAGAGTCGGCGGAGCCCGGAGGAGAGAGACGACGTCGCAGTTAGGTAAAGCTGTAAATTGGGACTAATTCACACTAATTCAAAGATCAAGGAGCAAATCATACGAGTTTGAAACGTTTGAGGACTAATAGTGCATTTAGGGCATTTTAGAATATCCCCTTAATGTAAAGGAAATAACTACTCACTGGGTCCCTACTTTCTTGATAGCCTACCTTATTGCCCCCCCCATCTTTATATTTTTCCACAATATTTGGGGGGCAAAATGCACATAGAATCCTTAACTTTTAACAAAATCATCAAATTAATACCCCATATTTACGTTTTTCCAAAATTCCCGGGGGGCAACACCCCCCCCCCCCCAGCAACACGTAGCTTCGCCACTGCTTGAGTTTGAAACCACAAACACTAATCTGTGACGCATTTACAGTCGTAATGACTTGGGGCTGCCATGCACTGCCACTTAGGCTTTTGGTATCGTCGGAGACAAAGAGACCGTTTCATCGGATAAATAGATGAAAAAACAAAAATAATGGCAGAGGGAGCTGGGTGATGAATGGGGGAAGGAGAGATTGGGCAGCAAGTGTGGAACGATTTGAGAGGTAGGCATGAAACAAAGTGGGAGAGATTACAAGGTTGTAAAGCAGCTAAGAACGATTTCAAATGGTGGTTACTAGGTAGAGTTAGGGTTTTAGGAAGAGTTATAATTTATTCCTTGATCTTTTTACTTTTTTTTTCAAATTAGTAAATTAAAATTTTCCATACACACTTACATGCAAAAAAATGATGTATAGAAATAATTGTAATATAGGAACAATTTTAATATCACAATATAAATAAATAAACAAACAACATTATACTAACTTATAATCATATAGGCAAAAATAACTAATAAACCACTAATGTTTTTTACCCAGCCCAAATCGGCCACTAATATTTTTTTTTCGGCTGAATAAACCACTAAAATTATTCAAAATAGTAAAATAAACCACAAACATTATTCAAATAGGCCAATTTACATACTCAGATCTTGAAATATTACACAACTCGATCATTAACTTTTTAAAATTAACAAAATAGCTCTACTTAATTTAAAACAATTCAAATAGGCTACCTTCATTATTTATAAAATGTCATAACTACCTTCCACAATTATATTTTAGCACAATCTATTCATTGTTGCTTTTAGCTCCCTCAAAATGTACCATCTCCGTTGGCCAAGATGGGATGGCTTTAGCCCCACATTGTCACTCCTAAACGATGTCTTGCTTATATTAGTACTTAACGCAAGATTATGATGCAACATGAGGCAAAGTAAGAGGAGTAACATAGTGGCCATTATCAGCAAGTTCAAGAGGATCTCAATTACTACCTATAAGCAGAGTCCAAAGATTGATGTTGGCTTTAAGAAGGTGGTTCAAATGTTAGATTAATAAACTTTAGAGGCACTGGGAGTAGAAGTATAAAATATAGGGACTAAACTTGGTATTTTATGCTAAGATTCTGTTAGACTTAATGGAAAAAGTTATAAAAGTACCCAATTTGAGCCAACTCAAAAATGTCAATGATTTATTTGGCCCAAAAAAACATTTATGGGTGAATCGGGCAAACACAAAAATGTTAGTGGTTTATTCGTTATTTTTGCCTAATCATATATGTACAGAAGAAGAAACTCGTTTGTAGAAATAATATTAAATACATTGTTATTCATATGTAAAAGTTTATTCACTTACATATCTATAATATATCTCTAATCTTATTTGTACATATATATCACATATTTTGTACATATTCATTACTTTCTTTGTACATCAAGTTTTATGCATATCTATCATCTAATTTGTACATATATACTACTTTAGAGAGAAATGGAATTTGATGTACTTACATATATTTTTTATAGAAAGTTGAACCCCTACATACTACTGAAGACATATCTGTAATATCGTTTATACATATATCACATATTATTTGTACAGATCTCCCATTTTCTTTGTTTATTGAGTTTGTACATATTTGGTATCTGACTTGTACATAAATTGGGAAGACAAACGATTTGATGTGTTCACATTCCTTTTATGGTATAAATGGTAGTATTGGAATATAAATATATAAAAACATAAGGGATAGGGTGCATATTAGACTTATCCCTTTTCTATTGCAAAATGCTGCCTCAATTTGGCATTTTATTGCAACTCTTTATGACCTTTGCTAATTGGTCGACTGCAATGGGTGGAAATGAGTAGAGTAGAGGCCTAACACTCTAGGTTTAAAATTCAACTTGTTATATATCGGTTTGGCTCGAGCTCGAGCTTGAATGTAATAAACTTAGTAAACACTAGTTCAAAGTTTGGCTTGAAAAGGTTCAATCTTAGCTCGATTGTTCAATAGGATCAAAACTGATTTTAGATGGTGAAATTCAATTTGAACTCAATTGAAGTTCAAGTTCAATATTAAGCTTGATTCAAAAACCAGTTAAATAAAAAAAAAAATATATAAATTACATAATTAAGTCAAACTGAACACACAGTTAAGCATTCTGAAATCAGCATCTAACTAACTGCTAACAGCTGGATTTCAGCAAGCATTCTAGCACTAGGACAATCTTGGAGATATGGCTAGCTAGAGCATCGCAATGCCAACCAGGATGAGAATATATAAATCATCATTCCTTCACGCTAAAACTTGACCCCCAATATTGAATCCGTATGTAAAATTCATATTGTCCATTAATTATGAAAGGTCATTTCTATATAAATTGTAATATCTATATATATCTATATAAAGTAGAAACCTATTTAACAAATATGAGTCATTAATTATAGATCTTATTTAATCATTTTAAAATTTGTTGACTCACTCTTCAATACGAAAATACTTGAGGGACTTTTTAATTACACTCTATTATTTGAAAATTTATTGTTTTAACATCCTTATAAATCTTTGTTGAGTTGTAATTGGTCCTTATCTTTTATTTCCAACAATTTTAAATGTAATTCTACCTATTAAAACACACAAATGGGTTTATAAGTAATCATTTACTCACATGACCTATCAATTTGATGATTGATATAATTGGGCTCTTTATGAGGGTTTAGAGATTCTTTACCGTTACTTATTACAATGGTATGTTATTAATGCTACTTCAATCAGTTATTATTTTATTTAATATTTCAATTACTAATATTTATTAGGAGAATAAATTTGTTGCATTTATTATGCCAAATTTACATATTGATTATGCAATTCAACCTTTTTAACCACAACTAATTAATATTGTAATTACTAAATAAATGAGTATAAATTTCCTGGTGAAGAATTTGTTAGTTGGAGGAAGAAACAAGAAAGTGGCTTTTAGGTCTATGTGATGCAAAAGATCACTCGATTATGGACACACAATATCAAGTAATTCTAATTGTATATATAATAACTTTATGCCTTTATTTTCTATAACAAAAAGAAACTCATATTATCTTGAATTTATATGTTGTTTACATTATTGGTTATGAATTTATGCTTTTTTTGTATAATAGTTTTAGTTAATTTTTCAAATTATTTTAGATATGGTTAGGTGACGTTTGTTATGTTATTCTTAATTTTAATGCACTGATATTTTTGTTATTTGTTTAGTAAAAAAAAATCTATTTTTATAATTTTCATTTCCTTTTTCATTATTTTTTCTATTAATAATTAATCCAATTAACCTTTTAATAAGAAAATATTTATTTTAAAAAGCTGTAAAATTATTTTTAAAATCTTAATCAAACAAACCTTGAAGGACTTTAAATATGATTTGGTAAATTATTGTTTGTGCAAGTTTCATCTATATTTCACACACACACAACACCATTAAAATATATAAACCATCAAAAAAACTAGTAAATAATAAACCTATATCACCACTTTTTAAGATGCACTAAAGTACCTGAGCTCTGATTTTGTCTTTTGAGGGTGGATCAAAATGAGGTCCAGGTAAATGCTTACTAATGTTACTACATTATGATGGAAGTTCGAATCTCAATAAGTATAACAACGATTAATTATGATACCCAAAATTAAACTTATTATATAGCACGACCGAACAAAACAGATCTTCAAAGGCAAAAAGTGCAAAATTGTCACTTAAGTTTGGTCCATCGAGCAAATTTGCCACTAACATTTTTTAGAGAAATTTGCCATTAATATTATATGTTGAAAGCAATTTTACTATTGGTCATTACATTTACTTACATGGCAAAATCTGAAAAGGAGGAAATACAAGTTTTAATTCCAAGTTTTCCTTATCTAATACCTGCCAATTAAGTTTTTGAATCAAGTAAAATTTATGGTGGGTCACCTAGCTTATTTTCTTCTCCTAAATGAGTACCTAAACTTTATGTTATCTTAGCAAAGTACCTTTCCTCTTATTGAGTATTCCAATTAGTTACTTCCCATCGACTTAACTGTTAAATTAGATAGAAAATGTTGATGTGGAGTTATAAATAACACTAACATAAATTTAAAATCACAACTTGGGTCCTCAAACTTTCTCAATTAATAATTCTAAACCTTAAACATTTAGATTTAATGTTGACACCTCTAATCTCACCCACTAACTGGTCTGATGAGCTAAATCGGCTCATCAGAGAACTCAGTTGTTGACTTAACTCTTCTATCACCTGCAAACTCTCTAATCTTTTCCATCTATTGAATGACAATAAAACCCTAAAGTTGGAAGAGAATCAGATAATTCTAAAATAGGCGATTCAGGCCGAAAATGAATCCCAGGTCGATGCGTTCACATAGCTCATCCAAATCATCATTGGAGACGTTCTTGCTATTGTGCAACTGAGGCTAAAGCTCCATTTTCTCCTCAATCAAGTCTCCTCCCACTTTGTGTGCTATTATTGCTTGCTCTACTAAAAATTAATTTCCAACTGTTTAAGTACAATAGTTTGACTATTAGTAATTATCAATGCGTTAGACCATTGGTAATTAATCCATTGTGTTACCAACAACTAGGCCATTAGTAAGTGAGGTCATGTACAAAGTTTATGACATTTTGTGCTAAAGTAATCGAATGATGGAAGCTGTGGGTAAATATTGTTTGGCCACCTAATGGGGTAATTGAAAAAGAAATAGAAAGACTGGCAGATGAGCGATCAAGCAAGGAGACAAAGCAAGAGAGGCAAGCAATTAGGGAGAAACATTCCTGGTGAGGCTATTTTCGTGCTTCATGCGAAGAATTTGGGTAGAAAGAGAGAGTGTGAGTTGAGAATGGTGATGTCGAGATGGTGAAGAAGGCAGAAACAGTGGTGATGAGGAATGGGTGATCGACGAGGAGGATGATGAGGGTTGATTTCTCCTTGTGCGATTTAAGTCAGGTAATCTCCCTCATTCCCTTCCCCCACATATACTCTCCCTCAGATTCTAAAATTGTTTTGCTTAAACAAACCGTAGGAAGCTCGGATTCAGGAGCGATGCCTTTAAGATTAACTAGGTGTCTGAGTTTTCCCATGTTTTTCTTTATTTGGTTTTGGGCCTTCTGGCTTTATTTATTTATTTGGGGGGGGGGGGTGGGGTGTGGTTGTCGGGGGGCTGTGGTTCATCTGTTTAGTTGTTAGTTGTTGGGAAATATGAAGGGAAGAGTTGGATATTACAACCATCTTAGTTGAAAGCTACAGATTTGTTTATCAATATCAAAATTCTGAATAAAAAGAGAAAAGACTAAGATGTATGTATCAAATCATCAGAGCATTTAATATTATCATTTTGTTTGGCTGCCCTGCCGTATATATTTTTTGTGCATGTGTGTTCTGAATCTCCTAGTGCTGGTCTTTTTGTTTGCTTAGTTCTGCAATAAAATTTGAAAAAGTTTCATACTTTGATTTTATCTTTGCACATTTTTATACTTTCTCAACAAATATTTCTGGGCCTTTTATGGCTTTTAGAGTTTTTAATATCAATGGTATGTTTTTATTTTCATACTTCCAACTGGAATAACCATGTATTCATGTGTTTATATATTTTTTAGTTCTTTATGTAATATAAAGTTGTTTCAAATTATTTTTTAATTCTTGTAATATTTGCTAAGAAAACATTTAATGTTTTCTTGACATTTTAATTTTTTTCCTAAATAAAAGTAATTTTTCAAGAAAATAAAGGCATTTATGTTGGAAACTGCTTTCATTTTTTTAATATCAGAAAATTTACCAATGCCCTTGGCCATTGATAAATTACTAATGGTCAAACGCGTTAGTGTTTTCCAACAACTTTGAACATTGGTAATTTATCAACAGTCAAACAGGTTGATAACTATCAACGGCTTAACAAATTGGTAAAAGTTCGACCGTTGGTGTAAAGTATTTTACCGTTGGTATTTGTAAACAACTTCTTTATCAACGTGCAAATGATGGAAATTATCAACGGTCATCATTGGATTGTTGGTAAAATAATTTCCAATGCACGAAATACTAATGACAGTTACCAATGGTCTCGTGTTAGTAATTTTAAATTACTAACGTGAGATTGTTGGTAATGACCATTCAAAAATGGCTGACTTTTAGTAGTGTTGTCAAGCCGGAGCCATTGTAGGCACAATTGATGTCATGGACATGACATTGAGATTCTGATGACTTTATGGATGCCAAGATTGTTTCATTTTCATACGATGAGAAGGACCGATGCCCAGTTGGTGAGACATTATTTGCAAGCCCACTGAGCTTCACGCACTGAAAAAGATGCCGTTCAATCAAATTGAGAATCGACGGCTAGATCTCTACTAGAAATCCATGTTCTGCATTTAAAACCTGCTTCCTTGCTTCGTTGATTATCTCTGTGTCAAAATTGGGTTGTCCATGCTAGATCCACCAAATTTGGACGTACTCAACTACTTCCTCTGCAAAAATTGTCTTGGTGTCAATGCGGGTGTTGATGGTGCTATGGAACATGCCAACGATGGGAAAATTAGAGGAAATTAGGAGTAAGAGGTGGTGGATTGTTGGCAAATGAGAAAAGTGAGGAAGCGAGAAGGCAGAAGACTCAGAATTGATGAATTCAAAATTTTTTAGGATTTTAGGTGCATAAATAATAGATTTAAAATTTTAGGTTTACAATTGTTGATAGAAAAAGTTAAAGGATTATAAGTGTTATTTTACGTCTTATTTTAGTAATTTTTTTATGTCACTTCAGCATTTTTTGTCAAGACTTGACACTGTAATTGACGTAAAGTAGTTGATTGGAACGAGTAATAGGAGGAAAGGTATTTTTCTAAGATAACATGAAGGTCAGGTACTCATTTAAGACATGAAAATAAACTAGACGATCCCACGTGGATTTTACCCTTTTTGAATATATAATTTTCACCATCGTCTTTAACATGATATTTGCTACAGCGACCCCTTGTACTCTTTGTCGGCCTCCACCTTTTCTGCCATTGGGTTCACCTCCACTCTTTAACACATTCTGACAATGCTCTTAGAACAAATCCAAAAGAACAAAGTTCAATTGATGCATGATGGACTAAATCTAGAGATGTTGTAGTGCTGGATCAATGACAGTAGTAGTAAAGGGTTGGCCGGCGATGATGAGAAAGGTGAAAATAATAAGTTTTAACAATAGAGATGTGTGCTGAAAAAACAACGTTTTGATTAATTTGAGTATTATAAAAGGTTGAGGTAGCTAAGAATTAAGGAGAAAACTTTCAGTGACTAATTTAATAGTTAGGTCATGGAATATTTTTATTCTTAACAAAATATTCCTTAAATAGCCGGTGACAAAATTGCTTCAATAAGTAACGTTAATGAAAAATTTGCTCCAAAAAATTCTTTAGTGACAAAATTGTTCCATCAAGCAAATATCAGTGCAATTTTGCATTTTTCCCGATCTTCAAGTGACATGTTTGCTCTTATTGTTTGATTCTAGCGAAATGTGTGCAGTTAGACTTTTCACCAAAATCAACAGTTAACAAGCTTAAACATGAATCCCAATGAGTTTGGATTGTCAAACTTCATTCCTATTTTAATTGGAGACACAAAAATTTACACCGAAATGAAATGAATACAATTGATGATATTATTTCTCCGTCTCATATTCTCTTTATTACTTTTGACTGTTATGAATTTTTACACATTTTCATATTTATGTTTTTTATTTTTTAATTTATATATAAAAAATAAGTGGTGAAATGAAGATAACATATAAATTTTTTTTCCTATTTTTAAATTTTTGTGACAAACTCAAATGTTTCAAATAATCTGGAATGAATGTAATATAATTTTTTTTCATTTTTCATTATTATTATATTTAAATTAATTAAATTTTAAATATTATTTTTAAATGTCATGATGTAATAATTTAATTATAAATAATATCTATAATTAATACTCCCTTTATTTTGCATTAATTGATAGTTTTACTTTTTTTTACGGCAGTTTGACTTGAATATATTTGTACTAATATGTATTAAAAAAAAATTTAAAAATGAAATTTAGAAATTATAATATTTAAAGTTTTATTTTTATATAAAATATTTATATTTTTATAATAATTTTTAAAAAAAATAAAATTATAAATTAATTACTGTAAATAATAAAATGGTCCGTTTTTATAAATTGAGGGAGTCGTATCCATTTAGTATGAGTTCCCGAGTAATTGATTACCTGGTTATTTTGCTTCCAGGTGGAGGGAAACCCTAACATTTCAAACTTTAGATTTGGACAAACTACCTGCAAATTCGCCACAGAAAATAACAATGTACTAATTGATTACCCACCGAAACCCTATCCCTCTAACCACCTGGCACCGGGCACTTGCTACCGGACCTAGGAGGAGATAATGTCGCAGACAACCCGGGCAACCATCGACTTTGAGCTGTCGGAGGAGCTTTTGGCCGTGATTCCGACCGACCCTTACCAGCAGCTGGACCTGGCTCGCAAGATCACCTCCATGGCCATCGCCTCCAGGGTCTCAATTCTGGAGGCGGAGGCCTCGAGGCTGCGCCACAAGGTTCACGACAAGGATCGGATCATATTCGATTTGGAGGAGAAGCTCTCCCACTTGCAACAAGCCTTCCAGTCCACCGAATCTCGCCTCAAGATTGCTCTCGACGACAATGTCACCCACACCTCCCTTTTCTTTTCTGTTTTTCGTTTAAACATTTTACTTACGCTTTCCATTGTCTTGCTCTAATTTCGTTTTCCTCAACAGATGAAGCTTTCTAAGGAACGCGATTCTTTGGCATTGACAGCAAAGAAACTCAGCCGTGATTTGTCTAAGGTGAGATTTTTCTTCGCCCACATTTGATTTCTCGTTTGTTACTCCCACTGCTGGTGCGGATTAAGAGATGACACAATCGCGGAAAGCCTTATAACTTGCTGTTGTTTCTCTTGCTTCTTTTGTCCTTTTCTTCCTGAGAAATCCTCAATCTAGCTTTGGCTCTTGGTTTCATTTCACCGAGAAATTTCAATGTTAATACTCCAAATTTCTATTTAAATTTTACTTCGTTTTAGGCACAATGTAATAGCACTTGCCTAAAAATTTCAAACATTTCATGTTTGGTCGGAATCATGCATGTCATGATTTAACCACCAACTTATCAGCCCAAAATCGCACACTTATTCAACAGGAAAATGCTCAATCAATCAAGTGCATTTGCTAATTAATGCATATGCCTGTAATTGAAGTCTGAAGATAATCCAATTACTAATAAGACGCTTCATTTGCCTCATTTTTACACTGAAAGCCGAATTCCTGCTATTGGATTCTGTTAAAAGCTTTCATATTGTAACTCAGAAGTAAATTGTACTTCGTATGGCAATGTAAGATCCATTAAAATAGGCGAAGCAGAAATCCATCCATATTCAACTAGATTATTCTCGTCTTGTTTCTCTGAGTTGTATGTGGATCTCCTTCCAATAAAATACAATCCTACTTGTTTCAGAGGACCAAAAATGTTTGAGCACTTGTATTCTGTTAGAATGTCATAGCTGACCAGTACCAGTTTTTTTTCACTCTTTTTTTTTTTAATATTTTCTTCCATATTGCTAAAAATAACTTCATAAATGTGCATCTCTTGCTATTTCTGAGCTAAAAAGAGTTGTTTAGGATTTAGTGGTGTGCTATATCTAACGGATTGTATATCAATGTTCTTGCTAGCTTTGTGTTTGATGTCTTTCCTGTACTAGCTTTATATCCATATATATGAAAATGACCTATTCCATTCTTTTAATTTGCAGTTGGAGACATTCAAGAGACAATTGATGCAATCACTTAGTGAAGACAGTGCATCAGTAAGATTTTAACATTTATATCTGCCTTTTTGTTTATTTTTCTTCTTGGACTTCTTCCATTCTCTATTGCCTCTCTGGCATTAATTTTTGTAGGTTTATTTGGAACAACTCTAACTTCTTTTTCTCCCTAGCAAAAAAAGAAGAGATTCCCCCCTTATGGTATTGTCTTGAGAAACTGATCTTCATAATGTTCATTTTGAACAGCAAACTGAAACAGTTGACATAGAGACCTGTGATCAGTCAGTTCCAAGAGCCTATTCTGATCAAGGTAAAATGAAGCCAACATAATTTGCTCTAGGTTACCCAGATTTTAGACCTTGACTGTCCCAGTTTTGCTGAATCGTTTGTCCACATTACTTTGCTACTTTTGATTTTACATGAACTTGTAGTGTTAATTAACTTTAAACAGTTAATTGACACTGTGAAGTTCATGCCACCAACTGTTAGGATTAAGGTGCTGCATGATGATTATGTTGATGCTTTTGTCGAGATTACTAAATTGGCCCGCCCTGTTGGATTATTCATTAAGGTGACCCTAGATCCATTGGTGGTACGAAGCAACTGATGTAATTTAGTGGTTGTCATTGGCCATGAGCAATGACATAATTTCTCAGTTTAAAATTAATAAGAAAGCTTGATTGCAAGCCTTGACTTGAGACTTCTGACATAAGCTTCATGCTTGCTATCAGCCTAAGGTAGCACCTTAATCTGAATGTTGCATGCTTTCAGATTGTGGAAAAATAATGAACCATAAAAAGAAAAAGTGAATTTTACTCCCCAAGTGACCTCACTTATATCGGATCCATGCTAACATGATATAATTTGCAGTATTTGTTTTATTTATTCAATTCAGATATCACAGCATCTACTTTTCTTTTTCTTTATTTTTTTTATTATTAAAAGCAACTATTTCAAGTCTTACACATACATCTTATCTGGGACTGCATATTTATAAGAGCTTTACATTTCATTGTTTTTGAAATGCTACACTTTTTTTTCCCTTCCATTACTTAAATAAAATAAAGCTTCTTTTATTTTGTTTCATATTGGCAAAATTACTTTGATGTTCATTCCTACTCATTGTTGTCTGAGATTGCATAAAAATTGTGATATTTTTGATTTTTTTTTTATAAAGCCATAGAGGATTTAATGGTTGGATCAACAGTGTATTGTATTTGTCTGTTTAACTGGTGGATTTGTGATCTGCGTTTTAAAAGCATTCATTTCAATTTTCATGATCTGGTTTCTTTTGTTTGTTTTGTTTTTTAATAAATTTCACACACTGTTTTATTCTATATTTGATTTATTTTTCCCCTCTTATACACATGACTCAGATAAGGATGCAAATGATTACACATCTCACCATGCATCTAAAAGCTCTGCAGATGCTGGGAATGCTTTAGATGAATGTAAGTAGACCAGTTGCTTTTGGTTGATTGAAACTTCTACGAGATATGTTGTTGGTATGGTTTTGTGATGTAGCAAAATAATTATGGATGTAATTTCCTGTTAGACTGTTGCAATGCCCTTTTAGTGTCCTTGAAAATCTAGTTGTTTGAAAGAGTCTTGGAAATATGTTTGAAATCTCTCTGATTCTCTTGTCAAATTAGAGAAGATGAGAAATGGTTGCTTTCTGTGTTTGAGAATTTTTTATTTTTGAGACTTTTAAGTGAACTTGAACCTTGTAGAAACCCCTTATGGTTCAGCGAACTGTCTAAGAATCCTTTATAATTGTTGTTTGGTTGGGTACTTTAACATGCTATAAAAAATCCAAAGCCACTGTGACATCTGTTGCCAGCTTGTATTTGCAGTCCATGTGGCAGGCCTGTTTTCAGTTGCTTCACTGGCCTGCGTGTGAGTGGTCATGGTTAAGTCAACAAGTTGGTTAATGCTTTATATAGTGTTGTGGCTGCTCCACCCCTTGCAAATTGGTTTATGGGATTAATGATAGAATCTTGAATCATGGGACCCAAAGGAAATGTTTCTAACTTGTTAAATTGTTGGATTTTGTTATTCTGTATGGATACATACACTTGTATCTCTTTAGGCGATTGTCTCACTAATTACATTTAGGTAAACCAATTACCATGAATTTGGGCCATTGATTTTCACTGTCTGAGCTGTTTGATTTTGTTCTGGGTAATGCGAACCTTAATTTCACAATTCACTAAAATCTTCACTGGAATGAAGTTGGGAAAAAAAAGATTAGGTTCTACTTTTCTGGTTGATAAGGGCTCACTAGTTAGTGAAATTTTGTCTATTTGTGAATGATCTTCTTAATTTTGAAACTTTTTGGACCCATTATCAATTTTTCCAAGAAAAGATCGTTCTGAACAGAACAAAAGGAAAAACATCTAGATGCAAGTTTTCACTCTTTTATATCATATTCTTGTTTCAACTCAGTTTTTAATGTGCAGCCTCAAAACGAGCTGGGCTGAGATTTTCCATGACTCCCTACATCACACCAAGACTCACACCAATTGGGACCCCAAAAGTTATCTCTACTACTGGGTCCCCTAGAGGATATTCTGTTGCTGGGTCTCCTAAAAAAACCTCTGGTTCAACATCTCCGGCAAAAGTCCCATTTGATGCTCGGACTGCACTGTCTTCATGGTACCCATCAAGTCAGCAGTCATCAGCAGCAAACTCTCCACCTCGTGGACGGTCTCTGCCAGGTTTGTAAGGAATAATGCTATCATCTCAGAGTCTCAAGTTGCAAGTTGTTTTACAATTGAATTCTAATTAGTATAGCTACTAGCTAAGAAATTTACCCCTTTATTTCCACCTGATTTATTTTCTCTTTAATGCTGGGCAATACTCAGGGCGAACACCACGAATTGATGGAAAGGAATTTTTCCGTCAGGCAAGGTAGTCTCTGCTTTTCATATATATCTTTTTCGTAGAGGATACGTTCATGATATAATACATTTGCAATTCATGACTGATATATAAAAATATGTCTGTTCCAGGAGTCGTCTTTCTTATGAACAATTCAGTGCATTTTTAGCAAACATCAAGGAACTAAATGCTCAAAAGCAAACTCGAGAGGTAATTTGTCAATGAATGTAACCCGATTCTCTAGGCTTGTTGAAAAAAGATCTTACCGTTTTCACCTTTGCATTTGCCAGGAAACCTTAAGGAAGGCAGAGGACATATTTGGGACAGATAACAAAGATCTATACCTCTCATTTGAAGGACTGCTGAACCGTAACTTGCGCTAGGTCATAAACCATCTACTAAAGAGATTATTGTGGTAATCAGTACGCCTATTAATAGAAGTTACACATACATTTAGTGTTTGAGCATGCGCATTTGAACCATATATGCTTTCTTATAACATTCTTGCTAATGGGCTGGCCAGTTGTCTGACAGAAGTGTATGAAGTGGTTTTCATGCTTTGCATTCTCAGTAAATGAGATTTCTTTCATTCATACAATAAACCTGCTAGACTAGGTCGAATTCCTTGTTGACTAAGGTGACTCAACTGAACTGACTTGAAGCTAAAAACTACCAACACCAGGTTGAGTTATGTAATGTGCATTTACTTGAAAGGGAAAAGGAACTAATCGGGAGATATGGGTTTTGTAGAGCAAAAAAGGTTTGCAATAGACTCTAGATGAGCATGTACCCAATTGTTTAGGCTTCAGTTTGGGCAATTTTAGCTAGTTTGTTTGAGGCTTTGAGCTTGACTCTAGTTCATACCAGCACTCAGTTGCTGCTTGTTCTCATCTCAGTTTAAGGAGTTAAGTTATCAATGCCATGCACATGTAAAGATTATTTACAGTTATCACAAGGGATCGTAAAAAATGTTGTTTTGTTTCTACTCTCTAGTCTCTTGAATATGTTGAAGATGAACTGTTATTAGATTGTGAATAGATCACCAATGGATTAACTTGCTCAATTCATGCCAACCGTTTTAATTGAGTATGCAAAAGATTAACAACTAAATGTTAAAAGGATGAAACAATGTGCTCAAAAGAATTGAGAATTGAAGCAATAGCATAATTAAATATTGCTTGTGAGCTTTGTTCACTTGTCCATCCCATCCACAATGAGTCAGCTTCATAAAAGAGCTTAACACTTTTTGTCTCTCTCTTGTCTGAATTGATGAACATGTTCAGTTGGGTGATTCTTCCCCTTTAAGAAAGGAATGGAGATGAAGCACCGAAAAGCCTCATATTTCATATAACTGTTCAAATTAGTGATTGTTTTGTTGCTTTCTTACATGCCATCCTGAAACATGATGCTTCATCCCAGAATGACTGACACTTTAAACATTTCTTTGCCTTAAGGTTTACTTGGTTAATTTATAACTAATGATGCATAATACATGAATCACACGTGCATATGATAGATAAAATCTTGATATATTCAAGTATTTTTTTTCAATTTTTTTTGTAAATATTAATATAAAAACATTTTCAGTAAAATATAAGGTAAGAAAGTCGTAAAGTGCCAACCATTATGGCATTCAGGGTGCTAATTAATGATACATATCACTTATATATGTAATGAGTCAACAATCCATCTGATTGAAGTAGCTAGTTTATCTGCTCTTAGATTCAGCAAGGTATTAAATTTTTCTTGGGTGGTATTTTGCAGGTTGTTAGCTGAGCTTGATCCCTAGCCCTGTGTGAATGTTTCTCGGAATGGAATCATAAATCTCTGTGGCTTGTTTTCCAGCATGTTAGAGTAGGTACTTTAGCACTTCGTGCCCCTGTTTGTGCAGGTAAGTTTTGTAAATAATTAAGCTGCCTTTTTTTTTTTTTTTGGCATTTCATGTTTGACTATCTAAAGTACATCTAGACCTTGCTCTTGCAAGCTTTTGATGACTTGAGCTTGCCTTCAGTCTGAATTTTTCTTTGTCGTAAGATGTATCTCTATTTTCCCCTCATGTCCAATGTACTACGAATCACTTGTTCAATCACATTCAAGCCAATACTTTGGGCAGCGCATTCCAGACCATTGAAATGCTCAAAATTGACTACCTTAGATGTATGTGCTTTTTAACATAATGGCATGCATGTCCATGAGATGATAATTTTGTTTTCGGCGACTTGCTCAGATTTTGTTCTTGTAGTTGATTATAGAGTTATCATTATCTGATGGTCAAATAGGAAATCATATACGCCTATGCCCCTAATCGCTTAAAAGAAGTGAATTTTCATACTTCCTCCATCCCAATTTAAATGAAACGTATTCATTTTTGGGATTTCCCAAAAAGGTTGAAACATTTCTTCTTTTAAAAAATTTTAAACAATCAATTTACTATCTTATCCCATTTAAACTCTCACCACACAAAACCCAATAAAGAATCTTTGTTTAATCTTCACTCAATCTCTCACTAGACAAAACCCAAAAAAAGAAATTTTTTTAATCATTATTTAAACTCTCATTACACAAAATCCAAGAAAAATTAATTTTAGTTCCATGGGTAAAATTGAAAAAAATAACATAAATTACATACACCTTAATCTCCGTACCCAAAGAAATGTTTCATCTATTTTGGGACAGAAGGAGTATTTCTTTAATAAAACTTCCCCTGAATGTCTTTCTTGCTGTAATGACTCAAAATCCTTTATCTATTATGACTGCCTTTGTGATTTTGCAAACCTAGTTCATAGTGTAATGCATCTCTTTCCTTGCCAAGTGATTGTTTTGTTGCTCGATTTGCTTCAACTATCATCACTGACTGCTGAGATTATCACTTAAGAAAGAGCTTTGTAGCCATGTGATCATTGGTCAAATCTTTTCCTTTTCATGTTTGAATTCCTTGAGCCAATTAACTGGGTTTCCCTTTCAAATAAGATGCTACCCAAACATTTCAAGTGTAGCTAGTTGATAGCTCTATTGACGTTAAAGTTTGAAGTGAACGGAAGATGCCTAAGTTGTATGAGCTAGTATATTTGCTTGAAATGTTGTGGCCAGGTAAATCATTGGGCATCATAATTTACAGATATCTTGTGTGATGAATCATAATTGGTTGATTATGGTTTTCTTCTATTGTGCAATTTCAAGAAGTACAGGCCATGTCCAAAGTGGATGATAATTGTTGTTCCCTTGTGTTTTGATCATGTTTCTCGATGCAACTTGAAAAAGAAAATTCAAGATTTTTCGGGGAATGCATATGTGGTTATCTTGTATGAGTAGACAGGAATATATGGTTGGGGCAAGTGGGTCTAAATATTTAATGTGTTGACAATATTGACAATGTCTCTAAGTTGATTGACCCACAACATAACAGTAGCTTAAATGGAAGTAGTGATGGTCTGGATGGATCTAGTTTACCATCCATGGGTTTCAGTTGAAAAGAAGGAACTAAGGTTTATGAGGTAAGATATTTGGATAGTGATTTTCCTTTTTGAACATATCTATGTTCAATGAGGACTGGGGAGGCAACCGAGAGGGTTGATTGAAAGAAAGGGAAGGGGCTTGTAAAGGAAAAGCAGGACAAATCTTGGAAGAAGAATCCAAAAGGAGTGTAGTGTATGGAAGAGGAATAGTAGAAAGTTGTAAAATGCGAAAGAAAATGGAAGGCAATGATATGCCTGAAATCTGCTTGGATTCAGTTGTAGCTCAGGCAACATGAATGCTGGGCCAGCAATGAGCTTCGGCTTTGGAGTGGTATGATATGATTATGATGTGCATTTGATTTGCCACTAGTCTTGAGCGAGGGTTTAGTCTGATTGATTTTCAAGTCACTTGGGTGCACAAGTGGATTGGGTGATGGGATGGGAAGGATATCAGAATGGGAGGCACCTGATACTATTTAACACCTGAATTTCTCTTTTTCAGGCAAATTCTCTCCAGCTCAGTGTAGTTTTTATTTCTCAAATACTGCTAGTCTCATGCCTTTGTTTTGTGTCTTTCTTTCTTGCTTCTTAAATGTTAGCACGAATTCGAAATTAAAGAAATTCTGCACTTGTAATTTTGGGGAAAGGTAGGAATCTTTGAAGATAACAAACGCTTATACCTTTTCTGATATATCATACTGAACCAGATACCCTGGACAAGTTCAGGAGACAGCTTCTTCAATAAAGTCGGAAAAAAGAAAACGTGAATTTGCTTTTCCATTTTATGCAACAATTAATCGGGTTCAGAGGAGATAAAAAGGATTCACAACTGTTTTTGTAACATACACGCAGGAACCATTTACGCTTCAATTATGACATATTTGTTCGACCTATGAGAAGCACAAGAGGCAGTCAGGGAATTAAATACCTTTTTTTTTTTATATAAAAAAATAATCGTCGACATGTATTACAAGTCAAAATCAAGAGAGAATGGTACATTGCTAGGTACAAGGGCTTGTGGAAGCCTCTGGGATAATCGTCTGATGCTGTGAACCTGTAACTTTATCATTAGGGCACGACAGTCCAAGAAACAAGTGTAAATGTGTAGCATTTGTGACTATGCGCTCTGTGTTCTTGGACTTAACATGGAGGACACTGGCCGGTGGTGACACAGACGCATGTGCGGTGGTGCGCATACATGTAAATGAGTAGCTAACTAGGAGACGCAGAGAAGAGAACCCTTTTTTATGGTTATGGAGGACATGATTGACCAAAGAACAAGTTCCATTGCATTGCCTGTTATGCAAAATATTAAAGCAAAACTGGTTGTGTCAAAAGCTAACACTTTAGACCGCTTCGAGGAATCTCAATCTGAAACCCAAAGATTGTTTTCATTACATGTAGCATATGGTTCCCAATACCGACAAAAGAAGGAAGCAAATTTACTGTTTGCGATAGAAGGTACAGGTACAAGTCGGATTCTATTTAATCTTTCGCTGGGCATTTGGGGACGCATGTGAAGTGGTGAATTGCTGCTATCAAAAGCAAGGTTGCCACAGATTCTGAGTCAAGGATTGTGGGATATAATGTTGTACTTGAAGTTGAGGGCAAATCTATGGGGTCAGTTGCCTGGATTGGTTTAGCTCGGTAAAAATAACAAATAAATCATTAATGTTTTTAAGTTAGCCCAATTAGCCACAAATATTTTTTGGGCTAAATAAACTATTGATGTTTTAAAATTAACCCAAATAGATCATTACTCGTCAATTTGCCAAATATACCATTTTAAATGGAGAATCTTCCATTAAATAAGGATGATGTTAAAAAGAAAAAACCTACCCAATTAGTCCTAGAACTTAAAAAATACCATGGAAGCAGAATTGCTCCCAGTGACCTCCGGCCACCACTATTCATGAAAATCACCGCTATATGCCTCAATTTTGTAATATTCAAGCCAGAGAACAATAATTCTATTGTTTGAGTGCTCAATTTCACGGTGTTTAGTTCAATTTGGAATTGTATTAGATCTACGTTTTTTAAAATTGTTTATAAACCCTAACCTAAAGTTTTGAAATTAAATGCTTTGTATGTGAAATTGGTGAGTGAGGGTGATTCATTTGTGTTTAATAGTCTTCGAGGAGTAAAACCCTTTTAATTCCATTGTCGTTCAATAGAGTTTGGGTGGCCAGTGAGAGGTACTATGAATCACGATGGATGCAAGTTTGGAAGGGCATAGGGACAACACCGGTGAGGTCGCCGGTCTCTTGGTGGTCATGGCCCTTGCCAGAGGCATCCCATGGCGGCAAGACGTTGCCCCTAGAAAGGGACTGCTGCTCGTCTATATCACCTACTAATAGAGTAAAATTATACTCCCTCCGTCTAAAAAAAAATGAAATATATTCCTTTTTTAAATGTCTAAAAAAGAATGAAATGTTTCCCATTTTATAAAGTTTTCAACTTCTAATTTACCTTACTATTCTAATTTAAACTCTCACTACATAAAACTCAATAAAGAATTTTTTTAATCTTTATTTAAACTCTTATTGCACAAAACCCAAAAAAGATTATTTTATTTTTTAATCTTTTTTTAATCTTCATTTAAACTCTCATTGCATAAAACCCAAAAAAGAATATTTTATTTATTATTTATTATTTAAACTTTTACCATACAAACACTTTAATCTCCCTATCTATAGAAACATTTCATCTGTTATGGGATAGAGGGAATAGTAATTAAAGCTATGGGACGTATATAGAAAATTGTAAAATTATAACATTGAAATAAAAAAGTTAACAAAGTTTTAGGACTAAAAATTGATTAATCTTAACGGTAGTTGGCAACTCGGCCTAGCTCAGTAATGTTAGTGCTTTATTTAACAAAAAAAACATTAATCGGTGAATTGGACTATACTTCAAAGATACTAGTGATTTATTCGTTATTTTGTTTTGCCCTTTTATCTCAATTCATATAACAATTAATACTATTTGTGAGTAACGGTCTTTCTTTCTTTCTTTTTTTCTTCCCTTTTTCCCACTGTTGTTCAGCATAAAAGCGCCATCAGCCCAACCTACTTAAGAAACAAGCCAAGTTACAAGTTCAGGCTAACTTTCGGGCACAACACAAAACAACCAACCCAGGATTAAAAATAAAATAAAGCTACTAAACAGCTTAAATCCATCAAACTAAGCAAAACCTGCTCAACTAGCTGAAGTAGATGTCGGATACCAAGGAAGTGTGCCAACTTTCACTTAAACAGAGTTCGTAGTTTGCTGAAGAATCTGCTCCATCTTGAATCTTAATTTAGCTTAGAAAATGCAACCATTTCTCATATACCAGATATAATAAATGACCACAACAAAACAAGTCTTAGAGATTAAAAATCTAGAATAGTACTAAAATTTGAAAAGAGAAAACCCATCTAGTTTATGGCTAACGCTTAACCAACTAATCGACGTCTAAAGAAATTCAACAAATATAGTAACTGTGCAGCTTCAATCACAGATATGGGTGTATAAATCCTCGCATCATCAATCATAAAAGCATTAAGAGTCATAAACTTGGACATTATACTGCTCACTCTATCTCAAATTTTTTTATACATTTCACTTCTTGTTTTTATTTTTAACACTTAAGTTTAATTTGAATGTATTTACGTTATTATTTTCTAAATTTTTTTTAATAAATTTACAGTTAGAGACTACAAGTCTTCATGGATCATTTATATATAAAATTTTTACATTTATATGCTGAAATGTTAAAGATAAAAAATTATAGATTAATTGTCATGAATAATGAATGACGTAAAGAACTTAAAATAGAGTGAATATCTCCTAGTAAAACTCTATATGAGAGAACATAATATCCGCTCCATGTATAATGTATTACAACATCTTGTAAAATTAGAAATTGTTATAATACCATAAGTCATTCTTAAATATTAGACTCCTTATTATTTGAGAAAATGAATTATGAAGAATATATATCCTTGTTCAGATTTGTTTGGCTCAAATTAACAAATTGAGGGCTTACTCGGAGTTTGACACATTGTTGTGTAAATTTTTTTTATTAATTAGTAGCATCTTAAAAGGTATACATGGTAGAGACTAGAGAATCCATACATATCTAAAGAAAGAGACTTTTTTTGAACTTGGAAGACAACTGAATCAATATTTAACAGTAATTGTGTGTGTGTGTGTGGGTGTACGTGTGGTGCAGAGATGAGAGGGGCTGTGGTGTCATGCCCCCTAATGTTTTTCATAATTATGTATATAATTTATGATTATGAAGTATTTTAGAAAAACTAAATAGTATGTATATAAAATAAAGTAAAAAATACTAAGTTTAACTTATTTTTATAAATCAAAAGAATATAAAATTATATTTAAAAAATTTACTCTTAATGTTACTGTTTCTCACCAAGCTTTATTTTTCTCATATTAAAATCTCTAGTGCGGTTTCTTGCAGCCCACACACTGACAGTTAGCAACTACTGTTTGACTACTAGTTAGCTATAACAACTATTTGCATGTTAGAAGTTACAATTGTTCACAATTTTTCCAATCTCCAATAACCGTTCCCAAATTTATTTACGTTCCTTTTTATTTTTTAATATTTTTTTTGTATCTTCCTTTTTTGTATTATTGGTTTTGGAGAATTCCATACTAAAATTATATTTTCCTCTTATTTTTATTATTTTTATTTGGTTTTTTGATACTTATGCTCATAAACCAACAAATAAATTAATTGAGATAAACATTTAATATTGTTTATTTCCTAAGTTCAGCAAGCTCATTATCTCGAACATCTTGGCTCTGCCCTTGTGTGCGGGGACGTTTCGAACCTCAGCTGGTGCAGAGAGGTGTCCTGTTGTGCTAGGGCGCTGAACCTTGAGTAATTTTCGAAAGATGGAGGGCGCGCGGGGTCACGGGCGTGGGCTGAGTTTTTTTTGCATGTTACTTGGTGACCAAGTTAGGTGGGTAATTAATTGTTTTAGGACTACGTTTAGGAGTAATAATTAGTTTGTTTGTTTTACCTAGAAGTATTATCACAAGTATACAAGAAAATATGTATTATTATTCTAATTAAGGAGAGGGACATGCACGTTTTTTCACGGGACCTGAAGAATAACTAAATTAGTTTTGTTAGTAGCATGAGGGAGGAAGTAGGGAGGTCCAGAATTAAACTCCAAACCTCCCCAATGTCCCCCTCACACTTAGCTGTTTTGCTGAGGCACTAGGAATAGTTAGTTTGTGATTTTGTACGGTTAGTTTGCGATTTTACTTTTTATTTTGGTGTGGTTTAGATTTTGTTTGTGGCTTATAGAAAGACATGTTTGTGTTTGAGTTTTGAATATGAGAAAAAAAAAATCAATTGTAGTGAAAAAGCAAGATTTGATGGTTTTAAAAAATGAGGAGAGATATATAAGGTGGATAGAGGTAGGATGAGAACTTTTTATATTATCATATCTTATAACTGTGTGAAAGCAAAACTTAAATGTTATTAATAATGGTAGGAGATCCATAGCCTATATTAGCAATATGGGATATGTTACCGTAATCTCTATATTTTGTTATATTAGATATTTTACATCCATGGACGTAGTATAGTTAAGAACTGAATCATATGTTAAATTTTTATATTCATATTTTTTTTCCCACAATTCTAGTAGTTTTTATTTAGGCCGAAGTAAGCAGTTGGCCCTCAAACTTGTCCTACTTGGAGAAGTTAGCCCCTGAACTAAAACTCAGTGCCAATCAACCCTCAAACTTGCCAAAATAAAGGGGCTTAGTCCATGGGTTAACAGAGAGGTGCACATGCACCCACGTGACTGACTCCGTCACTCTCCCTACTCATCGATTATAATTGAGTTTCATGGAAGCAAGCTCGCCATGGGGAAGCTTGCTATTGATGTTCCACAACCATCCTTCCCCATATTCCTCATGCACCACTTTCTTTAAAAGAAGCCAAATCCTCCAAAAACACCAATCAATGGAAGATAAAAATTCATTAATAAATTAAGAAATCTTATAATCCATACAGAAAAAATAAAACAAAACATAGAGAATTAAAAAAAAAATTGAAACTAATAAATTTTTCACATGGCCAGACAAAGAAACAAAGAAAGAGGAGCAACTTGCTAATAGGTATGTGGATGACAATGGTGCTAAAACGACAGATTGGATTAATACTGAGCAAGGAGGCCAGGTGACAGAGTCCTGTTCTCTGTTGGTAAGTCTTTGTATGAGGGTTGAACCGCACTGAGTTCTGGTCCAGGGAGTAACTCGTCTGAATTGCCCAAGTTTGAGGGCTGATGGTGCACTTTGGCCATTTATTTATTTTATATAAGTGGTGTACAGCTTTAAACGAAATGAGAAGGGGGAATAGTGACCAGAGCACATGCGGGCTTCTATTCGGTTTTACTCTCATGATCTGGGCCCCTCACTTTTCAAAGCTCGCCTAGCCAACCCTACTACACTACACCAGTAGTTGGCATACTTATCACGAACAAAATACTACTAAATAGTATCAGGATTCATTAGTCTCTAGTTAAGTTAGCTAGCTAGCTTAGCTAGTGCGGTGGATATATCGCAAGTTGCAAAACTCTTATTTGTGCCCCCACACCACAGTACACGTATCATATCATATCCTATACTATTATACACACACACACACACACACACACACACTAGTTATTAATACGTTATTTGAACGTAAATAAAATGTTTGTAATTAATATAAATTTATTTAACATTATAAATATTAAAATATATTAACATTTTTTATTAATAAAATAAATAATATTTTATAATATATTTCAAAACTAAAATTTTTTAATAGATTTATTAAAAAGCACAATAGTCATAAACAGAAAAAGGAAAAGAAAACACACACCATAGACAAAAAAATTGAAGCATAACTTAATGTTAAATTTACCATTAGTTTTTATTTGAAATAAAATATATAATAGGAGTACTATAATTTTATCCAAGTCTAAAAAAATTGCTAACATAAAAAATAGGGTAAATTTTGTAGATAGTCTTTAACCTTTAATTTATGTTTTTTTTTTCATTCTTAATAGTACTCGCTTTTGGTTCTAAAATTTTTAAATTATCCTATATATTAGTCACCAACTGAATGAAATCTATTAACTTAGAGTAATTGTATCTATGTAATATAAATTTTTTAAATTATTTTAAACTATCTATTAATTTCTCTTTTAGAAATTTGAACTAGGAAATAATTTTTTTATAATTAAATAAAATCTTGCAATATCAATGTTTTTCATATATGAAATAGTTATTGTGTACAATGTATGCATTTATTACGCAACAACTTTTGGTTGGGTACAATGTGTACTATGAAATTTTAAGTTTTATAAATATTTAGTAGTATAAATTTTAGCATGTGTTTTACCATATATTTAAAAATTTTATTCAAATAAAATATTTAGAAGTTGTTGAAATGCTAAGTTGAAATTTTAAATTTTATAAAATATTTGTTGTACTTGAGGTATTATTTGATAGTAATATAAAACCAAGGGCAACAAAACTATATTTTTGGATAAAAATGAATAAAATTTTGATCCAATACATATAGTAAATGAGATTTTTTTGTTCTACTAAAAGTTATTATATGTTTTCTTAAGAATCATTCAACTTCTTCATATGTCATATGTACAATCCCCTATATGGTTAGAACTTGCAATTAGAACCTAAAAATATGTAATTTAATTATAACTGTTGAACATATAAATCTCTAAAGTTTTCTACTTATTATACTTAATCTTTGATAAAATAAAAATTTGCAATTATAATATAAAATTATTAACTTCATCTCTTAACAACTCCAAAACTATTTTCAGGCTATAAGTCACTACCATGAAATATAATATTCAAATAAAAATTACTTCTAATTTTTTAAAAACCTTGTAATATTTGATTGGCTGTAAAAAAAAATTAAAAATGAAAACAATATTTTGTGTTAAATATTAAAAGGGATGACCATGTGAAAAAAAATTCTTATAATTTTTTCTAATATTTTAAAACATTGAAAAACGTAAAAGAAACTAAAAGTTTCTTTTTTATAATATAAGCAGCCAATTCTAATAACCAATAACTTTTTTTCCTAATCGCCTTTGTTATAATGATAATTTTTTTATTTTTTACAATAGGTGCTTGAGTAATACTTGAATTATATTATTGTTCTAAGATGAATAAAATATGTAAGTTTTTATATTGTATATATTCATCCAAGTTAGGAAAAAAACTTAATTTACAAAACTTTTATATTCACAAACATTTTGTATAGTTGAACAAAACTTAGGTCATGTTTGTTAAGTTGAAATTTTAAGTTTTGTAAATTATTTATTGTACTTTAGATAATTATTTGATAATAACATAGAACCAAGGTAACATGTTTGATGCAAAAAAAAAAAAAACAACTTTGGTGGTAATGTAGGAGTTGTAGCTATTAAAGGTAAGATTAACACACAAAAAAAAAAAAAAATACATATAATACTTAATTTTGTAATATAGAGTTAAGTACAGATAAATTTATAGTAAAAAATAAAATTTAGTGGTAAGTTAAAATTATTCTAAAATTTTAGTGCTAATATAATTTTAATTAAATAAATAATGATAAAATTAAATTTTACTAAAAGAATAAAATAACTTATAATATAAGAATAAAATAGTTATTCAACATTTTCACCCTTCCGTGCTTTTTATGTATTAAAGATTAAGATATGTGATGTGACTGCAAGCGACGGCGCTAGCATAAATACACGCACACACACAATAGTTGACCAGCTACTTCCAACACAAAACCTGCAGGTGAGGTGAGGTGAGGTGAGGGCTATGTACAGGGAGAAATAATACTAATAATAATAAAGCTAGCTGGAGAGGAAAAAACAAAAAGATAAGTATAGTGCAGCCGGCGTGCAGGGAGGGCAGGGCAGGAGTAGGCTCCCTTAATTTTCCTCAGAAATTAAGGCACTGCACAGCTCTCCATGGCAGCTTATCCCATTCCTCACAACTGCTGCTTCTACTCCGGATCCGACGTTCCTCTCCTGAAGACCAACACCAACAGTAATATGAATATCGATTCCTCTGTCCATGATGCCACCGAATTACATCCCCATCTAGCCCCGTCCTCGTGGGTTAACGGTGCCAAGTTGTTGCATCCTGCAGATCAGGAATATTATTATTACTATTACTATTATCATTATTATTATTCCATGAATAATATTGGGGAGGCAGCAGCTCTCATGTCCTTCCCGGACACCATCTCCATGCCCACTGCCGCACCCTTCAATTTTCAGCCTCATGAAACCGCTTCCCTTGATGCTCATCTACAACCTGCGGTACCTTCCCACCTCAATTCTTGGGTGAGTACTTACATAATTAATTTTATTGTATTAATTACCACTTCAATTTCTTGCTTATTAATTCATTGGCATGCCAGCCAGGCCAGCTCTATGAATAGAGTACACACACACACACATAGATATTTATATAAATATATATATATATATATATATATATATTTCTGTTCAATTTTAAAGCATGCATTGCATGCTACTAATTACATTTTGGAAGACATCTATATATAAATTTATATATATGTAATTAATAATCTGTATATGTGTGTTTGTGTGCGCACAGACAGGCAGTATAAAAATGGAAGAGACTGCGGCAAGCAATCTCCAGGTCGGAAAGTACTCAGTGGAAGAAAGAAAAAACAGAATTCTACGATATTTGAAGAAGAGAAACCAAAGGAACTTTACCAAGACTATCAAGGTTAACTATATATATATATATATATACACTTACTAGCTACATATATAATATATAATGTCCAATCCATGCAATGCTGCAGTATGCCTGCCGGAAAACTCTAGCTGATAGGAGGGTTCGTGTGAGGGGAAGATTTGCAAGGAACATGGAGCTTTCCGATGAAGATCCACAGATGATGAGAAGCTTGACCAAGGAAGATCAGTACAAATACTACAATAATAGCTCCGATGATCCCTTGCTCATCACCAATTCTATACAGGTATAGCTAGCTATCCATATATATGTATATATAGCTAGTTATACGTGTATATATATACGTACGCCTGCAGCTGGCCTACGTACCAAAACTGATGATATATAGTCCTGTATATGCGCTACCTAGCTAGCTCCATTTAAATAAACTACGTGCTAGCTAGTATAAAACTAATACTACTAATTATACTACTTTTTAATTTTATTTATTTATTTTATTCTTGTACGCGCATGCAGATGAAGCCGCAGCAAGTACTGGATATTGATGACGAGGACGAGTGGCTGCAGGAAGCCGTCGCAAACCTAGAGCTCATGTATTTACCACCTTTGCCTGATCATATTCATACCTCCTCCACCACCAGCCCTACCTAGCTAGCTAGCTATATTCATTAATCAATACCTAGCTAGAAAATTAGAGGACGGACAAATTAATCCAGTTCCAGAGCATGCATGCAAATGCAAACAAATTGGTTAATTTCGCTAAACGATATACCCTAGCTACCATCATTGCTTTAGTTTCATTGAATTACTCATCACAAACACGCACATATGGACTTGTCATCTGATCAAGACCATGACCCGTTCGTTCGTAGATGTATGAATACGCACACACACACGTGTGCATCCTTCTATTAATTGTCTGATATGTGCGATAAATTATAAAGGATATATCCAATATATACATGTATAGCCTCTGTGTAAGAATATATATATATATATATATATATATATATATATATCTATATATATGTGTGTGTGTGTGTGTGTGTGTGTGTGTGATCATAAGAAAGCGCTGTCTTTCAACAAGTGTACATCGATCGTTTGCCAGCCCCCCAATCTTAATTGTCATTCTTCTATTCAAGGTAAGTAATAATTTAATAATTAGGTAAAATTCACCATGGGTCACCTAGTTTATTTTTTTGTCCTATCCGGGTACCTTACCTTTATTTTGTCCTAGCGAGGTATCTTTGCTCCTATTGCGCATCCTGTTCAACTACTTTCCGTCAAATTGGTCGTTAAATTGGATGGAAAATGATGATGTGGCATTAAATAATACTAAAATAAACTTAAAATGACGACTTCAGTCCTCAAACTATTTCAATTACTAATTCTAACCCTTAAAATTTATTTTCTTGATTTTCGTGTTTTGTTCATATGATGAACACAAACACACAAAACCCACATGGATTTGAATCCTTGCCTGTTTTGAATGTTCTTGTTGTTTCGATGTTACTGGATTTTTGTTGAGAACATGGATACACCGAAACAACTTTGTTTTTGAGAAAAAGAAGATCTGGTTGAGTTTTTGAAACTAACCAAAATTGCTCGATTTGATCCCGAGACTCCCCGGCCACCACCGTCCGTGAAAGTCACCGGTGGATGGCTCGGTTTCGTAGCATCAAGGCCGAAGGTTAATAGCCCCATGGTTTGGAGGCTTGATTTCGCTTCAACTGGTTTGAATTTTGATTCGTTTCGAATGTGGGTTCATGAAAAGGTTTAAGAACCCTAACACTTATTTTTGAAATTAAGTGTTATGTGTGCGAAATTGATCAAAAAAAATTGTTCCATTGTGATAATCGACCTCTGGGGAACAAAACCCATATATTTTTGTTGCCGTTTGACAGCGATAGCGTCGCCGGAAAAGTCGCGACTTTCGTAGCTTGTTGAGCAACCTGTGGACGAAAGCCAGCGCCTTTAACGCGATGATCCAGTCCCGCGTCTTGCTCAGCCGCTTGGAAATGGAAGCACCAGCACAGGTGCCGGAGAGGGGGAGAGTTCGTTGCGAATCGCCTGTAGTCGAGTCGTCGTTCTCAGCATCGAAGCGGCTGAGCAAGAGGCGGGACTGGGCCCGATAGTGGCGAGCCTCGGCGAGGAGTGGTGGTGGCGGCTGAGCAAGCCTCGGCGAGTTCAGTGGTGGCAGCGGCTGAGCAAGCCTTTAACGCTGCTGAATTTCAAATTCTGGGCCCGATAGCGGCGAGCCTCGGTGAGTTCAGTGGTGGCGGAAACGAGGAGGATGATGAGGGCAATTCGGCGAGGAGTAGGAGACCGAGAGAAACTAGGTTGAGTTGGCGCCAGCGAGGAGTTCAGCAGCGTCGTATGGCGGCTGGAATGGAAGAATGGTCTGGAATTATTGGCTTAGGAGTAGCTCTGGAATTGTTCGATTAAACAATTGTACAATTGTTTCTGTGATTTTTGGACAATTACTGCGGAGGACGGGGAGGACGACGTAGAGGTCGAGGGCGGCTGGGATGGTGGGCGACAGAGGAAGAGGTTGACGGTGGCTAAAATGATTTTGGTGGAAGTTTAAAGGTTAGAATTAGTTATTAGAAAAGTTTAGGGTCCAAAGTTATTATTTTACGTTTATTGTAGCATTAATTAATGCCACGTCATCAATTTCCGTGAGACTTAACGATGGAATCAACGGAAAGTACCCAGATAGGACACGCGATAAGAGATAAGATACCTCGCTAGGAAAAAATAAAGGTAAGGTACCCGGATAGGACAAAAAAATAAGCTAGGTGACCCATGGTGAATTTTACCCTTTAATAATTACCAACACAAGACTGTTAGTAATGGCCATTAAATTAAAATACTACATATATATATGTTTATATGTGCATGCAAGTAGCTAGGAGTATTTATGAATTGCTAATTTGTAGAACAAATACAGAGATGCATGGATCGGTGGGCGCTGTCCTGTCGTGCCCACCCGTTCTGCAAAGTGAGACGAAGAATTAGTCGATCAATATTAGTTATATTAGCTGCTGCCCGGTCAATGTTGCATTTGTATGTAGAGGGAGGGCTTCGACGTCCTTTCAGGAAATTAAGGGCGAGCTCAGCTCAAGTCGATGGATCGGTATCAAACAAAGAGCAGCACACTTGAGAGCCCAGAGAAATTGCGTGCGATCCACTGCCAAGATTTGTCGGCGGCCCACGCAGCAGATGACCGCCCGAGACCATATGTATTGTTATTGCTTTTGCTTTGCATCAAGGGTTTGACCTTTTACCTTGAGGACCTCCTTCTCCCTCCATCTTATCAACTTTAATCATTCTATCTCATCTCTCACCCTGACCTCCCCTACTGTGGATGATTGCTTCAGACTCGTACTGATGTGGTGTGGTCCACAAATAGACACCCCCAACATAAAGCCAAAATTGTCAACTCACGTGATCATCAGCCAACTGGGCATTCCAGATATTCATCAAACTATTTCTCAATTTGCATCAAACAAATCCATACTTGTGTCACTCCAACAAGTCTCCTGCTACAGAGTTACAAGCCTCACTCGCTTGAATAGCTCCACCTTCCATTAGGTCCAAAAAGGATGAATCCAAAACAAAAATGGTATATCCTATAGGTTGAGCTCCGGAGTCCACCAGGCACCCAACCTGAACGTCGCTAATACTGATTTCCCGTTTCAGCTTCCAAGCATGCACTTCCCTTCTCAGGAAAATCATATTCTTGCGATAGTTTTCTGAACATTTCTTCATTTTCCTTTTGAATATCAGCTGGAACTTTTTGTCCATAGCAATATGCGTTCATCCTCGCCAGCTTCTCTTGCTGCCTGTAAGAACAACCAAAAGTGTATTATCATACATGAAATAATGCACCATACAATCACATGTTATTTGTTCCTGGGTAAGAGCAGTTATTAGATAGCTCTGGCATGTGTGTCAGGCCACGAAAGCAGACTCACTTTAACATATTCTCCATCTTAACCTTGAACTTCTCATGTTCAACTTCTAATGAAGCTCCACGAACCTTAAGATATACCCTAAACTTTTCATTGACAGTTTCAAAAGGACATTCAGCAGGAGCAACATCTGTCCCACTCAATAACACCTGCATACTTGAAAGGAAAGCATTAGAATTCATCCAAAACATAGCTCCCAAACAGAAAGGAAAAAGAAGCTGAAAACTTGTAGATCTTTTCTTGAAGTTGCACTTCCTCAACACCCTATTGTCCACAACAGTTTCTTCTATGAACAGAAAATTATATGAGAATGGCAATTGAGATGACTTTGTTGCAGAAATACTACCAATCAACTGAGTAAACCATAAAAACTCAAAATTTGTCAGTGAAAGAAATGTTTTATCAGATAGACACCTTGTACTAAGCATCTTATTGATAACCATATGATGAGTTAAGAAGAATCAACATCATAAAAATGGTCAGGTCCCAGCACTAAATGAACCATTAACCTCCCAAACAAAGGAAGAGTTGCTGTTCCATGGCGACAAACTAGAATCCCCTGAAAACCACCTAGAGAATAATGATCTAGGTTAGGCAATATACCGTCAAAGAAGACAATGTTGTAAGAGTTGGGATCTCTAGTTCATGGCTTCTAATGATTCCAGCAATCTCTTCACCTTGGCAATATGCAAAAGCACGTAACCTGACAAATAATTTGTAGTAATTAGATGTTATTTATTGCTGTAAATCAATAATCAGTGATCCACTAAATAGACAGGTCGATGGCTTGATAAATAAATAGTAATAGCTGAAACTGTTTCAGTGCTATGGTTAATATAAGACCAAAAATCAACCTAACTACCAAAGGTTTATTCTTCCTTCAATAAAAAAGAAACAAATACTCTGGCCACGGGAAAAAAATACCAGTGCACTTTTTTGAGCAAGTTTCATGTGGAAGGAGGATTTCATATGTCAATTACGTACAATAAACAAAAGCTCCCTAGTACCAGGCAAAAAATAAAATGGCACAATTACCACAAACACCATCTTGTGAAGGAGAAAGTTTTAAATTCCAGATTCAGAAAGTTTGGCTCATTAGCTGTTTACTCTATATCCTGACTACTGAGCAAGTGCAGGTGGGGCAAGGCTTATATGCTTTGAAATCGAAGCAATAAGAAATGCTTGAAAATCAGAAAGGAAAACGATTGATCGGTTCACCTTTCACTCAGAAAGCAACTCTGCCTGACTGACCGGATACATTTCACAGTGGACTCCACAAGGTCCATTTCATGTTCTACAGTGTTGTTTGCACAGCTCTGATCAGGAAACCTGAGCCAACAAAATTAAAAAAAGAACAAAAACAAAGAATAAGAGGTTGAGATGGTAGAAAATTAATCATGCATAACTATCAACAATAAAAGCAATTAGAAACCGGGCTAATACACTAAGAATGAGACCACTATGAATTCACCATAGGTCAGCCAGAAGTGAACTTGCCAAACAAAATTATGGAAATTTGCCAGTCGATGAAGCTAATGACAATGCAACAGAACCTATTTTCAATTCAGAACCTTAATCCTCACCTCCACATGAGATGGATAATCACACATCATTGTAGATTCTTTCCCAGCGAAATCTCTTGCATCAGGAAGATGTTGCCATAATTCTTCAGTAACAAACGGCATAAATGGATGAAGCAATGCAAGCCATTTTCCGAACGCAACCAGAAAACATTTTGTGTGGATGCTCTCTCTGATGAAAATTTGAGATCATCACTAGCAAAGTAGCGCTTGCTTGCTTCTATGAAAACATAACAAAACTGTTATTGCTACCATGAATACACACTGGTGGATGTGTCTGAGGACTCATACAAATCCAGAAACTTAACTGTTCCCGAAATGGCCTTGTTCAGCACTGATAGAATCCACCTACAGCTGAAAGGCATACAAATCCAGAAACTTAACTGTTCCTGAAATGGCCTTGTTCAGCACTGATAGAATCCACCTACAGCTGAAAGGCAGTGTTTCCCGGTTTACAGCTTCTGTAAGAGAATAATCATCTCCAAGTTTGGCCATAGCAAATCGAACAGCATTCCATAGCTTGTTACACCATTGTTGATAACCAACAACTCTTTGAATGTCCAAATTAATTTTATCCAAATGAAAACATAAAAGACAGAAAAGACGTTGTTAAGCAATCACCCAGCAATTCAAACAAAAACTCCAAGACACCTAAAGAAAAAAAAAAGAGAACTGTGATAGATTAATAAACCTGAGCACTGTGGGAGACGAGCAAACCATAGAGCATCAGCACCACACTCAGCAATCCCACTAGGGAAGTGTTTCACCTGCCCCGCCTTAGCAATAGCCAGCTTGTTAGGATCCATGTTGCCCTCCTCCAGTCTCTTAAGTCCTTCAAGAATTTATTACTTCAAGAGGGTCAATTACACTTCCCAATGACTTCGACATCTTATGTCCATGAGCATCTCGAATCATCCAGCGCAGGTAAACGTGCGGGAGAAAAAACCCAAGAGATAAAGAGCAGAAAGAGAATGAAGTACATGATGTCCAATCATGATAATTGTTTAACATATGTTGCATAATTAATTTACTCAGCTTACTAAATGGCACATTATCTCCCAACTTAATTCCTAACATAAGCATTCAAACCACCCAGAAAAATAAAACGTCATGTCCAGTTTCTAGAACTGATGTTGGATGAAAAGCCTTTAAATCATCTGTATCATCAGGCCATCCCAAAACAGATAATGTAGAGAGGCCAGAAGAAAACCAAGTATCATCAAGCTCATCGGTATCTTGGAAAATTTCAAACTTCTTCCTAGAGAATCTTTGTTCGCCTCTAATGAACCTCTTCTCCACCTCTGGCAACTATCCAGTGATCTTTATATGCACCAAAATCCTTCAACTCATCATCTTCCAGAGTAACATACAATGCAGGGATGCGGTGAACCCCCCAAAGCTGCCTTGAGATGCACCAATCATGAATGTTCTCAAGCCATCTACATAGAACATAAAAGTACAGAAAAAACATTAGTTTGCCACCTTTTTCTGCTGCATCTTTGTCATCATATTAATCATCTTAGGTTAATGTATGTATGAAAGTAATGAAAAAGATAATGTCCAAAAAGTACAACATTCTAATAATTATATTTTTCCCTAGCATGTTCATTGTTCAAGTAAACGTCAATCATCGAACATGAAGTACAAATTTTGAGAACCTAGACTTGCATTAAATTAGTGACATGAAACTTCTACGGATACCACTACCAGTAATGCCAATGTTCAGTAATACTGCTAATTTGAAGCAGTGAAGAGTAACCAGGAAGCACCTTCTCCACTCAGCAGTGTTCTGTTCTGGAATAAATTCAATCTTCCTGTTTTCAGCATCCACAGCTGCATCAAGGGCCTGCTTAGCCATGCTACTGCAACTTACAAACAACCGTGGTTTTGTCATCCGCTCCACAACATCGTTCCTCCTTGAACAAAGACCCAAGTGCATCTCATTGTTTTTAGCACCCCTGTACAATCCCTGTAGTTTTGAATCTTTTGATTTCGTAAAATGGTTAACATAATACTCAATATCCACTATTATATGCAAAGAGAGAACCAGATAGGTTAATGCTTATATGGCCTGTAAAAGACATTAACATCATTTCTGAGTAAATCAGAAGTAAACAGAACGGTCAAGATAAAAAAGATGATTACTCTTACGAATGAACCAGAATTTAACCATTACATATGAAAATATCATCAGATTTGAAAGTATTACAGTGCAAGACTGCAAGTAGCTGGAAAATATTAAGAAACTATATACCTTTCTTTTGGAAGGCTTCAGTGGCAACCTCACGGGCCCTAAACGGTGGCATCCCCTCAATGTCAACCCCAAAGTTAGTGTTTATCTTGCCATAATCAGTAAAAGTATTGATAAATTCAAGATTGTGACAATTCCAAACCTCAAAATCATTTGGAACATGAAATCTTCTGAAAAACAAAAAAGGAAAAGAAAAAGAACAAGCAATAAAAACGTAGCACTTGGCAGCCTCAAAATAATTTGGACCATCCTGCTTTAACAATCTGGGAGTACAGCAGAGCTACGAACTTCACCTTGACACCACCAGTTCCAAAACTTGGACCCACAAGTATTGAATCACAAAGTAATGGTAGTTTTTTTCCATTGAATGGATGAATCGCAAACTTCCCATGCAGATGGTAGTATCTATTGTCATCAGGATGAATAGCTATGGCTGTATCACCAAGCATGGTTTCCGTCCTGGTAGTGGCTACAACAATCTCTCCCAAACCTCCCTCTAGCAGGTAAGCAAATGATGTCAGAACTCCAAATTCTACTGGTTTATCATAACCAGGAACATTTGATAGAGTGTTTTTTTTATGTCTGTATCAATATCTGGAGAACAACAGAGGTCAACAAAAACATTATCTATCAGAAAATAAATTGATTATAGTGAAAAAAAAACTCACCTTAACGTCAGAGATAGCAGTCCTTAAATCAACCAGCTGCAGATCCAAAAAATGATGCATGAAAAAACTCATCCAAAAGGGTGTTGAGGAATGAGGACCAATACTAAAGACATCAGTCCAACTTCACTATTTTTTGGTGATTTCAGTTAAATCTAGCACCATCTGACAGCATTATTAACAAGTCCTGCAAAACAGGGAATTGTAAAACTACAACATTTTTAGAGCACATTTTTCTTCCCAAGTAACAAAAGCTTATAGAAGTGTCTAGAACAGTTAAATATTAGCTCAGATTGCAGGGTCCCATAGTAGGCCAAAACGCTTCAGTACAGTAGCATTTAAATATTAGCTGAGATTGCACTCTTATTAGGCCAAAACGCTTCAGTATGGGTTAGCAACCAAATTTGCCACTTTCCTACTACTGAGTTATGAAAGGAAAAGAAGAGAGTATCTACATTCTAAAAGCAATCTCACCAACAATATTTAAGATCAGCTGTATTCCATTGACTTAAGTTGTCAGTTAACTAGAAGCTAATGAAGATATTTAGCGTTTATCAAGATCTTGCTATCAAATCCAAAATTTACTAGCTTCTGGAGGGTTAAGGGAACAGAAAGGGCTATCTCCTGTTCTGTAGCCCAACTTGGCACACTGGGCCCTTCTTAATGAAAAAGGAAAAAGAAAGAAGTGACATGACTTAATTTTGCTAAGCTTTACTTCAGTTTTAAAGCGTCAAAAATAAATTCCAACATGAGTATCTTATATAAAATGAATAATAAGTCTAACATGGAAGAACAACAAGTCATAGAATGATTAGAAGGCATTTAACCTATAGATAAGACCTTCCTGGTATAACCAAAAGTTTCAGTCACTGCCTTTGGCATATTTTCATCCATTGTAAAGCACTACCAATAGCAACAACAACAATAATAAAAAACATAGCAAGACTTGAATATTAACAGTTTAAATAAGACCTCAAGAGCAGATCAAATCTTAACAAGCAGAGTAAGCCTTCCAACAAGATGGCAGAAAGAGTCACTGAAACATTGGAGGAAAAGAAAATTAACCCTGCTTGGGGTTTATGCGTCTCACTTGGTGCAGTGCATATTGCATTTTTACCTCACGAGATCAATCAAGATAAGCTCCTAAGCGCCTTTGTTGTGCCATAATCATTCCACCATATTCATTCTTCAATTTCAAAACCTGTTCAACATCAACCAGAAAGATGTCACATAACACCTCCGAAAACAGCTTGACAGAAGTCACAATCTTAACAAACCTCCTTGACAAAATTGTTCACATCCTATATCATGCCTTGTGTAGCACTTTTCATGCATTAACTTTTTCTCCACAACAACCTACATAATCATGCCCATCCCCGATTGGAGGAAATGATTGTAACAGAAATGTTGTACTCAATTGAATATATAGAGGTACCAGCTGAAGGAGTAACCCCTATCAATAATGTCAACATCTGTGCTTATTTATACTCTTTCAATGTTTTCCTATGTATTCAGAATGTTGAGATAAGATTTACCTATCATCTATCACATTTATGTTTAGCAGACGAAATTGAAGAATATGCAACTCAATCTCAAGTTGTAAAAAAGAAGAAATCTAAATCATAACCTGTGTAGATATTCCAGCATGATCGATACCAGACACCCATAGGGCATTGTGTCCAGACATCTTTTTCACCGAATGATGGTATACTGGCATGAAAATGCAATTAAATGTGAATAGACCACTCTTTATCATGCAAGAGACCTTTTTTACTCTCCTCATCAAGCAAAAAACATCAAAATTGCACTCGTTAGAGCATGGCCGATGTGCAAGGCTCCAGTCACATTTGGAGGGGGAAGCACCTGCAAAAAGGAAATCCAAATATCAGAAGCATGTTAAATTCATAAAACAGAAGGATGCACAGCGCTAGACTCTTAGGATCACAAATGGTGGTTTTTTGCTGCTTGCATCTGCCTGGAAGAAGCCTAATTTTTTGCATCAAGCATACCATCTAGGAAAGAATGGAAGGGAATCAAATTATGGCAAATCTTGAAAAAGAAAGGAAAATAACCCATGAATCCTCAAAGGCTTGTCTACATACGATTTTTTTGACAGCTGTAGGACTATTGTTTAGCCATTTGAATAGAAACCTTCTTCTTCGCGTCAACAAAGTCCTCTGGAGTCTCTTCGTCGGGGGCCCTCATTGCGTTCTTCTTCGCATTCTTTTTGGAGGCACCCGTTTCTTCTTGTGCTGGAGAAATAAGGATTGATGCTGCCATAGTGAAAATCCTATGACCTGATCACTTGAGCTGGTAGTAGTATTGACCACTCCCTTCGTGTCTCGAAGAAGAAAACGTTAGGTTCACATTCGTAGGCAGTTCGTTTGGATTTAACTCCCCCAATTTAACACGTTTTTGTTGACTGGACTAAGGGCAATGTTGAAGCAAATAACCTTTACAACCAATGTTACCCAAAATTACACCCAACCTTGTCTTCATTTCACAATTCTTCCTTGCCGACAATGATGATCCACCTCCACTTCGCTTTGCCTTTGCCCCAGTCTGCCCCACCCGCCTTCGCTTCACCGTCGCTCCACTTTGCTTCAGCCCCATGTTGCTTCCACCAGCCTTCTCTCTGCCCCCGCCCCGCTCAGCTCATGTTCTCCGAGCAGTTTAGCATAAGACATTTCTGACATCAACAGTGGCGAAACCCAGTTAAAATCCCTAATCACCCAAATCTTTGTCCTTCCTAGCAAACCATCGAGCCTCTTGTAGCTGGTTCCCTCTCGATGGCTGTAGAGAAGACGATGCCTGTGTGTGATGCTAATTTGCTCGGGCAATGCTTGTGCCTCCCAGCGACGCCGTCAAGAGCGTGCTTCACCTCTCATCGGCCCTGGCCAAACAAATCAGCTCACTTCTTCGCTTTCGATGACCAGAATGTTGTTGGGCATGAGCGAGAAACCCTTACAATACAGAAGGCATTTAGATTCGAGGCATTTTGGGGGAGCAATTACGCTGAAGAGATCGCACGAAAGTAGTAGTACAATGGCAGACGGGGTGGGATGGGGATAGTGAATAAAAGGCATTAAAAATTTGGCCGGGAGGGAATTGATATCTATAATCTATAATCTATAAACTAGTTTCATAACCCGTCTAACGGACGGGTAAATAGGTCATACAAAAACATTTCTGAAATGCGTTTTTAATTCTCTGATGTGTTACAAATAAAACCACGTGCATTCAATCATGATATATAAAGGAACGGTTATATAATGGAAGGGTCTTCTATTATCGGAAATTGTGCGGCAATATCAAAGTTCTCCACTAATTCAATCCTGTGAACAAAGGAATTAATAAGTAGATGTGGGAGACTGTAAAGACATATGTAAATATTAATGAAAGTATAAGTGCATGAAAATAGGAAAATGTATAAATAGAAAGGGAAAAAGGAGTACCATTCATGGGCTGCAATCAAAGTGTACACAAATGCATTAGGCTTCATTTGAGCATGAGATCTGGAAGGGGTATTCCTAAGGTCCAACCTATGGAGATTTGAAGTTAATAAGAAATGTTATTGTGGAATATAAGCTGCCAAAAGAAGTAAAATGAAATGTGAGTGTAGGGATTACAAAGCAGAGGCAATATCAACTTCAGTAGTTGATGATATGTTCACAGAAGATGTGTGAGCCCTTTCATCAGCAGAATAATTGATGGAATCCTGTGGCAACTGACTTGGTCGCTGGAACATAAAAAGAAAGGTTAACTCAGGTAAGGGACACAAATAAAAGGGTTGTTGGAGAAATTAAGAAGTTAGAAAACCATACAAGTTGGTCTCTAAGGCGAAATGCGAGCGCTTCCTCCTCATGATTAATCGAGTGAAACTTCTTCAAAGTGAAAGGGGAAGAAGAATTCTAAAAGTTAAATGAACTGAGTTCAACCTCCAGAATTAGTTCACGATTCAATGCTTGCCTAAAAACATGTTGAAGTTTTGCAGGCCCTTCATCCTACAGAATTAAAAGGGACATTGAATAAGCCATTGAGTAGGGGTGAATTAAATGGATTGGTGAGGTGTATAATGCAGGCAAAAAATGATTAATGAATACGGTTAATGATATAGAAGAGAACCGATTGCTCGAGGGCACGAAGAGCCGTAGCGAAAGAAGTAAAGAACTTGGCAGCTACAGAGTCAAGCAGTGTGAGCAGTATGCTGCCCGTGGAGTCAAAAACTCTGACAATAGCCTTATACCTGTAACATAAGTTGGAAGGATAAGAGAATATATTTCGTTAATAGAATATAACACATAGAAACTTAAAGGATAAAATGAGGAATAATGATAAGTATATACCGTAGAGGCGGTGTCCTGTTCGCAATGTTGCAATGATGGCAGAAATAAGTTAATCCGATCGATTCAACTCGTCTGCAACATTTTTTGCAGGCTAAATACCACCATCCACATTCAGCAAGTACCTCGGACACAGTGGCGCGAATGGAGTAAATATTGTCCTTTGGTAAATAGTTAGGTGGTGGCGGTAAAGGTCAGGTGAAAGTTATATCAATGATTTATAAAGGCGATAAAGGTACAATTACTTACGAATAAGGGGCCACGACTAAGCAAATCATTAATTTCTGCAATATTTTTCCGCCTTCCATAAATGACCCTATGTTTCGTACGTCGTTCAGATGGAGAAGGAACATATTCTCGCACGATGTCATTTCCAGTGGATGACCTAATGGCAGACATAAAGGTTTTGTGAGATGCCAGGAACGAAGAGTATATAAGTTTTAACAGGGAAGTGGAAGGAAGTGAGAATAGAACAGAAAGTTAGATGGTCATACGATTGGAGGAATTGCTGCACTTCATCGACATTAATATTAATATAAATTTTTGTGCCTGATGTGGAAGCGAGATTGTACTGACTTGGAAGTTAAGAATAGTAAAAGGTATAAAGTTACTGCTTAATGAGTTAAACTGAGCGAGTATTGGGAATAAGTGTAAGCACATACCCTGACACATCCTTACAGATGTTGAAGTGACGACAAGAATGTTGTTTGTTGGTGTGTCCTTCAGCGCATTGAAGTCAAGCAAATTTGCTTGGTCCCCCCAAAGAGTTATGTCGATGGTGGAGGCACTAAATAAGAGTGATAGATGTAAGTATAAGTGTATTGGAATTGAAGTAAGATCAATAGTCGGACTGAAGTCCATATAGAATAAGGGTATTCGATTACCTCAAACTCTGGAGCTTTATAATTCGCATTGTAGTGATAACACCATCAGATCTGACGGTTTCAGCATTGGAGCCAATGGCAATTAGTTTGCCGACAACATCTATGAGTGATACGAAGTGTATCATAAGTTAAGTTGAAGTAGTCAAACTTAGTTCATGAAATGGTAAGTTTGAGAAGTATTACCGCATAACTGAACATTCAAAGGGTATCGTTGGTGAATTTCCTCGAAGGGAACAAACTCAAACTTGTAAGAGGCGATGTTGGGAACAGGCTCAGGGACGAAAGTGCATGTTGTCGATGCATTAAAACGAATGACTAATTCGTTAGTAACTGGTCTGTACCCTTTATCAGCCCTGAAGACGCTAAAGTTAGAGAAGATGTAGACATTCCCTTCAAACAATTGAGACTTAAATTTGGGAGCAAGGGAAGATGCAACCATGGCATGAATATGATTATGCTGCAGGGGAAACATATTCAAGTTTAAAATCTAAAACCATGGAGGAATGACAAGTAAGCAAGAAATGGAAAACAACGTAATGAGGAAAGAAGAAAATATGTTGTATGACAATAAAGGAGGAAAGTAAAGGATACCTGTTCATCAAGTAGTGTCATCGCAATGCCATAACATTTTAGTGTTGTAACATTGATAGAATCCCACATGCGGGTAAGATGCACCTTGATCATCCATTTATAGCTGAATGGGCTCAACTGGCTGAGTAGGGTGAAATGTGGCCTCATTTTTATCTGTAGGTGGGAGGATGAAGTAATGATTTCAGAGGACATAGTAAAGAACAGTTATAATATAAAGTACACAGAGAATGATATGTAGCATACTACAGTGAATGAAACTAAGAGGAAGATCAGTATAGTCGCTGGAAGACTTCATGGTACACAATATTTCGAGTCAGTGGCTTAGTAGGATCTTCTGTTTGAAGGAGGACACGAAACCCTGAAGGACTGGTAACTCGTGATGCGGCAACATACAATTGGCCATGGCTGAAAACAGGTTGGGGAAGATATAGGCCTACATGATTGAAAGTTTGTCCCTGACTTTTGTTTATTGTCATGGCAAAACAAACCTTCAAAGGGAATTGCCTTCGATAGAACATAAATGGGAGATCAGTGTCAGAAGGGACCATTTCAACCCGCGGTATAAAAAATCGTCGCCCAGAGCTAAGACCTGTTATAATTTCTGCTTCAATAACTGTCTGAGCCAATCGCGTGACAACCATTCATGTGCCATTGCATAACCCAAGAGATTGGTTCAAGTTCCTCATCAGCATAACCGGAACACCGACCTTCAGTCGTAGTTCATGGTTAGGAAAACCAGAAAACTTGAAAGTATTAAGGTACTCAGTTGGGTATAGCAAGGTGTGTGCTTCGAAGTTATCAGATGCCTGGGAGACCTTGTCAGCACTGAGAAATGTCTGCATATCACCGGGGAGCATACTAATGACATGGTCATTGACAACATCTACAATGTCATTAGTTGATGAAAGAATAGCCCTTTCTTTTAGGTAACTTGTGTCCTCAAATCTAGCAATCAATTCTGGGTAAGTCGAGGAGATAATGTCAGCAATCAGATCAACAGAAGCAGGAATCAAGAAATCATTAGGGATTGCAATCCACGATGGCTCATCCTCATCTTCTGATAACCGACATGACGGAACTGACCCATCGCCAACTTTCATAACCCAATCGTTGAACAATGAGACTTCAGGTAATGTAGAATTTTGTAACCTCATGTTATCCGTAAGAGAATATAGTGTACAGTGTTGCCAAAGATGAGATGATAATATTGATGCTCCAACTATATCTGCTCGAGTACCATGTGGAATAACTGGCAAGATTTGGCGAAAATCACCACCAAGGACAACTGTCATACCCCCAAAAACCTTCGTTGTAGCAGCAGGATCGACAACGGAAAGAATATCACGAAATGTTCGGTCCATAGCCTCAAAGGTATGTCGATGTGCCATTGGAGCTTCATCCCATATTACCAAATTGGTATTGCAAAGGAGCTCTGCCATTGGAGTAGACCTTTTAATATGGCATACGGATATATCCTCTATTGGGATCGGGATCTTAAACCGAGAATGAGCAGTTGTCCCTCTGGGTAATAACAGTGACGCAATACCAGAAGAAGCCACTACAAGTACAATCTGACCATCAGACCGAAGTTTAGAAATAATTGTCCTCCATAGGAAAGTCTTTCCAGTACCACCACTTCTGTGGGCGAAGAAGAACCCACCAGTACGGTGTTGAACTGAGTGCATCAAGGATGTGTAAATATGGCGCTGGGCAGCGTTAAGATTGCTAACCAGGTCAGCATGTTCCAAAGCCAGTGCCATCCTATTATAGTTCAACTCCTCTATGAGGAGTGAGTTTTGTAACATCAGCCTAGGATCAACTTGCGGGAATGGAATAGTAGGAAATTCCCTCAAGCTTCTACCGACTCTATTCAATGCCTATTCAATATCATACAGCGCATAATTCTGTTTCTCTTCATCCGCCATAGTCAACTGCGGGTTGTTTAGAAGCCTCTGTTGACGAAATAATATGTCTTCAGTGAGGGTATCAATGTTGCACCTCCACAAGGCTAATGGGTCATCAACCTTGCAAAAAAGCAAGAATATGACAAATAATTGTCGTAACTGAGGTCCGGATGCCCACTGTGCTGCCTCCCGCAAGCATTGATGCCATTCTTCGTCATCGTCAAGAAGACCAAGCGCGGAGCATGCTTCCCTGTATGTTGCATAAGGTACACCATGGACCGTGCGAATCTCCTCATATGACCTGGGTTCCTTAATGACATTTAGGAGCATACGGAGGTAGAATCTTTCACCTGCAGTTGGGTGAACAAAGTAAATCCTCCCAATACTGCGTCCCCGACGTCGCCGAGTCCACTGTTTGATTTGCCTATTCCACACAAAATGTTCCGGGAATTGAATGTATGTCAATGTGCGAGCAAAATCATCAACAGAGTTACAGTGCATCCAAGCCTGAAACTTTGTCATACTTTCCTCGTGTGCACGGACGACATCACGCAGGTCATCATGATCTTCATATAAAACACTCTGCTCACCCGGTAAATGAAAAGATAGCTGCTCTACTGATGGATGATGCTCATGAATAAAGAAGTCAAAGATTCGCCATATTGCTTTTGATGCAGAGACAAAACGACAGTTCATATATTGTTTGATCTCATCAGTATGAGTAGTATCATTTTTGGGCCCATTATGATGCAGACAGCGATCTGCTTCTACAAGAACTGTGGACATGTCTGTGGCCTTGTTAACATATTTGCAAAGGTACTTAACACACATGTCCAAGTTAGTGAGCTCTACGTAGACATGACAATCATTTTTCACACAGAGGTCACGATTATGTGGGATGACCCAACGGTTATCCAATGGTATGCCATGGACAACAGCATATCGACCGTCATTCCTCCGCCGGTAAAAGGGAAAACCATCATCATTAATTATTGTCTCATTTTGGAAGAAGCGTGGGTAATGCTTGCTACATCTATTATTTACCATGCACGGACATCGTGGATTTGCTGCCCCACAAGGGCCATGGAGCATATGAGTCACAACTGCTTTATATCCAATAGGGTCTTTTTCCTTGTCAGGAAGTTCAGCAGAGATGAGACGATTAATTTTCTGAGGAGTATTAATCTTATCCTTATGATGAAGGAAGAGCACGATGTGCGCATGAGGGAGACCCCTTTTTTGGAACTCAACAGTGCAAAGATCTACATGGTAGTGAGTTATTAATAATGGGAATTATTGAAAGATAGGAAAAATGTTTTTCATTTAATAAGGAACTAATGAATTGTACCTGCGACAACACGGCCAAAGTGTTTGTGTTTAGTTAAATCGTCTCTAAAGTTCTGAAGCTTCATCATGAACACACGATCGACGATATCGGGTCTATCTTCAGCAGGCTGGCCAGGGATCAACTCAAGGAAGTGTCTAATTTCTGGCCATTTGGGGTTACAAGTAAAAGTGATGAATTGGTCAGGATACCCCATAACTCTACAAATGGCCATTGAATCTTGATAGCTCTGCATCATATATCTAGGCCCTCCAACAAAGGAAGATGGGAGAATTGTTCTTCTACCATATAAGGAGCCATCTGTGTCACCTCTATTAACCGCATCCTGTAGACCACATAAAATTTCGGCACAAAACCGATCTTTATTTCGTCTGAGCCACGAAAATCGAGATTCAAGAACGACACAGTAAGCATCAACAACATACTCGTGAAACAGTCGACCTCCTAGAAGGATGAGTGAATGGACATTATGACGCTGTTGGAGTTGATATGCATAGAACTCTCTGGGTGTAATTGTTCCTATGGGAATCAGTTGTCCGTCCTCGGTATAGTTGCTTATTTCCAAATGATAATGATCTTCTCCATACACAAGGAATAACGGGAAATGCAACGCACAACGTTTCGGATGGAAAAAATCAATAGTACGTGGCTCAGAATTCCATGGGTAAACCAATATGTCACGATAGTTGCCACCCTCCTCATCAATACTATCAAATAGTCCAGCGACCTCATTCGAAACAGGCAAATCATAGCGTCTATCCCTTCGTCTAGAACTGAGAAGTCGAATGCGGACAGGAGGCATCGTACTATCATTTAATCGATCTCTTGCCATCCTGAAGAATATAACCAATTCATTATGCTCATTAAACACCTGAATTAGACCATCTATGATCATTCTATCATACTCAGTATACATCCCATCACCAAAGCTCATAATCCTATTGTATGTCTCATGATCTGTGTCATACATGTAAAGCTGGGCAAACCGCGGACGATCTCCACTGTTAGGGAATAGAGATCCAATTCGATGATAATTCATTCCACAAGAACGAAACACCGGTGGACCCTGACCATTATGTGTACTTGAATCGACATATGCCCCTGTGGAGGTGAAGGAAAATCTTGAATTAATTTCTCGTATATGCCGCCGAAAGTAGCGGGACAATTGATCTCCATTATAGTCAAATAGCTGACGTATAAAGTCCGGGGGTGGTGGTGAGTGAGGAAGCGAAACTTTCCCTTTCCTACAGCATAAAGAGAATTCCGGATTCGATGTACGATGGTACCTGTTGCTCCTTTCTTGGTACCACATAATAGCCCCGCAGTGAGGACAGACACATGTAGGAGGACCAATGTCTTCATACTCAAAGCATGTACCTGAATTAGAAAGTTATATCATAGAACAGGTTTGAAGGAGGTGGAAGTAATTGTAGTGGCATAAGTAAGAGAGTATACGGTGATGATCATCCCTGCGAGAATCCTGATCACCATGTAGCGGTTCAGCCACATTGACATCGGCAATTGTGTCTATTCAATAATAATGTCAGAACAGATCATATAATTTTGTGATTACTGATGGAGTAAATGATATTGAGGAATAGGTAGTAAGGATGAGCGAACCTGTAATAGGAACTGTATTTTCATTGAACAGACGAATCGGTATATGTTCAATGGGATGTCTGGATGTAGTATTATTTTTACTCCGCTTCGGCGCAGTAGAAGAGCTTTCTCCTACCTCATAACAGGTATGAATAGGGTGAACCCTAAGTAAATGAGGTTGGACAGAAGGGGTTTGAGGAGGAATATCTAGATTTACAGTCGAATGAGGGTGCGTAGAATGATGCCATGTCGGAACTATATTACTGATATCTGCTAATGGAGTTGGCGGTAATGGAATAGCGGAGACAGGTAAAGCAGTGGAAATTCCGCTTGTAGATGAGTGATCAGCCATAATAGAAGTGTTTCCATTACAGGAAGAAGGATTTCTAGCTAAAGACCGTGCGACTCGAGTAGCACGTCGCAATTCAGTGTGGCGGGCTCTTCAAACACGTGAATCCATTTCCTTTAAAATATAAGGAAATGTAAATGTTCACACAGTAGTAGTAACAGAAGTGAATAACTTAATTAGTTGTTCTAATCTGTGATCTACATTTGAATAGAGGAGAAAATAGAGGAAAATACAACTGGTCAAGATAGTAAATGAAATAAACTAAGAAACAATGATAATGATGAACATAGCATATAAGCATCATATTGCATACAACACAATGTCAAACACGAACGTAAACATAAAGGAAAAAAACAACTGAATAAAATGTTACCAAGAAGTATATGGAACTCAAGTCAGATACTAATTAGAATAACACAACAAAGTAAAATGTGTAATTCGACTATACACGAAGGCCATAAGGACTAAAAACACTAACTCCTCCTCAAATACACATTTGAAATGAGTATGCAAATTATTAGAAGTAATTGTAACGTGAATAAAGAAAATGCAATGTGCCACTGTAGCATCAAATACAAATCCTATAATATTAATTGGGGAAATAAAGTAGAATACTAAATTCAGTATCAAATACCGAATAAGATAATAACGAATTTTAGATCTTTAAATTAAGGAACAATATTAAAGTGAAACAAATAAAGTAGGAATGAAACATGAAGTGGTACCATAAAAATGATCGCGAAAGAAAATAAACACCTAAGACAATATTAAAGTGCCACAAATATGAAATTGAAACAAATAAGGAACAATATTAAAGTGAAAGAAATAACGTACGAATGAAACATGAAGTAGTACCATACAAATGATCACCAAAGACAATAAACACCTAATAACTATAGGACTAAAATAACCAACTACTGAAACCTATGTAGCATGACAAGGAAGCAACGAAGCTCATCATCTACGACACACTCATCACATAACCTAGGATCATCTATCTCATAATAGCTCTCACTCCAATTGTTCAAACGGGGAGTCGTGATGATGCAATGGACGAACATGCCACATGTTCGACGAAGAAGTTGTCGATCAACGGTTTCAATAAACACATCACATATTTGCTTAGGCCACCTTTGAACAATTACCCCAATAATGTAGTCAGCTTCATTTCGAAGCTCTTGAAGACGCCTTCCCCAACGTGTTCCTTCTTGGTTTTTAAGGTTATGAATATATTGAATGCTCTGCTTCATGTGGAAATGGCCATGAACTCCACCAAGGATGGCATACAGGTACTTAGCCACGGGAATCCCACGGAGAGATGAGAGATAAATGTAGTAAAGTCCTTCAACAAATTCCCCATACTTGAAATAAGTAGTAACCCCATGGAGGAACAAAGCAATGGGATGGCCGAAGTCCTTCAATTCATTGAATCGAGTGGAGGGCATATGAGGAGACCAAGACCAAATGACAGATGAAGCATCAAAAGTTGTGAAAATGGCCGGAATAGTGAACGCTAGGGCGAAACAGTGGTGGACAGAGGCCAAATTAGCAGCATCCCTTGGTCGGTCCGACAAGACCTTAGCCAGGATGACAGCAATAATCTCGATAGGTAAGCGGATCATGGTAGGCAAAGTTGACTGCATTGTGGAAATGGTAAAGTTTGTTAAGTAAATAATGTCACTAAGTTGGAGTAACAAAATAATGTAATACTAATAAAGACTTGGAAAATACACACATTTAAAATTTATAAGGGAAAAAGTAGTTGTTCTAAGAATGAATACGGAAGTATGTTAACAATAGAAATTGCAAATTTAAAATAAATAAAGGATCACATAGTTATTAAATTTTAAAAAATGCATTTGGAATACATGTATAATGTTTGGGAGAAATTGAAACAATTGTAGAAGAAGGGATAAATTTTTATTTTTGGGCATGTCCACCACATTAAAAAAGATAAGGTGTAAAGTACAAAAGATAACATTTTTTGGGTCATAAACTGATAACATGTAAACACAGTTATAGGCCCAATAAATTTTTTATGGAGGCCCATCGTTTATGTAAGCCCAAATTTCCTGAAATCCAAATGCCATAAAAAGACATGGGTTTTACGGAACTAAAGAGTTCCGGACAAATTCCCTAAATCTTCGGTCTCAATCCTCGGTATTCACTGTCTTTCCATCCCTCTGTCCCTATCCGTTGCTGTCTGAGACCGAAGCCGAAATTGACTGTCTATCGCAATATGGGATGCTATCTACGAAGTAAAAAGCATCGCTCCGGGGCCGGCTGCAGCGATGATCTCGAAGAGATTGAGGTCAACGGATTAGATCTCTCCTCTCCCAAAACTCCCTAGTCTTCTCCTCTAATCTCTCAGATCTGGCTCCCAGCTCTTTCCTTTTCCTGGCCAAAATTGATTCTCACTTCTCCCGTTCTCCAACTCCAGCAAGCCACTCCCTACCAAACTCGAATCGAAGCAAGTAAAAATTGGGAATCGTGAAAGGGACCAGCGGCCATGCTCTCTTCCATTCAAGTCTTCGATCCCAGCCGTGATTCGCCCTCATCCTCGATTGTAGCAGCCGTAATGCCCCAGCCGCGATTTGACTTCGTCGATGTTTAGGTCTACTCAGCCCTCCACCGCGCGTTTGTACCTGCCCGATGTGCGATTCGACCGAAAGAACAGAGGCTATTCCCAAATATGGTTCCAACCTTGTCTCTCTCTTCCCCTCTCTGCCCGACTCACTTACGGCCTATCTGGCGGTGAACGGCAGGGCGTCTCTGTCAGACTTAGCCTGCTCCATGACCCATCTGTACTCCTCCCCGACGAACCCATATTCTGAGTCGCCCAGCCGCAGCGCCACCTTCGCTTCTCCCACCAGAAACGCCTTGTTTACGCTCTGCTTCGCGTACAGCGGCCATATCAGTCTCGGCACACCAGCCGTCTCGGTGGCTAGCTGAGTTCCACAGGCCAAATTTTTGAGGTCCTCGTCATGGTCGTAGCTGGTTTCAGGATTTGGCTCATCCATGGCTCAGTCAATCTAGCAGTAAGTTGCGATTGCCTGGAATGTTTTTTGATTTCAAAGCTGGAGTCTACTTTCTTTATTAGATCTAGGGTTTGTAAACTCCATGTTTCTTTGGATCCCCATCCCTATTCGTTATTTTTTGCTCTTTAGATCGTGGTCAATGACCATTGTTTCCTTTTGTTTTTCCGGGCTCTGATATGCATGAACGGACGAGGGCAAGGCTGAAGTGAAGGTAGGTAAATATTCATAGATCCGGCTTCAAACTTTGGAAAAAAACTTTATAAGGGCTTCAAACATAAAAATCCACTCCAGAACGTCTCCGTTAAGCTAAGGTAACAGTTGCTTTGATTTTCCGATATATGTGCAAGAAGTTGCTTTGATTTTCCGATATATGGGTTAATTTTCCTTTTATAGTTTCTAAGAATTCTCTTGTACCTCAGTCTTTTGCAAAGCTTATAGTTTGCAGATACTGAGTACTGTGATGCAGGGAAAATTCCTGGGGAGTTCTGAAGCAAATGCCCTGCTGTCACCCAGGCCGTCTGTGCTAAAACCCAGTTCAATACTTGATAATCTTGCTACCCAACAAGTCAAAGCAAAAGAAGTAGCAACACCGAAAGTTGTGGCTGAATCTAAGAACACTACACCCTATTGGAATCAGAGATCCATGAAGGTTAAGAAGAATGAACTTGCTACAATTTTTATATCAATGAAAATAGTGCTTACTGCAAAAATTAATTTCAATTGAGATGGTATATTAATCATTTTTTTAATGTTTAATATTTTGGCCCCTACTTATCAACATTTATATGTTAAATTATGCTATGTGCAGAACAACAAGAAATCCTCATGATCCTGAAAGATATACTGGTGGATCCTCTTCAGGTCCAGCTGCACTTGTAGCTTCTCGACTCTGCTCTGCTACACTGGGTACTGATAGAGGAGGTTGTGCTTACTTTTTATTTCCTCCTAGTACCTTTATTTGTTTCCAGTACATACTGATGTTTTTGTTGTTAACTTGATCCATCTATGGTCGTCTTATGGATTATTTTACATTATTACCTTGTTGCCATTCATGGACTGTCTAAGAATGTGAGTCTTATTTCTTGTTTTTTAGTGTGCCAAAAGGAATATCTAACCACTGATTCACCGGGGTTGTATTTAGAAGGGAACATAGAAAGTGTATCATGGTGGAACTCAGGCAGTATGAGAGAAATAAAAAGATGATTTCTCATCAGATCTAGAATATGATGTTAGCTTGAGCTAAGTCATGTTGGCAGATGGCATACAAATAGTGCTAAAGGCAACTGGGAGAATTTGGGAATTCTTTGTTGTTTCTTTATTGCCTTTTCTTCTGTTTGTAAGTGGTGGCTGGATATTCTGGCCAGTCTACAATATAGTTTTGAAATGCTCTGAAAAATAATCTTTAAAACAAAAAAATTTGACTGCTATGGTTTTTCATTTTTTGTTTTCACAGATCACTTTGTGATTCAGGGACTGTGGAAATCATTGGACCAATGACATCAATGGTGGAAGATGTTTTATTGGTGTAAGTATTCGATGCTTGTTGCTTATGGTGACTGGGTAAACATTTTGAACTTAATTTTTCCCAATTTAACTGCTGTCAATATAACCTGACTTATTTTTAAATGCTTTTAATTTTTATTGGATGCAGGGAAATGAATCAACATTGGGGAAGATTCTGGTTCGGAAAAGACAAGACAGCTTTACCGTTTAGCGGGATGAAGGTAAGCCTAAACCCAAAACTTTGTTAGAGAGATGGATTTATTTTTTACTGCTTCTGTGTTGTTGATTGCATGACTAACAGAATAAGGGAAAGTTGAAGAATTAAAATAAAAAACAGACTAATTCTGAAGGTTAAGTTGAATAATTGGTATGCCTTCAAATGGACTATGTAATGTGGTTTGGTAGGATATTTAAAACATACGTACGAGTAAGAAGCAGATAAAAAAACAATAGGAAGTGGGTTTTAAACTGGCAAAGTTGTCAACATAAACATAGGATAGTAAATAGCTTGTTATCGAAATCGTAGCATAAACTCCAGAAAATGGGGAACAGACAACAATAAGTCTTAAAAGGAAGGTAGATTAACCTAATAATATTAACTAATAAAACCCATTTGAAGGCGACCCACACTCAGATGGGTCACTCTCAATAGGGGTCTCACTTGAGCCTTCATACATAGACAGCTTGCCCTTCAGTTGAACAACTTTTTCCTCCAGCTCACGAACTTGATTCTTGTAGACATTCTTCATACATGATTCATTGTACCTTACCAAATCAAGCTAATACTTAAGTCCATCATTCTCTGCCTCCTTTTCTGCCAGCTTTTCCTTCACCTTCATATAATCTTCAAAATTAACATCATGGATGTAGTAGCTCTTAAACAACTTCAGCCTCTTAATCCCTGCCCCCGCAACCGACTCCATTGCATCCCCCAAATTCCTAGCCAAAGAGCCTTCCACTTGCAGAAAATTCCTTTCCCCCCCCTCGGACCTATCGACCTCAACCTCAACAAAACATCTAATCCTAGGTCCCTCGTGCACAAAATAGTAAGTAGGCTTAGCTTTGGAAAGCTTCTCTGAGATGTAGTCAAGTGATGTGACAAATGGAATGGGGACAACCTCAATGAGATCCATGTTAATTGTGAAATGAAGTGTAGGGGTTAAAACAAAATTGTTTGTGTTTGCTTTGTGTCCATATAAAAAGAAAAATTTTTTATGTCCATCGTTGGACTTGTGAAGATGCTGTCACATGAAGGAAAAACTGTTAAGAGAAATTTGAAAGGAGGAATAAAGATACACAGAAAACCACATTACACATTCCAATGGAAGACATTTAAACTTTTTTATTGGGTAATATTATAAATTATGAAGTACAACAATTGTATGGGTAGTAGTGACAGTCTGGGTACTCATAACATGCATGAACCAGCAGACAATAACACAGAAACCAGATAGCATGTAAATAAAATGAATTGAATGTGTACCTGATATCTGTAATGTAGAGGATGTTTTCTCTGTCCTGTGTGTGGAAGCAAAATGGCTGAGATGAGTCTGTTGTGTGAAAAAAAATCGAACAGTGAGGAAGCGGAATTAATGGCAACAGTTAAAAATTTGCTTAAATAGAGAATCTTTTAATAATTTGTTAAAGCAAAACTGTTTTCTGTCCATATGAAAAGGAAAAAATTTTCTGTCCATAGTTGGACTTGTAAACATGCAGTCACATGAAGGAAAAATAGTGGACAACTTTGAAAGGAAGAGGAATAAAGATACACAGGGAACCACATTACACCTTCCAAAAGAAGACATTTATATATTGTTACTGGGTAGGATTATAAATCTATAAATAGATAAAATTGTATGGATAGCAGTGACAGTGTGGGTACTCATAACATGCATGAACCAGTAGACAATAACACATAAACCAAGTAGCATATAAATAAAATGAATTGAATGTGTACCTGATTTTTGTAATGTAGATAGTGTTTTGTCTGTCCTGTTTGTAGAAGGAAGTGCATGTGATGAGAAAAAATCGAACAGTGTGAGGAATCAGAATTAATGGCAGCAGTCGTCATCTTGTAAATTTTGTTTTTTTGCTTAAACAGAGAATCTTAAAGGCATGTATTAATAGGTAGAAGGTTAATTAAAGTAGGACCTATTTGTGTTTGTCAGGAAAGTTGAAAGACAAGGTGTTTCCCTTCTTGCAAGGAGCACAAAAAACTAATTAGAATTGACTTTGGACATTTACATTGCATAAAATCTGTAGAACTCAAACTTTGTTGTGATGAAAGAGTGAAACAACCTAAGGAGAACTGAAACTTTGTTGCTGGAAAATCTGCAAAATCCAATGATATGAATATTAAACGGTGAATTATTGAAAATGAAAATGTATACATATAAATTATGGACACATTGCATAAGAACAGTATTGTTTACACTTGCAGGTTGCAATTTGCTGAGAGAAAGGACTGCAAGCAGAGAGCTGGGTCAACACGGGCTTCACGATCCTTGCAGTCAATCAACAATGGTTGAAGCTTCAATTCTAGTTTTAATGTGAAGTGAAAATTTTCGATCTCTTGCTGTGTTTTTATACTGTGTGACTGTCAGTATTTTACTGGAGACATGGTGTGCCGTGTGCTTGGGCAGTTAGTGGAACTGTATTAGAGGATGTGGTGAAGTGGGGGTGGGACGGTTACTGACTTTTCGATAGTGGGCTTCGGTTAGACGTGGGAATGAATAGTGGACTAAATGGACTCATAATCAGCAAGACGTGGGAAAATAATTTTATTTTGCCGCATAAACATGGATTAAAAAATTTACAAATTCTGAACGTGTCATGTAAAAAATAAAAAATGTAAAAATTGAATATCCGTAAATCCTGCTTAAAGTCATGAAAGCAGGTAGATTGGCTAAATTGTCTTTTCACATTTATTAAAAAATTATAATATATTATCAAACTGACACGTGTTTTTTGTAATTGATAATAAGGCGACACATGGCGATTTCCCTTTGTACCCCTCAGGATGCAAATGTGTCTATTCTTCATTGGCTGTTCGTTTGACTTTAAGCAGGATTTACGGATATTCAATTTTTACATTTTTTACTTTTTACATGACACGTTCAGAATTTGTAAATTTTTTAATCCATGTTTATGCGGCAAAATAAAATTATTTTCCCACGTCTTGCTGATTATGAGTCCATTTAGTCCACTATTCATTCCCACGTCTAACCGAAGCCCACTATCGAAAAGTCAGTAACCGTCCCACCCCCACTTCACCGCATCCTCTAATACAGTTCCACTAACTGCCCAAGCACACGGCACACCATGTCTCCAGTAAAATACTGACAGTCACACAGTATAAAAACACAGCAAGAGATCGAAAATTTTCACTTCACATTAAAACTAGAATTGAAGCTTCAACCATTGTTGATTGACTGCAAGGATCGTGAAGCCCGTGTTGACCCAGCTCTCTGCTTGCAGTCCTTTCTCTCAGCAAATTGCAACCTGCAAGTGTAAACAATACTGTTCTTATGCAATGTGTCCATAATTTATATGTATACATTTTCATTTTCAATAATTCACCGTTTAATATTCATATCATTGGATTTTGCAGATTTTCCAGCAACAAAGTTTCAGTTCTCCTTAGGTTGTTTCACTCTTTCATCACAACAAAGTTTGAGTTCTACAGATTTTATGCAATGTAAATGTCCAAAGTCAATTCTAATTAGTTTTTTGTGCTCCTTGCAAGAAAGGAAACACCTTGTCTTTCAACTTTCCTGACAAACACAAATAGGTCCTACTTTAATTAACCTTCTACCTATTAATACATGCCTTTAAGATTCTCTGTTTAAGCAAAAAAACAAAATTTACAAGATGACGACTGCTGCCATTAATTCTGATTCTTCACACTGTTTGATTTTTTCTCATCACAGGCACTTCCTTCTACAAACAGGACAGACAAAACACTATCTACATTACAAAAATCAGGTACACATTCAATTCATTTTATTTATATGCTACCTGGTTTATGTGTTATTGTCTACTGGTTCATGCATGTTATGAGTACCCACACTGTCACTGCTATCCATACAATTTTATCTATTTATAGATTTATAATCCTACCCAGTAACAATATATAAATGTCTTCTTTTGGAAGGTGTAATGTGGTTCCCTGTGTATCTTTATTCCTCTTCCTTTCAAAGTTGTCCACTATTTTTCCTTCATGTGACTGCATGTTTACAAGTCCAACTATGGACAGAAAATTTTTTCCTTTTCATATGGACAGAAAACAGTTTTGCTTTAACAAATTATTAAAAGATTCTCTATTTAAGCAAATTTTTAACTGTTGCCATTAATTCCGCTTCCTCACTGTTCGATTTTTTTTCACACAACAGACTCATCTCAGCCATTTTGCTTCCACACACAGGACAGAGAAAACATCCTCTACATTACAGATATCAGGTACACATTCAATTCATTTTATTTACATGCTATCTGGTTTCTGTGTTATTGTCTGCTGGTTCATGCATGTTATGAGTACCCAGACTGTCACTACTACCCATACAATTGTTGTACTTCATAATTTATAATATTACCCAATAAAAAAGTTTAAATGTCTTCCATTGGAATGTGTAATGTGGTTTTCTGTGTATCTTTATTCCTCCTTTCAAATTTGTCTTTCCTCCTTTCAAATTTCTCTTAACAGTTTTTCCTTCATGTGACAGCATCTTCACAAGTCCAACGATGGACATAAAAATTTTTTCTTTTTATATGGACACAAAGCAAACACAAACAATTTTGTTTTAACACCTACACTTCATTTCACAGTTAACATGGATCTCATTGAGGTTGTCCCCATTCCATTTGTCACATCACTTGACTACATCTCAGAGAAGTTTTCCAAGGCTAAGCCTACTTACTATTTTGTGCACGAGGGACCTAGGATTCGATGTTTTGTTGAGGTTGAGGTCGATAGGTCCGAGGGGGGGGAAAGGAATTTTCTGCAAGTGGAAGGCTCTTTGGCTAGGAATTTGGGGGATGCAATGGAGTCGGTTGCGGGGGCAGGGATTAAGAGGCTGAAGTTGTTTAAGAGCTACTACATCCATGATGTTAATTTCGAAGATTATATGAAGGTGAAGGAAAAACTGGCAGAAAAGGAGGCAGAGAATGATGGACTTAAGTATTAGCTTGATTTGGTGAGGTACAATGAATCATGTATGAAGAATGTCTACAAGAATCAAGTTCGTGAGCTGGAGGAGAAAGTTGTTCAACTGAAGGGCAAGCTGTCTATGTATGAAGGCTCAAGTGAGACCCCTATTGAGAGTGACCCATCTGAGTGTGGGTCGCCTTCAAATGGGTTTTATTAGTTAATATTATTAGGTTAATCTACCTTACTTTTAAGACTTATTGTTGTCTGTTCCCCATTTTCTGGAGTTTATGCTACGATTTCGATAACAAGCTATTTACTATCCTATGTTTATGTTGACAACTTTGCCAGTTTAAAACCCACTTCCTATTGTTTTTTTATCTGCTTCTTACTCGTACGTATGTTTTAAATATCCTACCAAACCACATTACATAGTCCATTTGAAGGCATAACAATTATTCAACTTAACCTTCAGAATTAGTCTGTTTTTTATTTTAATTCTTCAACTTTCCCTTATTCTGTTAGTCATGCAATCAACAACACAGAAGCAGTAAAAAATAAATCCATCTCTCTAACAAAGTTTTGGGTTTAGGCTTACCTTCATCCCGCTAAACGGTAAAGCTGTCTTGTCTTTTCCGAACCAGAATCTTCCCCAATGTTGATTCATTTCCCTGCATCCAATAAAAATTAAAAGCATTTAAAAATAAGTCAGGTTATATTGACAGCAGTTAAATTGGGAAAAATTAAGTTCAAAATGTTTACCCAGTCACCATAGGCAACAAGCATCGAATACTTACACCAATAAAACATCTTCCACCGTTGATGTCATTGGTCCAATGATTTCCACAGTCCCTGAATCACAAAGTGATCTGTGAAAACAAAAAATGAAAAACCATAGCAGTCAAATTTTTTTGTTTTAAAGATTATTTTTCATAGCATTTCAAAACTATATTGTAGACTGGCCAGAATATCCAGCCACCACTTACAAATAGAAGAAAAGGCAATAAAGAAACAACAAAGAATTCCCAAATTCTCCCAGTTGCCTTTAGCACTATTTGTATGCCATCTGCCAACATGACTTAGCTCAAGCTAACATCATATTCTAGATCTGATGAGAAATCATCTTTTTATTTCTCTCATACTGCCTGAGTTCCACCATGATACACTTTCTATGTTCCCTTCTAAATACAACCTCGGTGAATCAGTGGTTAGATATTCCTTTTGGCACACTAAAAAACAAGAAATAAGACTCACATTCTTAGACAGTCCATGAATGACAACAAGGTAAGAATGTAAAATAATCCATAAGACGACCATAGATGGATCAAGTTAACAACAAAAACATCAGTATGTACTGGAAACAAATAAAGGTACTAGGAGGAAATAAAAAGTAAGCACAACCTCCTCTATCAGTTCCCAGTGTAGCAGAGCAGAGTCGAGAAGCTACAAGTGCAGCTGGACCTGAAGAGGATCCACCAGTATATCTTTCAGGATCATGAGGATTTCTTGTTGTTCTGCACATAGCATAATTTAACATATAAATGTTGATAAGTAGGGGCCAAAATATTAAACATTAAAAAAACGATTAATATACCATCTCAATTGAAATTAATTTTTGCAGTAAGCACTATTTTCATTGATATAAAAATTGTAGCAAGTTCATTCTTCTTAACCTTCATGGATCTCTGATTCCAATAGGGTGTAGTGTTCTTAGATTCAGCCACAACTTTCGGTGTTGCTACTTCTTTTGCTTTGACTTGTTGGGTAGCAAGATTATCAAGTATTGAACTGGGTTTTAGCACAGACGGCCTGGGTGACAGCAGGGCATTTGCTTCAGAACTCCCCAGGAATTTTCCCTGCATCACAGTACTCAGTATCTGCAAACTATAAGCTTTGCAAAAGACTGAGGTACAAGAGAATTCTTAGAAACTATAAAAGGAAAATTAACCCATATATCAGAAAATCAAAGCAACTTATTGCACATATATCGGAAAATCAAAGCAACTGTTACCTTAGCTTAACGGAGACGTTCTGGAGTGGATTTTTATGTTTGAAGCCCTTATAAAGTTTTTTTCCAAAGTTTGAAGCCGGATCTATGAATATTTACCTACCTTCACTTCAGCCTTGCCCTCGTCCGTTCATGCATATCAGAGCCCGGAAAAACAAAAGAAAACAATGGTCATTGACCACGATCTAAAGAGCAAAAAATAACGAATAGGGATGGGGATCCAAAGAAACATGGAGTTTACAAACCCTAGATCTAATAAAGAAAGTAGACTCCAGCTTTGAAATCAAAAAACATTCCAGGCAATCGCAACTTACTGCTAGATTGACTGAGCCATGGATGAGCCAAATCCTGAAACCAGCTACGACCATGACGAGGACCTCAAAAATTTGGCCTGTGGAACTCAGCTGGCCACCGAGACGGCTGGTGTGCCGAGACTGATATGGCCGCTGTACGCGAAGCAGAGCGTAAACAAGGCGTTTCTGGTGGGAGAAGCGAAGGTGGCGCTGCCGCTGGGCGACTCAGAATATGGGTTCGTCGAGGAGGAGTACGGATGGGTCATGGAGCAGGCTAAGTCCGCCGGAGACGCGCCGCCGTTCACCGCCAGATAGGCCGTAAGTGAGTCGGGCAGAGAGGGGAAGAGAGAGACAAGGTTGGAACCATATTTGGGAATAGCCTCTGTTCTTTCGATCGAATCGCACATCGGGCAGGTACAAACACGCGGCGGAGGGCTGAGTAGACCTAAACATCGACGAAGTCAAATCGCGGCTGGGGCATTACGGCTGCTACAATCGAGGATGAGGGCGAATCACGGCTGGGATCGAAGACTTGAATGGAAGAGAGCATGGCCGCTGGTCCCTTTCACGATTCCCAATTTTTACTTGCTTCGATTCGAGTTTGGTAGGGAGTGGCTTGCTGGAGTTGGAGAATGGGAGAAGTGAGAATCAATTTTGGCCAGGAAAAGGAAAGAGCTGGGAGCCAGATCTGAGAGATTAGAGGAGAAGACTAGGGAGTTTTGGGAGAGGAGAGATCTAATCCGTTGACCTCAATCTCTTCGAGATCATCGCTGCAGCCGGCCCCGGAGCGATGCTTTTTCCTTCGTAGATAGCATCCCATATTGCGATAGACAGTCAATTTCGGCTTCGGTCTCAGACAGCAACGGATAGGGACAGAGGGATGGAAAGACAGTGAATACCGAGGATTGAGACCGAAGATTTAGGGAATTTGTCCGGAACTCTTTAGTTCCGTAAAACCCATGTCTTTTTATGGCATTTGGATTTCAGGAAATTTGGGCTTACATAAACGATGGGCCTCCATAAAAAATTTATTGGGCCTATAACTGTGTTTACATGTTATCAGTTTATGACCCAAAAAATGTTATCTTTTGTACTTTACACCTTATCTTTTTTAATGTGGTGGACATGCCCAAAAATAAAAATTTATCCCTTCTTCTACAATTGTTTCAATTTCTCCCAAACATTATACATGTATTCCAAATGCATTTTTTAAAATTTAATAACTATGTGATCCTTTATTTATTTTAAATTTGCAATTTCTATTGTTAACATACTTCCGTATTCATTCTTAGAACAACTACTTTTTCCCTTATAAATTTTAAATGTGTGTATTTTCCAAGTCTTTATTAGTATTACATTATTTTGTTACTCCAACTTAGTGACATTATTTACTTAACAAACTTTACCATTTCCACAATGCAGTCAACTTTGCCTACCATGATCCGCTTACCTATCGAGATTATTGCTGTCATCCTGGCTAAGGTCTTGTCGGACCGACCAAGGGATGCTGCTAATTTGGCCTCTGTCCACCACTGTTTCGCCCTAGCGTTCACTATTCCGGCCATTTTCACAACTTTTGATGCTTCATCTGTCATTTGGTCTTGGTCTCCTCATATGCCCTCCACTCGATTCAATGAATTGAAGGACTTCGGCCATCCCATTGCTTTGTTCCTCCATGGGGTTACTACTTATTTCAAGTATGGGGAATTTGTTGAAGGACTTTACTACATTTATCTCTCATCTCTCCGTGGGATTCCCGTGGCTAAGTACCTGTATGCCATCCTTGGTGGAGTTCATGGCCATTTCCACATGAAGCAGAGCATTCAATATATTCATAACCTTAAAAACCAAGAAGGAACACGTTGGGGAAGGCGTCTTCAAGAGCTTCGAAATGAAGCTGACTACATTATTGGGGTAATTGTTCAAAGGTGGCCTAAGCAAATATGTGATGTGTTTATTGAAACCGTTGATCGACAACTTCTTCGTCGAACATGTGGCATGTTCGTCCATTGCATCATCACGACTCCCCGTTTGAACAATTGGAGTGAGAGCTATTATGAGATAGATGATCCTAGGTTATGTGATGAGTGTGTCGTAGATGATGAGCTTCGTTGCTTCCTTGTCATGCTACATAGGTTTCAGTAGTTGGTTATTTTAGTCCTATAGTTATTAGGTGTTTATTGTCTTTGGTGATCATTTGTATGGTACTACTTCATGTTTCATTCGTACGTTATTTCTTTCACTTTAATATTGTTCCTTATTTGTTTCAATTTCATATTTGTGGCACTTTAATATTGTCTTAGGTGTTTATTTTCTTTCGCGATCATTTTTATGGTACCACTTCATGTTTCATTCCTACTTTATTTGTTTCACTTTAATATTGTTCCTTAATTTAAAGATCTAAAATTCGTTATTATCTTATTCGGTATTTGATACTGAATTTAGTATTCTACTTTATTTCCCCAATTAATATTATAGGATTTGTATTTGATGCTACAGTGGCACATTGCATTTTCTTTATTCACGTTACAATTACTTCTAATAATTTGCATACTCATTTCAAATGTGTATTTGAGGAGGAGTTAGTGTTTTTAGTCCTTATGGCCTTCGTGTAGAGTCGAATTACACATTTTACTTTGTTGTGTTATTCTAATTAGTATCTGACTTGAGTTCCATATACTTCTTGGTAACATTTTATTCAGTTGTTTTTTTCCTTTATGTTTACGTTCGTGTTTGACATTGTGTTGTATGCAATATGATGCTTATATGCTATGTTCATCATTATCATTGTTTCTTAGTTTATTTCATTTACTATCTTGACCAGTTGTATTTTCCTCTATTTTCTCCTCTATTCAAATGTAGATCACAGATTAGAACAACTAATTAAGTTATTCACTTCTGTTACTACTACTGTGTGAACATTTACATTTCCTTATATTTTAAAGGAAATGGATTCACGTGTTTGAAGAGCCCGCCACACTGAATTGCGACGTGCTACTCGAGTCGCACGGTCTTTAGCTAGAAATCCTTCTTCCTGTAATGGAAACACTTCTATTATGGCTGATCACTCATCTACAAGTGGAATTTCCACTGCTTTACCTGTCTCCGCTATTCCATTACCGCCAACTCCATTAGCAGATATCAGTAATATAGTTCCGACATGGCATCATTCTACGCACCCTCATTCGACTGTAAATCTAGATATTCCTCCTCAAACCCCTTCTGTCCAACCTCATTTACTTAGGGTTCACCCTATTCATACCTGTTATGAGGTAGGAGAAAGCTCTTCTACTGCGCCGAAGCGGAGTAAAAATAATACTACATCCAGACATCCCATTGAACATATACCGATTCGTCTGTTCAATGAAAATACAGTTCCTATTACAGGTTCGCTCATCCTTACTACCTATTCCTCAATATCATTTACTCCATCAGTAATCACAAAATTATATGATCTGTTCTGACATTATTATTGAATAGACACAACTGCCGATGTCAATGTGGCTGAACCGCTACATGGTGATCAGGATTCTCGCAGGGATGATCATCACCGTATACTCTCTTACTTATGCCACTACAATTACTTCCACCTCCTTCAAACCTGTTCTATGATATAACTTTCTAATTCAGGTACATGCTTTGAGTATGAAGACATTGGTCCTCCTACATGTGTCTGTCCTCACTGCGGGGCTATTATGTGGTACCAAGAAAGGAGCAACAGGTACCATCGTACATCGAATCCGGAATTCTCTTTATGCTGTAGGAAAGGGAAAGTTTCGCTTCCTCACTCACCACCACCCCCAGACTTTATACGTCAGCTATTTGACTATAATGGAGATCAATTGTCCCGCTACTTTCGGCGGCATATACGAGAAATTAATTCAAGATTTTCCTTCACCTCCACAGGGGCATATGTCGATTCAAGTACACATAATGGTCAGGGTCCACCGGTGTTTCGTTCTTGTGGAATGAATTATCATCGAATTGGATCTCTATTCCCTAACAGTGGAGATCGTCCGCGGTTTGCCCAGCTTTACATGTATGACACAGATCATGAGACATACAATAGGATTATGAGCTTTGGTGATGGGATGTATACTGAGTATGATAGAATGATCATAGATGGTCTAATTCAGGTGTTTAATGAGCATAATGAATTGGTTATATTCTTCAGGATGGCAAGAGATCGATTAAATGATAGTACGATGCCTCCTGTCCGCATTCGACTTCTCAGTTCTAGACGAAGGGATAGACGCTATGATTTGCCTGTTTCGAATGAGGTCGCTGGACTATTTGATAGTATTGATGAGGAGGGTGGCAACTATCGTGACATATTGGTTTACCCATGGAATTCTGAGCCACGTACTATTGATTTTTTCCATCCGAAACGTTGTGCGTTGCATTTCCCGTTATTCCTTGTGTATGGAGAAGATCATTATCATTTGGAAATAAGCAACTATACCGAGGACGGACAACTGATTCCCATAGGAACAATTACACCCAGAGAGTTCTATGCATATCAACTCCAACAGCGTCATAATGTCCATTCACTCATCCTTCTAGGAGGTCGACTGTTTCACGAGTATGTTGTTGATGCTTACTGTGTCGTTCTTGAATCTCAATTTTCGTGGCTCAGACGAAATAAAGATCGGTTTTGTGCCGAAATTTTATGTGGTCTACAGGATGCGGTTAATAGAGGTGACATAGATGGCTCCTTATATGGTAGAAGAACAATTCTCCCATCTTCCTTTGTTGGAGGGCCTAGATATATGATGCAGAGCTATCAAGATTCAATGGCCATTTGTAGAGTTATGGGGTATCCTGACCTATTCATCACTTTTACTTGTAACCCCAAATGGCCAGAAATTAGACACTTCCTTGAGTTGATCCCTGGCCAGCCTGCTGAAGATAGACCCGATATCGTCGATCGTGTGTTCATGATGAAGCTTCAGAACTTTAGAGACGATTTAACTAAACACAAACACTTTGGCCGTGTTGTCGCAGGTACAATTCATTAGTTCCTTATTAAATGAAAAACATTTTTCCTATCTTTCAATAATTCCCATTATTAATAACTCACTACCATGTAGATCTTTGCACTGTTGAGTTCCAAAAAAGGGGTCTCCCTCATGCGCACATCGTGCTCTTCCTTCATCATAAGGATAAGATTAATACTCCTCAGAAAATTAATCGTCTCATCTCTGCTGAACTTCCTGACAAGGAAAAAGACCCTATTGGATATAAAGCAGTTGTGACTCATATGCTCCATGGCCCTTGTGGGGCAGCAAATCCACGATGTCCGTGCATGGTAAATAATAGATGTAGCAAGCATTACCCACGCTTCTTCCAAAATGAGACAATAATTAATGATGATGGTTTTCCCTTTTACCGGCGGAGGAATGACGGTCGATATGCTGTTGTCCATGGCATACCATTGGATAACCGTTGGGTCATCCCACATAATCGTGACCTCTGTGTGAAAAATGATTGTCATGTCTACGTAGAGCTCACTAACTTGGACATGTGTGTTAAGTACCTTTGCAAATATGTTAACAAGGCCACAGACATGTCCACAGTTCTTGTAGAAGCAGATCGCTGTCTGCATCATAATGGGCCCAAAAATGATACTACTCATACTGATGAGATCAAACAATATATGAACTGTCGTTTTGTCTCTGCATCAAAAGCAATATGGCGAATCTTTGACTTCTTTATTCATGAGCATCATCCATCAGTAGAGCAGCTATCTTTTCATTTACCGGGTGAGCAGAGTGTTTTATATGAAGATCATGATGACCTGCGTGATGTCGTCCGTGCACACGAGGAAAGTATGACAAAGTTTCAGGCTTGGATGCACTGTAACTCTGTTGATGATTTTGCTCGCACATTGACATACATTCAATTCCCGGAACATTTTGTGTGGAATAGGCAAATCAAACAGTGGACTCGGCGACGTCGGGGACGCAGTATTGGGAGGATTTACTTTGTTCACCCAACTGCAGGTGAAAGATTCTACCTCCGCATGCTCCTAAATGTCATTAAGGGACCCAGGTCATATGAGGAGATTCGCACGGTCCATGGTGTACCTTATGCAACATACAGGGAAGCATGCTCCGCGCTTGGTCTTCTTGACGATGACGAAGAATGGCATCAATGCTTGCGGGAGGCAGCACAGTGGGCATCCGGACCTCAGTTACGACAATTATTTGTCATATTCTTGCTTTTTTGCAAGGTTGATGACCCACTAGCCTTGTGGAGGTGCAACATTGATACCCTCACTGAAGACATATTATTTCGTCAACAGAGGCTTCTAAACAACCCGCAGTTGACTATGGCGGATGAAGAGAAACAGAATTATGCGCTGTATGATATTGAACAGGCATTGAATAGAGTCGGTAGAAGCTTGAGGGAATTTCCTACTATTCCATTCCCGCAAGTTGATCCTAGGCTGATGTTACAAAACTCACTCCTCATAGAGGAGTTGAACTATAATAGGATGGCACTGGCTTTGGAACATGCTGACCTGGTTAGCAATCTTAACGCTGCCCAGTGCCATATTTACACATCCTTGATGCACTCAGTTCAACACCGTACTGGTGGGTTCTTCTTCGTCCACGGAAGTGGTGGTACTGGAAAGACTTTCCTATGGAGGACAATTATTTCTAAACTTCGGTCTGATGGTCAGATTGTACTTGTAGTGGCTTCTTCTGGTACTGCGTCACTGTTATTACCCAGAGGGACAACTGCTCATTCTCGGTTTAAGATCCCGATCCTAATAGAGGATATATCCGTATGCCATATTAAAAGGTCTACTCCAATGGCAGAGCTCCTTTGCAATACCAATTTGGTAATATGGGATGAAGCTCCAATGGCACATCGACATACCTTTGAGGCTATGGACCGAACATTTCGTGATATTCTCTCCGTTGTCGATCATGCTGCTACAACGAAGGTTTTTGGGGGTATGACAGTTGTCCTTAGTGGTGATTTTCGCCAAATCTTGCCAGTTATTCCACATGGTACTCGAGCAGATATAGTTGGAGCATCAATATTATCATCTCCTCTTTGGCAACACTGTACACTATATTCTCTTACGGATAACATGAGGCTACAAAATTCTACATTACCTGAAGTCTCATTGTTCAACGATTGGGTTATGAAAGTTGGCGATGGGTCAGTTCCGTCATGTCGGTTATCAGAAGATGAGGATGAGCCATCGTGGATTGCAATCCCTAATGATTTCTTGATTCCTGCTTCTGTTGATCTGATTGCTGACATTATCTCCTCGACTTACCCAGAATTGATTGCTAGATTTGAGGACACAAGTTACCTAAAAGAAAGGGCTATTCTTTCATCAACTAATGACATTGTAGATGTTGTCAATGACCGTGTCATTAGTATGCTCCCCGGTGATATGCAGACATTTCTCAGTGCTGACAAGGTCTCCCAGGCATCTGATAACTTCGAAGCACACACCTTGCTATACCCAACTGAGTACCTTAATACTTTCAAGTTTTCTGGTTTTCCTAACCATGAACTACGACTGAAGGTCGGTGTTCCGGTTATGCTGATGAGGAACTTGAACCAATCTCTTGGGTTATGCAATGGCACATGAATGGTTGTCACGCGATTGGCTCAGACAGTTATTGAAGCAGAAATTATAACAGGTCTTAGCTCTGGGCGACGATTTTTTATACCGCGGGTTGAAATGGTCCCTTCTGACACTGATCTCCCATTTATGTTCTATCGAAGGCAATTCCCTTTGAAGGTTTGTTTTGCCATGACAATAAACAAAAGTCAGGGACAAACTTTCAATCATGTAGGCCTATATCTTCCCCAACCTGTTTTCAGCCATGGCCAATTGTATGTTGCCGCATCACGAGTTACCAGTCCTTCAGGGTTTCGTGTCCTCCTTCAAACAGAAGATCCTACTAAGCCACTGACTCGAAATATTGTGTACCATGAAGTCTTCCAGCGACTATACTGATCTTCCTCTTAGTTTCATTCACTGTAGTATGCTACATATCATTCTCTGTGTACTTTATATTATAACTGTTCTTTACTATGTCCTCTGAAATCATTACTTCATCCTCCCACCTACAGATAAAAATGAGGCCACATTTCACCCTACTCAGCCAGTTGAGCCCATTCAGCTATAAATGGATGATCAAGGTGCATCTTACCCGCATGTGGGATTCTATCAATGTTACAACACTAAAATGTTATGGCATTGCGATGACACTACTTGATGAACAGGTATCCTTTACTTTCCTCCTTTATTGTCATACAACATATTTTCTTCTTTCCTCATTACGTTGTTTTCCATTTCTTGCTTACTTGTCATTCCTCCATGGTTTTAGATTTTAAACTTGAATATGTTTCCCCTGCAGCATAATCATATTCATGCCATGGTTGCATCTTCCCTTGCTCCCAAATTTAAGTCTCAATTGTTTGAAGGGAATGTCTACATCTTCTCTAACTTTAGCGTCTTCAGGGCTGATAAAGGGTACAGACCAGTTACTAACGAATTAGTCATTCGTTTTAATGCATCGACAACATGCACTTTCGTCCCTGAGCCTGTTCCCAACATCGCCTCTTACAAGTTTGAGTTTGTTCCCTTCGAGGAAATTCACCAACGATACCCTTTGAATGTTCAGTTATGCGGTAATACTTCTCAAACTTACCATTTCATGAACTAAGTTTGACTACTTCAACTTAACTTATGATACACTTCGTATCACTCATAGATGTTGTCGGCAAACTAATTGCCATTGGCTCCAATGCTGAAACCGTCAGATCTGATGGTGTTATCACTACAATGCGAATTATAAAGCTCCAGAGTTTGAGGTAATCGAATACCCTTATTCTATATGGACTTCAGTCCGACTATTGATCTTACTTCAATTCCAATACACTTATACTTACATCCATCACTCTTATTTAGTGCCTCCACCATCGACATAACTCTTTGGGGGGACCAAGCAAATTTGCTTGACTTCAATGCGCTGAAGGACACACCAACAAACAACATTCTTGTCGTCACTTCAACATCTGTAAGGATGTGTCAGGGTATGTGCTTACACTTATTCCCAATACTCGCTCAGTTTAACTCATTAAGCAGTAACTTTATACCTTTTACTATTCTTAACTTCCAAGTCAGTACAATCTCGCTTCCACATCAGGCACAAAAATTTATATTAATATTAATGTCGATGAAGTGCAGCAATTCCTCCAATCGTATGACCATCTAACTTTCTGTTCTATTCTCACTTCCTTCCACTTCCCTGTTAAAACTTATATACTCTTCGTTCCTGGCATCTCACAAAACCTTTATGTCTGCCATTAGGTCATCCACTGGAAATGACATCGTGCGAGAATATGTTCCTTCTCCATCTGAACGACGTACGAAACATAGGGTCATTTATGGAAGGCGGAAAAATATTGCAGAAATTAATGATTTGCTTAGTCGTGGCCCCTTATTCGTAAGTAATTGTACCTTTATCGCCTTTATAAATCATTGATATAACTTTCACCTGACCTTTACCGCCACCACCTAACTATTTACCAAAGGACAATATTTACTCCATTCGCGCCACTGTGTCCGAGGTACTTGCTGAACATGGATGGTGGTATTTAGCCTGCAAAAAATGTTGCAGACGAGTTGAATCGATCGGATTAACTTATTTCTGCCATCATTGCAACATTGCGAACAGGACACCGCCTCTACGGTATATACTTATCATTATTCCTCATTTTATCCTTTAAGTTTCTATGTGTTATATTCTATTAACGAAATATATTCTCTTATCCTTCCAACTTATGTTACAGGTATAAGGCTATTGTCAGAGTTTTTGACTCCACGGGCAGCATACTGCTCACACTGCTTGATTCTGTAGCTGCCAAGTTCTTTACTTCTTCCGCTACGGCTCTTCGTGCCCTCGAGCAATCGGTTCTCTTCTATATCATTAACCGTATTCATTAATCATTTTTTGCCTGCATTATACACCTCACCAATCCATTTAATTCACCCCTACTCAATGGCTTATTCAATGTCCCTTTTAATTCTGTAGGATGAAGGGCCTGCAAAACTTCAACATGTTTTTAGGCAAGCATTGAATCGTGAACTAATTCTGGAGGTTGAACTCAGTTCATTTAACTTTTAGAATCCTTCTTCCCCTCTCACTTTGAAGAAGTTTCACTCGATTAATCATGAGGAGGAGGCGCTCGCATTTCGCCTTAGAGACCAACTTGTATGGTTTTCTAACTTCTTAATTTCTCCAACAACCCTTTTATTTGTGTCCCTTACCTGAGTTAACCTTTCTTTTTATGTTCCAGCGACCAAGTCAGTTGCCACAGGAATCCATCAATTATTCTGCTGATGAAAGGGCTCACACATCTTCTGTGAACATATTATCAACTACTGAAGTTGATATTGCCTCTGCTTTGTAATCCCTACACTCACATTTCATTTTACTTCTTTTGGCAGCTTATATTCCACAATAACATTTCTTATTAACTTCAAATCTCCATAGGTTGGACCTTAGGAATACCCCTTCCAGATCTCATGCTCAAATGAAGCCTGATGCATTTGTGTACACTTTGATTGCAGCCCATGAATGGTACTCCTTTTTCCCTTTCTATTTATACATTTTCCTATTTTCATGCACTTATACTTTCATTAATATTTACATATGTCTTTACAGTCTCCCACATCTACTTATTAATTCCTTTGTTCACAGGATTGAATTAGTGGAGAACTTTGACATTGCCGCACAATTTCCGATAATAGAAGACCCTTCCATTATATAACCGTTCCTTTATATATCATGATTGAATGCACGTGGTTTTATTTGTAACACATCAGAGAATTAGAAACGCATTTCAGAAATGTTTTTGTATGACCTATTTACCCGTCCGTTAGACGGGTTATGAAACTAGTTGTAATATAATGGAAGAACAAGGGCAATTAAGTCACACAATGTGCCCCACATATTAAATTTTCGACAACTATATTTTCACTTCTCCCGGCCACCACCATTATTTTCACTTCTCCGACCGCCATTTTAAATTTTAGCATTTACTTTCACTTCCCCAACCAATCTTTTTAATTTTACCATCTAACTCTGTAACTTCATCATTTATTACCTATCCTATAACTACATTATTTAATCTTCCTCATTTCTTACAATTACAGTAAGTTATATCTTTTCCACTCCTCAATTTCCTTATTCCTACGTTTTATACAGAAACAAACAATGTCTCAGAGTGGTGCCGGCGATCATATTAAGCAATTGTCATGCGATTTCAGGCATCAATGATCAAGAGACTAACTCCTTGCAAAAGATTTCTCCCTTCAACAAGTTTCTACTTTGAACCAGAGTCTCACGTTTCTCATCCAGAGCATTTAGTGAGTTTATATTTTACTGTAATTTTATTATTTCGAATTTAAGTGCCAAATTTATTGTTATGTTAGTAAATTTGTTGTCATGTTTACATTTTAATTGATAAATTTACTGGTAAATATATTGGATAGTTTATATTTAAGGGAATGTATATGTATGAAGTGAGAGAAGCACAAAGTATGTTAGGGTATTTTCAAAAAACGATTACAAACCGAAAATGTGATAAAAAAATTTGAAAACCGATGAAATATAAAAAATGTTATTAAATATGAACAAAAAATTAAAACAGTGATAAAAAAAGTAAAAAAAGCGTTTGGAAAAAAAATGATTAAAATTGTTATTAAATATAAGAAAATAAAAAAAAACGTTTGGAAAAACAAAAAGGCGTTAGGAAAAAAAAAGTGATTAAAAATTTAAAAAAAGTGATAAAAATTGTTATTAAATATAAGAAAATTAAAAAATTAAAAAAAGCGTTTGGAAAAAAAAAGCATTAGGCAAAAAAAAAAGTGATAAAAAATTGTTATTAAATATAAGAAAATAAAAAAGGTGATAAAAAAGTAAAAAAAGCATTTGGAGAAAAAAAACGGTTTGGAAAACAAAAAAAGCTATTAACAATTAAAAAAGTGAATAAGATTATAAACAAAGGGATTACTAATGGCGAAAGTGAAAAAAAATTTAAAAAAGGTGAAAAAATGTAAAAAAAAATTGATCAATGTTTAAAAATTGATACCAAACCTATAAAATGGCATAAATATTAAAAAGCGGGAGTAAAAAAAAATTTGCGAAAGAACATACAAAAAATTGAAAAATATAATAAAAAAGTGATTAAAAATAAAAAAGTGAGTGAAATTGGAAAAAAGGGAAATAATTCTTAAAAAAGTTAGCAAATATAAGCAGTGATTAAATATATAAAAAGGGGTAAAATAATTAAAAAATTAGCAATGTTGAAAAAATTTAAAATAATTTTTTATTGCGATTGACAACAGAAAATTGATGCAAAACCTATAAAATGCAATAAATATTTAAAAATGACAGTAAAAAATGAAAATACCGACATAATTGATATAAAGTCAATTTATTATCAAAACAAGCGACTAAATATAGAAAAGCGATAAGAGTGAAAAAAAAATTTGTAAATATTTGTGAAAAGCATAAAATGTAATAAATATTTTAATAAAACCATGAAACAAAATAAAGTGATAATAACGTACAAAAAAGGAAAAAGTATTAGAAAAACTGATTATATATACAAAGTGATAAATAATAGAAAAAATGATAAGTAATTTCAAATTTTAAATACGTGATAATAATTATTAATTCGTGACTATTAATTTACAAAAGGGTATAATATTTACAAAAATGTTACAGAGTTTAAAAATACCATAAAACATCTAAAAATGTGATAACAATTATAAAAATTACAGGTAAGAAAATGCTATAATATTCATTATGAAAGTGATAACATAATTGAAAAGAATACAAGAATGTTATAAAAGCCAGTAAAATATAACTACAGTGGCAATAATTTTAAATAGCGAAGTAACTATGAAAAGCGATAGTATTATAAAAATGCGTTAAAACTTCAAATAATGTGATATGTAAATTAATACAGGGATTATGTGATATGTAACCAAATACAGCGACTATATAATTTTAATATGTAATTTTAAAATAGATAATGTTATCAAAACTCTGTTTAAGAATATGTCTGTCAAACACTTGCTATTTTATGTTAGATTTCAATTTACATTTAGATTTTATAATTGACCTTTGTAATTTGATATTTATAGAATAGGCTAAGTGCATACCGTGGACATGGAAGCGTGAAGCCATTGTTGGAATGGTTTGATGGGTTTCCAAAAATTGTGAAAGATATAATAAGAACAACGGGTATGTTCAATGTAGTCAAAGCATTGAAGTCCACCTACTGTGACAGACACTTAATTCATGCACTTAGCCACTTTTTGTGAGATACTATACACACATTTCACTTCCTATCTATTGGAGAGATGACCATGACACCTGTAGATTTTACGGCAATAACTGGCTTGCGTTGCAGTGGCGATCCGATTCCTATTGATATGGAAATATGTGTAGATGCCTCCCGCCTGCAACTATTAGTCGGTGATGGTTGGGAGATATTTAATAAAAAAGGGAGGTGACTTTTAAGTTAGTACTTGACACGTATAGAGGTTACAGATCAAATACCATGGAGAGAAAGAATCATTTGGTTCTTGTTTTCCTAGCAACTTTTCTTGGCACAACTATATTCTGTGATACAGGCACGAGTAGTTTTTACACATGGTGGATTTCTGCTGTAACAGATACATCCCGACTGGCAAAGTATAATTGGGGAAGTGCCGCATTGGCTAATCTTTACTTATATATGGATGGTCTGAGTAGGGGTGCTTAAGGGAGTGGTGGGTTTTGGCAGTCATGGCAGGTAACTATTATATACGTGAATTACTTTATTTCATTATGTACATCTGTTACATTTAAAAATGATTATTAAATGATCATGTTCAATATGAATTATTTATAATCACAGACATGGGCCTGCGAGCATTTCATGGATATTGGGCCTAACCTAAATTTGAGCGGAGATGGGACATACTCTAGAGCAAAGTACTATGCTGAGGGACATTTGGGGGGCATGCCATATGATACTGAAGTGTATATAAAGCTATTTAAAACAGTACATAGGGCAGCGGTGAAAATGTGGCCATGGGAGAAGTACATGGATGACCTACCACAATACGTTAGTGAAAGTTTAGGGGTAACAAGGTGTCGAATTTCACTAGAAAGCCCATGTGGTTGAGCTTGGTTTTTAGGTGAGAGGGTGTTCAGACAACACATTAGCTATCGGCCAGTGCATGACAAGACCATCCCGAATCCGCCTTCAACATCTATGTTCAACTAAAAGTGGCACGGTGCAGAACTGACAGCAGCAGTTGCAGGATCATTATGGGATAATAATTCAACAATTCTGTTTTCTGGTACATTTCAGTTGTGGTGGGAGGGCATGATGAAGGAGCTTGCCGAAGCCATGAAAGGTGGGGACCCAGGTGCATCTACCAGTGGCTTTGGTGGGACATCTATGTCAACTGTTGCACGAGAAACAGACACTACAGTAGAAGGTTTTGAAATACAACTACCAGGTACATTTATGTTGCTCCCAGATCTCGAAACAGGAGAGGCTAAACTCCTAAAAATTCCAAGCATTGAGGATGAGGATGTCGAGGGTCTACCACTTGATCTTTCGATAAAATCTGTAAGTTTGTCATCTTATACGTTGTTGTACTCAATCCCATTCCACGCTGATCTCAAACTTTTAAAAATGTTATGTATAGGTGAAAAGGGACACTGTGGAGAAGTTACTGTGCTTGGTGGCAGGTCTAAAGAATGCTGTAACGGACAAAATGTGGAAGGATGCGAAGAAATTCTCTTTGAAACAGTGTGTAAGTCTATAGTCTATATAAAATTTTGTTGTCATGTATGACATATAATATAAGATATATTCATTTGATTGCAGGTGTCATGTGGCAGAACAACTGGAGACACTGGCTTGGAACACAAGCAACATCGTCGTCATGGGAAAGAAGTGGTGCAGGATGAAGGTTCCATCAGTGATGGAGAAGAGACCGATGAAGTTGGTACCGAATCCCAATCAGAAGGAGATGATGTGGAGGATGATGTGCAGCATGAAAACATTGTTGGTGACGAAGGTTTAGATTCGTATGGTTTGATTGAAGAGGATGAGGAAAACGAGGAAGATGACTCAGATGCAGAGTCGGATTATGAACCTGGGTTGGAGTCAGATGAGCCTGCATCTGATGGATGCGTCGAGAGCCGTACTAAGCAAAATGAAGATAGGCCTGCAGTTAAGAGAGGAAGGAAAAGGTAAATGGCGTTGGAACTAGGATGGTTTTGAATTTTCTTTGACAAAAATATGCACGGGTTTTTTACCATCTTACGTTATATCGATGTATCGTGGATGCTAAAATGTTATTCCTCCGCATGTTTATATAGACTGAAGTATGATATACTTATTATTATTTTCTTCTTGTTTCCATTAATATGTATTTGTATACAAAAAAAATAGTTTTAAGCCAGTTTCTCGCATTTCAATTACCAATATTACCTTTTTTAACGTTTTAAGATAGGTTTAGGGCGTACTATTAGAGTTAAGGCAAAGTTTAGGGTTAAGGGTAAGTTTACCTTTCTAAGGTTAAGAGTAGGCTTAAGGGTAATGTTTAAATTTTTTAAATTTAGGGTACTTAAAATTTAAGGTTTATGTTTTGGTTTTATGGTTTTGTGAGTAGGTGTAGGGTATGAGATTTTGGGCTATAGAAAGTAATTTTTTTGAAAATTTTAAACTTAAATAAATTAAGATAATAGAAACTAATAAAAAAATGTTTTATTTTCAAAGAAAGTTTATATAGATTTTTGGAATTGTTTCAGTTTAAAATCATAGTAAATTGATATATATATTTTTTTACATAATCACTTTCAAGTAAATTGGGGTAACCTCTTTCACTTAGGCCAAAGTTCAAGTGTCTCGGAGGTGGAAAAAACCCACTAACTCCATTTTTTTAAAATAAAATGGATCACTGTTCCTTGTCCAATATTTGTTTTCATGAATGTTTATTTTTTTTGTTTATAAATTTTTCAAATTCCTTCACAAAAGGACAAAAAAATAGTGAAAATATATTTTTTCCTCATATAAAACTTAACAAAATTTTTTTCCCTTTCCCCATTTTAAGCTTACAGTTGGGTTTAGGGATAAAGTTAAGCTTTGAGTTTTTTAGTTTTTTTCATATATAGTAAGTTTAATGATAGTGGCAGGTTAATTTTAGAATTACACCATTTTCACAAATAAATGTACGTAATTAATCATATAATGATAAAAATTAATTAATTGGTTAAATACAATATTATTTATATTATGTTTGCTTGATCAATTGTAGAATATTTTGATTTATTTCATATGGTAAAAATTAGTTTTCAAAATAAAAATAAATTAAATATAATATATTTATCCTAAAAGATAACAGTTATGTATTTCAAGTTACTGAAAACTAATTTTGATATTTTCAAGGTATTACTAATAATAAAAAAATTACGTGGTTATGGGAATATAACGTCACACAATTCTATGAGTTAAGAGTTGGAAATTGTTTTCTTTCAACCCCACTTCCAAGGAAATTGCTTGTGACGAAAAACAGAGCACAAAACGTACAAGCACAGGAGCATAAATGGCTGGGCATTGCTATGTTCAGTAGGGTGCAAAGGCTCTGATCCGCATTCCTTGCTGCGTACAGCAAGAAGGTACATTATTGTTTACTTCTTCCATTTCAGGGGAAGGGTTTTAGTTGGTGGAAATATCTTTTATTTCTCTCACTAAAAATCAACTATAGCAATTGTTCTATTATAAGAAATCAATGTACTGGTCCTCCATTACTGTGTCATCTTTTTTATATGGGTTTCAATGTTTGTCTTATTGTTGTGGCATCTTGGCATTTCCGATCCGCATTTGCGAATTGTGTAGGTTGAAATAGACAGCCAGAACGCAGTCCAAATTGGGCTTAGTGAGAATACAGATGCTATTTTGTGTAAGAAAGTAGAGACTACATTAAAAGGTTGTGACATCGATCTAGAGTATGATTGGTCTGAGATAGTGATGAAGATTAAAAAACTTGTAACTGAGTGGGTGTTCAGCGACTTCAAAACAGTAGAATTTCAGACAATTGATGAGGCGGAAAAATTTTATTGTAAATATGCATATGTTCTGGGAATTGGTGTGAGAATAGATGATATAAGGATGAATACAAAGTTAAATGTAATACAACGAAAAAGGTAGGTTTGTTCAAAAAAGGGTCATATGAACCTTCAACTTACTCCTGAGAAACGGAAAAGGGAGCCTCGACGCATTTCAAGGTGTAGGTGTCGTGCTGCGTTTCAGGTACATATGAAGGCAAAATCAAATATGTACCAAGTGGGTGAATTCCAGCATATTCATAACCACAAGCTAGTTTCCGAAAGTGACGTCCATTTTATACAGTCATATAGATGTGTGGTTGATTCTGCAAAAGAGCAAGCTGAACTAATGAGGAGGGCAGGTGTTGGGACAACCCGCATAATAGATTTCATGGTTATTGTAAATGGAGGATACAGTAATGTCGGTTTCCTTCGAAAAGATCTTTACAACTGGGTGAACTCTGATACTAGAGTGGATGAGCTGGTAACAGATTCGGAGAGAGCTATAGCACATTTGATGAACACTGCACAGTGTGACCCTGAGTTTTATTGTCGTTACGCCATAGATAACTCAAATACACTTTGGGGTATGTTTTGGGCCGATGGTGGGATGCGCATGGATTATTCAATCTTCAATGATGTCATATGTATGAATGCTACATACAACAGTAATGGATATAAGTTCCTATATGTCGTCATATTGGGGGTCAACAACCATTATATGACTTCCATATTTGGTTGTGCACTTGTAACTAGTGAGTCTGAAGAATGCTATAGGTGGTTATTAACCTGTTTTACGGATTGTATGTTTGGCAAATTGCCCAAATCAGTCATAACAGATGCAGCCCCAAGCGTGATAAAAGCTATTGAGTCTGTCTTCCCAGGTGCGACACATAAAATTTATTCATGGCACCTAATGAGAAATTGCAAGACCAATGTAAAAAAGGCAGAACATTTTGCAGGTGCATTTGCACACATGATGTTACATGTTAAAGACCCTAATGAGTTAGAAGCTAAATGGGAAGAAGTAGTGGAAAAGTTTGGACTACAGGACAATCAGTGGGTGTGTGAGACATGGGATAATCTCAAGTCATGGGCCATTGCGCACCTAAAAAGCAATTTCTTCACGGGAATAACAAGTACACAGAGGGCAGAGGGCATGCACTCATTTCAAAAAAGATTCCTGGGCAGCCAAATGAAGTTGTATGACTTTGTGCGACGAGTGGATGTTGCCATTGATCTTATACGTGAGGCAGAACTGCATCAGAACTTCAAGAGTACACACACAGAACCACAAATGCTAACACACCTAAAATTGTTAGAAAAACATGCAGGTGATGTGTACACGCCGAATGTCTTGGTTCATGTCCGGGAACAAATTCATGATGAGCACCTGTACAATGTGGTTCGATATGATACTCTAACTGATGAAAATCGATATATCGTCTCCAAATATGCATCGCCCACAGAAACTTTCGTGGTTCATTTCAATGGTGACCATAGTATCATGCATTGCACATGCACGTTACTAACGTACACTGGTAAACTCAACGTAGAAGGCATGGACACTTTTTCAATTTCTTTTTAAGCATTAATTCAGGAAAATATTGACAGGGTACTATGGTTTCTGGAGTGTGTACTACTGATTCGATTGAATAGTACAGTTTAATATTTGCTTTGTCGCTGGTTCAATGCAGGCCTCCCCTATAGCCATATGTTCTCTGTGATGAAGGTTGAGAATATGATAAAAATTCCTGATAAGTTGATACTCAAAAGGTGGACGAAAAGTACTAAGCAGGAGCCATCATACATTGCACGAGTGACTCCCGATCCAATGGAAGCGGCATTTGCTACGAGGCGTGCACAATTTGGGAACATATGTCAGAAGTTAACATATTTTGCATCTCGGTGTGACGATGAAGGGTACACAGAATTGAAGGGGGAGATTGGGCGGTTAACATTGAGAGCTGCTGAGTTGTTCCAAGCCCGAGAAAAACAGGACAATAATCAGAGTGCTACACACCCAGTCCATCCAAATGTTGTACGTGATCCTGTGAGAGTTAAAGGTAAAAAAGTTGAGGTCAGGTCCACCAAGAAAGCACCTGGGGCAAGGAAATGTAGAATGTGCGGGAAGAGTGGCCATACAAGTCATTCATGTCCATTGAAGCAAGGAACATCCAATGTAAAAGATGAATATTTAGTTGATAAAGGGCCATATGCAAATTCTATGAGTGGTTTCGGTTATGCACCGGATAAGAAAGTATCTCCCCCCCACCCTTCGCGATGGTGTAGCTTTATGTCACCGAAGACTGAGGTGCCTACAGCCCCGGCCTTTTCATCATCATCTGCATGGCCATTTAAGGAACTGTTGGAAATACCTGACCTTTCAATTTCAGTGTGTGATACAAACACAACCGTTACATATGTTTCATCATGGCCATTTGAATCATACCCTACCTCAGTCCAGCCACATGTTTAGTGACAATTAATGGCCATAATTGCCTGTCGCCCTGCGTTAGGGGAATGCACTCATCAAGCAAGCTAAAGTACTCTCATAAGTAAGATGTTGGAGACAAGTCACTGTCGAAGCATACAGACTTTTTGTATGATGTTTTTGCATTTGAGGTGGGTGCATTGTAACTGTTATGAACTAAAAAATACGTCTAGGTCAAATTATGTCATAATTGGTGTAATTTTTGGACATTTTGTATATGTACCAATCTATTAAAGGTACTTGGAAAGGAATCAATGTCTAAATCTGAAATTATGTGTAATATGCCTGTTTGTTTTAACTTTAAAAGACTACATGACGAGGTTGGAGGCTTATAATATATGCGGTTGTTCATATACTAAAAATGTGACTGAAACCAAGGCTTATAATATATCATCTCAATTGTCAATGACTTTACTTTACAATAGAAGTTGAAAAATTGGAGTTGGAGGCGTGAGTGAAGACTTAAGTTAATTCTTCCTGGGCATCGTTGAATTGAAGGGATTGAACTGAGACAGTAGTTGAACAATAAACTGTATCAATTCGCTGAACCAAAAATTTTGAAAAAAATATATATTATACATTGAGAAGTTTAGTTTAATAAGAATTTTACGGTTTGCAATTTCAATTTTTCTTTAAAAAGTTATGGTCATTGGCGTGAGAGTACGCAATGCTGTCAGTTTTATTGGTAGCGGGTTTAAGATGGATGTTATAAATTTCCAGTTGAATCAATCCATTCAGAGGTTAAATTAGGATAAGATAATAGTTCATACTCTTTTCTTAACGTTTTAATCATTTTTTTTATTTAATCACTTTTTTTTAAAAAGTTCCACTTTTTTTAGTTTTTTAAAAAATTTGTTTTTTTAATCATTTGTTTAAATTATTTATTACATTTTAGAATTATTTATCAGTTTTTTGGTTTTTAGTAGCTTTTTAAAAATATTTACCAATTTTTTAACATTTATCACTTATATATATATATATATTATCACTTTATTATTATTTAATCACTTTTTAAATATATGTAATCGCTTTTTTTTAGTTGCAATCACTTTTTTATTTATTTAATCACTTTTTTTAAAAAAAATTCACTCTTTTTTAGTTTTTTATCGGTTTTTTTTAATTTAATCATTTTTTAAAATTATTTATTCCATTGTATAATTATTTATCACTTTTTTCGGTTTTTAATAGCTTTTTAAAAATATTTACCAATTTATTTTACATTTATCACTTTTTTTATATTGTATTGCTTTTTTTATATATGTAATCGTTTTTTTGAACAACAATTCGCTTTTTTTTTTTGCAAAAATTTCACTTTTTTTTTGCTTTTTTTTATTCAATAATTTTTTTTAAATGTTACTGGGTCACATCGAATGTACCTTCATTGTGACCGGTTTACTTTGAATGTAACTCAAAGGTACTTTCTACGACACTTGAGCATGAGAAAGTGTATGAATTATGTTGACTACTACATATATACTATCAATAACATATTTGCAATACTTTAGTAGATGGATTTGGCTTGCTGCATTTAAAAGAAATTCATACTTGAAAGCCCCATTATTTACTAATATAATACAATCTATCCATATTTGGTTGATTTTCAAATCCATATTTCAACCAAGAAACAATTGGTTTGGACTGAGCGAAATGCCTACACACTTTCCTGCTTAATTATCCAAATAATTTGCATATTAGATTTCTTATTGTACCATCAGTAATGCAAGCGGGCACAAACATATTAGGTTTCTTATTGTACCATCAGTAATGCAAGCATGCACAAACTTAACCAACTTTGCTCAAATTTGATAGTAACAACTACACAATCCATTCAAAAAAACGCACATTTGTAATTGCACAGATGAATTGGTCTCTTTCCGGTTCAAGACCTGGTCCATATTTTTTCCTTGCTTCCTTTAAACAACATTTTCATTGCAAAATGAGTTTATGTACAAGTCTGGTCAGTCAACCTACGTCTACACGCATTCACAGTTACTGAAAAACACAGACACTAACCGGCGGCCTACAATCTCACTATGACAATATATATGACCGCTAAAAAAAATTCATGTGTACATAAAAAAATACTCCTTCCTAGTCAAACACCAAAACCTGTATATCCAACTGCTCCTCATTTCCTATTCCGCTTTGCACCTCTTTTTGGAGTAGCAGTTATCTTCGTATCCGTACCCACCTCATCCATAGAGAGAGTAAGATCCTTTCCGACATCAATATTAGGGACTTGTTCTTGCTCTGCCTCAAACCAGATCTTTGCACGTTCTTCCACCAATGTACTCAACTGGTTTTCTTCACACATAATTAGCTCCAGGAGGTGTCGGCACCTTTCCTCGTCCGAGTCCCACTTATAAACAAAGTGAATGCTATATTTAAAAAAAAAAGCAATATACAAGTACATTGAAATAAATGTTAGAGATAGTCGGGATCAATACCTCTGTCGTTGGCCGCATTGTCACTTTAGTGGGATTTTCCATGAAGTAGCAAACAAACATTCCACAGTCAAAACCATTTGGCTGCTTTGGGAACGGCTCACGTTTCACTTTTTTGAAATCAGTAATGCACACTACAGAAAAATGAATTTGTAATGTAAATTCATTGAAGCATGAATTAATACACAATCAAAATGGCAATAACAAGTACAAATAAGTAGTCATCCAACTAGGATTAAAATGTATTTGTAATTCCATGCAAGACATATATGACTCAAGTCTTCTCCCTTTACCAAGGGTGTCCCATACTGAAATTGTCAACAGCGTCGTATCCACAACCAGCAAATAAAAGTGCCCTTATTCATAAATGGGTAAAAATATCTAATCCAATTCTAGCATTAAGCTTACAGTGACTGGACTAAATAACCTTGTAAAGTTATTCTGCATTTCAATATGCAAAAATTTTGATACACATTTTATCACAGTTTGATATGTCATCAAATAACAGCTCTTCCACATGATGGTTTTTAACCCAGTGAAACAAATTATCGCATGACCGCATTGCCAAAAACTGGTGGAAACCCATTTTAGGCATGTTAGGAACTGGCACAGAATTGAAACAACATGTCCTTAGACTACGAACCCAAATAGCTAGATTCAAACATAAACAAACACACAAAAAGCACGAACTGTCTCATATACATAGGTAATAGTAAAATTAAAACAAAATGCAACACGTTCATATTGACATATAACAGTAAAATGTAAATAAACTAACGCAACATACAGTGAAGTCAATGGGTAGCCACCAATTTTTGATAGAAGATGACTCTGCACGAGCTCTAAGAGTAAGGATTACAGCGCGCACATTTATAATAACATTCATCACCCACTGACCAGGGTTCAATGTTATCATCTCAGTACGAGAAATCTGATAAGGGCCACCTGGATGAACAAGAACCTCACTGGCGAAACGAATTAATTTTAGGTTATTACACACATCGATTAAAGAAATATGATATTTGAGTAAACTACACGTACCAGTCATTGTTTGATGCACCAAACACATACATAAGCACTTGGAGTTCACGTTGAGAAAGAGGATGGCGAATACCATAGGGTCCAACAGCAAACTGGTGACATTTTGGCCCTCTCTTAGACTTCGTATATACAATGAATGGTAAGGTCTGTAGCTTCGACAGCAAAGGAATTCGTTGACGCCGGTCTTCCATTATTGGATCAACACCCTTCCGTTTTACACACATCCTCTGAAACATGGAATCACAATTACAAAATTTAACTAAAAAGGAAATTATTGTTTAAACTAACAGATCCTATGGGTGAAGGTACCCAGGACACATACCTCGCCTTTACCCTGAACATTTTGTTGAGACTCGGAAAATAGATCAATAACTGTAACATCGGGTTTGTGGAAATGTAAATTTACTACCTCTGCATGTCCCTTACCTTGTAAAACTTTGCCTTGACTTGGTGAGACCACCTCCTCTTCAGGTGGTTGATCATCCTTCTCAACTGGTGATCTATTCAAAGGCTTGTCATCACCCAATTCATTAAGAAAATCAAACTGCCCAGCTGCATCATCTACTCCATCACTCTCAACTGGTACATTTTTTTCAATGGCTCTAGTGACTGGTTGAGGGGTGCAGAACATTGTCGGAACATACGGTGCATTTGAGGCATGAGTATCCTCCCTCCGCATCTTCTGTGGTTGAGGAGTGTCCTTCACGCGCTTGCTTTTCAACGCCTCAATCAATATCCCAACCTTTCCATTTTTTTTTTGTGAGTTGACGACGTTGCCACTTTTGTTCTGCTTTAACATCTTCAACTGTTGATGCTAAATCCGAAACTTTTGAAAACAACTCACCAACAACTGTCACCAGCTTATCGAATTGCTCACTTGAAACTGGTGAGGTCCCTTTATCCTCATATTGACTATCTGACTCTTCACTATCACTATTGTACCCATTTCTTACACCGTGAGTACCATCCGCATCTTTATGTCTGTGCTCTCCTTTGAATGACTGAAGTTCATTCTGCTTCAATTCATTTCCTTCATCACTAAATACCTACAGCAGTAGCATGGATATTAGAAGAAACGCCCCTTTTCAGTGTATGGAACAATATATAACAGAAGAAAATATTTTCACATTTTACTAGTATCTAACCTCATCAACTTCATTTAATACACGGCCATTGCAAATCTCTTTACACTTGCTATCTGTGAAATAAGCTATGGGAAGAATGCTTACATCCACCATTTGTCCTGCAAGTAATACATGATGCATGTAGAAAACCTAAAACATCAATGGCCAAATAGTATGCAAGTCTCAGGTTAAACAATAAAGGGCATATAACATCAACTTTTGGTTTCTAACATCAACAATTGGATGTAATTGTCTTCTCAGACATAACACGTTCCATACTCGAAAACAAAAATGTGCCTGTAATAAATAGGTTGCATTCGATATAAACTGTATGTTAACCCAGATCATTTCAGCAACTCCATTTTTTGACCGCACAAGTCACCAACAATTGACTTAACCAATTGGATGACTTCAGTCTTCCTAAGGACAAAAGATATAACATAAAAAAAAAATTTCTTCAAATCACAGCCCTTTAAACAAATGCATTCCAACAACGCAATGTCCAAAATTGACCGACAAATGATATTACAACAAAGAATATAGGACAAAAATTTCAGTTTTAGTTCATCCCCCCCCAACACACGTCTAAATGTATATATGTGACCACTTGCCTAAACGTTATTCCTCATGAATCATTGCAAGCATAAAAAGATCATCTTATCTTCGTAAAGTTTACATTACACAACTTTATTATGAAATTGACTAATAATATATATGTTTTCAGTACCTAATGTGATCAAAGTGACTTACCTGTAAAAATAATGCACACCCACCAAGACATTTCACGCCATCCTGCAACACTTTTTTCATACCAAGCACAAGCTGCTGAAAAATAAGTGTCCCCCACTGCCCATCATTGAATGACTCCTTATTTTCAACACAATTAACAAACTGTGATCCAAGATATTTTCGACTAGATGGACACAATACTGTTGCCAAGGCTAGAAGTATGTACAAGCGTTTGAATTCAACACCACTGGATCCTGTCAACTTTTTAGAGATTCCGTTCTCATCAATCACCCAATGCTGACTCACATACTTACAATATTTATGCACCAAAGTTGATTTATTCTTTAGATCAAATTTTGTCGGTTCATCAGATACTCCCATAACAACCGTTACATCAGTCGCAGTAATGTGAAATTTCTTACCATGAACACACAGGGTCATGCTTCCCAACTCACATGATCGCACAAGCCAACAGATGAGATCAGTCTTCAAGTTCCATACTTGGTTCTCTAATAAGCTCCCCAGTCCAGTTTCATAAGCCAGCCTTTTCTGCTCTTCACTCAACCCTTTAACATGCTTACTAAAGCACCTAGGCCGACATGATATATTCTAGCAACCATCTTCTACCACCGTGGCCTTAATACTACATTTAGACTCAGCTAATCTTTTCCTCTGCTCATCAGCTTCAGATTTCCACCGCTTACTTATATCCGTCCACTCCTGGAATTTATCAAAATTCATCTCCTTATCCATATTCAAACAGTACTTATACCATATGAAAGATTCTGTATAATCTTCAGACTTACATCTCGCGTCATGGGACGACCATGAGTTTCCTCAAATCTGGCCATTTTCTTGCTACTGCATTAAAATAGTGGAAATATTTTCAATCACTACCATATCCATTAAATGGTCATACCAAAGTTCACATAATATACAACAAAACTTACATGAACCTGTTATAGGCATTTTTTCACTTCAATGAATGCCTATTTGAAGCTTTCCGACCATGTGACTCCTTTGATTGGTCATCTACCTCTATTTTAAACACTCCAGTATAGTATTTGAGTTGCCTGCGATGGTTTTGCAGCTGGCCAATTTTCTGTCTACCTTCAAAAGTAAACGTCATGCTCTTTCATACAATTACTAACAAATATCTGTCCTAAATTTAGTGCTACTGCTTTGTTATTTGTAAATATTTTTTAATTTCAATTTAATGAAATGATGTTGTTATCAACCTAGAGCGCCCAAACTGTTCATCTTAAAATGAATTTTAAGTCACTTAGAACAATTCAACACGTACCAAGTAGCAACTAATATAGTCACTACTCATAAGCTCTAACTGACGAACTCTAGTCTAACCCAACAACAAATCAACAATGAACAACCATCAACTCTTCTCTTCCCTCTTCAACAAACCAACTAACTAAATCAATTCAATGTAATGAACAATAAAACTGTTGAGACAAGCTGCTTCATTTACTTGGAAGGCTGGAAAATCAGAGCACCGAAATAAATTGTAGACCAAAGACGAGCAGTCGAGCAATGGAAAAAGTGAATTGGATTTGGGGGACCTCTAACCTAAAACTCAACACGGCAACACCAACAGGGCCCTGTAACAGGCAACAGCAATAACAATCGATCTCTTAACTCTTACAAAAATCAATTTAACAAATCAATTAAACGAAATCAATAATTTTACAATACAATGAATACATTAAACTTGAATTTGTAGTGTCAAATATACAATGTCGAGACTCGACTAGTACTCGAGAAGTAGAAGATACATGAAGGTACCTCAGTTTACACCTTCAGATTCACTTACTGGAATGGAATCGTGTAATTGAAAAATCAGATCACCAAAGACGCTGACAGCCTGATTGCCTGAAGTCTGAAGAGCGAAGACTGAAGAGTCCAAGTCTCGAAAACGCCAGGTGGGGGTGGCCGGCCGGCGGACGCTAGCGGTTGGGTTGCCTTATTCCTCGCAAATCTCAATCAGCGACTGCCTCGCCTCCGAGTCGGCATACAACATACTCCTAGTCTCCTAGATTTGCGATTTAGGCGAGCTCTGGAGTCTGGAGTCTCTAGGTCGTAGAAACTAAAAAAGGAAACAAACGAAACACACCATATCATCAAAATTATTTAAAAAGGGTAAACACTTTTTTTTAAATCATTTGCTTAAATTATTTATTACATTTTAGAATTATTTATCATTTTTCTTATTTTTAATAGTTTTTTAAAAATATTTAGCAATTTTTTAACATTTATCACTTATATATATATATATATATATATATAATCACTTTTTTGAATATATTGTTGCTTTTTTTTAGATAGTTTTAATTGCTTTTCTCTTTATTTAATCACTTTTTAATAAAAATTTCATTTTTTTTATCACTTTTTTTAAATTTAATCATTTTTTAAAATTATTTATTCCATTGTAGAATTAGTTATCACTTTTTTCGGTTTTTAATAGCATTTTAAAAATATTTACCAATTTTTTTTATATTTTATCATTTTTTTGAAAAAAAAATTCACTTTTTTTCTTTTTTTACTCGCTTTTTTTTTCAAAAAAAAATTGCTTTTCTTTTAATTGCTTTTTTTTATTCAATCACTTTTTTTTAGTGTTTTATCACCTTTTTACATTTATCACTTTTTTTTTATTTAATCACTTTTTTGAAAAAATTCACTTTTTTTTATTTAATCGCTTTTTTGAAAAAAAATTCATTTTTTAAAAATATTTCACTTTTTTTTAAATCATTTTTTTTTTCAATCATTCTTTTTAAAAATGTAAAAATGTGACCGGTCACATTTCGTTGTAACCGGGTAACTTTGAAGGTAACCTAAAAAAGTTACCAGGTCACCTCGAAGGTACCTTCGTTGTGACCCGGTCATATTGAAGGTAATCTAAAAAAATGACCGGGTCACGTTGAAGGTAACTTAAAAAAGTGACCGGGTCACATGGAATGTACCTTCATTGTGACCGGGTCACTTTAAAGGTAATCTAATAAAGTGACCGGGTCACCTCAAAGGTAACTTCGTTGTGACCGGGTCACTTTGAAGGTAACCTAAAAAAGTGACCGGGTCACGTGGAAGGTACCTTCGTGGTGACCCGGTCACATATTTAGGTTACCTTAAACGTGACCGGGTCACAACGAAGATACCTTCAATGTGACCCGGTCACATTTTTAGGTTACCTTCAATGTGACCCGGTCACAACGAAGGTACCTTCAAGGTGACCCGGTCACGTGTTTACGTTACCTTCAACGTGACCCGGTCACAACGAAGATACCTTCCACGTGACCCGGTCACATTTTTAGGTTACCTTCAAAGTGACCCGGTCACAACAAAGGTACCTTCAACGTGACCCAGTCACATATTTAGATTACCTTCAATGTGACCCGGTCACAATGAAGGTACCTTCAAGGTGACCCGGTCACATGTTTATGTTACCTTCAAGGTGACCCGGTCAAAATGAAGGTACCTTCAACGTAACCTAGTCACAATGAAGGTCACTTCAACGTGACCCGGTCACATTTTTAGGTTACCTTCAATGTGACCCGGTCATAGCGAAGGTACTTTCCACGTGACCCGGTCACATTTTTAGGTGACCTTCAAAGTGACCCGGTCATACCGAAGGTACCTTCAACGTGACCCGGTCACATTTTTAGGTTACCTTCAATGTGACCCGGTCACAACGAAGGTACCTTCCATGTGACCCGGTCACATTTTTAGGTTATCTTCAAAGTGACCCGGTCAAAACGAAGGTACCTTCCACGTGACCCGGTCACATTTTTAGGTTACCTTCAAAGTGACCTGGTCATAACAAAGGCACCTTCAACGTAACCCGGTCACATTTTTAGGTTACTTTCAATGTGACCGGTCACAACGAAGGTACCTTCCATGTGACCTGGTCACATTTTTAGGTTACCTTCAAACTGACCCAGTCACAATGAAGGTACCTTCAAGGTGACTCGGTCACAAGGAAGGTACCTTCAACGTGACCCGGTCACATTTTTAGGTTACCTTCAAAGTGACCCGGTCACAACGAAGGTAACTTCGACGTGACCCGGTCACATATTTAGGTTACCTTCAATGTGACCCGGCCACAACGAAGGTACCTTCAAGGTGACCCGGTTACATTTTTAGGTTACTTTCAATGCGACCCGGTCACACCGAAGGTACCTTCAACGTGACCCGGTCACATGTTTAGGTTACCTTCCAAGTGACCCGGTAACACCTAGGGTACCTTCAGCGTGACCCGGTCACAACGAAGGTAACTTCAGCGATAAAATGCAAGAAAAAGTGATAAAATTTTTTAAAAAGGTGATTAAATATTTAAAAAAGTGATAAAATAAAGAAAATGTGATAAATGTTAAAAAATTGGTAAATATTTTTAAAAGGAAAATAAAAACTGAAAAAGTGATAAATAATTTTCAAATGCAATAAATAATTTAAAAAATTGATTAAATAAAAAAAGTGATAAAAAAACAAACATTTTTTTAGAAAATCAATTAAATAAATAAAAAGTGATTACAACTACAAAAAGTGGTTAAATATAAAAAAATGATAAAATATAAACAAACGTGGTAAATGTTAAAAAATGGAAAATATTTTTAAAAAGTGATTAGAAACAAAAAAAAGTGATAAGAATTCTAAAATGCAATAAATATTTTTTTTACTAAGTTGATCAATATACATAGATTTTATATTTTGAGAATCATTGACATATGTAAAAAAAAGTATTTTATTAAGTATATTATTCAGCAATTAATATTTTTTTCCACAGATAATTTTTTAAAAATTATCACTTTTTTTATATTTATTTTATTTTTTTAGTTTAATCACTTTTTTGGAAAAATATTTCAATTTCTTAATTTTTTATATCTTTCTTTTATTTAATCATTTTTGAAAATTATTTATTACATTCTATAATTATTTATCACTTTTTTGATTTTTAATAGCTTTTTAAAAAAATTTACCAATTTTTTAACATTTATCACTTTTTTAAATTTTATCACCTTTTTTTAAACATTTAATCACTTTTTTAAAAGAAATTTTATTTTTTAAATTTGTTTTTCTTTTTAGAAATATTTATTGCATTTTTCATTTTTTGATCACTTTTTTTTTCTTTCCCCTGCCTCACTTGTCACCCCAGTCACACGGTTTGCGTTTTCTCCGCAAACCCAAGATCAACGGTTAAGATCGGGGGGGGGGGGGGGGGGATAGGGGGGGTGGATGGGTACCTCCTTTTTGGGGGTGGGTATTGTAGAAAGTTCCTTAAGGCATGCTTTCTAGCAAAAGGACATAGGTAAGAATACATCTTGTTGCCTAATTAATCTCTATCTAGACCTTGTTGGACATTAGAATCATAAAACAGTGTTGTCTCTTCCAAATGAATGAGAAATATGTCTTTTGGAATGCTGATCTTTAGGAAATGGTTTATATGAAACCTCCACGACAATATTCTTATCCTCCTCATGTATGTAAACTTCATGGAGTTTTATATGGACTCAAGCAAGCCCTATGAACTTGGTTTGTGAAATTCAACACCTTTATCACTCAATTTGGGTTTTATTCAAGTTTACTGATTAATGCTTTGTTCATTCGACATAAATATACAGATCATGAAATCATTTTTCTTTTTTATTTTTTTAATGTGGATGATATGATCATTAGATGTGATGATGCAATATCTTAAAGTTAAAACAGGACCTTAGTCAAAAATTTGAAATGAAGGATCTTAGAACACTCAGTTACTTTCATGGTCATACAGTTTTCTCGGATTTTGAACCGACCACACATATAGAAAAACTACATTAACTTCTACTCGAGCCAAATGTTAAGTTAACTCCGCTTGATGGGACTCCTTTAATTGATCATACTCTTGATCAACAACTTGTTGGGAGTTTGGTTTACCTCATTGTGACTTGCCTAGATATTACTTATGCTGTTTATCTAATTAGCCAATTCATGGCTACCTGTCACTCTTCTCACTATTCAGCAGGTCTTTAGATCCTTTGTTACGTTGAAGACACTTTGTTTTGATGAATTATTTTTCTCTACACATTCATCTTTAGTTTTATCAAGATACTTCGATGCTTGTTCAACTACTTGCAATCATTTCTGTCTAGAGGGTTTTCTTATTTTTAGGTAAAGTAAGAGGCACACTGTTATAGCTTGATCTAACATTGAATGTCGGAGCCCCCCGTGGGCTTACCCAGGTAACCTATGGAAACTTATCTCACATTAGTTGTAAGTGGCTAATTGATTAAACATATACTAGTTAAAACTTTTATGCTTCTAGTTAATTAACTTACTATGCAATCATGCATGAGTAATTCTTTAACTTAAACAAAAACACAAGTAATAAAATATAAAACATAAACCATAAAACATTGCCCAGGCATTTCATTAAAATCCAAGTTCCAAAACAGTCAAAGCATATAAGTAACTACAAAATTAATTACACATAATTAACCGTGTATAAGCATCCATACTAAAATAAACTATGCTTACACCCAAGTGTAACTTTAGAATTTTCTACTCAATTATATACATTAAAGGCAACTAGTGTATAAATATACACATTAAAACAACAACTATTGAGATCTAGAAATAGTTCCCACCTTAGATTAACTTCCAAGTAGTAAGCTCTAAAAATCTTTTTTTGTGCCTTACTAGCCTCAATCGGCCAAATAAATAACTATAGTTAGTACCATAACTTAGACAACAAATAAACCATAAACTAAAATCACAAAGGTTCAAATAAACATAATACTTACTCGTGAGCTTAACTTAACAACCCTCAATGGTTGTCGGTTCTACAAAATCAAAATATGTACAACAAATACCAAGGGAATGAGAATCTAGGATTCTCTGTAGGAAATCTTTTAACTTGCAAAAAAAATACCAAAGGCAATACATATTTATTATATGTAATCTACTGTGAGCTTAAACCAGTCTAAAGCTAAACTTAATACGTACTAGTTTTAGTCCATTGGAACTTGTCTTCTACGTAGCCCTTAACTATAAGGCATGACCTTGTTTACTAGCAAACTTTGTTTATTAGTTACTAGTGAGCTTAGCTTACTAATTACTTTTCCTTTATTGTTGTATAGGTAAACATGGTAGATGCTCTTTACTTGAGTTCCCAGGAACTCACTAGGTGTACTAAGCCTCCACATAGTGCCTCAAGCTTTTAGACTTGCCCAGGCTATAAGTGTGTTAAGCATCCACCTCATATTCCTACTAAGAGTGTATTAGGTTCTCACTAGTGCCTCAACTAAACTTGCCTAAGCCACAAGTGTACCAAACCTTCACTCAAGGTCCTTACCTATCTGCCATTACTTGGTTTAACCTAGTAGAGTAAGAATTGTCTTGGTTGGACTCATATTTAATAGGTTACATGGAACCCACTTGAGTGTGCTAAGGTTTAAACTTTATCACCCTTAAGTCCAAAGACTTAACTAGGCCACTAATGGTTACTAAACCTTTCACTTACTTCCTAGCACTCACTGTAGTCAAACAGCTGACCAACACCAAAACTCAACTTACACCTTAAGACTTAATATAATTCTTAGCACATTTACAAGGTTCTCGAATGCACTAAGGTAGTTCTCACCACCCTTTGCCCGAGAGCCTCCTAAGGTACCACTATAGCTCTTAAAGTAGCCCTCCATTTAGCTTGAAAAAACCTTAGTTAGTTAAGGTACCAAAGCTACATCCTCAGAATCCAGGACTATGTCTCTGCCCAAAACTCATAAAGGGGTTGGTGCTGAAGAGCTAGAGCTGTGTCCTCAAGAGCTGAAGACAAGTCTTTGAGGTCCCATAAGCTTGAAGGCTACATTTCTAGTTGCCAGAAATGCATCCCTATTTGGGGTCCAAGGTTGCTTACTCTGTGAGCCCAAAACTATGTCTTTGGCTACCAAAAATGCATCTCTACCTATCTCGAGCTTGGTGTTAGTCCTAAGTGCCCTAACTTGTGTGCAAGCTCTTTATACACCTTGGCCATACTAGGGACTTTGCCCCATAACCCAAAACTGCATGTAAAACACTCCCTAGGCCATAATGTGCCATTGGGACCAATTGTACTATGTCCACAAACACCACATAAGCCATTGAATCAATACTAGTCCACCATGAACAACACTATCCACCAACTGTTGTCATTCCCCAAATTATTTGATTCCAATAAGCAAACCAGTTATAAATGACATCAAATATGTAAATGCAATAAATCCTTTATTTTAATTAACCTTGAATTAGCACAATCAAGCATCATATGCCAGGAATATCACATTCGAAGTGTTCTGTTTGGTTTTTTAGGTTTCAAGGTATAAACAAGATATATGACACTAAATTAACACTAACCCAACAAAACCCACACACATAATAGTTCAAGAAACAAAAAAAATCAAAGATCAAACCCATACCTCATGCATGAATGCATGCTTAAGCATAAAAATGACCTAAGAAGTTTCAAAACCATAAAAAAAAAAGTATAGAACAAGCTTCCTCTCACATGGGCACAATGAAAGCGTTTTAATTTCATCAAGAAACCAAGGCTTGGAATAGATTTGAGCATAAGATTATGAGGGCTTAGGAGGGCTACAAAAATGGAAAGAAAAAGAGGAGTGAATAGTGATAAAATCATCTTCATCTACAAGTTTTAGGCAACAAAAGCCTCCCTTCCAAACTTTTCCATTTTTAACAAAAGAGCCCCTTCCCCAAATAATAACAAGAGGTTTCCAACAATTAGTCAATTTTTCAACAAACTTGATCTCGGTTTTTGAAAACACATTTTTAACTTACGGGACTTAGCCCGACACTCTAGAATGCAAAATTACCATTTGCCTCAATAAAAACCTAGTGCCATAAACTACTTAGGAATCTACTAAACCTCAAGCAATTTACTTGATTTTATTAATTGACCTTTAATTAAGGTATTTAAGCTAGAAATTTATGAATTTACCTCTCAAAACTAAGGTGCCCACTAGGAGGGCTATAACATTAAATTTGAGTATCAGGCTCTTGTTGATACTACCTCTAAGGTTATTTGGCTTTGTTGATTTTTAAAAGATATGAGAGTCCATCACCATTCTGCTACACCTCTATTGTGTGATAATCAAAGTAATCAAATTACTCATAATGACCTTTTTCATGTGCTCACTAAACACATAGAGAATGATTATCGTCTCTAGTTTGGTATAATGGTTAAGGCTTAAGGGGACAATTGGGGAGATTCGGAGTTTGACTCTAGCCTTCTCACTTCTTATGCAATGCTATAAATAAGTTGATTCAATTGTACTCTAGGCCTAAAAAAAATTGACATTCCCTTTCCTTTTACTTACAAAAATAGTACCTCATTAATTCCCCTGTACACTTTGCTATGATGCCTCTAACAAAAAAAAAATGATTGTTACTTTATTCAACACATTCTTCGTAGGACTATCAAATTGATATTTATATTCTTAGAAAACCAAAAATACTAACATCTTTACAAAGATTCATCTTGCTGATTGATTTTAAGAGGTCATGTCTAAATTCAAGTTGGCATCAAGTTACCAACTTAAGTTTAAGGGGGTGTTAATAGAAGATAGTTAACATTGACTTATTTTCTTATTATAATACCGTTAACATTTTATATTTATTTTCTTGGCTTGTATAGTCCATAACTTGTGTATATTTAGATTTCATCGTAAATACAAATATACAAGAAATACACAATTCATTTTCGCTATAAGTGTTTCTATAAACCCACAAAGAAATAAGTGACATTTTTCTCATGTGATTGCACATGCTCTTTGCCATCATAGGCTTTGCCTAGACTAATTAGCATCACGTTGTCAAGTTAACAATGACCAAAATTAAATTACAGTAACAGGACCAACTCATGCAAATTGGACAAGTACAGAGGCTTCTAATTACGCATTTAAGTCTTTATAAGTTGGCCTAAATGCTTCAGTAGTCCTCAGTCTCTTAACTTTGACCTAGTATGACTTAGTCCTCAAACTTTACAAAATCATACGACTTAGTCTTCAAGCTTTTTAAAATGGTATAACTTAGTCCTTTATCTGTAAGGATCGATAAACTATAGCTTTGAGTCCTAACTTTCAGTCTTTTGACAAAATAACCCTTCCATTTAGAAATTTTCATTACCACCAAGCTCATGGGATAATCAAAATTTACTAAATTTTTGAATATATAATCAACAAATTAAAATAATTATAAATGAAAACTAAAAAATATTACATATGATTTTAAAAATTCTAATTATCAATATTTTTTTGCTTATTTTCAAAAAAATTTTTATTGATTTATTAGAAAGAAAGAAAATTATCTTTTATGTACTCCATTTTGATGTTGATCATTTATTTTTCTAACATTTTTTCACCTTTTTGTCATTAGTAGAGATTTGTGATTTTAGAGATCATTTTGTTGGAGGAGGTTTTTTTCTAATTAGATTTCGGTTTCAAATAATTTCCTAAATTACTCATTTTGGTATTAATATTTTGTGACTTAGACTTAATACACCAGATCATCTTAAAAGTAATTCATGATTTGTATTTTGATGCTAATTAATATAGTACTATAATTTTATTAGCTTTTATTATTTATTTCCAACGAACAATGTAAAAATAAATAGTAAAATTTTTTATTTTTATCTAAGTATTAGCAAAACTCTTACATTGAATCTTTAAACTTATTATTTCTATAAAAAGCTATTATATAAACTATTAAAAAAAGCAAGGTCAAAACATGTCAAAAAAAAGTAACAGAAAGATTACAATCTCAAGCTGATGGTAATTATAATTAAAAAGAAATAAATATAATTATTACTAATATAAAATTAATATTGAATCTTTGGAACTAGCTTGCTTACTTTTAGTTTTCTTTACAGAAAAAATCATTACTAATTAATACTAATTTAAAGCTCTATTTTTGTTATCTTCATTTCTTTGGCTTCAATAACTTTTATATTTCATTAGATCTCATAAAAGATTGATTTTTTTCATTACTTGTTTTACTATTCTTGATTTGTTTGGTTAGAATTTTATCTACTCTGGCTAGATATAAATAAAAAATAGCAATTTGGGAAAAAATAAAAAGAAAAATTGATTTAACCTTAGTTAGAATATTGACTACTTCTTTTTTTCTTATGATGGATTCAAACTAGTATTTAAATTTGGACTAAAGATCCAAACTAAAGAGCAAAGAACACACTAATATGCAAGAAATTGAACAAAGAAAGAAGGCTGTAAAGAAAAAATGAGTAAGAAGACAAGAAAAAAATCATCAGAAAGTTAAAAGTTGGGTTACTTCTCTATGTGGATAAACCCCTAATAATGGGGCATTTATTTTACCAAAAAAATAAGAAAATTCATATGAAAAATAAATTATGAAAGTAAATATGACAAAGTAGAAAATGGATATTTTTAGATTTGTAATACATCAATAAAAATAATTCCTTTAAAAAATAAAATATAAATTATTAAATAATTAGAACCTCAATCATAATTTGTATACAATTTAGGTAATTAGTTATTGAAGTCCGCAATTAGTAAAGTTTGTTAATCCAAGAGTTTGGTGTGAACGAAAGGTTACCTAGGCCACCGTAAGGCTAACTCACTATATTTCTTAAAGTTGGGAGACTAAGTTGCACCAACTCATGCTTAAATGACTAACTCATTTGAGTTAATAAAGTAAAGGGACCAATCATGCATTTGGCCTTATAAGTTATAAAAGAAAACTATCACTCCCTTTGTTTTATGTTCTTTGCAACATTTGTAATTTTGACCTGTATAAAATTCTTTACATAATTTCTATATTTAATACTAAGTGTTTTTTTTTTACATTCAATTTACGAGACAACCTTCATTTTCAACTCACTTAAAAACTACAACATTAGTTTTTTTTTTGCAAAATTTATAATTTGGACTCCATCCTTTTAAAATTTTTCACTGTAGTCCTTATATATATTTAAAAAAAATTAATTAAATGAAAATTTTTAGAAAATTTTCAAGCAAGTCACTGAAATTGAAATGTAACAGTTTAGTCATTGACTTTAATTGAGGACCAAATTAGAAAAAAGTTACAAAATTTACCGTTTAATCTGCTTATTAAAAAGCAAGTGTATAAAATAATATACGACAGAGAGTATTTAATTTGATGTCCTATTTAGTTACAAACTTACACTAGTAAGCTCCGCTTGTCAAGAAACAATATGCGCCTAAAAAACCACTGTTGTCTAGGCAGCATAGCTTGTGCTTGTCTTCTTCCTTCTATTTTTTTAAGAAAAAATTGGAGCATAGAAGAAGCATCTATCAGCGTGACGAAGCAGTTGACCTCATGCGTAGAAATGGGAGGGGGCCGGTCACCTTCGCATTGACTTGACAGCTGCATGTAATACTTAACCGGCTCGCGGCCCATGTCCCGGCCAAGGCCATCCACTAGCTTCTTTTTATCAATTTCTTCTTTATGGGCATGCACGCCGAGAGAAGGGTTGATGGATATTTTTATTTTGAGTTAATTACAATTTACTCTTGTATTAGATGAAATTACATTTTATTTTTCTATTTCAGAAATATATATTTTACCCATACTCTTTTTATATATTTTAAAAATAATTTTTAAAAATTTAATTTAAATTATACAGTAATCATTTTCAAGTAATTTTAATCTATATAGTAATTTTTTTATAATTAATTGAAATTTAAATACTATTGTTTTAAAAACTGAAAAAAATACAAAAAATATTTAATAATTTAAAATATCCGTTAACTATTAAAAAAAGTACCATAGAGATTGAAATTATTAAAAGATGATTACCATAATGTCTAAATTAAGTTTTTAAAAATTGCTGTTGGATAGTATTAAAAAAGTAAGGGGCAAAGTTTATATTTCTAAAATAGGATGGGTAAAATGTAATTTTATCTAAACCTCAGAGGACAAATTATATATAATCATCTCTTTTATTTTTCTTCTTTGATAATTAGAAATATATAGATAATCTCTAGAGGTGAAATTAATTATTAATTCACATGCTTGAAAAAATTCCCTAATCATCTATCACACACAATAGAACAACAAGAACACGATCAAATAAATACACACAAATTTAGTGTGGTTACAGATAATAGAAATTTACTCAAATAAAACATAGAGATTACAGCAGAGATATGCTCTTAGTGCTCACACTGGTCTATAGATATCTTATATTCTATTGATAACCGTAATATCTTACCCTCACATATTACCTCTTCACTACATTGACTTTTCTCTCATACTCAAATTTTAATACAACAAGTTTTTTTATAGGCTACATATCAACTCAAACCGTATCAAAATAGAAAAATTAAATCTCAAACAAATAGAAAAACTAATATTAACTACTAAAGAAACTAAAATTTTAAAATTTCTTGGATTTGAGTCAATAAACCCAACATGATGTATAAGGAAGCAAACAGAAAAAGAGATCAGAAATTATGTCTGCGTCGCAAGGAGACTTCCTTGTTTAGAAATTAAGTGTCTGCTTCGCAAGGAGACTTCATTCACCTAAACAAGGATTACCATTGACCAGCTGTACCCAGTCGTATGTGAATAATTGATTAGTAGTCCTGTTAAAAGATTAAAAAAAGAAGGAGCTAGGCCGTTTTCCCATGCAACGAGCAAGTGGATACACTTGCTAGACATATATTGATTCTGTAACCATCAGATATGGAGCAGTATTGGTACAGGAGTGTATGTCTCTCTCTCTCTCTCTCTCTCTCTCTCTCTCTCTCTCTATATATATATATATATATATATATATACCATTAGCTAGGTTTATATTTGCCAGTGTTTGAATGTATGCATATACTGGGTTTATTTGTTCAAAAATTGAGGATCATGAGGACTTAGAGTAGAACTAATCCATTTTTACTACTATAAAAATGTATTCCCGAAAGGCAGCCATTGGAAAACTGTCTGTTGAGTTTACTTTGGTTGGCAAAAATTTTCTATGACTGCCGTGGGAATTTTCAATGGCTAACAGCCGATGGCGGAAAGATTGTACGTTCTGATGGATAGCCGGCAGAAATCTTTTCATCAGAAAAAAATTTGTTTTTCACTAGCAAAATTTGCATGAACATGGCAAGAAAAAGAGGCGGAGGAAGAAGAAGAAGACGACAAGAAAAATAAAGAAATCGCTCTACAACAAGAAAAAAAAACCAACAGAGCCAAGTAACAAAAAATCTGCATTGTGAAAGGTTTCATTAGTTTTTGGTGGCTAAGACGTGGCAAAAAAAAAAAAAAAGAAAGAAATTTAAATATGCAACGATAAAAGCAATGGCGCTCAAATGTGGCGTTTGCTTTGTCGTGGTAAATTCATGAGTTTTCCTTATATGAATTTTTATGATGAACATGAAGTAACGATTTAGCCACAATTTTGAAACTAGGCAGTGTTTTGAAAATATATAACCTATTTTCATCTCTCTTTTTCCTTTACTATCCATCGTCTATTTCATCACCATCATCAGCTTTTCCTTCATGCTAAAGCTCCATCCTTTCCATCATCTCCCTTATCTCTCTCGATTTCCGCCACCTAAACCAGCAGCCAAGCCCTTCTCCGCCTCTGTTCGCCGCCCTCATCACAGTCAACAACACATCATCAGGCCCGTGCAACATGGTGCCTTGCTACTCTCAACGTTTCAAAAAATTTTATGGGCTTTTTACTTGTTTGACACTGTTTTTCTTTTGATATTTAGAATAATTGTTACAAAATTTTAGCTAGGATTAGCAATCTCAATTTTTAGCATTAGTATTGATGAAATTTGATTAAGCAAATTCTTAGCTAGGATTAGGGTTAGTAAATTTTATAATTGCTCTTGAAATTTCCTTTTAGAATATTTGTTTGCTAGTATATTGGAAATCTAAGGCCGAATAGCGCCTTGGTATTGGAAATTTGTAAACTTATTTTTGCTCATTCAGAATTAGTATTGAAAATATGTATTAGAAAAAGTTACCTACAATTTGTTTAGAAAAAGAAATTTTATTCCTGGTTTTTTTTTCTTAAGATTAATGATATAGTTGAATCTCTACTTTTTTTAGTTATAAAATGGCCTAATAACACCGACGGAACTAGAAGCATCAAGTGAAGACCCGAATTGGTACGACCTACCAACTGAACCCATGCATTTCCTTTGGTTCGAAAAAATACTCTTACTTTACCGATGGCACAACCTTGTAAAATACCGCATAAATGATGACCAATTGTTTCACCAGTACTCACGGTCTGAGTAATAGTAGCCTTTGATCCGCGTTTACCAAGGGACAATGAGATCTTATTAATTTAATTAATTCAATTTGAGCTTCCTATTATTTGTTGCTTGGCCATCAATAATTTTTTTTTTATAATTAGAAATAGTCATCATCAATATTTTTGTGTACTAAGGATGTTTTAGGTCTTAATTTTAGATATCTCTAGAAGTTTAGTTTTTCTATCTTGTTTTGTTTGGTTGTGATTTCTACATGCACATTTTTGTGTTAGAGTTTTAATATAAGAGAGGTTAATTATGTGAATAAAAAAAGTGAATGAGAGATCAGGGGGGTCAAGGGGCTAATATTTCATACTTTTTATAATTCTCATTACAGTTTTTAGACAAATTTCCATTGTAATATATATATATATATATATTATTTGACTTAATTTCTTTCATCTGTGAATGTGAATTAGTTAAGAGTCAAATAACAATTAAATATTGTATGTGATTTGTTGATCATATATATATTGTATTTAAAAAATATTTTATAATGCTCTATTTATCACATATTATTTGATACATTTCATTTTTTATTAAATTTATTCATATTTTTATTTGTTAGAAAAATTTTAAAAATTTATATTTAAAATCTACATGTAACACCTCATATCTCATATAAGAAAAATGTGAGAAGTTTTATATGAATATATAAGCTCAAGTTTCAGAGGATGAGTACCTAATACCTATCTTTTTTAGAAATGATAGCCTATATAGTGTGGGTACGTGTTTCACTAACCAGTTCTAGACTTGAGTTGTTACAAATGGTATCCACAAAAAATAAGTGCTAGGTGCTCATGCTTTAGAACTTAAGCCTATATATCTACATAAGATAAAAAAATTGGGATAAAAAGAGTAGTACATATGTATATATATATGTGTGTATATTGGTGCTTGAGACAGAAGGAGTAGTATATATGTATACGTATTTGTGTGTGTGTATGTTGGTGCTCAGAATCATGTTACAACTTACAAGTTATAAGGAAAAGATCTATTATTTACATAATAGAGGGAATTGGGTTTTTTTGGGAGGAAAAAAAGAGGAGGGGACAAGAGGATTGTAGAAGTTTCTGTCTATGTACTTTCACCAAAATAAACCGGCGGTTGTGGGTCAAATATGGTGTACTGACCTCATACCCTGCGCTTTTAGAAAGTCTTTGGTTTTATCTTTTTAACAACTACGCGTAAAAGCTAATAAACACAATTATTAGATCCCGCCGCCCTAAGCATATTACTGAATACTGATTTTCCCGTTATTTCTATTACTGCTGCGAGTAACCAAAACTAATTACTCCGATCCAGATATTAGAGAACGAAACTTAATCAGCTTTTTGTGAAGGGCTGATTTATGTTAAGGTATTGTTATTACTTGCAATCAATCAATACATTGCACTATAGTTTTCTACATGGAGAGACTGCACTTTTTCTTTTTTCTAACTATTTTATCTAATTTTTAACATAAATAATTTTATCTAATTTATTTTGGGGCTGTAACCTTTCCTAATCTTAACCAAGTTTGGCCCATCCATGTATTATATTGAGTAACTCTTACGTGAACTGGGCTTTTGCCATTTGTCATCTTTAAAAATTTTAAACATTGTTATTAATCATACTTCTTAAAAAGCGTGACATAGAACAGCAATTACAATTTTTCTACAAAATTAGGACAAACATGTGCGCATTAGGTGGAGTAGTTAGCGTGCTCCTGTGTGGAAGAGTTGGGTATCAGTTTGAATCTCAATAGCTCCCCTATTGTTTTTTCTTATTTTTCATTTTTCTTTTTGTTTTCTCTGTTTGTCACCGTTTGTCACCACCCAAGACCGCCTCGCCATTTGGTCTCCACCCAAGGTCGCCTCGTTGATAGCCGAGAACATCACCGAGAGCCAATAATGTGCTGCTTCGCCCATCGCTGGTAGCTGCAAGCCAATCGTGTGCCACTTCGCCCATCACCAGTAGCCACGAGCCCATTGCCGGTAGCCACCCACGATCGCCACTTCCATTGTCAAGCCGAATCTAGTTTTTGCACATCAAATCTTGTTTCTAAGCCCATTACAGAGTCCTCAATTGCAAGAGAAGAGGGAGAGAGAAGAGCAGGGATAGCTAGGGTAGAGAGAGATGGGGCTACGATGGCTGAGAGAGAGAGAGAGAGAGAGAGAGAGGCAACTGAGGGCTGAGGGTTTTCTCAATTGAAGAACGTTAAATTTTTGTTTTTTTTTCAAGATTCATTGGTTTTATTTGGACGAGTTTTAGTGGTTAAGGGACAAAGTATTTAAGGAAGAAGGTTAGGATGACAAAGTCAGCCATTTTCTAATCTTTTGTATTAACGGTGAATGATAGATTTAAATTTTAAGGGGATAAGTGTAGGTATTTGAAATAGCAAGAACACAATTGTAGGTTTTACCAAATCTCAGGAGTGTTTTTTTTTTAATTTTTCCTAAAAATAATACATAATAAAGTATTAAAATTACTGCAAAATGAACTTGTAATCCATTCATGAATGGATATAATCTATCTACTTTAATACATCTTTATTCATTAAATGGCACTCCTCACTCATAATAAATAATACGATAAAATTATTAAAATTTAAATATGATTTGTTTGGTATATGTTGCTAGATCCTACATGTGCTTTGAATATCTATTAATTACTCATTCTATCTCATTTTTTCTAATACATATGAGATTATTGCGGAGATTAAAAAAGACAAACAAAAATTATGTATATTTCACTTTCAATTTTTACACAAAAATAAAAAATAAATATAAAACAATAATTTTAAAAATAATATAGTAAAATAATTTTATTAAATATGAAATTATTATATTCATTTTAATTGTCCATAATAGTAATTTTGCATAAAGAATGTGGAAGGTGTGCAAGAATTTGTATTGCTTGATTAATGTTTCACAAAGACTAATTACTAGGGCCTCTTCCTTGCCTCTATGAAGTGCACTTCAATACTTCAGTTTTTCAGTGGCTTAAATGCAGAAAAATGCTAAACTTTGCAAACTCTGCTACTCAATGGCCTCAACTATCAAAAGACTCAATTCATGACTCATAATTTTGGACTCGAGATAGTTCAGTCCACAAACTCAGGTAGAAAGTCATGTGTAGTCATGCGAATGCTAAATTTTTCATGTTTTAATAGATGTAGCCTTATTTTGCAATGATGATGACACCGAACTAAATGAATCCATTCCCTCTATTGTGTGTTCAAGTTGTTGTGAACAGTTGAATCTTTGATCACACCATCATGTGTTTACGTTGTCAATCTTTGAAGTTTGGACTCTAGGGTTTTGAGTGAATTTGGGGATTTTTTTAGACAAATTCATGAGCCCCTACTTTGATATACAACTTCACAATTAGCCACTGTTTGGAGTTGGACATCCATTACACTACAAGACTTCACATGATGTTCTCTGGACTAATTTACCTTAATTTCAAAAGTATGAGTCATGAGCTGAGTCGATTGATAGTTGAGCCTTATGTGTAAGGATATCAATGGGCTAGGTTTAAGGATGTTAGAGTCATTCCCAAACCTTAGCAGCAATATATGAGCTCTTCCCAAACCTTTCCCATAACCTGCAAGGGGTAGGGTTTCTTCACCCATTCCCCTCACGTTGGGGCTAGCGAGGTCAGGTATTATACCCACAATACCCACACAAGTAATCACATCACAGAAAATTGAAACTAAATAAAGCAAGAAATGCTGTGTATGATTATCAGGCAATATTTCATTTACTTTCAACTTCTAGGTCAAGTGATCAATAAGTGAAAATGATAGGAAGTTTAGGTATTCAAAAACATGGAGAATAAAAATAATAATCTCAATTAACAACTAAACATGATAATATAGGTTTCCTCAATGAAGTATAATGGAGAAACAGTGAATGAACATAACCAAAAATAAAATAGTCCAATGGTCATGTATATAATTTAGTTGTATAAGATTAGAATTGGGTATGTACATAATAAATGTAGTCCTTGTACTGTTGACAAAACAGCAAAGTGTTGGGGACACCGAACCCAGGGTCCCAGGTTTGAGTCCTTTCCCTCTTCTCTAATTCCACAAATATCTTTAGTGCTACGTACTTTGGTTGCCATTTAAGATCTTAAATATTTACCTGGTACTCCCTCTCTATAATATAGATATCTCCCTATATCTTATAATTTTGTATAGTTGATTTTGCGTACTAAACAAATATATAAAATATTTTAAATACTTAAATACTATATCCAACATGCCGGTAGAGTACGGGCTGAATTTAGAGAGGATAGACCTCTAAATCTGTACCCTCTGTACTCTCCTCGTATCCAATTAGTATAAAAATAAAAATTACCCGAACTCAACCTAAACACAAACAATTGAAAAAAAAAAACTCTATTCATCGGGTAGGGTGTGACTAAGTAAAATTTGAGTACTGTTCTGCATTTAAGCTTTTTTAACTTTTTTTTGTTTTCGTCTTTTCAGCAGTCGTGGGACTAGGAATTTGTGTTGGGTCGGGAATTTCAAAAGATACTGAAGGCGTATTACAAAAAAAAAAAAAAAAAAAGAAAGAAAGAAAAACAAAGCTGCTGATTGTGTCTTACGTTGACATATATGTATACAAATAAGTATATTTAATTACTTAGATCTGGTCGTTAATGTTCAAGTTCCGGTTCTATATTTAATTAATATTTTTTATTTGTTAATGGGGAGAACTACTGCTAGAGCTTGAGATCAAATAAAAAGAAGAGAAAGAAAGATAATTAGAAGAGGAGGCAGACTTTTCTAAGCGCGCGGATTGGGCGCTGATTACTTGAGTCAAAAATGTTGACTTGACTGGAACAAGAAGCTGATTATATTTCTTACGACTTGAAATTGAAACGGAGAATAATATTATACAATTAAGAGGATTAGACTATTTCAGTAAACATATAATTGATTATTTGCGTGTGTTTGTGTGTATAGGTATATATATGTGTGAGTGGTTTCGATGATTTCAATGGAAGCTAGCTATAGCTTATACACGCGCATATTTAGTTAAACTGCTAGGTAGCTAGCTAGGGTTGATCGGTCTCCCAAGGCAAGAGAGAGATAGAGTTGTAAACTTAATCTATCTTCCTGATCGATCGAGGATGAGCAGGGGAGAGGACCAAAGAATCAGAACAAGTGAGAAGGCAGCAGAGGAAGATGAGGTTGCGCTTCCAGGTTTCAGATTCCATCCGACGGATGAAGAGCTGGTAGGGTTTTATCTCCGGCGGAAGGTTGAAAAGAAAGCCCTCCCCGTCGAGCTCATCAAACAAATCGACATCTACAAATACGATCCTTGGGATCTTCCAAGTAATAATTAACCACTTTTGACTTCAATTCATCTCTCCTTGATTAATTGTAGCAGCTAACTAAAATCTGCGGAGTTTTTATTATTTTCAATACATACCTGCTGCAATTGCAATGCATGTATGTTTCAACTTTCAATTCAATAGAGTCATATTAATCATATATATATATATATATATATATATGTATGTATGTATGTATGTATGTATGTATGCCCAACACATATAGTTTAGAAAAGCAAGAGATTATTAATTGGGCTTGCTCGCGAGCTACCTATCTATCTAGCTAGCAAGTTTAGGGCTTGTTGAATATTCAATTATATATAGCAAGCGAGCAAGCCAGTGATTTATATACATGCATGTGACGGTTGCAAGCAGAGAGTACGTGTACGAGTACGTGTTGTGATGAGGATACCGAACTGTATTTGTTTTCCAAGCGAGGAAGAAAGTACAGGAACAGCATCAGGCCGAATAGAGTGACGGGATCGGGGTTCTGGAAAGCCACGGGGATCGACAAGCCGGTTAATAATACTAATCGGCAGTGCATAGGGCTGAAGAAGACTCTGGTCTACTACCGTGGCAGCGCCGGCAAAGGAAACAAAACTGACTGGATGATGCACGAGTTCCGCCTTCCTACTGCTAAAAGCAACACCCCAGGACTCCAAGAAGCGGTAATTAATTAATCCATAAATTGTACTAACTAGCTACTTATTTGGTTGCAGCAACTCTCGATCGACTTCGAATTCACCGGCAGGCTACTGTATATATGTAGATTAATCGCTATTGGCTATATATATATATATATATATATATGTTGACATGAATATATTGCAGGAAGTGTGGACGATTTGTCGCATTTTCAAACGGAATATTGTGTCGCACCAGAAATACACAGCGGACTGGAGGGAAATTGCTAGCAAGCGCCATTCTGTGGTCGATGGCTCTAAAGCATGCAGCAGTTTGGAATCCAGATCCACCACTATTTCTGCTACAACTACTCGTGAAAGTTACATCAGTTTCGGGCGTCCTGATGATTATGATGACTATAAAGCCAGCGGCATGAGCCTGATGAGTGGAAACTGGCCCTCCAGTATTCCCTTGTCCATGACCTCCTCTGCCGCTTGCATTGATACCAATAATAATGATATTATTGCGGACCACGACTTGTTCACTCATGTCAACTGGGAAGAACTCACATCTCTTGTCCACTTTGCTCTTGATCCCCCTCTCCATCTCTGAAAATACTCCCCCCACCCCCCCCCCCCCCCCCCCCCCCCCCCCCCCCCCCCCCCCAGCTACCTAGATACATACGCATGCTTCTTATAATTTGTACCCCGGCCTCTATATTTGTATGAGCGACACTAGATATATATATGTATTTCTCAAGAGTGGATTTGATATATGTGATCCAACTGATTCTTCAAGTTAACTTTTAAGCTTATGTGGAATTTTTTTTTATTTTATAAATTTTCACGCATATCTATCTATCTATCATTAAAGAAAAAAAATTATACTTAGCTAGCATCCTTGGTGTAGCTTGATTAATTGTTGGAATCAGATGTGGGCAACTCTGGCGGGCATGGCTCACCTATTGGAATGGTGGAAGGCAAAATTCTTCTTTGGCTTCATGTGAAGAAGTCTAAAGGATTGTCTTCTTTCAGCTGTTTGGTGTATTCGGTAAAGTAGCAAGGCAGGTTTAGAAAGAAAGGTTCTTAATGCTCAAGAAATTCTTGATTTGGTTAAATTAAGAATTAGTTATTCACGCAAAGGTCCATGGCTGCTCTGTCCTTACCTAGTCTTAGATTTTCTCTTGAATATTGCTGCTGGTAAAATTTCTTCTTAGATTTTCTTTTGAATATTGCTATTGGTAAAATTTCTTCTTGTAGAAGTATGCGTAATACTGCTCTATTTTGGAGTCTTAAACTCCTCCAGCTACTGGAAAATTAACCTTTAATGTTGATGGTTCTATTTGGATCGTAAAAGATGATTTTATTCATCATGTTGTGTGCTATATATATGCATGTTTATAGTCTTGGATAACAAGTAATAGATAATGATACAAGGAAAAGATAAGATGATAATTCATACTTATCACACACAGCAAGCTAACCGAAGCAAAGATGCCAAAATTTAATCTGGTTAATTCCAACACTCCCCTTCAAATTGGTGCATGAAGATTTGTAATGCCCAACTTGGATATCAAGATATGAAGTTTGTCTTTGCCTAATGCCTTGTAAAAAGATCTGCCAATTGATTCCCAGTCCACACTTTTATTGCTTGACTAAACCCTTGTCAAAAAAAGGTAACAGCCAATTTCAAGATGCTTCATCCTTTCATGAAATATTGGATTCATAGTAATATGCAAGGCTGCTTGATTTTCACAGAATAGCATCGTGGCTTCAAGTTGAGGTGCTTACAGCTCAGTTAATAGCCATCTTAAACATAAAATTTCAGTCACTATCATGGCCATTGCTATGTACTCAACTTCAATGGAAGATCTTGCCACAACTGTTTGCTTCTCTATTCACCAAGAGATTGGTGATCCTCCTAGTATAATGAAATATCCCATGCAAGACCTCCTGGTCATCTAATATCCACCTCAATCTGCATTGTTATATACTTCCAAGTTAAGGTCTCTAATTGCCATTGAAAGAATTCCTTGTCTAGGTGACATTTTTAGGTATCGTAGTACTCGTTCACAGGCATCCATATGGGAATATCTTGGCTCTACAACAAACTAGCTCAAGGTATTGATAGCAAATGCAATATCTAGCCATGTGACAGTTTAGTAATTGACCAACCTTCTATATCATGCAACATCAACACTTGGCCCATCAGTGTTAGCACTCAACTTGCAATTCTGTTCCATTGGGAATGTTCTCGGCCTACATGTCTGCATACCAGATTCCTTTAAGATATTTATTGCATACTTTCATTGACTAAGCACAATACCTTGTGGTGATCTTGTAACTTGTATTCCCAAGAAGTATTTCAGTCGGCTAAGATCTTTGAAGCTAAATTTCTTGTTTAGGTATTGTTTGATTTCATGTATCTATTCTTCGTTGTTGCCTGCCAAAATGACATCATCCAGATAAATTAAGGCTGCAATAAACTTTGGTCATCTCTTGTGTATGAATAACGAATGATCTGCCTTTGATTGTTGGAACTCTATTTCCAGCAATGCTTTAGTGAACCAATTTCTTAATGCTTGTCATAGTCTGTAAGGAGATTTTCTCAACCTATACACTCTTGTTTTTCCTTTTTACCAAACCTATGTGGGATATGCATATAAACCTCTTCATCTAAGTCTCTATGAAGGAAAGTATTATTGACATTGAGCTGGTGAATTTCCCAATTTTTCTTTGCAGTTACTGCTAGCAAACTTCTTAAGGTGACAAGCTTTGCCACAGGTACAAAGGTTTTATGGAAGTCAATCCCTTCTACTTGCATAAACCCTTTTGCAACTAGCCACACCTTATATTATTCCACCTCTTCATTCAATTTGTATTTGATTTTGTAGACCTATTTAGTGTTTACTGCATTCTTTTTTTATAGTGGTAAGGGCTCTAAGGTCCAAGTTTCATTATTTTTTAACACCTCAATCTTCTTTTTGATGGCCTCCCTCTAATGACGGTGTTTTGTAGCCTAAGAAAAGGTTTTTTGGCTCGTCATATAAGGTGATGGCTGCCAAGAAGGCTTTATGTGAGTGTGAAGACTTATCATATGAGATATAATGTGATAAAGGATATACCATGAAATTTCCTGATGGAGTAGTGGATTGCGTTTTGACAATGTGGGGTGGCAATTGGACTTCATATTCCTTGAAATGCTTCGACTACTGGTGAACTTGGGGACTGCGTCGTGTTTCTACCTATGTGACATTGTCTATTTGTGCTTCATTATACTACTCATGGTTAGTAAGTTTCTCATTTACTATCTCCCCAAGTTGGTTATCCTTGCACCTTGTCACAACTTCCACTTCATCATTGTGATTTTTAGGTGATCTTGGACTTTTTCATTGTATTGATAACCAAAGTTACTTGGCATATTTATTTGTTGCTCCATTGGACCTTGCTTGGTCACATAATCCCCTTGTCTATAAGGATATCTATCTTCAAAAAATATTACATCTCATGATGTGTAGATCCTTTTGTTTTCAATATCTTTTTGCCCATTTAGATAACCAACAAAAACATAAGGCCTTCCTCTTTCACACCAACAAAAACACAAGGCCTCATCTTTTCACCAAACTTATCTTTGCTTCCCTTTTCATGTGAATATACTAGACACCCAAAAACTTTCAAATGATCGCATTTTAGTATTCTTCTTAGTAAGATTTCATGCGGTGTCTTATTGCATATTGCTTTATATGGGAATTTGTTTATGATGTATGCAACAGTAATCATGTATTCTCCCCAAAAGCTAACTGGTAATCCTACATGGAACCTTAGGGCTCAAGCCATTTCCAGGATATGCCTATGCTTCCTTTCGACGACTCCATTTTATTGAGGGTATAAGTGTATGTGGTTTGTATGGTTATTCCTTACTCTTTGTAGTATTCTAACATGAAGTTGGATTGAAACTTGACACCATTATTTTTTCTAATTTGCTTGACTCTTTTTACAAATTGTGTTTCAACCATGTTTAGGAGCAAAGGTAAAAAATGACTTACATAAGACTTATGCTTCATCAAGTATACCTAAACTCCTCTACTGTAGTCATCTGCTATGGTGAGGAAATAATGTGCCTCTGTAAAAGGCACAGTTTTATAGTCACCCTATATGTCACAATCTATTAAATCAAAACATGCAACTGACTTTATTATGTTTTCATAAAAGGGTAATTTTGTCTTTTCCGCCCTTATACAGGGATTACAACATCTAATTTCTCCACCTTGAACAGAACTAGAACATAACTGAATCAACTTGACTTTTTCACTTGATGTATGCCCTAACCTCCAATGTTAAAGTTTTGACCCTTTTGCTTTAGTGACTACCATTGCCACCCCATCATGTCACATTGGCTTAAGGAAGTATAAGCCATTGTAGTTTTTATCCACTCCAATCAAGCTCATCGTAGGTAAGTTCTATATCACACAAAAATCTGCAATAAAAGTTAGAGCACAATTGAAATCTTTGGTTAATCGACTACAAAGAGAAGGTTGCATTTAAAATCACGTATATTCAACACATGGTTGATCTCCATCCCATTTGGCAGCCTCAAAATTCTAGCACCTCTTACTAGAATGCTTTCACCATTTGGTATCCTTACAAGTTAATGCTTAATCTTCCTTTCTTTTTCCATAAGTAATTTGCTATCATAAGTGATGTGTTGGGTTGCTCTAGAATCAATTATGCAAGGTTTTAAAAAATCAACCTTACCGGCCATGTTGGCATTCAGGGAGCTTTAATTAGTTTGCTTTGATGTCTCTCCTTCTTGTCCTAGATATTGTAATAGTTGTTCAAATTATGCCTGTGTTAACCCAAGGATAGGACTTCCATAAAGTTCAACTTGCGCCACCTTGGGTCCTGTTTTCTTTTCTGCTGGTCCTCCAGTTTTTTTGTCACGCCCACCTATATGCGAACCAAGTGGATATCCAATTATTTCAAAGCACTGATCCTCTGTGTGTCCCAGTTTCTGGCAATGCCCACATCTCAGCTTCTCAGTCTTTTTAGACTTTTGTCCTGCTGTGTTTTGTTATTGTACACTACCTGGGCTTGGAAGGCTGCCGCTTCAGTCATCAGTTTTGGCAGGCTGGATATATGCCTTTATTGTTCATCCTTAGCCACCAGGTGATAAGCATGACTGAGGCTTGGAGTAGGCTTGGTGCTGAGGACACTACTAAAATATAGGACTTTACCAACTGCCATTTACCAATGTGCAGCAGTTGGTAAATCAATTTACCAACTGCTGCACGTTGGTAAATGGCAGTTGATATTCGATACGTTGGAAAAAATTTTACCAACGTGCAATTAATAACACGTTGGTAAATTCCAACGCGTGCACGTTGGTAAAATTCACGTTGGTAATTACCAACGGCTATGAACCAGGCTTAGTTTCCATCGCGTAGTTGTAGTTACCAACTGGTAGCCGTTGGTAACTTACCAGTTGCTACCAACTGTTGGGCAGTTGGTAACTTAGCAACTGCTACCAACTGCCACCAGTTGGTAACTTGGCTGCAGTTGGTAATTACCAACTGTCCTGACAGTTGGTAAGAACCCGCGTTGGTAGTTACCAACTTACATCAGTTGGTAAGGGAGTTGTTATGAAGCCGTTGGTAATTACCATCACCGACATACAAATTGGTAACAGGATGACAGTCGGTAATTACCATCGCGCGCAAGTTGGTAAGTTCCCGGTTTGCACGTTGGTAAAATACATTAAACGTTCAAGGTTTCGGTTGTTTCGTATTTTTCCCAGTTTGAATACACATTCAAAATTAACATACCAATTCAAAAGTTCGCCTAGCTTTACTCAGCAATAAACATTACACAGCTATGCCAACGTAATTAAAATAAAATATTCTCAAATATAGCATAATTAAAACAGGAACATATATGTCTGGAAGAAAGCATTCAACATTCAACGGATTACACATTTCAGTAATTTCAACTAAGTCTTAATTAGGTCTAAACATTATTATGTAAGGGCTCTAACACAAGAACTTGGGAAATGCGCTTACTTGTTGATGATGCCCATCACGGAGTCCCGACTATCTCCTCATCCTCCGAGTTCGAGTCATCAGGATACTGTGGAACTAGTTGAGCCGGTGGGCACGGAAGGTTTAGCGAACGAAAAATAATCTCCAACTAAGCCTGGTTTAACTCCAATGCGGCTCTTTGAGCCTCCATCTCTGCTCTCTGTCTCCTCTTAATTCTCTCGAGCTTCCTCTCGTACTCCGTATCCCTTCGCGCATTCTCCTCCGCCATTATCTTCTATACTTGCTCGTTGAATTGCAGTGTCTGTGTGATGTCGATAGGCGGGATGATACCTGGCTGTCGGCGTCCCGGTATAACACACTGCTCAGATCCTAATCCAAATACACGGCCTCTCCTTCTACCACCAGATGCAGTACTAATGATTGCTAGTTCATCAATTGCCTCTATTTCATCCTCTTCTTGTGTTTGCTCCTCAATCTCTGTACTGATACGAGTCTACAGAAACATAATAAAATACATTTGAGTGTGTCCTTATTTGTAAAACATTGTAAGTTTCTTAAGAATATTCTGTGAACAAACAGTTATAATACTTACAGCAACTTCTTCACAGCACTTACTAACATATTTCCCATTCTTCATTTTATGTGTTGCTTGAAGGACTTTAAACAAGCCAGGGTCCTTCTTCTCAGGATCTCTCTCTCTCTAATTGAATGAAACGTAACATTAATATGTAATTTAATTTCATTAGTATCTTAAATGTTGTTTGAAAGAACATTACCGAGGTACATACCATTTGCTCTCGATGTGCAGACATTGAGATAGATCCCCCTGCATATGTCGCGCTGCAAGAGCCAGACTGCGAATCCTCGTCAGTCACTGTTGCTCGCATTGCCTTGAACCTAGCGGACTTCTGAATGAACTCCAGACTCGCCCAATATGCCTCCATTTCTGCATATGCAGCATCTGACATAAAGTTTGCCTTCGCACGACGTTTAACAGGATCTTTTACACGGTGAATTTTTAACATCATGCTTCTGTAATGTTGTGCTCCCAAGATATTCCACACCCGATACACCTTATTATGGTGTATAGGATCCCACTCACAGCTCCTCTGTACAGGTTAATATGTTTAAACTATTAGCATGGAAAAAAACAATTCTTAATCTTATAACATTATTACATCATTATCATAGTAATAATATTGTTATACCTCAAAAACACGCCACCATTGCTGCAGGTCTGATGGAGAGACGGAGGACCAATCAGAATATGGTTTGAAATGTGTGGTGAAACATGGTGTCACTAACCGTGTCACCGTAGTTGGAATGAATCTGCGACGTTCAAATTGTTAGTTACTGACTTGTTGATGATTCCATGTAAAGTAATTACTCTTACTAATATTAATACGTGTGTCTGGTATTTATCACTTACGTGTTACCATGTGAGGATATCCTCATCCACGGTCGGCTTGCTGTCTGTGACATCGATGATGGGATGTCATCAATATGTATATCATCATCTGAGGGATGAGTCGTTACTATGGGGTGCCTCACGTGGCGCGCACCAGATCCATGTCCAGATGGCGTGACTCCACCGCCGTCAGATCGGTGTTCATGTGAGGGGATGTGCGTGGCTGGCACTGTTGTTCCCTGCGTCTCTACACTGACATCCTCCTGTGCCCGGGATGAAGAACCCATCCTATGTCGTTCATTAAGTATTGGCTCCATTACCTCCTTAAATTGCGCAAATGGCCCTTTCCCAGGTCGGCGTTTATAGGTGTTATCTCCTTTACGAGGCATCTACATTTATTATTAGCTAAGTAGGTAAATTAAACATAACATATAATGACTGACATATATTGTGGAGTATTAGGGGTACATAAATTTACCAAATATTTTGTACACATTAATTAGAAATGACAGGTTATCATTATTCCTAGTACATGTTATCTAATCATTCATTTGACCCACTGCTGTCATTCTCGTCAAACTCCTCAGACTCTTCAGTGTCACTGTCATCGGATATAAATTCCTCCTCATCCTCTGTCTCGCCATTAGATCCCCCCTCCTCAAGTACATCTTCTTCAATATCATCACCGACACCCGGGTCAGCTAACTCCTCAATTGGGTCATCTTCAATTCTTTGACAATTCACGGATCCACTGTCTTGATACACGTCATCCTTGTCCAGAATTGCATACTGTATTATATATCGAGGTTTTATCTTCATAATAGCTGACCACCCATTTCTTTCACGTGACTTACTCGGATATTGTGTGTAGTAAACTTGGTCAGCCTGTGATGCTAGAATGAAAGGATCAAACTTCTGATATCTGCGGCTATTCTAGATCTCAACTAACCCAAACTGTTTATGCATTCGAGTTCCACGTTCAGGTGTTGGGTCAAACCAGTTGCACCTAAACAAGACAACATTCTTATGTGGAAAGCCCGGATATTCGAGTTGAATGACTTCTTCTAATATACCATAAAAATCACATTCAACTTCACTTGCACCCGTACTGCGTATGCAGACTCCACTATTAAATGTTGATTTATCCTTCCCCCATTCACTTATGTGAAACTTGTACCCATTTGTGAAATAAACTGGCCATGTCTGAACCCGACGTGAGGGCCCACATGTAACATCCCACAAGATGTTATCGACAATATTGTTACCTGGGTCATCAACCTATGTAAAACATTTTCAATTTAGGACAATATATATGGAGACTTTTATAACTTAACATATTGCAATACATACTGACTAAAAGCACACGTACATAATGTCGGAGCTAGGCTGAGAAATTGTTTTCAATGTGTATGTCCATCTCAGACATTGTTATCTCGGGTGCAGTTTCCCTGACCATGTCCACAAACATACTGTGGCCAATAACAGAAACAATGAAAATATGTTACTTTTGTTTGATGAGTAGTCCTGAATTTCAACATAATCAAAGTTGGAATGCCTTTTCATGAACGATGACTTACTTTAGATATGGCCTGATCTCAGCACAGTTTAGAAGAACGTATGTGGTTGCAAGTCTGAGTTCATCGTCCGTGAGGAATCTATATCGACATGCACCATATGGACGTCCCGGAAAGGTGAATATGGACCACAAGTCACCATTACATGGGACAGGACCACCATCATCATTTCTCGATACTCGGTTCATCATGGAGGGAACATGGGACTCAAAGTAATGAGAGCAAAAGATGGAAGTCTCCTCTATAAGGTATGCTTCACATATCGATCCCTCAACATGAGCAGTATTAGAAACCTTCATTTTTAGGTCATGCATGCACCGCTCAAATTTATACATCCATCAGTACTGAACAGGTCCTCCAACTATTGCTTCAAATGGCAAGTGAACTGGGAGATGCTCCATGACATCAAAAAACCTTGGAGGAAAAATTCTCTTAAGCTTACAAATTATAATTGGAATATTGGCCTCCAACGCAAACAAGTGATTTTCATGCAGCTCTGGAGAGCACAAGTCTCTAAAGAATAGGCTTAACTCCATTAATGGCTTCCAAATATTCTCGGGTAGCACTTCGAGGGCAATGGGGAGAAGCCTTTGCATCATAACATGGCAATCATGACTCTTCATGCCATACATATTGCAACCAGCTGTATCAACACATCTCCCAAGATTCGAGGCATATCCATTAGGGAGTCGTAAAGATTTTACCCAAGCGATCACATCTTGCCTTTGGTTAACATCAAATATGAACCTCGCCTTTGGTTTGAACGAACGACCATCATCAAGTGGAACCATGTTTAACTCCGGCCGATTACAATAAATTTCCAGGTCCTTCCGTGCTTTCACATTATCTTTCGTTTTGTTCTTAACATCCATCACAGTATTACATATATTCTCAAACACGTTCTTCTCAATATGCATAACATCAAGATTATGTCGTATTAAGTTCGTGGCCCAATATGGTAACTCCTAGAAAATGCTTCGCTTCGTCCAATTATGTGATTTCCCATAATCGCACGGTCAATGTTGTGGCCCATCGTTATCAACTGATGGAATCCATGAGATTCTTTCAAATATATCTTCACCTGATAAGCACGGAGGAGGCAATGACTTCTCTGATTTCCCTTTCTTAAAGCAAGTATAATTCCTTCTATATGGATGGTTCCGGGCAAGGAATTGCTGATGACAGTCGAAAAATGAAAATTTCCCGCCATACTTAAGTTGGAATGCCTTACTTTCGCCCATACAAATAGGGCAAGACAATCGCCCATGTGTCATCCACCCTGATAGCATGCCATAAGCCGAAAAGTCATTTACGGTCCACATTAATGCTGCTCGCAGAATAAAATTTTGTTTCAATGACGCATCCCATGTTTCAACGCCATCAAACCACAGATGTCGTAGCTCGTCTATTAGAGGTTGTAGATAAACATCAATCTTATGATTTGGGCTACGTGGACCTGGAATCAGCAACGAAAGGAACATATAGGGTTTTTTCATGCACATCCAAGGGGGCAAATTATACGGAGTAACGATCACAGGCCAACAAGAGTATTGTTTTCCAGATGGTCCAAAAGGTGTAAATCCATCGGCACACAACCCCAATCTGACATTTCGTGCTTCCGAAGCAAACCATGGGTAGGTCTGATCAAAATGTTTCCAAGCTTCACCATCTGATGGATGTTTTATAACACCTGGGACCTGTGTTTGCTCCTTATGCCACTTCATCTGCTCAGCTGTTGCCAATGACGCAAATAAGCGTTGTAGACGAGGGCTTAGTGGTAAATAATGCATGGTTTTTCTCGGTCGATCTTTACCACGACCTCCCTCTTTTGGCTTATATCTCTCAACTCCATAGTACTTACAAATACGCACACTACTGTCATCTTTCCAGAACAACACGCAATCATTCACACAGACGTCAATCTTCTCGTAAGACAGACCCAACTGGGAAACTAATTTCTTAGTTTCATACCAATTTGATGGCATTTTACTATCTATTGGTTGAGTCTCATTCATCAGTTGGGCAATGTCATTAAAGCATCCTCGTGACATATGATACTCAGATTTAAGGTTGAGAAGACGGACAACAGCAGATAACTCAGAATGACTTTCGCACCCATCCCATAAAAGAGTTGATGCTGAATTCAAAAGATTAAAAAAAAATTTGGCACATTCATTCGGCTCTGCAACATTAACTTCCAGAATTTGTGAGTAACTAGGGCCAACGGCATCTAATACCATCCTTTCATATGGATTCGTCGAACACCCCTAGTCAAATTGATCAAACCTACCCACACTCGGACTCGTATCTGATGCTTCATTAAATGGCTCACCATGAGCGGTCTAATTCAAGTAAAAAGGCTTAAACCCCTATTTGTACCGATGAACTCTGACCTCATCAGACTGATTAAACCGCAAATTCTTACATTTCCGACAAGGACAGCGAATGCATAACTCACTCATAGTTTCAGGGTGCGAGACAGTAAATAATATAAATTCTTCGACCCCGGACTCCCACTGTTGTGTGTAACCCGTTCGGCCAGACAAAAAACGGTTACTGTACATCTAACTACGGGCGGATTCCATTACAAACAAAATCTGTTCGTAATCATAAACACCTCAATCTATTAAATGATATACGTAGTCAAGTTTTATATTGAGTTAATAAAAATAACAAAAGTTCATTAATGTTTACGTAAGTAACTTAAAAAATTGTTAGATAAACAAAGTTTATTCTCAATCTTATTGTTCTTATGATTAACGTACGATCATTATTATTGTTTTTATTGTTCTTATTATTCTTATTGTTCTTAGTATGTAAATTAAAAATTTTCTTAATTATATTTTATTACATATAAGCTTTACTAAGTAAAAAAGGTAATGAATAAAGAAAGTTAATGTTTAGGATGAAGGTTAAAACTGTCCTGATTATTTCTTTATGGTTTAGGGTTTTAAGGTTAGAGTTTGAGGGTTTATGATTTGGATTAAGAGCTTATAGTTAAGGTTAAGGTTAAGGTTAGAGTCTTGGGTTTATGGGAATTAGAGTTCAGATTTTTTATTTAGCATTTATGGTAAAGTTAAAATTAGTGTTAAGATTAGGGTCTAAGCTTATGTCTATTAGAGTTTAGATTTAGGTATAGGGTTGATACTACTACAATTATAGACTTATAGTTTAGGTTAGATTTTGTCTTTAGGGTTTTAAAGTTTAGGTTTAGGGTTTTGGGTTTAAGTTTAGATTTATGGTCTAAGGTAAAGGTTAGGGTTAGGAAGCAGTTTGCGTTCAAGTCATGTTTGGTACAATCAGGCTAGCTGGATTTTGTCGAAGGATAGTGACTTCTCCTCTTCAATGGTCGTCATTTATTAGTGAAAACGAGTATCAAACCAAGATCTTAGAAATGATTTTGTACTTTGGTGTTGGGTTGAGTTGTGACCTGCTCTGTTGCATGTCCTTTCCTTTTGTTCTTTTTTATTGTTAGGTTTGGTTGCTTCTTTTGGAAGGTTGGTGACATTTTATCATGAAAATATCTTTTCGATTCTCAATTTCGCTATTCTCCTACTTTTACTTTTCTTTTCTGTGAAACACATTTCCAGTCCCTATATTATTTTTCATTTCTGATATTAGACCATAAGTTTAATAAATTATAGTGTTTTTGTTTAATTCCTTGGTTATTTTTTTTTAATGTTTTATTTTCTAAACTAAAATATTGGTCACCATGGTCTATTTATTTTTTTTAGTGAAAGAAGACTTTTTTTTCTTAACTTTTCCAAAGTCAATTATTAAACTCGTAATACCTAAAGTTTTTACATTTTCTCTATTGGTCTCCAAATTAATTTTTTTATTTTTTTTGCATTATTATTGTCATATTATTGCAACATGGTTTTATTATAATAATAATTTTTATTATCATTAGACCATGACATAATATAACCATTTACACTAAAGCACTCCAACTAAACCATAACTATACCTATTACCATCAACTTATACAAATAATCATTCCATAAAATAATATATACAACGCATAAAGAAAATACATATTGACTCTAATCCATAAGAAAAAATATCCACAGATAACAAATAATTAACATAAATTGCATATTCAAATATCAACAACTATGTTCAAACCACAGTGACAACACATAAGTTTTATTATCAATATTAATAATTAAAAATAATTTCCCTTAAAACATCCCATTTTCAATTAGAAAGGAAAAAAAAATAGAAACTTACCTCGAATGACTTCGAACGGAGAGGAAAAACAATGGATACGTCTTCAGGCTCACAGATGCAGGGAGGAACTGAAAAAATGAGGGAAAAAAATTTAATATCCTGGTAATATAAGAAATTTCTGCAAATGAAACAAAGAAACGTTAATCTACACGAGTATTTTAAACAAAATACGTTATAAAGATTATTATTAGTTTTATTATTGTTATTATTATTATAATAATAACTATTATTATTATTAGTATTATTGTAATTATTATTGTTAAGAAGTGATCAAAGGTTGATATTAAGAAGTTGTCTTTTCTCTCCTAGAAAAGTTTCTATATTTTATCTCCACTTTTTAATAATCTTAGTTAGTAGAACAAAGACTAACATTAAGAAATTGTAAGACCCTGATTTACATATTAGGATTAGCCGCCATCTTCCTATGTGAGAGGGAAACTTTGCTCTTCAAACTTTTACTTTGCCAGTAATTTTATTTATCAAAGTATCATTGTCCTTCATCTTTCATTTTGATGAACTGATAAGTACTCTCATATATCTAAAAAACATTGATTTTCTTGAAATTTCATTGTTGTGAACATTCCTAACTTTGTCCCATATTCAGAACCCTTGAAGTAAATTTTAGTCTTTTCTTGACTTATTTTTAACACTATTAGATTTGCAAATTAATTAACAGAAATTAATTATACTACCTAAGCAATTTACGTAAATTAAAATTATTTCATATTTTTAAATATACTAAATCATTTCATACATAAATTTAGTACCTAAACAATTTACTTAAAACTAATTATTTACTATTTTAAATTATACTAAATAATTTCGCACATAAATATACTACCTAAACAATTCACTTAAAACTAATAATTTCATATTTTATAATTAATCATGAAAATAAACAAAAAATTGTAATAAAATGCACATAAATTTGCAATTGTAATGGGTAACCAAAAAACTTCACATCCAACCATCAACAACACAAAATCACAAATATTGCACATATTTCAAACCAAATTAACATGTAATAATCCGGATTATGCGTATTTATTGGGGAATAAATTTAAAAAATACGAAATAAACCAACTGACCTCAAATCGAAATGTTTACTTCCTTCAAATGCCTCCAAATAACTTCAATCCTGCAATAAAAACCAAAATCTAGCCTCCATTATCAACCAAGAAGCTTAAATAAGGAAAATACCGGGAAAAAAAAATCAAAAAAACTCGAAAAAAAACCAAACTAACCTTCAGATCGCCCCAAACGACACCAAATCCACAATCCTCATCCTCGACGAAGCTGTTTCAGGGCTTAATCAAAGAAGAAATGTGACTGTGTATGCTGTGCGAAGAAGAGAAGCCAGGAGAGAGAGACGCGAAGAGAGCGAGATGAAGAAGACGACTGGCACTGGGGGGGGGGGGGGATTTAAAAACAATTTTTCCAACGGCCTTAGCCGTTGGAAACCTAAACTCAATACTCACCGTTTTATTAATGAGCTTCCAACGGTTGAAGCCGTTGGTAAATGTACAGGAGCCTTTTGCTTTTCCAATGGCTTAAGCCGTTGGAAGCATTAAACATTGAAACCACTAAACTATTTAAATTTGTACCTAATTATTATATATTTTTTCCAACGCGTCACAATAGGAAACTATTCCAACGGTCACAACCGTTGCTAATTACCAACGGCTTAGCCGTTGGTAAAAACAAAACAAAACAAAAAAATTTCCACCAACACGTGCACGTTGGAAATTTTTCACCAACGGTTCTACACGTTGGCAATTAATAAAACAGTTGGAAAATCATGATTTTTTAGTAGTAGGATTTGGGTCTTAACAATCCCAAAAGTATCATTTAGCCCCTTTAGAAAATCATATAGTTAATCTCTATCCTTCATCTCTACCAATTTTTTTTTGTACGTTGCAAGAGCACCCTTCACAAATGCACTTCAGCCATGGCGAAATGGACTGCATCTCATCCCATAAGCCTTTAAGTTTGGTGTAGTAAGATGACACCGACAGATTTTCCTACTTTAACAATGCTATCGCACGCTTTAACTCAGAGGCTCTTGGTGTGCTCACCTTCCCGAATTTTTCTTCGAGGTCGGCCTAGATTTCTTGGACAGTTTTGGCATACCAAACACTATTCTAACTTCTTTATCCATGGCATTTTTTAGCCATCCTTTAACCATTTCATCACACTGCTCCCAGTGTCCTAGATTTGGCGACTTTGTTATTGCCTTTTGGATTGTGCCATTGATGAAACCAATTTTCTTTTTGGCAAACAAAGCATTGTTCATGTTGTTCACTCATTCTCCATAATTCCCATCATGGAGTAGCTCCTTGACATAGATTTGGCCAGGGCTATCTGAGGCATGTAAGTAGTATGGGGACATCACATCCATGCTGTCAATTTGCTCATCAAACGTGCTCCCTTCACCATCTGATCCAGACATGGTTTTGAATGTTTCATGTAGGCTAGGTTGGTTTTGGGTTTTTCAAGAGCCAGGTTTCAGCTTTGATACCATGAAGAAAAGCTGATTTGGATCGTAAAAGATGATTTTATTCATCATGTTATGTGCTATATATACATGTTTACAGTCTTGGATAGTAAGTAATAGATAATGATACAAGGAAAAGATAAGAAGAAAATTCATACTTATCACACATAGCAAGCTAACCGAAACAAAAATACCAAAATCTAATATGATCAATTCCAACATAGGGAAGCCAGGTACTTGGTACTATTGGAAGAATTTTGAGAGATCACTATAGTTCTTCTTTGGCCATTTTTTGGTTTTCAATGGATATTGTTGAGTCCAATATTGCTAAAGTGCTTGTAATCCATTTGGCTTTGCTTATATAGTGGTGGAATATGAAAGCTTCTCATTTGTACCCATTCATATTGAAAGTGTCTTGGGTCACTAAAAGGGATAAAAGGCATTGGCGACTAACTCAGTTATTTGCACAAATTAATGCCTTTTTTAACTTTGGGCTCTTTTGCTCGGTGATAAATGTACCAAGAAAAAGGAATGAGGCAATGTTGTGAGTTTCCATCCCTAACCGTAAGCGCATGATGAACGTTGAACTTAGGTAAGAAAGAGTATCGTTCCCACAAGAATTGATTTGTATTGGTTGTTAAGTACTACTACTCTAAGCTAACTTTAGCTAAACAATCAAAGTTGAATAAAATGTAAGCAAGTCAATCAAGTAATTTAACCTAGCTAAATGGAATGCTACTAACCTAGAATCCAAGATTGTAATGTAAATTTGTGGCTTTTAACAAATTATGAAAACACACTTCCTCTGGGTTCGCTACTTGGATTTGGTTTGTTAATGAATTTAAGCAGTGATTTGGTTTTTATTGCTTATTAATGAAGTCAATTAATTGAATCCTTACTTTCCTAAGTAAAACGATTGAATTTTTTTATTCTAAGCTCAGTAAGGATTCCCATCCAATTACAAGATTAAATAGAGGCATTAGTGCTCAATTTACCTTCACTTAATGATTTAGACTAGTTTCATAATAAGCCCATTGTCATTAACTCATCCTCCTAAGTCCAATTACAATTAATCTTTTCCGAGAGTTTAAGAGTAATCTAAAGTGCAACTAATTGTGGCCATCAATTAGCTAACACATAACAAGCACAAGAGAATGAAGAAATAAACAATAGAAAAAAAAACTAACATCACATAGCCATAGATTCAATTAACTTAACCAAACCAAGTAGCTACAACCATAGAAAGTGTCAAGACTACTATTCCATACTTAAACTAAACATAAACACGGAAATACACATCATAACATCCATTAGAAACTATAAGGAAGATGAAAGAATAAACCCAAGATGACTAGAAGAGCTTGAGCAAATCCCCTTCAGCACTCCAAGCAAGCTCCAATGGTGATCAAGAAAAACTCAAAAACTCACAATGGTGGCTAAGAAAAACCTAGGTCTAAGAAGTGAAAATGAAGATGATGAATGAATCCCCTAGCTAGGTTCCAGGATTTTCTACTCTTGGAAATGCCATTTTCACCTCACGCACCAATTTGGATAAAAACCCTTAGCCAATATCAAGCTTAGGTTCAAAATTGATGCGGGGGACCATTTCTCCCGGGTACAGGGGCACCTAGTCCTCAGGAGGGGGCTTTCTGGTGCCTAGGCCTTAAAAGGGTATTGTCTAGCACTTAGGCCTCCAAGCTCGATGGTGCATGGGGCCTAGGCCTCCACTGGTGCTTATGCTTCAAGAGGTGAGTTTTTCATGCAGGCCACTTTGAACTGTGGCGCCTAGGCGCCACTCCTGGGGCTTAAGCCCCATAGTTATAAATTGACTTTGACTTCCGCATGTCCATTTTCCCTTTCACTTGTCCTGGTGCTATTCTAATACTATAGTTTGCTTCTATCAAACTACAAAATGAAAGAGAAAAAGCAAGAATTGGCAAAAAATGTTGGGTGGTGAGGTGGAAAATGGTGGTTAAAGTTGACAAAAATTCAACAAGTTTGACCCCAAAATTAACATCTATCAAGCAATAGATGAACTTGCAAAATATGGTATCATGCAATCTTACCCTCTTATTTTATGGCCCAACAATTCAGTTTTAGTGTTTGGCTCATTATTGCTTTCGTTGCTTTGTGTTGTGTTGTTTTCCGTTAACACTGACATTTTGTATTCTTTTCTCGTAATGGTTTTACAATTGGCAATTAGTGAAGGCTAGTTGTTGCTAATTATAGCCTAGCGACAGTAAACCATTGCTAAAGTCATCATATCTAAATTATTTGTTGTAAAAACATTAATGATGGCTACCATCGCTTTCTAGTGATGGTTGCCCTTTGCAATTGTGATGATCACTAAAGTTCTGGCATTGACGTGTTACTAGTACGTTAGCAACAGTTTGCCATCATTAACTTAACAAAGGCAAGCTGTGGCTAACTTTAATGAGGGCTTTTTGCTACTAACGTCTTAACATTGATGACAGTTTACGGTCACAACTTTGGTGATGATTAGCCTTCACCAATTTAGTGAGTGTCAGTTGTCACTAATCTAGTATTAGTAAGCCTTCACTAGTGTCTTGCAATTTTTTGGCAGTGGCTTGCGTGCTCCATTTCTTAATCCTATATACATTGTAATATTGTCATCATTCTATCCACACAATTCCAATGTTTATAAAATAAAGGTATTTTCCATATATCTACAAATATGGAACACATCAACTATATCATTTAACAGTGAGTTAAAATACAATGTAGCAATATCACATATGGTTCCCAAAATGTATTTTGGCTAAAACCTAATGTCAACTATAATAGTTTAAGTACATATGAGACATAGGTAGTCCTTGCCCAATGTTACCTAGTTGGGTAAGGAATAATACCTAACTCTTGGTCCTCGGTGCAGTTGGTGGACTCTTCCTAATCACTTGCCATAAGCATGTCATATGCTCTTAGGGTCTATGCTCCATTTTTAAAATAATGTTGGCCAGCTGATCTTTGTAATGACACTCTATATGCTCATTACACTTGTCAATTTCCTCTTGTACCTGTGTCTGTAACTAGGTCATCCTATTAGCGAACCACTCATTTGCTCGGTGCACAACCTTTTCCTACAATTGAAGCATTTGCGTGAATGAGATTGACATACTAAACCTAACACCATAATATCAGTGATAATGACTAGGCACTAGATGACTCTTTAAATCCATTCCTGGGGCACGACTTTTCTTTTTCCCTCAAACAATCTCCATAAAAAGCAAGGCCTCATTGAACTCAACCTTATTCTTTGAATGCTATGCCATATCGTCCAACCTTGCAAGATATTGAACTTGTATATTGATCTAGATGTTATATAGATAACAGCATTATAAATTCAAATATTATTTAAAGCTATGTAATGTGAGTAATAGTATGTCCTGAATACTAACCCTAAAGTTTTCCATCTTCATATTCATATTCATCTTCTTCTTATTTTTCTTGGTGTAGCATTTGTTCCATGGTCTGAAGAAGTTACAACCTTTCTTTTCAAGATTAACCACATTTTGCATTGTAATAATTAGCAGAATTTATTAGTTACATAATTCTATTAATGGTAATACAAAGGTTTAAAAATAATTTTAGTTTTCTTACTATCTTCTGCTTGTGTCCTGAAATTGAGATTCAGCTCCAGCGTAATTTGTCATTTTTTCCCTAGCTGCACATCAAATTTAGCTTATCCTGGCTAAGATCTCCTTGAAGTCAAGTGAAGCCCGCTAAGCCTAAAGCACGGTAAGTGTCTCTATCGTCATCCATTTCGCTCTTTTCTTCTGTTTTGCCAATTTCTTCTTTTGTCTTATTTTTCATACGCCTGCATTAAGAGACTCTTTCCCAACTTATAGAAAATGGAAAATATATGATTGTGATCAGAAGGATCTCATGAACATTTTGTCTACAATTGAACAATTCGTTAGATAAAGCCAATTACCTCACTTTATATAATAATTTCAATGGCATGGACAATTGTATGAACCTGGAACATGCTAAACCATTGGTCAACAGCATTGGCTGTGGCAGCCTCCTTCCAAGACCTATATGATGCATGAAAGTAACCCTTGATGCAAGGGGTGACATAGGTCTGTGTGTTGTATTGAATGAAGCTATCCATTGGATATTCATAATATTGTCAATAATGAATGCAACAACGAAAATTAAATAACCAAAATAAGCCTGAATCTGTATTTTACCGGGTATTAGAATAAGGTGCTATATGATTGCACCAAGATGACAACCTTCTAGATAGGTCAGGACTTGAAGAATTCATGCCACTATCCATGTAGTCCAGCTGATCAAAGAACTCATGTGAGTGAGCTTTTCTACGTAATCTGGTCTTGGTGGGAGTACCTCCACACCGACTAGAGTGGGATGATCTTGACCTACTTTTGGTCTATAGCCAATAGCATGTTTAAACTCCTTATAAAGATTCTTCTTTGAGAGTCAACATCTTTTGTATTGGTTGATGGGGGTGGGGTTAACCCTACCTTGTTCTATTTCTACCGTCAGCACATTAATGAAACAAGTTCTATCAGCACAACAAAACAATGGTACTGGAAAATAAAGTATCAAGTTGTATGACATATGTTGATGTTTTAGAAATTTATTGGCAATTTAGCTAAGACTTTTAAGGCTATAAATAAAAATGTACACTTTCACGTAAAAGGTAGTATATGTGATGTTTGTTATGACAAATTTGATTTAAAAATCACAAACTTTTTTTTGAACTCCATTCATTGTGGACTAAGTTCATCATCACCGGTACCATCCTCATTGTCATTAGTTTCCAACTCATCAAGTTCAATATCATTCTCTTCATTATCCTTTGTGCTTGTTGTGAGCTTATCCACAGTCCCATTTTCGTTTATCATATCATTAGTCTTGCTTGTCTCAACATCCAGATTTTCACCCATGTTCATATCACCTAGATTGTCAATTTGGCCGTCATCAATGACTTACGGAAAACAATCCTCAATTACTTCTTGGAATGCATCCTTATCTTCAAAAATTTCATAATTCACAATATGTCTCAGCTTTATCTTAAGGATAAAGCATTGCCTAGCAACCTACCTTTTCTTTTAACTTGCTCGAGTAAGGATTGTAATATACTTGATTTGCTTACAATGCCTGAATAAATGGATTAAACTTAGGGTACCTTCAGTTATTTTGGATCTCAACAATTCCATATTATTTATGAATGCAAGTCGATATTCTAGTATTGGGTCAAACCAGTCACACCTAAATAATATAATGTTCTCACGAGGCATGCTAGGGTACTTCAATTGAATGATTTTTTCAACTACTTCATAAAAATTAGTCTTTATGTTAGAGGGTCCTATGGATTTTATACAAATCCCACTATTGTATATTGATTTACCTTCACCCCATGTAGCAGTCCAAAACTTATATCTATTTACAAAGTACACTGGCCAAGAGTCAAAACTCAACAAGACGTGATGACCCGTAAGCTACACTTTAGAGTATTTAACTTGTTTCACCATTAATGCTGTCACTAACATGCAAAATATTAAGTTGGCCATAAGAATCATTGAGCTTGCATTTTTCATTTTTCATAATACAACACTTACATAATTTTGTACCATGCTAGAAAATCCTTTTCAATTTTATCATTAACTTCTATATTATCGATGTTTCATCGATAGATGTAACATGTCAACGAACTTTTTATTTCCCAAACGCAATATCAAGTCATTAGGCTAGAATGTCCAATTATTCGAACATAAATGACCAAATATAGTAGAGACAATACATACTTGATATATGACTTTATCTCATCACAGTTGATTAGGACATATAATGTCCTAGCTTTCAATTTCATATCTTTCAAGAACTAATAGTCCTATGGACGTCTAGGGTATGTGAATATTTTCCACAAATGTCCAGTCATGTGGAAATGGACCACCATCATCATCTCATAGGACTCTTGTACCCATTTAGGGAAAATATGATTTAAATAATAAGAGCAAAAAGTTGATATCTCCTCAACAAGTAAGTGTTACATGTCAACTCTTTAACAAGGGGTTTATTTGAGACCTTATGCTTAAGATCCTTTAGACACCTGCTAATTAAATTGGATGTTACAATGTATACCAACATTAAAAGTATAGAATTAGCATATGCAGTAAAAGCATGCCACTCAAATTTGAACATTCAATGATACTAGACAGGTCCATAAATTAAGGCTTCGTACACTAAATGGACAAGCAAATGTTCCATGGAGTTAAAAAAGCTTGGTGAGAAAATTTTCTCTAGCTTGCAAAGTATAATTAGGATGTTCCTTTCTAGTTATTGGAGATGATCAATCTATAACTCAGTCAGGCATAGATCTCGAAAGAATTGGCTCAATTCAGTCAATGGCTTTCATATGTTCTCCTGGATTTACTCAAACACTAGTGGACGCAACCATTGCATAAAAAAGTGAAAATCATGACTTTTCATAATAAACATTTTTGTAGAGCTATTGTCTATACATTAGCTAATGTTGGAGGCATACCTATTTAGGAGTTTATCCACATTAATACATATGACCTTTGTTTTGGGGACAATGTGAATAATGGCTAAACTTCATTTCCCAATAAACATATTTACAAGTATGTAGTAACATGTTGTTCAATGAATTTTTTTTTAAATTACCTAATCAAATTTTTAAGATTTTGGCTTAAAATAGCAGAATAATTGAATCAAAATTGTAATTCATAATTTTTTTTTTTGGAAAAATGTAAATTTTATATTAAATATTGAATGTACAATGATCACCTGGCATACTAGGTTACAAAACAAAAAAATCATAATTTAAACATAGAGCTTCATCCAATAGCTTTTGCTAGGTCAAAATGGTTCACACAAACACAGACAACAAAATAAATTCAATCGCCCACCTGTTGCACAGTGTAGTGACTCTCCTTAAAGCATCAATTATTTCACTCATTCTATATGTGATAAATGATTACCGCAAAGGTAGTTTTGCATATTTTCCCTAGAACAGATCTCCTTTTGGATTTTGTACATAACCAATAAATAGCTTCCCTCCATTTATAGACACCTCAATAAATTCTCAACCATTGCATTGTTTTTGTAACTATTTCTTTTGCAAAAGGACAAGCAAAGAATAAATGGTTCTAGTTCTCCTTTATGATCTCACACAGGTAGCACCTATTTGGCCCCACAATTCCCATTTGACACCATTTACCATGAGTAGAAAGGCCTCTTTTCAGCATCAATGAAAAAATAAATCGATGCTTTGGCATTGAACTTGTATTCTACACTACAGCCTCCCATAGAACTTGTATTCTACCTATTTATGTTTTGACTCGTCATGGTAGCTAAGACCGCATCCTTGCTCTCCAACTTTTTAATTAGCCAATCTTGGCATTTGATCACACTATTCCACACGCACGTTGAAGTCGAGCCCATTTTCAAGGTTTATAGATTTTTCCCTTTGACATAGTAAGCATGAATCCAATGAATCCAAAGATGGTCCTTCTTGGTATGGATTTCCCAAAAAAGCTTAACAATCAGGCAATAGTTATATGAGACAATATCCCTTAAGTTAAGACTACTTTCATCCTTTGGCTCACATACCTCATCCCAACCAACTAAAGCTTTCTGACTCCCTTTTACTTTCCTCAACCAAAGGAAATTTTGGCATATAAAGTTGATCTTTTTTTAACATTTTTTTGGAAATTAGAAAAATTGAACTCCAGTAGACTTATATTGAAAGGAGTACAGACCTAATGAGCTGTAGCTTACTTACATAGGATAGAAACTGACTAGCATATCCCTTCACTCTTCATCGCACCTTAGCCACAAGGGGCTCAAATTCCTTAGCTAAAAGAGTTGAAGAGGACAGTGGTACTCCCAAGTACTTTATTGGGAATTGCCCCCCTTTAAAGCCAGAAACTTGAATGATTTTCTCTTTTAACTAGCGAGGCACTTTTCCTATGAAGATCTTTGGCAACACTAGGGACAAAGTCGGACACCAAACCAAACTTCTCCAAAATCAATTTCATGTTTAAGATGGACGGGACACCTACTCTACAAAGCAAAATTAGGTCATCAGCAAAACAAAGGTTTGTTATTTGGTACTTGCTGCACTTCGGGTGAAAGTTGAAACCAAGGGTCCCCCTTCAAGCTACTCAGGCTTTTACTTAGGTAGTTCATGGCAAGCAAGAAAAGATAGAGAAATATAGGATCACCTTGGTGCAGCCCATTTTCTCTTTTAAAGACCCTATAACTATTGACATTAAGCATAATAAAGTAGGATGGAGTGGTGACACATTCCATAATTAGCCCTGTAAAATGCTTTGGACATCTTATATTCAATAAAAGTTCTTTCATAAAAAACCAAGCCACTGAGTCATAAGCCTTCATAATGTTAACATTGACCATGCATCATGGCGGCACCTGCTTCTTATGATAATGATTCAAAAGTTCACCCACCATATGAATATTATCTCTAATATACCTCCATTTGCCAAAGGCGACTTTGGATTCTCGCCACCAATACCTTAGAATTAATTTTGTAAACAATATTGCAACAAGCCATAGGCTAATACTTTTTCACTGTTTGGCATCTCCTGACTTAGGAATTAAATATATCTAGGTGGCGTTCACCTACTTTAGCAACTTCCCGAATGTGAAAAATTTCTGAAAAGCCTCTATAACATCTTTCCCAATGATTCATCAAGCCTCTTTGAAGAATAAAGCACTAAAACCATCTAAACTGGGAGTTTTTGTAGCATCCATACCCTAAAAAGCTTGTTTTATCTCCGCATATATCACCTCCTTATCCAGAAAGTCATGGTGTTCCTTAAGTAGCATTAGGCCTAGGTAAATACTATCAGGATCGAAAGGTTAGCAGGCCATCCCACACCTTAATAATTGATTATAGAACTCAATGAACTTGGCTGCTATTTTCTCCTCATCATAAATGATGCTTCCATCATCCCCTTAAATGGAAATGATTTCTTGTTTAGTTTGATGGAAGAATCGAGTCGTCTTATCTCCATCTATAAGCCATTTGATCCTTGCCTTCTGCCAAAGATAACTATCCTCAGCTATAAGCAGCTTCTGCAACTTATCATTCACCGCCTTCATCTTTGCCCGACATTCCAAACTACTCCTGACCCTACTGCATTTATTTTGAATCTTATTGAGTGAGTTTGATAACTCACTAACTTGGTTCTAAATGTTACTATAATGCACTTTGTTTAGGTCCTTCAATGGTTTCTTCAAGGCATTCAACTTCCTATAGAGCCAAAACATTTTAACCTTTGCAATATCCTTCTCGCACATAGTCTTGACAAAATTACCAAAATTTGCATCACTTGCCCAATAATTTAAAAATTGAAAATGAATTTTACCTCTCTTTTTTTCAAGGTTCAAGTCCACCAAAATAAGGCAGTAGTCCGACATTCCAGCTGCTTCAAACTTAACATTGGTAATGGGAAATATATGATTCCAATCTATGGTACATGCTGCTCAATGCAGCTTCGACCAAATTGCTTCCACTCCAGTTTGATTATTATTCCACGTTAGAAAACAACTTTTGTAAGGGAGATCATCAAGCCCCACATCCTAAAAACATTTATTAATATCATAAACTTCTTGATCTAAGACTTTATGCCTATTATCTCTCTCTTCTGCTTTTCAGACTACATTGAAATCCCCCATCAATAACTAAGGCCCTCAGATTATTTGGCTCTTGACATAAATACTCTCCCACAATAGCTTACAGTTTTTCTCCTTATTAAACCCATCGATGAAGGAAACATGGAACTCTCGCTTCATTGCTTGAATCCAGACTCACATGGTGATCATTTGGGCCATCTCTAAAACAATAGTAGCTCATAGAGCACTTCTACTCCAAAAAAACAATAATTCTCCCATTATAATGCTTTTTGTGATTAGACACACTATCTCATAATCAGCGAAAATTTTCCAATGGAGCTGTGCTAGATGTTGTGCCAGAATTTAACTCTCAAGCACACTAAACAACTACAATTTATTTGAAAAAATATATCTAGCTAACTGTAGCTACTTAAGGGATTTATTGCACCATTGAACGTTCCATGCAAAAATCTTCATTTAATAGATGAAAAAAGGTTCTCAATCCCAGATTTTTCTACCTCAGCATTACCTCTCTGTGAATTCCTAGAACACCCACTAACATCGTTAGTCGAGCTAATCTTGAGAGCTTTAAAAGAATTTTTTATAGCAACATTGTTTGATTTCATATTCTAACGAGGCTGAGGTCTCCAAATAGTTACTGGCGTGAATTCTTATTCCTCACTGTGGATGGACTTTTGTTCCTCCTGTCCTCCATCTTCTCTATATTCTCTTTTTCTACATAATCATTGTTATTCTATTTCTGCCTAGAAACCCAAATTTGTTTGGTTTGAATTTTTTTAAGCTTAAGGCAACCTTCGTTTAAGTGACCAATTGCAAAAAAGTGGTTACAAAAGTTTAGAAGCCAGTCGTAATGAACCCTTACTTTAACATTCTCTCCAAATGGATGTTTGACCTCCACACATCTTTTCACCTCCTTCTCTATATCAACCTCTACTAAGACCCTGGCATATGACATTTTCTCCATATCGATTGTAAGTTTATCTACATAAAAAAGGTGTCCAAGTCGACTGACAATTTTACTTAATGCCTTCTTACCCTAGAAGTGCACGCCACATTTAATCTGAGCCCAAATTAAAACTTTCGTCATGTCTTCTTTCTCAAAATTAAAGCTTAGCATCCAAGCTTTCAGAACCAGCGACCTCTTGGACACCAACCATGGCCCATCATATAAAATATGATCCCTATCTCTTTTATGATCAAACTGAAAAGTAAACCATCTTGATTCATATAGGTTGATGTTTGGCATGACAACCATTGAGCACTGCTCCTTAACATACTTCTTTCGCGCAATTTATCCTAGGTTTTCGCCAATTATATAGCCCACAAGAGCATTTTCCCACTTCTGAACAGTATCGGTGACAATTTTCAATTCAATCTCAATAACCCCATCATCATTCGGGCCACCAATCACTTGCAATTACATACCATTATCAGGATGGTTGTTGCCGACAACAACCGCACTGTACAATTTATAGTCCATATTAATGCCATTATTCCTCGTTCGCTCTTTTGCCATATCCACAACATCCTTCACTTCTTGGTCTATCGTCTGGGAAGCATCAGCCATGTGTATTCATTCTACAGCCGTAGTTCCGTCAACATTTCTGCTCATCAGGGAAATGTCACTAATCTGCTTAGTCACCAATGTTGGGAACTCCTGTTCATGCACTTTAGGTTTGGAGATCTCCTCCTTGGTATATTCCACCATAATTTCAATTAAAATCGGAGTCCTCCCTAGGTCGCCCTTCTGGCCTAGGCCATAAGCGACTGAAGAACGGCCTCTCTTTGCCATCGAAAGCATTGAAGCCGTCTAAGGAACGGTGAGCATAGCCCTTGCTCATCACAGCGTCGTCACTTGTTGTAATTTGCCAATTATCTTACATAAGAGATTATACAAGTTCCATATGAAAAATAGCATGACTTGTTTCCTTGTACTAGATCTTTTTTTCCCCTTGTACTAAATTTAATCAAACTAGAACTAAATTAGAAACGAATTTAAAATTTTTTTCTTATGGCCTTATAAACAAAAATAATTTTAATTATTCATTTTCTTAAATTAATGGAATCATTTGATAAATTTCAGTAGCGTCTATATAAAAATTACTTAATATTTTTTAAAGAAATTAAAAAGTTTTAATGGGGCCTATAGACCTCGTAGTGTTCAATGTACATCAGTTCATGGTTAAAAGCTTAAGGACACATGAAGAAAATTGAATTAATAGCATGGAAAATGAAAAGGCCAACTCACTTTAATTTGTACACCTCTAAACTATTTTACATATATTAGAAAAGGTTCTCCATTTTTAAGGAGATAACTTTTTCCATGCCATGACAAGTCAGTGAGGGTAGGGTGTTGCTAGTCCTTAGGCAACTAGCGAGGGCAAGCCATCTCTAACTCTAGGCATAACTTAGTGACGGCCAACTTTAGCTAATCCTTAGGTTGTTAATAAGGTCAAGGCATTACTAAACTTGGCCATAACTTAGCAACGGCTTGCTATCGCTAAGCTAATGATGGTTAGTTGTCACTAATCTGCTGTCACTAAATTTCTGCTAGAACCATCATAACCTTGTCTTTGTTTTTATGTTATCACTAATTTGACCATTGTAAATACACTTTTTTTTAGTAGTGATAATTATTGTCTACTATTTTCATTAAAAAAAAAAAGAAAGGCTTAATAACAAACATAAAAAACAATCACCAATTATTTTCTTTTTTTTTTCTTTTCAGATACTAATTTTATTTTCCTAATAGAAAGCTAGGAGCTTACTGTCACTTTTAATTTTTTTTTTTTTGTTCTTCTTTTTATTTTTTTTATAACTAGTTTACATACCCGGCATTGCATCGACATTTTTTTCCAGTTCTTAAAAGTAATATATATAGATTGTATACAAATATTATTAAGACGATATTATTATTCAACCAACAACATCATAATTATGAAATTATACCAACATCATTTTGAATATCGTAAATATATCTATCCATTAACCTAAATTTTTTGTTACAAATTTCATCCTATTTTTAAAATTAAGTTAGGGTAAATATACTCATTTTTTATATCATATAAATTGGTTTTTGAAAGAAAATAAAAATATTAAATGATATCATCTTTTTTTATTTGGATAAAATCTAGCTATTTAAAAAAACAAGTGATATCATCATCCATTTAAATTGGGTAAAATTTGGTCACACAAATTTTCAAATTCAAAGTTGCCAGATAATTGGTTCTACAAACACTGGTATAAGGGCAATTTAGGTGTTTTAAGAGAAAAGTAGGTTAAGTTAATAAAGTTGGAAAGTATGTAACATGTCATTACCATATTTACAATGTTAGGAGAAATCTCCAAGTACCCTTAAATGATTTTGCTTTAAGCAATAGAGGCAAATCCCCAACCCATGTTTGTGTTATAGCACAAATCACCCATTATTAACTTTTTACAGTTAAATCCATCATCCAAGCTTGTTTTTTAGGAACATTGGTCACAAATGTTTGTGAGTAAGACAAATTAGTCACTAAGGAAACTAATAGCTAGAGTATTCTGTTATCTCAAAGAATATTTCGTAATTGTGGTGGTCACAAGGTTGATTAAAATGGTAAATAATACAATTCAACCATGTACTATATGATTTTATGCACATCAATCCCTAAACTAAAAAATAAAGCATAATAACCATATTTTTTCCTAACTCTCTAACCTCATCTTTGGTTGGTTTAGGTAAGAGCTCAAGCTTCCAAGAGTTCGAGTCCTTCAAGACCAAAGTCATTAACAGCAACCCTTTGTATTATAATATGATGTGTCTCTATAGAGCAATCGATTAAACAGTTGGCATGCCAGATCAAGCAATTGAAGTGTCAGCACTACTGTATCTATACTATTGCGTCGGACTAATGCTCAACATGGGTTTCACATAATTAACTAGATTGAGCTCAAAGTAAGTGTCTTGAATGCATTTATCATCAACCAACAACCTAAAAGTAGAAATAGAAAGGCAACATGAAAACAATTGTAGTAATTAGTAATTGCAATTTTACGAAGGAAAAGAAAATTACTTGAGGAATGAGCAAGAAAAACAACAAGTAGCTTAATGTAATTCCCTGAGTTACCAACATATGTCAAGCCCCAGATTAAAGCAATTTTTGGGATTTCCTTTAACACTCTAACAACAATTAGGCAAGCATTTATAGGTGACCTAAAGCCATCAAATCTTCATAAACATTCAAGCACCAATCATAATTTCGAAAGATCCCATATATTTTAATCAATGTTGAAAATGTTCTAAAGACTAACATCTATTTTTCAACCTTTGCCCAATCATACAAGGCCAAAGCCATATCAATATTACATGCTTGGCCATAGGCATCAATTATGGTTGAATTGATGAGATTATCGGGATCACACCCAAATCTCAACATTTTTTTAAACCACTCTATAGCTTGATCAGGGAAAGCAAAGAACCTAGCACAACAGATTAAGGTAGAGAACGTGACTTTATTAGGCTGAACTTTTCTATCAAGTATTTCATCAAACATCTTCTCGACTTTATCCTCTGAAAGTGTCAAAGAGCTAAAACAGTAGTATCTATATTGCAATGTCCCCTTCATTCAAATTGCAACAATCCATTAAGTAGCGTATTGTACTTGGAATGACAAGAACGTTTCCAGAGTAGAGTCACTTTGGGGCTATTGGGATTAACCCAAATGTAGGTTTTTTATGCCAAACTGATGTTACAAGAACTTCGAGGCAAATTTTGAAGGGCTAAATGTAGGTATTTGAAACATTAATGACATAATTGTAGGTTTCACCAAACCTTTGGAGTGTTTTTTTAATCTTTCCTAAAAATAATACATAATAAAATATTAAAATTACTACAAAATGAACTTGTAATCCATTCATGAATGGATATAATCTATCTACTTTAAGACATCTATATTAATTAAATGATGCCCCTCACTCATAATAAATAATACAATACAATTATTGAAATTGTATTTTTTCTCAAACCACTTGATAGCTTTATCGAGCAAAGCAAAGACCCTAGCACAACAGATTAAGGTAGAGAACTTGACTTTATTAGGCTGACCTCTTTTATTAAGCGTTTCATCAAACATCATCTCAGCTTTATCCTCCGAAAGTGTCAGAGCTAAAATAGCAATATCTAGATTGCAATGTCCCCTTCATTCAAATTGTAATAATCCATTAAGTAGCGTATTGTACCTAGAATGGCAAGACCGCTTCCAAAGTTGAGTCACTTTGGGGCTCTTAGGATTGACCCAAATGTAGCTTTTCGATGCTAAACCGATGTTGCAAGAACTTCAAGACAAATCCTTTGACATTTTGGGTCTCAATTGCAAGAACTTTTGAGGCAAATCCTTCGCCATTATGCTAAAGAATGTTGTGAATTAAGATTGTTCTTCCTAAACTATGATTGTTCTTAGTGAAGCAATCAATGGATTTTGCAGTAGTGGTCATTGTTGTGTTGGAGGCAATGTCAGGGTGGGAGTGAGGTGTTGCTAGGGTATGGAGGTCGAGGGGCTGGAAAACCTGCCAGCACGTAAGGGTGGAGATAGGGAAAAGTGGAAGAGGATGGTGAAAGAAAGAAGCATAGAAATATAAGTGATATTACATAAATAAGTAGTTATGTAAATGGTTAGCTAAGCTCACTAGGAGCTAGTAAACTAAGTTTACTAGTTAGGTCAGCTTGCCAAGACTTGTTAAGAGTGAGTTAGGCATGGGGTGACATCTAGTGTGAAGACTATGATGAGGTGGGGTCTTAAGGGTCCCAAAACATATGCGCATATGTTAGTCCTCTAACTGCAAGCGCACGAAGTAGAATTCGCATATTACACACACTCACACACACACACACACACACACACACACACACATGTATGTATATATATGTTTGTGCTCATTATTTTGTTTGTAAGTACCCGAATCCTTTGGTGAGAATCTTCAGATTCTAACTCCTTTTAATGTTGTTATATAAATGTTGTATCTGTAGGAGTCAACAACTGTCAGGGTTGTTGTGCTGGTGCATTTGTGCATCTAACCACCTAATAAATCATTTATTGATTCAAGTTTTACTAGTTAAGTTGTTTATTGCTAATTGTAGTTGTTTTATGGCTTTACAAAGGCTGGTGGCACAAGGAATGACATAGTTGGAGTGTGGATGTCGGTAGTATGTTCGATATACATATTTATGCTAGCTTAACCTTTGATCTCTAAGGTGAAGTAGTGTGTTTGATTTGCTTTTGGGCATGTGCATAGTCTTTATATGTATAATGAAGTGTGTGCACGGTTACTGCTTGTAATTAAGCACATTAGGTTTTATGCTTCAACATGTTTTTAATAATGTTTTATAAATTACGCACAATGTTTTGGGTTTCTTTTGTGCTTTTTACTTGAAGTCGAAGTAAGCCCATGCATATTTTATTGTTGGTTAATGACTAGATGCATGAAAGGTTTTAAAATAGGAGAAGTAATTAACCAGCCAACTACAATTAGTATGGAACTTGGTTCCATAGTCTTCTTAGGAGGACCCCTTTCGGGGTAGGATTACTACATCAAGGCGGATTTGTAAATATTAGATTTAAAAGTAAATGCAGACTTTCAAAGTTTAAAAACTCCGTAAGTCACAATTTGCCTTCAAACTCAATAAATATGAACTTGAAGATTTTGATTCAAAAATGATTCACAAAGTGGAAACTTAGAACATTTGTAAGAAGTTGTAAGGTTAAGAAATTTGCTTCATTCTCCCCCTAGAAAGATTTAGAAAGCCATAGGGAGCAAACACACAAAGATATTTTATTTCTAGAATTAGAGTATCTTACAAAGAGAAGGGTTTCCTTTATACAGAGGAGGAAGCTAAGAAAAAATATACTATTAAACAATATTCATGACATCACACTACACCAACAAACTGACACACTACTTTAACTTTTACAAAAAAAGGAATAAACATAAATCACATGGAGTGGACCATCAACCATCATAGAGATCAAACATGATAATCTTCAGAGTTGTAGCTAGGGGAAGTTGATGGTATCTTGTCAGGATCTTTACGCTAAATTGTAGGATTATATGTCATATTTCAATGTAAACAGTCAAATCAATAGCCACAATTGGTATCATAGTCATTCCTTGTACCTTCCTGAGGTAGTTGTTCAACAATTGTGTTTGCTTGCGAAGAAGTTGAAGCAAGACAAGCAATTCTTAAAAAATTAGCTCATTCTTTCACTTGTTCAATTCTTTGATGTTCTTCAAAGCATTAAAGAGCTTCATAAATCATTTCCTAGTAGGCAATTGGAGAGGATGGCAAGTGTGGGTTATCACGCGGCCAAACTCTCAAGGAGCAAAAATATAGGATTATATTGATAATGCTATTATATTGATAATGCTGTCCCTAGGAATTTTCTGTAATCATTAAGGCGCTGCCAGGAAAGTCAGGCAAAGTTGAAGTCTAGTTTTTTTAACTGGTAATATATAGGACTAGAGATAAATTTAAGGGCTCTGACTTTGATAAAGGTGATAGGGTGATGGAAGAAAATTCCATAAAAAAGTAAGGAGTTCTAAGAGGAGATATTGAACAACTGGAGGTGGATATGAGATGGTAAATTTTCAGCATCCACTCTCACTAGCACATAAGATTTGATAAAATTTCTGCATACTGATATTTGTATTTTGGCGTTATCATTTCCACGATGTAGCTCTCATCAGTTAAACATGGCCTATCGCTTCTTTCACCATATCACCACAACTGCAATTAGTTATAAAGACACTAATTTTCTGCTATATATATCATTCTGGAATTACCAATACTATATCATATAAATTGAACAATACCCGGTTGTTCATAGTTACAGACGTCCTAAGGCAATCCCCCGCGCAAGCAGAATAAAGTTAGTTTTTTTGTTTCTGCAGAGAATGTAATAACAGGCACCCTTGTTTTCCTCCCAAGATCAGTCCGCCTTAACATCGTAACTTACTAGGATTTGCACATCCATTGTACAGCAAATATCACAGGCTGATGCATGCTACTCAGATGATAAATAAACACGGAGAAAAGCAGCAAAAACTAATGAACGAGGGACTAAATCAGTGTACAGCCATCAACTGAAAACCTCGTAGAATTTCTCGACGACTAGTAAACCAGAGTCAATTGACTCTAAAGGATCCTTGCGTAGGCGGTGTCTCAGGCAGTTGGGAATGACGGTAGCAATATCTTCTGCAGTTACCGCGTCTCTTCCCTTTAGTGCAGCAAGAGCTTTTGCAGCCCTATTTGTGACTATATCTCCTCTTAATCCATCAACATTCAGCGCTGCACAAACCTTTGATATTTTCACCTTCAGATCACGACCAATCTGAACGGAGGGAAGGCAAGTCCTAGCTGATGCAATCTGCTGTTGGAGTTTCTCTTGCTCTGCCTTGTATGAATCTCGAAACTCCTTAGGATTCTTGTCAAATCTTGCTCTCTCCTCCACAATCTTCACTCTGAGCTCTGCATCCCTAACAGTCCCGACTTGTGCGTGCATCCCAAAACGATCAAGTAGTTGCGGCCTCAGCTCCCCTTCTTCTGGATTGCCTGAACCAATGAGAATGAAGCGTGCAGGATGTGAAATTGAAATGCCTTCTCTTTCTACCGTGTTCCATCCTGAGGCAGCAGAATCCAAGAGAACGTCCACTAAATGGTCATCCAAGAGATTAACTTCATCGACATAAAGAATTCCACGATTAGCCTTGGCAAGCAGGCCAGGCTCAAACGCCTTGACACCTTCAGTCAAGGCTTTCTCAATATCGATGGTGCCACACACCCTATCCTCTGTCGCACCCAAGGGCAAATCAACCATGTTGATCCTAGTCGTGAGAACGGCAAGTTGGTCCCCTCTAATGGCCTTCTCTCTTACTTCCGTTCCCATGGATTCGGGGTCATTGGGGTCCGAGTTATAAGGGTCACCAGCAACGACCCTGATTTCAGGCAACAAATCAACCAAAGACCTCACGGTAGTGGATTTCCCAGTTCCCCTATCCCCCATGATCATGACACCGCCAATCTTAGGATCGATGACATTTAAGAGAAGGCACAGCTTCATCTCATCCTGCCCAACGATAGCAGCGAACGGATAGACTGGCCGCTGGCACTTATCGGCAAGCTTATGGACCTGGAAATCAGAAGGATTTCAAAGGCACCACCCACCATTACCAAGAAAGAAGAAAATGCAATGCAACTACTTAGAGACGAGACGGATGATGGATGTGATGTTAGTAAAGCGAAATCCAAACCTGCTGAACGGGGATGGCTTCAGTAGCAATACTGGCAACGGTAAAAGCCTTCCTAGTCGGAATCCCAATTCCACCATAGAACCTCCTCCCCAAGTCCTGTCCTGCCCCACGGATATATAAATATCAGTGGCCTTTTCGACCCAATTTCAGACAAGATAACAGAAACCATTTGAGTTGAAGGTTCAATTAGTTATCTTTGTGTAAGACTACCTGCCCTGCCGGAGCAAGGTCTTGTCCCAAAGCACGAGGAGCAGGAGAGAGGTTTATATTAATTAGCGTCAAGTGATATTACAGTGGAAGCGTACCTGGAGCGGAGAGACGAAGTGCTGCGGAGGAGGGTGGGATCAGCACAGCATTCGCCGTCATGAAAGCTGTTGTCGTCATCTCAATCGCGGGTTGGGATTTGGATGTGTGGCCTGGCCGCCTTAGTCAGTCCTATCCTTTCGCCGCTCTCGAGGATGTCCCCCGCCTCTTATCCTCCCAGCACGCACTAGCAGTGCTTGTTCTCGACTTCTCGTAGTATGTTGTCTAAGGGGAAAGGACATCTTCCCTTCTATAACTTTTTAAATTTTACAAAACCAGTTTTAAAATTAATAAAATTGTCAAACAAGTCCTATAATATTAAAACCATCAACTTCATTAGTCCAAAAACTTATTTGGCTAACAAAAATGTTGATATAGCACTTAATGCCGTTTATTTTAGTGACTAATCTGATACTTTTCAAACTATAGTTACTTCTTAAAATTTGTTTTAAAATTTAAGGGTAATTAGTATTTCCACAAGAATAGTGGACTACAGTACTAATAGTGCAAAACTTAGTGGGGTTTTTTAGCTTTTTCGCATTTTGTTTTATACCATCGTGTCGGGTTATGCGTGCTGCTTACCATAACGAGTTCGAATCCTTGTTCCAAAACCATTCTGGGATTCTTTATAAAGAGGTACTCACTCGAAGAGCTCATGATGAATGGAAAAGTTTACTACTCACTTAAACTTCTCAATTTAACTCATGCTTAAGCATTGATTAGGCCAAATGATCGAGGTTTTGGCTAATGGTGGAAGTCCTGGTTTTCCCACCTACTTAAAAACACAAGAAAGCTACAGTTTCAGCAAATTTTCCTAACTCCAATCGTTCAAAAATTGAAACCATTTGGACCACTTCAAGCAAATCCATGCCCATGAAGACAAGTGTATCAAACTAACACACAACTCACCAAGTTCATAGAATTCTTGGTAGAATCTGCTCACATGCAATACGTCTACCAGGTGTTCGACCAATTAACTCAATCATCTACATTGCTTTCAATACGATGGTAAAAGGCTATGCGGCCAGTGATTTAGGCGATGAAAGACTAGTGCTTCAAGCCCACATAAGGTTTTAGGTCATCAAGCCAGATGAATTTACCTATCCTTTTCTTTTGAAGGCTTGTTCTAGTATTAATCAAGTAAAGGAGGTGCATTCAATTGTTCCTAAGGGTCAAGAATTTAGGTCCCAAATTGATTTTTCAACTTCTTGAATTCTTTTTACCACACCCTTGGAGATATCAAATGCACCCATTTTTTATTTGTCAGGATGAATGAGAATAATGTTGTAACTTGGACTGTAATTATAGCAAGCTATATAAAGCAACAGAAGTTCAAAGATGGGATTGAATTGTTCTATCAAATGTTGGATTATGGGATTGAAGTGAGTGAACTGACATGGGTTTCTATACTTTTAGCTTGTGCCAATCTAGGATCTTTGGAAATCGGGAAACATGTGCATCAGCATATTTATTGCACAAAAATGTTCTTGAATGGAAAGCTCAATGCTGCTCTTATTGACATGTATGCCGAATACAAATACCTTGAGAAAGCTACTTTAGTTTTTCAAAATGACTCTTAGATTTTGAAAAAAGAAAAAGAAAAATTCAAGGACATAACTAAGTTTTAAAAGTGTCAGTTTAGTTATTGAAATAAACAGCGTTAACTACCATGTCACATTTTCATTAGCCGAATAAGTTTTAAGACAAACAGAGTTGATAGTTTCAACATTATAGAATTCGTTTGACAACTCGAGTAATTTTAGGACTAACTTAGTAAAATTGAAAAAATTATAGGACTAAAAAATGCCTTTTTTTGCTTTTGTCAAAAAAGAAAAGGGAACAGTACCAAATATTCTTATTAATATTTGGCTCTTGGATCAAGTTACCAACTATAGTTTTCTCTGATTCTGATATGGTCATTAATGCTATAGTTTTAGACCGAATTGACTACTAATATTACTGTTTGGGACCAAATATGTCACAAACTGTTAAAAGCTTAACATAAAATGTGGGAAGTTGTCTGTCTTCAAATCTTGGGGCACTTATATAATTTTTAACAAACTTTGGGAATCTTGTGTAATTTACTGTTTTCAATTTTTTTTGTATGACAACCACCACCATCTGTCACTAGTCCCTCTAGCAATTATATTAAAATTAAACTCACTTAATCAATACTGATATGTTTTTAATCATTCGATTCTTAGTATGACAGTTTTTTTGTTTACAAATATTAATGTCCAAATCAACCTCACCAGGCATTGTCTCTGCTAACAGTTAGCGGATTTGGTAGTGAACAAGACAGAAACTAGCGTACAAAAAAATGAAAATGATAAATTACACAAAGTTCTTCAAATTTGTTAAAAGTTGTATTAGTACCCAAAGATTTCAAAACCAACAACTCCATGTGTTTACTATTAGGTTTTCAATGGTAGTAGCCAATTTGGTCCCAAATATAACATTCGTGGCTATATCGGAACTAGAAGCCAAACTATAACAATAGTAGTCCATCTATTCCATATAATTAGTAATATTTACTCCCTCTATCCCAGTTTTTATGCTCTATTTATTTTGGTGTGATGATTAAAAAAATGAGAGTATGTATTTTTTTTTCAATTTTACCCCTGGTCTACCCTTTTTCCTTCTTTATTTACTACATACTGAACAACCTCACTCAACAACCACCATTAACCTACATCCGCTACCTTTTGGCATTCTTTACACCATGCACCCATTCTATCACCTCCTTTCACAGCAAAACTGAGATCGATCTAGATCTGTTGCCTCAATCTTCTCCTCCCTAGTTGTATCAAGGGTCTCGTCATCCTTCCTTTAATTTGTCAATTTGTTACCTTCTTCCCTCAATCAAGCTGGTTGCAAAAGACTCCAATGTCGCCTTCACTCATAGTGCACAATTGGCACATGGCCTCAGATCAGACAAGGTAAAGGATTACCAACCCATTTCAGTGGCAGCCCGATGGAAATCAAGGAAGTAAAGAATAGAACAAAAAGCATTAAGAGGTGGGTGAGTAGAGGAACAAAACAATAAGAAATTGAATGTAGAGATTATAGAAGTAGTAAGAGACTGGTTTATAAAAGTGAGAGTAGAAAGAGGGGTATATTAGTAAACTTACTTAGTAAAATTTACTAAAAAAAATGGTGCAATGAATTTAGGACAAACTTAAAATAGAAAATGATGCAAAGAATATGAGATAATTGAAGTACTATTTAGTGATGATATTCGAAGTAGGTAATGGGATGATAGAGACTCTTAAGACGAATTGACCTGAAATCAAATATAGCGTTAGGGGCCCTGAAGTTGTATGTTTGGTGAAAACCCTCCCCCTCGATGATTAAGTTTGTAGTGACTTAAGAGAGAAGAAAGCTTAGTGAAAAGTGTAGGCTAAAAGATAGAATGTACACACTTTCTTATGTGAGAAACCTCTTATAGGTCCTAGGATGCCACCATCATATGAGGAAATTCTTCTTATTATATGATCACCTTTGTGATCATAGGGATCCCCTTGAATGTGCGTTTCCCATGGTTAATGGTCAATCTATTAACTCCTCATGCCATGAGCAGTATTCTAATAGGCCATCTAGCAATGAGCCAAGGCCCAATTAATGGACAGAATTTAGTAGGATTCTAGTTTGTCTTTTAGTGGGTTTTTGACTAGCAGGCCAAAGCCTAGTAGAGTATTAACACACCCTGAGGCTAAAATAAAGGGAGTAAGGTGTCCTACATTTTAGGTTGGTCTAAGTTTCACATTGGTTAGATGTATCTATTCCTAAGAGAAACTTTCACCTTTAAGGACCCCTATTATGTCCCAAGGTTACCTTTTCACCTTCTTATCAATAGTACTTTAGAGTTTCCATAGTACTCGAAAGCTTTCATGCCTATGCAGTTATCCCATCAAGTTTGCCAAAGCCAAACCTTTTCTTCCATAAAAAAAGGCCAAACCTTCTATTCAACACATTTTGATGTTATCCATCACTCACAAGTACATATATGGGCCTTAAGGCCCTTATACTGTTCCTAGTGTATCATTGGCCACTTATTTGGCAATGGGTGTCTCCCTCATTTTCTTATTACATCCTAGTTATTGTGTTTGCAGATGTCTAATGCCAAAGGAAAGTCATCTGCCTCCGTCGAATGGAGTAAGCCCATTGAGTTATAACCTCTCAATTATAGGAAGGTCCATTACTTGACCCCTTTATACAATCCCCAAACAAAGCACTTCATTCCCATAACCTTACACATTCTCTACCCATGAAAAGACAAAAAAGCCGACTAGCTTAAGGAGAAACAGATGACTATCTATGTTGATTAGGTTCAAGCAGGTTTTCGCTTTCTCATCCACCCCCTAGTCTCCAAACTCTATAATCACTTTTGCATCCTTCTGTCCTAGTTGGGCCCAAACTGCTTCCTACACATCAACCCCTTTCTCTTAATGTGCCACCTGGCAGAGATCAAGTCTTAATTAGAGTCCGTTTTCTTCTTTTATTTTTTGAACCTAGTGGAGTTTTCCTGCAATTTTTTTTTATTAATTTTTGGCCTAGTTCCTTTAGTCACGATGCTTCATTCCCTTTTACCATTAAAGGATTGGAAGGAAAAATTCTTCTTTGTGCCTGCTAGTGAAAACGGTGGCTTTACGTGTAAGTGAACTGACAACCTTGTTACAAAATGATTAGGACTTCCCTCCTTGAAGATAGATCAGAGGCCTTTATGGGAAACTATGAAAATCATTTTATCTACTAAAGCTAATAAAGGATGGTTGAAGGGAAGGTTGCTCTTATTCCCCCTAGTAGCTCTTGAATGAGCTCACTTTAAGGGTTTGTAGAGCCAGCTATCTCTACCAGGGCAAGCCTGATTCTGTTCTTTGGCTCTCAGGGATGCATGGATAACTCTTTGATGCATTGGACTGTAGCGCCATCTCAAACACTAAACCTCCTATGTCATAATAGTGCCCTATTAGTCATTGTACCTTTGCCTTACTGTCATTGTGCATATGTATGTCCTGAAGAGCATTATGGGTATTTTGAACATGCTATAAAGAGGTACTAGATGATTATTGAAGCCCTCTAGAGTGCTAAGAGCTTTTTTCCAAAGTGCATTTCTCAAAGCTCACTGTGGTAGAATTGGAGGCTTTGGTTGAAAGGGGTAAACATAAAAGGCTATCTCGGCCTTTCTCCACTGTAGAAATGGATAAGATGGAAGAAGAGCCTTATTTTTTGAAGTGCAAGAAGGCCATAAAGGTACTCTCCATCTAACTATTCCCTTATACGATCACATTTATTGGTCATTTATAAGTTATGTTTACATGTTCTTCGTTTTCTACCCTTTTTAAGTGCATTTGATGATGTGGAAGCCTGTATGGCCCATCTTTCTGCATTAGTGCACTTAGTTACAAATTCATGGGCATCAATTATGGCTAGTTACTACTATGTGGGATGGGCTTAAGGGACCCTTTTTGAAAAAGTGGACATTTAAGGGCCCCGGTAGCCCCTCAGAAGGTTCTTAAGTAATTCCAGGCCTTCTAGATCAAATTCATTTAGAGGTCTTTTAGGAAAAATGGAATAAAATATTGTTCTTACAAAAATGATTCAAAAGAGTTACTTGTAGGGCATCTTTTATTTCAACTAATTTATTTCATTCTAGTAATTCCAATATTGATATGACATTTAATATAGAAAATTGAGCATTTAAGACCATCTTTTTCAGTATCAAAACCTAAAATATGTCGATGTCATAAATTTTTAATTTTGCATGACTCAAATGAAAAAATATCATAATTGTGTCATAAAGAGTAGTCTGGAATAAAAGATCGAAAGCAAAATGACTTATTAGTGGTGGGTCTATGAAGTAAAGTGATTTAAATGAATATGGAGAAATTTCGTAAATGATCACATAACTTCCATATTGTTTTAATTTGGAATATCAGTTTAAGAGTTTAATATAAAAACACAAAATAACCATCATAATACTTCAAAGAAATATGTGTGTGTCACTACTAAAAAAAAGCCATTTTCCAACGGCCATTTCCAACGGCCTTGCGTTGGAAAATTGACAATTTCCAACGTGGAGCCGTTGGAAACATGCGCGTTGGTAAATGATGCGTTGGAAAAATAATTCCAACGGCCCAATGATTAGCCGTTGGTATTTCCAACGGCTTAGCAGTTGGAAATGGACGATGGAAATTTCCAACGGCCAAATCTCCATGAAGTTTTGTTGAACAGTAAAACGTTTTTCCAACGGTCAAAGCCGTTGGAATATTGCCAACGGCTTAGGCCGTTGGAACATTGCCAACGGCTTAGGCCGTTGGAAAATTATTACCGGAAAATAAAAAAAAATATAATTAAATATTATATATTTATTATTTTAGATTTAACAAAATTATATTTTACATTAATTCAAAAAATTAAATTTATTATTACTAAAATTATATTTACATTATTGCAAAAAATTTAAAAATCACAGATCTAACACAAAATCAACCAAATCAAAAAATACAAACAAATTTAACCAAAATAAAAAACTCCAAAAAAATCTGAAATAAAAATCAACAACCTGAAACAGATCTAACCAAAATCAAAAGGAAAAAATCCGAACAAATCTGAACAAGAATTCAAACGTTCGAACGGATATAAACAAAAAATCACACCAAAATTGAAACCCAAATCAAAAAGGCGAAACAGATCTATACGACGGTGGACGACGGAAGGGCTGAGGAGGATGTGGAAGAGATCGAGACGGTGGACGATGGAACGGCTGAGGACGGGCCGCACAGAGGATGGACTGGCGAGGTCGATGAGCGCGGTGGACTGGCGACGGCGACGGCGAGGTGGAAGAGAGCCAGCGACAGCGAAGCGGATGCAGCGGCGACGGCGAGGAGGAAGAGCGCCAGAGACGGCCTAGGCAGTTGCAGACGGAGAGCGCGAGAGGAAGGGGAGAGGCTGCGACGACGGAGAAGGAGAGACGGAGATGAAAAAGGCGATAAGAGGCAGAGACGGAGAGCGTGAGAGGAGGAGGAGAGGTTGAGACGAGGGAGAGGCTGAGACGGAGACGATTTAGGTGAGAGGAGGCAGAGACGAGAACGCGAGAGGAGGGGCAGACGGTGAGACGAGGGAGAGGCCGAGACGGGGAGCGCGAGGGGTGGGGGAGACGCTGAGACGAGGGAGAGGGAGAGATGAATTGGGCTGAGACACTGAGACGAGAAGGTTGAGGGAGGTGGGGGGTTAAATGATGGTATTTATAATTAGGGTTAGTTAAGGTTGGGTTTGGGCTTTTTTGGCCCAGTAGATCATTTTGTTTGGGCTGGGAAAAATTATATATATACATATATATAAATATCAATATGAATATCATTATATATATATATATATAAATGTATTACTATTATTATTGTTGTTGTTGTTGTATAAAAAAAAATATTTTCAAAATACTTACTTTATTTTCTAAAATTATACAATAAATGTGATAAATATTTTATATATGATATACATACATAAATACATATATATATATAAAATATAACTTAACCTATATATATTATAACTCAGCCCAAATATTAAAGCACGGCCCATATAATTGATAATTATATTTATAATTATTTCTTAAGATAAATATGTATGTATGTATGTATGTATATATGTATGTATGTATGTATATCATATATAAAATATTTATCACATTTATTGTATAATTTTAGAATATAAAGTAAGTATTTTGAAAATATTTTGTTTTATACAACAACAACAACAACAACAACAATAATAATAGTAATACATTTATATATATACATACATACATACATATTTATCTTAAGAAATAATTATAAATATATGGGTTAAGTTATATTATAGTAATATATATATATATATATATATATATATATATATGTTATATGTTATATACATTATATGCATATATATAAATGTGTATGTATCTAAAATATCAAAATAAAAACATTTTAACTTACATGATTCCCAACGGCCTAGGCAGTTGGAAACAATAAATACTAGATGTTTACATAAAAATAAAAAAAATTTCCAACTGCCTAGGCCGTTGGAAACAATAAATATTGAGAGCTGGGTATTTTCCAACGGCCTAGGCCGTTGGAAACAATAAATACTGAGAGCTAGGTATTTTCCAACGGCCTAGGCAGTTGGAAAAATAAAAAAAATTTCCAACTGCTTAGGCCGTTGGAAACAATAAATATTGAGAGCTAGGTATTTTCCAACGGCCTAGGCAGTTGGAAAAATAAAAAAAATTTCCAACTGCTTAGGCCGTTGGAAACAATAAATATTGAGAGCTGGGTATTTTAAAAATAAAAAAAATTTCCAACTGCCTAGGCAGTTGGAAAAATAAAAAAATTTCCAACTGCTTAGGCCGTTGGAAACAATAAATACTGAGAGTTGGGTATTTTCCAACGGCCTAGGCAGTTGGAAAAATAAAAAAAATTTCCAACTGCCTAGGCCATTGGAAACAATAAATAGTGAGGGGTATTTTCCAACGGCCTAGACAGTTGGAAAAATAAAAAAAATTTCCAACTGCCTAGGCCGTTGGAAACAATAAATAATAATGTGCATAATTTAACTTACTATTTTCCAACGGTGTAGGCTGTTGGAAAAGCGCCCGTTGGAAATTTTTCAACACTTCCAACGGCCAAGCCGTTGGAGATTTTTTTTTTTTAAAGTGCCCTTTTTTTCACAGTTTCCAACGGCTTAGCACGTTGGAAATTTCCAACGGCTAAGCCGTTGGAAAATGGGCCGTTGGTAAAAAGGGTTTTTTTAGTAGTGTGTGTGTGTGTAGATATATTAGTAATACTATAATTTTTATTATATAATTATATATATATATATATATATATCTCGGGTTCGGTTCCACCTCAGGTTGGTTCCATATGGAACCAGAACCAACCCAAAAACCGTCGGTTCTCCTATATGTGGAACCAACCCGAGAACCATGATCAATTTTTACCCAACCCAACCCAACCCAATGGGGGTGGTTCGGTTTCGGTTTCGGGTTTACCCAACCCATGCTCACCCCTAGTTCCTTTACAGATATAAATACGCGGCCACTCCCAGCCTTTTAGTTATATTCCATTTTATCCCTACCTTTATTAGGGTTACATTTAAACCACTTCTGAACAATCTAGTTAATCCAAAATTTCACGATGATAGAGCAGAAATCACGGAAAATCATGATACCTCAAATTTAATATTTTTTTCATGCTCTATCCAACAGTTCAATAAAAATGGGTCACTATATGAAATGGCCAAAATACCCCTCTTGGCCCGGCTTGCTTAAATGATCAATTTTATTCATTTTTAACTATTAGACCCTAAATTACCGAAACTTAGCTTGCAAATAAATTATCTAAAGTGTAATTTATTAAATTAACTAATTACCTAGCTGATTAGACTTATAGCTTCAAGGGCCGTCACAGATTCACCCTAAGGCTTAGAGATTAAAATTTTACCCAGGCTACCTATAAATTGCTTTAAAGGGCATGCGAGTCTCCAAAAGCTCTCAACAAAGCATTGGTGGTGTCTTTGTAGGGGACACTTTGTTGAGTATCATTTTAAAGGCTTTATGAAAAACACCATTTCAATTTCGAGTGTGGCCCTAGATATTTCATAGAGAACATTTTCTCGTTTGCTTTTCTAAGATTATTTGGGGCTAATCACACTGATAATAGTGCCTGATCTTTTTTTTTTGTAAGCCTTTACCCTTCTAATTGTTTGGGTAGGCTACAAAGCATCCACACTATTCCATGGAGATTGTTGTCATATGGGTTTCATCCTAGTTGTCAGATTTCAAGTCTCATTGTTTTTTCAATGTGCAAGACCCTTAGCATTAATGCATGAGGCCCTTTGGCTGACTTCTTTAAGTCGTATAGGTCTCTTAATGAGGAAATGATTTGCAACAAAATTCTTTTTAGGGAAGACTTAAGAAACTTATTTAAATATTGAGAGTCAAGTACATATATGATATCATTCTCTTCTAAGTACACAAGCACTGCACGCTTACATTAAAATGACTAATTTTTGCATAGATGCGAGGGCCAGGGTAGCATTTTCATTCATGCTCATCTTCTAAGCTTATTAGTGGCTATGTGTAGTCCTTAATAATTCATCCAAAGGGCACCTAGCCTTAATTCTAATTGCCCTACCTTGAAATGTGCTAGGCTTTTATTTAGGGCGTATTCTTAAGGGCACTTTAGCCTAAGTCTAGGTTCTATCCACAAAGACTTGTTACTTCTCTTATATATTGAAGGCCTTCCCAAAATGGATTGCCTATAGGTAGGCACCATTCAATCCTTTTTTAGACTGCCTCTAAACTCCAGGAAGCTAACGAAATGAGCTATTCATGACTTTACTAGTGCTTCAACCATGTTCGCAAGTGAAGAATGTCTTTTTGGATCTTGAGCCTATAAGACCTTTTGAGCTTCTATAGTATCACAATTGTAGAATTTTAATCTATATTAAGATTTAAGTGCTTTCAAAACATTGACCTAATATCGGTACTATAAGAATACCAATAAATGTAGGAAAATGGCAATCAGGGACTGTTGATGAAGACCAAGTAGGAGTAGGTATATCTTTTATGTTTTTACTAACCAATCAATCAATGTTTTTCTGTTTCCAGGACCCCATAGGCTTTCCACATAAGTTCTCCCAGCTGATTCTTACAGCATGTAAATCTTTGTGTCCCTTGAAAACTTGGGAAGATCAATGCCAGTAGAAGGATGTTTGTTTGGATATAGAACTATACCTATGCCAGCCTTTTTATGTTGGCGTTATAAATAGAAAAGACATCGAGCATTAGAAACTACATTATCTAGGAATAACACATTGTTTCTTTGGCCCCTAAGACTACCCCTATTAGCATTAAGGGCAGTTAAATAGTTCTTAATGTCAGGATCTCCTCTTTGTTAACACCATAAGTGTGTCCTTACAATAGAGTGAAAGAGAACCTTTTGCTGTTAAGGGCTTTAGAGCATTATTAAAAGCTACATTAACATTAGCCCCTTTGTCCATATAGACTCTCCACACAACATAGTTTGCAATTTTTGCCATGATTAATAATGAATCCCTATGTTCCCTATCAATTGTGGTTTTTAGGGTCCACTGCTTCTACATGGGTGACCTTACACTCATTCCTCTTATAACCGATTGATCCTTTAGTCATCGTGATCATCTCAATGACCCTAGTGGGTATGTCATAATCTAGGTCCCTCACTCCTAAAGACATTTTTTGGCATACTCCATCATTTTGATTATCCCTATCTTGGTTTTGTCACCAAGGATCTTATGCCTTTTTAGCGAGACATCTTGGACAAACTATTGCAGTTTGCCCTTCATCACTAATTTTTTAAGGAATGCCTTTAGCTCTTTGCAGGTCTCCATGTCATGCATATAATCCTTCTGGTATTGGAAGTATTTCTTCTTATCATTCATGAATTATGCATTTATTAGCTGTGGCCACTTGGTTACCATATTCTTGGATTCAAGGGTATAAAAGGTGTTCTTTAAGATGTCTCGAAGGGATAAGTAAACTAAGCTCAATGCCTTTTTCTTCTTATTGGCCCCTAACTACTTATTGGGTTATCCTTTCCCTATTTTTTTTTCTCATCATAGTGGTTGGTGTCCTCCACCCTTATATAATGGCATGGTCGATTGTAAAATTTCTTTATACATTAGGTAGGGTTCTCCTGAATATACCAAAAGAAGCCTGGCTTTAAGAGGATACTTTTGGTCAAGACCAACAACTTGACATTTGAGGAGACATCAGGAATCTACATTGCCTTTAAATTGAACCTTGTCAAGTAATCTTGGAGCTCTTCATTCTTCTCTTTCTTGATATTCAAGAGTTGGTTCACTGTTTTTCTTAAAGTGTTGGATTCTGATAAACTAGCATTGAAAATTTTGAGATAGCTTATCGAAAGAGGCAAATTTTTCCCTTTTCAGCATCCCAATCTAGGTTGAAGTTACGTCTGAGAGTGTTGAGTTGAATGCCCTACATTTACTAGCATCACCGGCCCCTTCCAAGTTCATCATTATGGTATGTCTCTGCAGGTGATTAACTAGATCCATGTAAATCCACCTTTAGCATTCAAAAGCCATAGGTAGTTGGTGCATTTTGGATCTTGTCCATGAAGAGTTTAAAGAGCAAATAACTTATGTCTAGCAAGGGTTCCTTTAAGCTCTCCATTCTTCCCTTGAGTGTTATCTCTTCAGCCACTCCCCTATCTCGTCTAACCTATGAAGAACATGTTGGAATTCTTGATGCACCAAGATCCTTTTAAGATAGGATTTGAGCTCATTGAGCTAACTCTAGCTTGAATAGCTATCTAAGGCAGCTAGAAGTAGCTCCCTTTAGCTCAAGTCAGCTCACTTCAGCTATAAGTAGCTCAAAGTAGCTGGACTTCAGCTCAAGCTAGCTCAAGTCAGCTCAAGTCAGCTCACTTCAGCTTCTAGTAGCTGAATGTAGCTAGACTTCAGCTCAAGTCAGCTTACTTCAGCTATACGTAGCTCAAAGTAGCAGGACTTCAGCTTAAGTCAGCTCAAGTCAGCTCAAGTCAGCTCACTTCAGCTTTTGGTAGTTGAGTGTAGCTGGACTTCAGTTCACTTCAGCTGAGAGCAGCTAACTCTAGCTCTAGGTCAGCTCTAGGAGCTGGACCTCAGTTCATGGTGCTTGGTTGGAGCTCAAAGGAGCTCAATGGTGCATAAGTAGTATAATGAGCTAGCTTTGTGCCAGCTCACCTTGCTTTTAGCTCAAAACCACCAAGAGACACATCTTTTGTGTAAAGGTATGTCTCTTCATCAAAAGAGATGACTATTAGCTAAAAGAACATGTCCTTTCATCCAAAGGAAGTGTTCCTTGAGTGAAAAGACATGTATATTCGGCCATGAGGGTGGTTGGGGTGGTTATTGCACCAAGAGTGATGTCCTATGACTTCAAGGGATATGTATTTTCGCCCATAAGGTAGTTATGGGGTGGTTATAGGCCAAAGGAAGTATTCCTTGGCTAAAAGACATGTATTTTCGCCCATAAGGTAGTTATGGGTGGTTATAGGCCAAAGGAAGTGTTCCTTGGCTAAAAGACATGTATTTTCGCCACCATACATGACCCTTAGCCAAAGGAAGTGTTCTTTGGCTTAAAAGACACATTTCTTGGTGTAAAGGTGTGCCTTTTGGTCATCTATAAATAGCCTTTAGTGGCTGGCCATTTTAAGCACGAATTTGCACTCCATTTGCTCCATTTTCTTGAGAGAAAATTGTTCTCCTCCTATTTCCTTAAGAGGCCGAAATATTAAACACTTCTTGAGAGCATTGTGGGTGGATTTACATAGAGATTGTTCATCTCTATTTCAAGCTTCAAAGCGCTCCTCTAAGATCAAGTTCTCCCTCAAATTTTTTCGCTAAAGATAACCAAGAAGAAAGGTGCACATCTTTTCTTGGTTTAGTAGCATGTTAGGTTTCATTTTCGTATATTCTTAGTAGCATGCTAGGATTTATTTAACACAACTTGTATGTGATCTTGATATGTTATATAATATGTTATGCATGCCTATATCCATGTTGAATTCAAATGAACAAATATGCATGTGGCATATACATGAGTAGATAACATAAAAGTATGTTATCATAAGATCATAAGATCCTGAAATCTTCAGAACAATGTTGATGTTACCAACCTCCAGCTCTTTGTGAGTTTTGGCTTTCCATCTTTTCTTTGGTAGGTCTATTACACTTTTAGGTATAATGGCTTGCTTACTCATATTTTTGTGGTAGCTTTCCATCTTTACCTTTAAGACATGGAAGAGAGTCCATGGATCTTATAACATAACTATTCTTATAGATCCTTTAGCAAGAAATGTTTCAGGGCATTAAACTACTCATCCATTAGGCTGCAGGAGCCTTTCCTCATGTTGGGTCATGTGGTAAGGAGATAGATCTGTCCCTTGCCTTTTGAGGTGTTCACGATTTACAAGTGCACTTTTTTTACCCCTTAGAGGCATCATCCTTATTGTCTTCTTAGCTAGTTTTGTTGTTCAGGTCTGATTTGTTGGTCTTTTCCATTGTTTGGATTTTCATAAATGATGCCAAATTGATATTTGAAGTAGGTAGTAAAATGCCTGAGACCTTTAGGGATAATGGACCTGAAATCAAGGACAGAGTTAAAGGCCCCACAATTGTGCCGAGAAAGACCTTCAAATGTTTAAGTCAGTATTAGCTTGTGAGAAGAGAAAACTTAATGAAGTGCAATAGGCCATATAATAAAATGTACCTTATCTCCTATTGTGGGAGACCTCTTATAGGTCCTAGGATCTCGCCATCATGAGAAAAAACTCTTCCTCATTACGTGATCGCCTCTGTGATTGTAGAGGTCCTGTTTAACGTGCATTTTCAATGGTTAATTACCAATCCATTAAATCCTCAGCTCATAAACAATGCTCTAATGGGCCACCCAATTAACGGAGCGAGGCCCAATTAGTATACTGAGTCTAGTAGGATTCTAGTTTATCTTTAGTTGGCCTTTTGACTAGCGGGCCAAAACCTAGTAAGGTATGCAGTGATTACTAAATCTTTGTAACATTTTCATATTTAATAAATTGTTTTAGCATATTACTTTCTAAACTGTTATTTCAATATTTATTTTTTTTTCGTCTTATTTGATTTTGCATATAAAGATTAATAATAAATGTGGAAATAATACACAAATATTTGTTTTTAATTTCCATAGCAAACTCAAATTTAAGGATGGTGATGATTACAAGAGTGATGATCGTTGTCAAGGCTCATGAAGAAAATAAGTGCAACTACTCCAAGCAATGAGTCTTCCATCACGAGGCAAGCTCAGTTTTAAGGATAAGGATAGTAATTGACTGCCTTGTGTTAACACTTTTTTTGGCATTCACTTAGGTTGATAGGCTAGATTAGGTAAAAATTGGTTAATTAGTGTTTAGAGATATTTTGAAAATTCTCAGTTTCAAATTGTTGCATCATGTCACAAAGTTTGTTTGTAAGTCTTTAAATTTCATTTAGGTCTTAATTAGTTTCTTTTTATTTCTATTGTCAAAGTTGAATCATTTGGATTAAAATTTGGCTTAATTGCAAATTTAGGTCTTTTATGATTTGATTTGTAAAGTTTTGGGATTTAATTTAAAATCATTCAAATTTGGGGCTTAATTGAGAATTTTGAATTCATTTGGGTTTAATTGAAAATATATGAGAACTCTCACCTTAATTGAAGACTCTGGCCCCGTTTAAGAACAGTTTTTGTCATCAGCGTTAGAGTTTTGAATAATTTGTTTAGCGGTTGAGATGAAAATACTAAAGCTAAAAGATAAAAGTTATTCTTTGATAGTTTTTTCAAAACTCTAATGTTAATCACTGATGCTAATGCCAAATGGGGCTTTTAAGATCGCTTGGGCTAAAACAAAAAATTATGAACAAAATTTGGACTAATGTTGCAAATGATGCAATTTTCAAGATTTTGTCTTAGTTTGATCTAGATTTCATCATTGAATAATTTTCTTGAAGTTCAAGCATGTCCTAACCTATAAATTTATCTTAGAATATTGAAATTAAGGTCTAAAATTCAAAAATTGGCGTTGAAATTGCCAACTCTAAGCTTCTACAAGAAAAATTGCAAAACAACAACTTTGGTCCATATTTTTAAACTATCTTGCTCCCTAAACCCTAAACCACTCCTGCTGCCGCCACCCCTGAAATGCTTCAGCCGCCACTCGACCACCGTCACCCACTCTAGCTCCCAATCGTTGCCCCTCCTCACGTCGCACCGCTTATACTAGGTGTCGCCTACCGCCGACCAGGGGCGGACCTACGCACCCCCTGCCCCCTCGAAAATTTTGAAAAAAATTAAATATAGATACTTAATTGGTTAATTTAAGAGAAATTAGGGATTGGAAATGTATTTTTGCCCTCGGAAATAATGGAAGAATATGAAGATGGGGGGGCAGTGAGGTAGGCTCTAAAGAAAACAGTGACCAAATAAGTATTTATTCCTTCTAGTCTTAAACATGTATTCTAACATGGCCTAAATGCATTATTAGTCCTCCAAATTTTTTAACTTGTACTAGTTGCACCCTAATCTTTGAATTAGTACGAATTACTCCCAATCTACAACCTTACCTCACCGCGATGCCGTCCCTCTTCTCCGGATTTAGTCGACTCTCCTCCGGGCTCGCCCCCCCGAACCAAAAATCCTAGTTCCGCCACTGCCGCCAACTATGCCTAAACTAGAGGAGGAGCCCAAAATCGTGAGCCCCGACTCCTTCACCCTGTCGATTCACTGCACCCCACCGTCACCCAAGCTAGCCTGCACCATTCTGGAGGTCACACGCTAATGGTGAAGACGACCCAGGCAGCCGCCAGCAGTAATCCGCCGCCTCCATTGTGAATGGAAGGAGAAACGAGGAGATCAGGGTCTTATGACCCATTTCGGCCCGAAATCGACCACATTCGAGCCCAACCAGGGCACACTTTGGTAAAACCCGCCCTTAATCATTCTAATTTCTTCTTTTGTTCGTATAAGGCACCAAAGTTGTTATTTTGTTTGCAGATAGGTCATAGGAGCTTACAGGTTTATTTTGTTACAATTTAGCTACTGATAGATTTATATATATATTTTTTCCTTTCAAGTTATCTTCAAGTCAATTTCACTAACAATTTTCATGTTTTATTATGATTAACTAATTTTGAGTGAATTGAAGTTATTTTATTTTATCTTGATTTATTTTATTTTATTTTGTTTTATTTACCTTAAATCTTGTTTTTGCTATGATTTTATCTTCTAATTGTTTATTTCATTAATAATTTTTCCAATTATTGGTTTTATTAATAATTTTTTTGTGAAAGTTTAATATTTGTGTCAATTGAGTGTTTAGGGTTTACTTAAATTAATTTTAATTTTTTCTTATCTTTTATTTGTGTTTTTATGTTTATTTTCCATACTAACTTTAAAAAAAAAAATTCCTTTGAGTGTTGTGTTGGGTTTTTAAGGTACCAGAAAAGATGCTACTTGAGAAAGTCTTCCACCACTAATCTGAGCAACTTAGAGGCGGCCTTGACTATCATCAACGTCAAACCTTACAACCGAGATTATTTGATTGCTCTCCTTACAACCACTTTACAGACCATCTAACTATGTGTCTTAACTAGTCATCTAAACCTCTTATTCATACAGGAGCAAACTATGTATGCTTTGATCCTAACTCAAACCTAGGTATGTACGAAGCTTAAGAGTTCAACCTAAGTTCAAGCCTAATAACAAAAAAACAACCCCTACTCTCTTGTTTGACATTTAATGCATGAATGCACTTTTTGTTATAACTAACAATTGGTTTTTGCTTATTTTAAACTTGCTCCAAATGAGTTGAGTGCCTAACATCTTCCTAATTTACACCTAATCCCCGATCCCAAAATCTTTGATTTTTTTACAAAATTTGTCTTTTCATTGTTTTGGAGTCAAATCGGGTTTTTCCTTATTTGTTACTCACTTTTCAAACTAGGGCGATGACTATATTTTTCCTCCACCTTAGCATAAGGATTCGCGTGAGGCTGTGCCAATAATTGCACTTGTGCCCCAAATAGGCGCCGAGGTTGAAGCTGCTCACATTTCGAGTTTGGCCCAAAAAGAAAAATTGGGTTTGTGGGCAGATATTGAGAGGCCCATGCCTGTCATGGTATTTGTGGGAATGTCAACGGGTTAAGTTTGGAGCAGATGGAGTTATTCCCAAACCTTCCCCTACAATAAAAGAGATCTACCCAAACCCTTCCGACAACCGTAGCTTGTAGCATGTAGGGTTTTTTTATTCAAACCTGGTTGTATTGGAGCGGGTAAAGCCGGGTATTATGCCTACTATACCCTCACAAATAATTCACATATAAAAAATAAATTAAAAGCATTAAACTAATACTGTCCTATCTTGTTTGCTTTCCTGAAGAGTTTAGGTCTACAAAAGTAAATGAAATATATCGGAGCTTTCTACAATACCCACCCCCGAAAATGGGGTAACCATGCCCCCCCGATCTTAACCGTTGATCTTTAGTTAGCGAAGAAAACGCAAACCGCCTGACTGGGGTGACAGGTGAGGGAGGGAAAGAAAAAAAAGTGATAAAAAATTTAAAAATATAATAAATATTTTTTTAATGTAAAAAAAAGTGATAAATGTTAAAAAAATTGGTAATATTTTTTAAAAATCTATTAAATATAAAAAAAGTGATAAATAATTATAAAATGTAATAAATAATTTTAAAAAATGATTAAATAAAAAAAAGATACAAAAAATTAAAATATTGAAATATTTTTCAAAAAAAGTGATTAAACTAAAAAAAGAAAATAAATATAAAAAAAGCAATAAAAAATGATAAATTTTTAAAAAATTATCTGTGTAATTGAATAATATACTGAATAATATACTTAATAAAATACCTTTTTGTACATATGTCAATGATTCTCAAAATATAAAATCTATGTATATTGATCAACTTAGTAAAAAAAATATTTATTGCATTTTAGAATTCTTATCACTTTTTTTTGTTTTTAATCACTTTTTAAAAATATTTCCCATTTTTTAACATTTACCACGTTTGTTTATATTTTATCATTTTTTCATATTTAATCACCTTTTGTAGTTCTAATCGCTTTTTATTTATTTAATTGATTTTCTAAAAAAAATGTTTGTTTTTTTAGTTTTGTTATCTCTTTTTTTATTTAATCAATTTTTTAAATTATTTATTGTATTTTGAAATTATTTATCACTTTTTCAGTTATTATTTACCTTTAAAAATATTTATCAATTTTTTAACATTTATTACATTTTCTTTATTTTATCACTTTTTTATATATTTAATCACTTTTTTAAAAAATTGTATCGGTTTTTTTTACATTTAATCGCTTTTTCTTACATTCGCGAAGTTACCTTCCGGGTAACTTTGAAGATAACGTAGAAATTAAAATAGAAAACAAACCAAACGCACCGTATCATCAAAATTATTTAAAAAGGGTCAACTCTTTTTTTTTAATCAATTTTTTAAATTATTTATTGTATTTTAGAATTATTTATCATTTTTTTTGTTTTTAATAGCTTTTTTGAATAATTTATCATTTTTTTTTTAGTTTTAATCACTTTTTTTTTTTGAAAAAAGATTACTTTTTTTTAGCTTTATATCGATTTGAAAAAAAAATTAGCGTTTGGAAAAAAATAAAAGCATTTAGAGAAAAAAACAAGCGTTTGGAAAAAAATATGATTAAAAATTTAAAAAAGATAAAAAATGGGATTAAATATAAGAAAAAAAAGGTATTAAAGAGTGGAAAAAGCGTTTGGAAAAAAAAAAGCATTTGGAGAAAAAAAAAAACGTTACGAAAAAAATATTAAAAATTTAAAAAAAAATGTTTAAAAATTAAAATTTTAAAAATGTGATTAAAAATTCAAAAAAGTGATGAAAAATTTAAAAAAGCGATTAAAAATTCAGAAAAGCGATTAAAAATTCAAAAAAGCGATTAAAAATTCAGAAAAGCGATTATAAATTTAAAAAGGCGATTAAAAATTCAGAAAAGCGATTAAAAATTGTAAAAAAATGATTAAAAATTTTAAAAAGTGATTAAATATTTAAAAAATGGATTAAAAATGTTATTAAATATATAAAAATTAAAAAATAAAAAAAAAAGTTAAAAAAAACGTTTGGGGAAAAAAAGCGTTTGGAGAAAAAAAAGTGTTTGGAAAAAAAAACGATTTGGAATGAAAAAAAGGGATTAAAAATGAAAAAAAGTGAGAAAAAAGTAAAAAAAGCATTTGGAAAACAAAAAAAGTGATTCAAAATTAAAAAATGCTTAAATTTAAAAAAGTGAATGAAATTAGAAACAAAGTGCTTAGTAATGGGGAAAGTGAAAAAATATAAAAAAAGTGATTACATATATAAAAATTGATAAAATATAAATAAAAAATTTTATGAATGCTTAAACATTCATACCAAACCTATACAATTCCCTAAATATAAAAAACGGGACTGAAAAAAGAAGGAGTGAAATAACATAAAAAAATTAAAAAATATAATAAAAAAGTGATTAAAAATAAAAAAAGTAATTAAAATTGATAAAAGGGGAAATAATTCTTAAAAAAATTAGCAAATACAAAAAACAATGATTAAATATTTCCCATCTTTTAATATTTATCAGGTTGGTTTATATTTTATACTTTTTTCATATTTAATAACTTTTTGTAGTTTTAATCGATTTTTATTTATTTCATTGATTTTCTAAAAAAATGTTTCCTTTTTCTAGTTTTTTATCACTTTTCTTATTTAATCAATTTTTTAAATTATTTATTGCATTTTAAAATTATTTATCACTTTTTCAGTTTTTATTTGCCTTTTAATAATATTTACCAATTTTTTAACATTTATCACATTTTCTTTATTTTATTACTTTTTTTCTACATTTAATCGCCTTTTTTTAAATTGTTATCGCCTTTTTTTACATTTAATCGCTTTTTGTTAGAAGGTAAACTAAAATGTGACCGGGTCACGTTGAAGGTAACTTGGGTGTGACCGGGTCACATTGAAGGTAACTTAAAAATGTGACTGGGTCACGTTGAAGGTACCTTAGGTCTGACCGGGTCACCTTGAAGGTAGCCTAAAAATTTGACCGGGTCACCTCGAAGATACCTTCGGTGAGACCGGGTCACTTTGAAGGTAACCTAAAAATATGACCGGGTCACCTCTAAGGTACCTTCATTGTGACCGGGTCACTTTGAATGTAACCTAAAAATGTGACCGGGTCACCTCGAAGGTACCTTCGTTGTAACCCGGTCACTTTGAAGGTAACCTAAAAATGTGACCGGGTCACGTTGAAGGTACCTTCGTTGTGACCGGGTCACGTTGAAGGTAACCTAAAAATGTGACCGGGTCACTTTGAAGGTAACCTAAAAATGTGACCGGGTCACGTGGAAGGTACCTTCGTTGTGACCGGGTCACTTTGAAGGTAACCTAAAAATGTGACCGGGTCACCTCGAAGGTACCTTCATTGTGACCGGGTCACTTTGAAGGTAACCTAAAAATGTGACCGGGTCACGTTGAAGGTACCTTTATTGTGACCGGGTCACTTTGAAGGTAACCTAAATATGTGACCGGGTCACATTGAAGGTAACCTAAAAATGTAACTGGTTCACATCGAAGGTTACCTTAAAAGTGACCCGGTCATAATGAAGGTACCTTCCACGTGACCTGGTCACATATTTAGGTTACCTTCAACGTGACCCGGTCACATTTTTAAGTTACCTTTAAAGTGACCCGGTCATACCAAAGGTACCTTAGAGGTGACCCGGTCATATTTGTAGGTTACCTTCAAAATAACCCAGTCACAATGAAAGTACCTTCAACGTGACCCGGTCACATTTTTAGGTTACCTTCAAAGTGACCCGGTCACACCGAAGATACCTTCAACGTGACCCGGTCACAATGAAGGTACCTTCGAGGTGACCCGGTCACTTTTTTAGGTTATCTTCAAACTGACCTGGTCATAACGAAGGTACCTTCGATGTAACCTGGTTACATTTTTAGGTTACCTTCAAAGTGACCGGGTCACGTCTAAGTTACCTTGAACGTGACCCGGTAACAACGAAGGTAACTTAAGCGATAAACGGTAAGAAAAAGCGATTAAATGTAAAAAAAAAATGATAAAGTTAAAAAAAAAGCGATTAAATGTATAGAAAAGCGATAAAATTAAGAAAATGTGATAAATATTAAAAAAATTGACAAATATTTTTAAAAGGCAAATAAAAAATTATTTATTACATTTTATAATTATTTATCACTTTTTTTATTTTTAATAGCTTTTTAAAAAAATTTACCAATTTTTTAACATTTCTAACTTTTTAAAATTTTATCACTTTTTTTTTACAGTTAATCATTTTTTTAAAGAAATTTCACTTTTTAAACTTTTTTTTTACTTTTTAGAAATATTTATTGTATTTTAAAATTTTTTATTACTTTTTTTCTTTCCTCTCCCTCACCTGTTATCCCAGTAATACGGTTTCCCATTTCTCTACCAAGCCGAGATCAACGGTTACGATTGGGGGGCATGGTTACCCCATTTTCGAGGGTGAGTATTGTAGAATCTTCCAAACATATCAATTGCTTACAGTAAACAACAAAGATCGTCGAGGGTAGGACGGGTAACAAAGAAATGCAGTCAAAATAGGCATTGACTCGTGACGCTTAGGAATTTTAAATTAAATAATACTTCTAAATTCTAATCCCAACCCCTCCTCATACGTCAGGTGTATCTAATGGAATTACCCTAATCCCATACGCAAACCAGCAAAATTGCGAAAAAACCTTACCGCACGGGTAGGGTAGCGTACCTATGGGTCCGCGAAATTAAAGACGCAAAGCGGATACGCTGTTGCCTGGTGCGGTCAGCAGAGAACAGCAGGAGCGCCGGCAATTCGTTTGATTGCTGAGGGAGGAGAAGATCCACCGATGAAGTGCCAAGCCCCATCTTCTCTTCAAGGCAAGTCGATCTGATTGGCTAACGTAATTTTATGTTTTATTGTCTTTATGTTCTTTCTTCAAGTGCTAATTAAAGACATTTAAACGGACGTCGTATCCATCAGCTTCCAGTGTTCTGGTGGAATTCCTGGAAGTGGCCATCACTTCCGTGGTTTTCTTCAAGGGGGTTTATCCGGCGGCGGCTTTTGAAAGGCGGAGGTTCCTGAATTTGGTCGTTCACAGAGCTCGCCACCCCCACCTCCTTCATTATATACGCTTGTCTTGCTCTTCTATTCTTTCTTTCTTGCACCAGGTAAGGCGATACAACTCTCTCTCTCCCTCTCTCTCCCTCTCTCTCTCTCTCTCTCCTCGTTTTCTGCCCGCTTCATTGCTTTTTGGCTTGTTTCTCCTCTGGTCTCAACTGCAAGGTTGTCCTTTACTTTCTTGGTCGACGCTACATATTTATCGGAGACAAGTTTCTAACATCCTGTCGCTGCACTTTTTTTTTTTTTTAACCCCATTAGTTTCGTTTTCCAATATTCTACAGAGTGTGCTGGTTCAACCATTATCTTGATTACTAGTGAGAATCAGGCTTAGTAAGCTGACTGTGCTAGTCTCTTTTCTATACCGATATTCCAGTCTTTCAATTGTGCATGAAAAAAGGGAAAAAAGCTTTGAGCGATGGTATTTATCTTATCTATCTACCTTTCTATCTGTATATTTCTAGTATGGTAAACATGGTCACTGAACTACTTACGTTGACCCTGCATTTGCTCCCTCTGTGCCAAGAATAATGTCATTTGCTTATTTTCTAAAAGTTTACGGATGTTCTGCTGCATCACTGTTTTAAGTTTGAATATTCATTGTTCTATTTAGCGCATATGAACATCTCATTTGCAAATGTATGTAAGTGTCGTTCATTTGGAACAAAAAAGATCTTGAAACTTACCATTCTTTTCTGGCCAAAGGGAGTACTAATCTTGATAATTTTGAGGATTTAATCTTTGAAAGCTCAATCTCATTCTCAACTTGAGGGTCCTTTAATTACTGATACAGAGAATAGCATTAATTCTTTGACCTTTGTTCATGTAAATGCTAATATCTTTGACATAGTTCTAACTCAGTTACGTATAACTACAAACAGGGTTTGGTAGACAGAGTTGCAGTTAACTTTTTTGACACAGAGAACATACCTATAGAAAGATTTGTTTTCAAGGTTATGGAAAATCAATCTTATGAGTCCAAGTTGGAAGAGGCTGATCTAGAGTTCTCCCTTAGATCACTGTTGATCAAGCTGTCTGTCTCCCAATCTCTTACTAAAGTTCTTCCGCATGGTAGGTTGCAGTGTGTATAGGAGGTTTTTGATGTTTGATTATATTTTTGAATAGGCAAAAAAAAAAAAGTACACATTATTCATTCAGGGGTTTTAAGCTTCTATTCATACTCTTTTCATTTCCTTTTTGCCTCTGGCTTCAAATTTTTCTAATTAATGAAGTGTTATATTTTTCACTCGGGCAAGAATCTGGTTGAGTGAGTTGTTAGATTCTCAGTGCCCAAGAAATACTTTCATATTTCATGTAAAATATCATTCTTTAGTTCTTTTGGGTGCTTGGAAGTTGATGTTTGGCAATTGAACATTCTGTTCATATAGATTGCAGGTGGGAAATAACAGTCTACTTATGTTCTCTTCCTCAATCAAGCACTATACAAGATGCTGAATTGTGGATCTCGACAAAAGCAAAGCTGTGGCGTCAGCCACCACGTATTACCCCTATCAAGTCCATAATCACTGGACCTCTGAATGTCCAATTTTACCTTGAGCACCCAAGCTTGTCTGAACCTATGCCATAGAGGGGTCTTTTGGAATGCTATAACTACACACCAGTAGTTGCCTGTCTTTCTGAGGCTCCATGAGGTAATTTTGGTCTCTTTTATCACATCTCATTTGAGAAGATATAGATCCTTGTTGACTTTGAAACGGACACAGAAAGAGAATACATGCTTGCAGCATGCTAGGAGTTGGTGTCAAGTTAGCCATTTTCAGTGGAACAAGCTCCATGTTATGGAATGAGCTGTCTAGATTTTTAGTTTTAGTGGTCGTAAGCAATTGCTTTGAGGTTTGAAATTAAAAGGTTTCTTTGAAAGTCTTATAATTTACAGTTTTTTTCCTCTATGACAAAAAAAATATAATAATAATTATAATTTGGGCCCTTTTTTGGTATAAAAATTTCAATATGAAGATATTCAAGTAGCTCTGCAGTTAGGAACGATCAGTGGAGTTTACCTGATTCGAAATCAATTGTACCAATGAGAATGGTAGACATGTGCATGCATGCACTTTTGTGTCAATCAATTGATCTAAGCTTTTATGTCAACTAGTTGGGGTCGATTACCTGAATTTTGTATCTCGAATCAATTCAACTGGTAGCAAGCTCATCTGATAATCATAGTGTTGACATCCAATTTTATTTGGGTGCTAATTTAATTTTAGGGTTAGGTTTAGGTTTTTACAACATTAGTAAAAGTTAGTTTAGAGGTATTTTATTTTCTAGGGTCACTTAGTGGGCACTTTAGTCATTTACTAGGATAGTTAGAGTCATTTTGGTTATTTTAGTCTTTAGATGGTTAGTATGCTTAGATGCAATTAAATTATGTTGTTATTTCATGTTACAGATTGTTTAGGAATTTGGAATGATCATTTAGGATTAAAATAGGCGTTGATACAAGCTTAGATATCATATGGAGTCCTAAGAGTCATTTAGGGTCGTTTAGGAAAAAGGTGGAAATATTGTTGGTAAAATGAAGCTATCTGAAATTTTTTGTGAAACTTTGTTGATTTTATAAATGTTTGGGTTAATTTGGCAAACCCTTGAAGTGTTGGGTTGCATTGAAAATTCTTGTAAATTTTGGGTCAAATTAACACTTTAAGAGTTTTTGTGGAGTTAGATTAGTATTTAGACCGAATTGCTTCCTAGGAGAACGAAACCTCTAAAAGAATTAGATTTCGAAAATGATTAAACTTCAGATTACTTGTTTATCACGTTCATGAGTCTTTGCACTATAAATCAAAGAGGAAAAACAAGAAATTTGAAACCCTAAACTTCAACACCAAAAAGACAAAACTGTAGCTTTCATCCCTATTTTTTAGCTACCCTCCCCTAGAACCCTAATCTTTTCTCTCTGCCGCCACTCCCCTCCACCACCCTCTCTATTAGCCAATGGTTGCCACTACCCCTAGCTCGTCACCATCGCCCTTTGTCTTCCTAAGCTGCCGAAATGCATCACAAGCCACTGACAGCGCTAGCCATATCAAGAAGGAGAAAGGGCCAGTTCTTGTACCCCGCTGTCTCCCATCCGTGACCCGTCATCATCGGACAACCTCACATTTCGTTAGCCTCTCCTAGTGGTCATCACCATTATTAGCACTAAAGCCAACCCCCTGATTTTCCTAAAATCTTTCATCTAAAATGGGATGATGTAGTATAAGTTTAGACTAGTTACTTAATTGTTTAAATAAGTTAATTTACTTAATTTTTTAACTAGAAAATCAATTGAATTAAGGTGATACAGTGCTCAATAGACCTTCAGGAAGTTGTTCTTGGTGGATTTTGTAAAGTTCTAAGATAAATTTATTTGTTCAAATACGATTGATCTAGTAAGATACCATGTTTGAATAAATGTTTTTTCAATTCTTGGTGGATTTAATAAAATCCTAAGATAAAATCTAATGATATTTAAAAGAATTCATATCCTTTTTGTTTGGTAAGATTCACGGTTTGGATTAAAACATAAATAGAATTCATAAAATATTATTTTGTTAAGGATTAGGTATTAAAGGAAACAAAATTTAGGAAAAGATAAAATTAAACCCCCATGGTATCAATCTTGGGCTTTAAAAGATACTTAGTTTTCCCTTAACATAACCAACTCATGAATTTTAGAATCTCTCATAGATTATATAAGGTATCTAATCAACCCAGGAAAATTCACTGGTTACGACTCCTAAATATGTTGTTACAGCTTGGTGCTCCAATGTGGATGAGTCTAGTCATAAATGAGTCCTTTTTCCTCTTTTCTTTGTTTATTTGTTTCTTATCTATTGATTTGATGCCTTTTTTTTTATTACATTCCAACACACATGCCTACTTTGATATGCATAACAAGCTCTAGACTCGCCCACTTCAACCAATATTCATAAGAGAACCTAGATTAGGTTATTTTTGTGAGACAATATTCTTTCCGCTTTCTCTAATATATGTTTTGCAAATAATGTTACTCAAGTGTAACATTAGACATCCTGTTGGACCACGAAAGCTATAGCTGAAATTAATTTCCTTACGTAACCTTTGTGGGTAATCAATTTAGCCTTTTATGGTCTACGAGAACTTAGTAATAGGGATTTGGGAACCACCCTAAACTTTTGGTTAAACCACCTCACTCAGCCATAAAATTGGCTATAGAATGTCAACTCTTTGTCATCTCATTAGCATGCTAACAATTAACTGCTTTATTTTCTTCTTTTTGCACTTGTTATACGTCTCTTATTATTTATTTTCATAATTTTATATGTATCTCTTGAAATTGACTCATATATCTTTATCATTTTCTTTGTTCATTTGCATTGCATATTTAATGCATACATGCATCAAATCATACATCTAAAATCTAAAATAAATTTCACTCTTCAAGAAGGGAAAAGATTGGTTTTCAACACCAATATTTCACTCTGTCTTCAAGCAAGACTCATGGCAGATCAAGTTGAAGAGCAGATCAATGATCTCAATACCAAGGTTAATTGCATGTTTGAGCAACTCAACCAAATCTTGGAGACACTAAACTGTAAACCCTCTAGCATAAAAGAACCTAAGGATCCCATTTTATATCCTTTTGGGCTTGCTCCAAATTGAGTTCAGGAGGAAATTATTAAAGAAGAAGCCACCTCACAAGGAGGAAAAAGCGAACTAAAAACTTGAAATTATAGAAAAGAGATATCAGCCTATTGAGAGAGCTGACATTTATGCCTCAATCCCTGATGATGAGCTTTTCTTAGTTTTTGATTGGTGATTCCTTCATATTTCAAGGTGTGGAATTTATGAAATTTGATGGGATGAGTTCCCGTCACACTTATCTCACACTTTTTCTAAAAAAGTTGTAATCTATCACCAAGGATGAAAAAGTGGGAATAACTTTTTTTTATGAAAGTCTCACGAAGTTGGCATTACTATGGTACAAGAGTTTGAGTTAAAAAATATTAAATCTTAGAGTGATTTTGCTTGTGGTTGTCTAAATAACTACAAGCATGTTGAAAAGTTGACCCTGATCACCAAATGTTGTGAAATCTTAAGAAGAGACTGTAAGAGTCTTTCAAAGGCTATGCACAAAGGTGGAGAGATATAACATCACTCATCCAACCTCTTATGAGTTAAAAAGAAAGATGATCACTTTGTTTATCCAAACATTGATAGGATGAGAAGTTAGTTAGGAACACTCCGAGTAGGTTTTCGGACATGTTGTCTAGAGAAAGAATTGAATGTAGAACCAAAACAAGAAAGCTAGTTGGTCCTTTGGTTGGGAGATTTCACAAGGAAAAAGACGGAGCTATTCAACATGTCACTTTCGAGACCCTTGGTCCAACACTGTTAAAGGTGTATGGGAAAGGGTACTCCCATGGGGCAGTAGTCTTAGGGTGATTTCCTCATTCCACTTCATCATCAATTTAAAAGCACAAATCTCAAGGAGCACCACCAAAGAAGATTGAAGAACATGATCCTATCACCATTTCATACCAGAACTTGTATAACAAGTTTATTGAAAGCTAATTGATACAACCTATGCCAGCCAAGCAAATTCAGCCTGCCTATCCAAAGTGGTTGATGTGAATGCCATTTATGAATATCATGGTGGAGTTGTTGGTCACTCACTCGAAACTTTTTTTGCTCTCAGGAAGAAGTTGCAATAGTTACTCGAGTTGAAGTTGGTGGGTTTCACTAATGGACCTAAGAAAGAGTGTTAACTTGGGAGGCTATTTTAATTTAGGTAATCTTTAGCTTTTTGCACATTTTTTAATAACTAAAATGTCTTTAAGTAACTTGTATCTTTACAAGCTTGCCAAAATAATTTAATTCCTAGATTTAGTCCAGAATCTAAGGTATAATCTTTGTTAAATGGACATATATTATTCTTTTCTTTTTCAATAAACAATGTTCAATCATGTACATTTTGCCACCTCATAATAAATAACCATTTCATGTTTTTTTCATTGCTTTTGCATTATATTTTGGTTCTTTCACCATACACATGGCTACTAATAATCGGTAAAAATGAAAGCTAGAGAGATTTAATGATAAGGACTTCAAAAATACCGCCAAATCCATTGGGAAGGATTTTGAATACGACAACTCAATTTTTATAGAAAGTAAGAGGAAACTTGAATTAGTGACAAGGGTATCTTACATTGTTGCAAAAGGTGTTGGGTAAGCCTTGGGAGAAGGTAATGCATACCACATTACATGGCTTTAGTCAAAACTCATGATGCTCAAGAAAATAAAGATTTCTAAATCCTTCAAAGGCAATCATGGGAAAGTTTCCACAAAAAGAAAAATCCTCTCCACAACAAAATGAGGAAACAAAGTTAAGAAAGGAAATTCAAAAGATTGGCAAGTTCTGAACCAAAATTGTAGAATAGTTGCCTGCAATACAAGTGTGAACTATCTAAAGAGATTACTATAGTTTGATAAAGTTTAAATTTATGTATATCACCAATTTTTTATTGGACAAAAGAAAATAATATTGGGGTTTTCCATCATTTTAGTTTGAGTTTGGTCGATTTCATTTAATACCAAAAGTTGCTCATCTTATTGCATGCATAATGACCCTTGGCATACCCAAGGGGAATTAATTCCACATTATCGTTCTAATCAGTTGTTCATTTTATTGTTTGCAGGTCACTCAGATTTATTTAAACATGATTTTTAGACATGGATTTATGCATCGTGGCCCACCTTCCGATAAAAAGGGGTATTTTTTTGTAAAACCTGTACTGTATATTTACATGAGGGTGAGAGTTCGTTTGGTGTTTGTAGCAACATGGGTCAATTATTACTACTATCTTCTGAAGATGGAAAAAATTCACTGTTTAATGAACAATAAACAAAACGCCGTCATTTGCTTTCTTCTTTTTTTTTTTTTTGAACTTTTTTCGCATGAATGGGAAAAGCATCTTGTAGTCCGTGAATATTCTAAAGCTTCCTTTTTGGTCCCCGAACACCTCCATCTTATGACTAGGTCCCCTGTTCGTTTCAGTAGCATTTGCCTCATAAACTATACTGTTTTGTATTCTTTGTTCTTTGGTGTTCGTTTCTGCCAAATTCATCTAAATTTATGTACCAAAAGACAATTGATCCAAATCCGTTTTCTTCCCCATCTAAATTCACGTGTTTCTAGCATCGGTGAAAATCCAACTCCTTTTCCACCAAACCCGACTTGCTCACACGATCTCCACTCTTTGAAGTTTCTAGCAGAACTGGCGAGTTTCGTTGATCAGGCATTATGGTGAAGATGCAGTGGAGAAAAATTGAAAGTCTTTCGATGACGATTTTTTTATTTTGTCCATTGTGCCCTCGCCTCTCTTGGACGATCAAAGCAACCAAACAGTTCTGTCGTGTTAATCCAGGTGAATTAGGTAAAATTAGAAACTTCTCAAGCGATTGGTTTCCAGTGTACGTCATCATTGACGAAGAATAACTAGATTTCAGCTTCGATTGGCTTCGCCAACTATTTCACATTTGTGGTTTCTACAAGTCAGATGATTTGCCTACTGGAAATCTTGGAAAGCTTTTTCAACCTGCCAATCAAACAAAACGCCATCTTCCTTCTTCTTCTGCTTATTCTTCTTCTTCTTCTTCTACTTCTTCTTCTTATGGACCTTTCTAGATTCGATCGGCTGAATTTCTTATTAGGTAACTTTACCATTTTATTATCTAATCTACTCTAGTAATCCTTGAAGAAAACCTTATAAATGTAAGATTTTTCATCTGTTACTGTTTGTTCGATGTCCCTGATATTCCAGTGATTCAACCATGGTCCGGGTTCACTTATTCTATGAGAGTTGATTCTTTGGGAAAAAGTTGGGCTTGAGGATGGTAGCTGATTTGTTGGAGTGGAAGCTGCCACTAGGGGTGAGCTGCTTATTTTCTTCTAGATATGGCTGAATTGTTTTAGGCTTGAGCTTTTCTTTCTTTTCATGAAACCATGATGCTTTCTTGCTTACATTTTTTTGTTGTACTTTCACTACTTTTAATGTTGCAGTTAGTTCCACGGAATCTTAATCTTGTAACATATACTTGCATCACCTGACTCTTTTGCAAGTGAAGACTCTTTGCAATGTGCACATAGTGAGGTTGTCCTTCGCTCTCAATAGAAGGTTCAAGAGTGTATAACTGCATATTGTCTTCATTTTTTTTTCCTAATATTTTTGCTCTTTATTCATTTTTCTTCCTAATATTTTTGCTCTTTATTTTTATTGTTTTCTTGCTTGAACTTAATTTTATTGGTTTCTTCATGTTTTGTGATTAATGTTGTGTATTTATGCATTTTCTTCACTCTTTAGTTTTCATATATCTTGGTATTTAATTGATTATATGGACATTTTTATTTTTTTTTTTGTTGGGCAAATATGTGTTTATTCTTATTTTCCCAAGTACCTCTTGCTTTGTGTTATTGAATTAGATGTCATTGTTGTTGTTGCCTTTTTTACACAAGGAACCAAGTCAATCAATGAAGTTTTGGTTGGAACACTAAATAAAGGGGGGAAGATTCAAGTGCTTCACTTTGGTTTCGAATTTTCCCTTTAGTTTTATGCTACTGTTAAACCATAAAGTTGTTAGCGTTTAAAATTACATATGTTTGTTCATATTTTTATGTGGAGTTTATTTTACAGGGTATAAGGTAATGGAGAAAATGAGCTTGATGGAGACTTAAAAGCAAGAAAATGAAATTAATGGGGCCCTGAATGTCACTAGCAAGAGCTAACAATGGATTTTTTGTAAGTTAGTAGCAAATTTATAGTTCATTGTTTCATGTAAGCATATGCTGGGGGATCTATACTGAAGCATATCATCATACAGACTAGATAATTTTTTATATACCAAATAAACTACTTCTTCCCACAGTGGATGAAACATTTTTTTTTCCCTTTTACTACCATGCTTTAAACAAAAGGTGACCAAAAAATCTTGAAATTTAGGGAACTTAGATACCTCTAGCCTTCTTTTCCAAAGAAGAGATCAGTAACAAAGATTGCGGTTAATTTCTTTTAGGTGAAATAAGGTTCTATCATTAGCTATTAGTGGATTAGTCATTATATTCCAATATGAATTCACAATATTTATATTTTTATTTCACAGGAACTATATTGGCTAGGACTCCATGAGTTTACTCCAGGAGGGCAAGAAAGAGTGACAAAATATAATTGAATTAGTTTTGATTTTCTGCAATTAGTTTGGAAGTAGCGCTATCACTAGCAATGATAAACTTTCTTAATGAATGCAACATTTATAGTTTAACTGCTTAGTTCTTTTAGTGTTATTTTCCTATGCCTGAGTGTAGATGTTTGATTTCTTGTTGTTGTTTATGCAAGAAATTTTGTTGGTTTTATTTTTGAAAATTTTAGGGAAAAATGGTCTTCATCAAAGTCAATGGTCCATGCAAGCTGTAAATAGTATCTCAAGGTATGGGCTATTTCGTAGAGTGCTCTTTCAAAAAGGATAATCTCTATTTGTCTATTGCCTTTATTCACATAGATCTGCATAAAGCCTACCAGAAATCGTAGACTCATGGTCTTTTTTCTGATTTGCTTTGCACCCTATTTTTCCATTTATAAGAAGGTCAAAACTTTTGAATCAAAAGTCAGCTTTTTGTGTCAAATTTTTTCTGCATATGTTTTTGTTTGACATGTTTATTGATCAGAAGGTCTATGCTTTTTTATTTTCTAAAGAAATTATTAGAATATGTAGAGGTAATTGATTTTGCCAAAGCCAGAAGTTGTTTATTTAGGTTGCTTAAACCTGTTTGCCCAAAACAAGCACTAATAGCATAATTCAATTGCTATTTTGGTTAGCAGGAGCATATATGGCCAAGGTTTGTGTAGAAGTAAAATGCACACATCTACCATGTTATTGTTTTCCTTATGCAATTATAAGATTTCATAAACTGATATCTCTGAAAAAATTTTGTGTATCTGTAAATGTGTACATTTGTTTCTCTGAGGTAGAGATGTATACTTCCGTTTCACATATAGGGAAAATAGTGAAAAATAGATGATTATAGAGCGAGCTGCAAGTTTTGTTCCTTGTTCATGTGAAAGGTATGCCTTCTTTTTCTTTCTTCCGTTTTTTGCTTTTGATGGTCACTTAAACTTTCAGTTTTTATTAGTTAAATGCTTTTTTATTCCTTTTTGTTTGTTGTTAAAGAATTTTGGTGATTATTCTGTATTAGAACAAAAGCTTAGTAGTTTCTATGTCATGTTCCTCTTTCTTGCTATATCTTATGAGTTGACTCATTAATTATGATCTAAAATCTGTCATTTTGACGATGATTAATGCTTTTACTCTTTATTTGTTATACATTCTTTCTTGATTTAAGGAATCAATGTTTTTAATATTTTTCAAAATAGAATCTTCATTTTATTCTATTACATTCTCTTGATGCTTTAGGATTTTTTTTTTGTTACCCATGAAATCTAAGCTATGAAAACCATGTTTTATGTTTATTATCAAATTAATTGGTCTACGTAACAAAACTTGAGAAAATAAGTTGAGTTTCAGTTAGAGTCTACGAGTTTTCTGAGATAACTATTTTCATCTTACACCTTACTTATCTTTTTGTAGTATGTAGGGGCTTAAATGCCAACTGCTCTACTAAGATGAGATAGCATCTTTTCTCCTTTAGCCCTTGGACTAAAAGAGGTGATTCTTTTTATATAGGCAAAGGTAAGGATGATTATTCGATAACTTTCTTATTTTTCTTTTATATCAATTTTGTCCCATATTTCAATCAATGATCTTCTCATGTAGCTTCCATAATTGATTTAGTTCTGGTCTATATATATATTTTTTACTTTGTCCATGTTTGATCAAGCAAAAAACTTAAAATTTCCTGTATGTTGAACCACCTCCCTCCAAAATATTTTAGTGTTTGTTAATAGTATCTTAATCTCCCTGATGCTATTCATAAGAAACAATTTGTGTCAAGAAAGAAAAGATGTCATAGTAGTGAGTGAAAAAGCATAATGAACTTAGGAGGATAAGGACACAACTTCTTTATTTTGATCCGAAATTGGTTCCTTAAGTGCATACTGATGAGGGCAGCATTCAATCCAATATGGCCCCTATAACAGAAAACAAGTTGATCTAATTGATGGCTTTAATAATTTTCTTTCTTTTGCTTTTGAATTCTAAGTTGGATTTTTTTTTTTTATCACAACTTGGTGGATTGGCCATGGTCTACAAACTGGTTAGTTTGATTATAGATTAAGCTTCAGCTTTAGTTCTGATTTTTCTTATTTGATAAATAATACACTTCACACTTTTCCTAATACATGAAAAATAAGCTACAGTGTATGGGTAGACGCTTCTAGGCTCTATAGCAGCATCAACTAGAAATGAAAATATGATTATTATATGATATTTCTTGGTACCTGTTGATGACTCAACATTAATTTGTCATCCCTTGGTGCCCTTGGATACAATTTGAGTTTTCAAAATCAAAGTATCAAAGCAAGATAATTAGTCTCAACTGTTTGGTCTTTCCAGTTTTACGTATAGTCATGTTCATGATGTTAATGTCTACTAAGGCTCAAATTTCATTTAAAATCTGCAGAAAGAAGCTTAATGGAATATCAACAAAGGCTAACTTCAGATACATTCACTACTCAGCAAGTTTTTGTTATATTGTTCAATTTGCCAGTTATTGGACTCATACTGATGCATTTGGCAAATTGAGGTTCGTTTCAATATATAACTCTAAAACTTCCTCTTTTCCTTTTAAGATTACTCTCCCACCTTGGGATTCACATAGTTATTTCTTTTGCTTTGTTGTGTGTGTCTAGATGTAAATTTTATGATCAACATAATGGACAAATGGAGTTGTTTGCAAATGGATTGTGATTTAGGCTACAAGTTATGGTGGAGCTAACATTGCTTCTGGACAACTATTTTGTTTGCTCATTTTTTATCACTCACATTTTGTAGAAATATTTTTTTGGTAACATATATGTACCGCATATATGCTTAATGTTATAAGAAAGTGAATCCACCGCAACGCACGGGGCTTTTGCACCTCATATATACTAAAATGCTAGGGGTGATGTGATGCTATGAACAGTTTCACGTTTGCTGTAGCACTTTCAAAAAAAAAAAAAAAAGGGCTAGGCCTATTTGGTTTTTTTTTGTTGGCCTAAAATATGTCCAAGGTTAAAAAAAAGGTAATACTATATAATAAATACCCAATTTATTTACAATAATATCATTTAGTCCTTAAGTTTTAAAATTAGATACTTTTATTACTTTATCACAATAAACACAAGATATTCTAAACTTTTCATTTTTTAGTTTTTGGACCTCAAACTACAAATTAGTTATCAGTAACATTGAAATGTTGTTTTTCAAAATTTTTAAATTGATTATGACTTAATTTTGAATTCATAATTTTTTTAATATTTTTCCACTATAGAGTATAGATGCATTTAATATGAAAATTTTGTATCTTTGTCAATCAACCAGCTACAAAGTGCAGACTTTATGCAACATTTGCTCATATATTCATATATTTTTCATGCATATTAAAATCAATCATTCTTTATATTTTTCACTATCAGTCATATTCCTTTGAGATTAATCAACCAGTGAGTCTGAAAAGTAAATTAATTATGAAAAATCTTTCTTCATTGCAGTAAAATAATTCATACCCGCGACGAGGGGCGGGCTTGCATATAGTCCATTGCTAAGTGATTTGATTAAAAAAATTCCATAATGTCTGAGCATTGATTTTTTTTTTCCTATACATATAACATTTCCAAGTGCAAATGGTTAAGTGACATAAAGATTGTTAACTTGTGCTGATGTCCATCCTTTATGCTCCCAACAGCAAATATTTCTATGCTCTAGATCATGTTGAGATTAATGTGTAACTTTTTTAAAATGTTGTTTTGATGTAATAATTTTCTCAATAATGTTTATTTAGCGTTGATATGTATGTTATTTTAACATAGTTCACATATACAGTTATTACTTGCAGTTAAAGTAACTATATATATGATGCTTTTACTTGTCATTTGATGTTTTATTACTAGTAGTGTTACTTGAAGTTGAAACAAACTCACGGATAAATGCATTGTAGGTTAATAACTAGATTTATGAAATGTTTTAATCATGGACAAGTGATTAACTAGTCAAACATAACTAATATGGAACAAGTTTTCATATGCTTCTTGGAGCGCCTCACGGGGGTAGGATCGTTACAAAAGTGAATTGCCCTTATCTTCAAATTAGTTGTTCATCATGACTCTTGCAATATAAATAAGGGCATTATTCAGGAAAAATCATGAAGGAAAAATAAGAAAATTTTAAAACCTAAACTTCAATGCAAAGCGGTAAAATTGCGCTTTAGTCCTTATTTTTGGTTTGCGTGTTTAATAAATTGGACTCAGATATTGTATATATTTGCGTTTTAATTTGATACGGGATTATATTCGCTTTAATCTTATTAATTACTTTTGAATGGTATAAGTAATATGTCACCTACTTTTTCAGGATTAATCACTTGAAAAGGAGACCGGTCGTCCAAAAATACACCCAACATTAGAAACGCCCTGCCATTGCTGCTTTGCCCCCATTAAAATAACTAATCCTCCTCGAGTCGTCACCTCTCCACTCTCTGTTCCCACCCGCCGCACAGCCGGCCATCTCGCATCGTTCGTCCTCCTCATTCAACACTGTGCTAGCTTCGTCCGAGCGTCGCCTCTTCCGACCAATCGATGGCGATGCCAAAGGGAAGACGAAGCTTAATCGGAGAACAAAAAGGGAGCTCGTCACAACCCGGTTGGGATCCTCGTTTGATCCATTGCCGTCCGACGTCACCATCCCGTTGTCCTCCCGCCTACAGGCCGCCCAACCCACCGCAAGCAAAGCCTGGCCATCCAATCGTCTAACCGCCGTCTCTGGACAGAGAATCGAAGGTGAAACCGTTTTCGCGACCCATCTAACCCGTTTTGACGATTCGAATGAAGGCAACCAGGATCCCAAGTGGTAACCAGAGGATGATTAGAAGGGCGATTGGCGGCGTCGAGCATTTTATATGGTGTCTGTCGTGGGAGATCACCAAAAGTGGGTGGAGGAGCTGGCGGTCGTGCTTCTTGTCGTTGGCCATGAATGGCGTGTGCATTTGTTCTTGGGAAAAAATAACAAATAAACCACTAACGTTTTTGTGTTTGCCGATTCACCCACTAATGGTTTTTTTTTGTAAAATAAATCACCAACGTTTCTGAGTCTCCATTAAGTCTAACGGAATCTTAGCATAAAATACCAAGTTTAGTCCTTACATTTTATACTTTTACTCCTAGTGCATCTAAAGTTTATTAATCTAACATTTGAACCACATTCTTGAAGCTAACATTGATCTTCAACTTCCATTTGTAGGTAGTAATTGAGATCCTATTGAACTTACTGATAGTGATCATGATGTTCATGACTCGTATTGCACAATAATTTTGCATTAAGTACTAATATGAGCGAGATATCGTTTGGGAGTGACAATGTGGGGTCGAAGGCATCCCATCTTGGGCAATGAAGATGATACACTTTGAAGAAGCTAAAAGTGGCAATAAATAGATTGTGTTCGAAAAATGTAATTGTAGAATGTGGTTATGTAATTTTATAAATAATGAAAGTAGCCTATTTGAATTGTTTTAAATCAAGTAGAGCTATTTTGTTTATTTTAAAAAGTTAATGATGGAGTTTTGTAATATTTCAAGATCCAAGTGGGTAAATTGGCCTATTTAAATAACATTGGTGGTTCATTTAGCTATTTTGAATAATGTTAATTGTTTATTCAGCCGAAAAAAAATATTAGTGGCTGACTCAAGCTGGGTCTAAAATGTTAGTGGTTTATTCATTAGTTTTGCCTTAGATCTTGCTAAGAAAAGATCAAGTATTGGTCAATTAACTTGCATGCATCTCTATTCTTTTTCCCTTTTCGTTTAAGTCACTAACATTTGTACAAACATTTAATCACATATGTACATATGAGTAAACTCATTCGTGCAAATTATGTCACTTATATTATTTTTTATATACAAAATTTTATTCACTTTTAGATATAAGTTTATATGTTTCTATACATGTTTATATACAAATGTTTATTTGTACACATGTTACACATATTTTATATAATGTTTGATACCATATATATATATATCAGTTGTTTAATTTATACATAACTCTTAACCTTATTTATACATCATATTTATACATATCTAACATTTGATTTGTTTATATCACTATTTTGTTACTATTAATTAAATTTTTATCTAATTTTCATTTCATTTACAAAAATATAAATCTTGTACATATAATAGAATATTTATCTATAATATATCTCTGATCCCTTTTGTATATATCTATCACTTCTTTTATGCATTGAGTTTCATAAATATCTGTTATTTGATTGGCACATATCTCCAACTTTTTAGGGAAGCGGGATTTGACATGTTCAAATATGTATTTTTATAGGAAGTTGAACCCATAACATATCTGTGATATCATTTTTACATATGTTACATATTATTTATACATATCTGTCACTTTCTTTGTACATTGAACATATCTAGTATTTGATTTATACATATCTTTAGTTTGTATATATTCGGTATCTAATTTCTAAATAGCTTAAATTTTGAAGGGACACAGGATTTGATGTATTTACAGTTATTTTATGCTATAAATGGTAGTATTAAAATGTAAATATATATGGACATAAGGGGTAGCCGCAGGTTTGACTTACGATTTCAAGATATTGAATTAAACTTTTTTTTTAATATAATTTTGTGGTATTATCTGAACTTGTACGTTTATCGCATAATTATTTGATTTTTAGAATAAACATGAAAAATAATATTCCCTCCATTTTAGGTTTTCTACTCCATTTGCCATTTTGGGCCGACCCAAATTCTCTGCACCATTTCCATTTTTAATAAGTTTCACCAATTAATTTTACACTTATACCCCTCCCATTCCATTCTAATTTGATAGATAAACTATTCGTTGCTTCTCTGATCTTCGGCGTCCGTCATCATTACGAAGTCGTTCGTTCTCTGTATTCCGTTCTTGTCTCCAGAATCCTGAACCCATTTCCTAGACGAGATGATAGCGGTGGCAGATCGAACGCGACGAGATGAAGGACGATGGCAGTGGCAGATCAGATGAGATGATGATGGTGGCAGATCAGACGCGGGGGATCGAACGAGAGATATCAGACTTGAAAGATTGAACGTGAGCAAGATGAGGCGATCCGACACTGACAAAAATGGACGACAAGTGATAGATTTGAACGCGACATGCTATTCAATCAGACGTAAATGAGGCAAAGGACGTAAATATGCAAGACAAGCGGAGGAAACGATCCGATCGAGCGCAAAGGACGCGATCCGATGCCTTAAGACCATGCATTGTCGAGAGATCTGAAGCTGAGATATGTCATATATACACCTCTAATGGAAGACGATGGACAACGTGAGGCAAAGATGGAGGCGGCCGAACGGGTGATAGTAGGCAGGGAAGGAAAAGAGGGACTAAAGGTACAATTGTCTAAACATACATATTTTTATCATTTCCTAAACTTCATGCAAAACATAAATAGAGCAAAAAACTTGAGACAGAAGAAGTATGATTTAGTAGAATAAGTATTGCGCAATTTCTATGGTAGACAGCATGTTTTCTTCCAATATTACGCCTCTTTTAGTTTTGTTATCCCTAGCGTGTCCTAGCTTTTTCTTGTTTTATACCACGTGGCATGTTTCTAACCGCCAAAAAGAAAAAGCAGCTGGAATTAGGAGCCTGGCCCCTGGAACTGGGAGAGCGTCTACTACCGCAATTCACATACTAATCGTGTTTATCATCCTGGTATGCATCACTAAGCTAAGTACACATACAATACATGTATATAGCATAAACCAATCAAATGGTAGCTAATTAATATTATTATAATAATTAAATAATTGCGCTTGCATATTGTAGCCATTGCTTGGGGCTGATGGATAAAAAAATTAAACAAGAAACTTCTTGTTTTTAATGCCGAGAGTTGCGAGAAAGATTTGCAGTGGCTAATTTTTCATGCATTGTAAAAAATATTTAATGCCAAAAACAAATTTATAATGAAAATGATATTTTAAGCCCATGGTCGTCAGAAGTAAAAAAATTGTAGCAATAACAGTAAAATAACATATTTTATCATTTAAAAGCCATTTACCAAGTTAATATAAAAAGTGTGAGATATGTCAATAAAAAGGTCACATTCTGTCAATTGAAAAAACATTATATAACTCACGAACTTTTTTTTTTAATCATTTGGAGTTACTTATCAAGTTAATGTAAAAAATGTAAGATGTGTCAATGAAAAAGATATAATTTGTCAATAAAACCAACAGCTACATGGAACTGAATAATTTATTCTATCATTCAGAGCTATTTAGCAGTCTAATTTGAAAATTGTTACATGTTTCAAGAAAAAATTCAAAATATGTCAATGAAAACCAAAAGCTACATGAACTATAAAACCTATTTTATATCAATGAAAATAGGATATGAAAATGTATGAGTTATGTCAATAGAATTTGTGTAAAGTGTTTATTAAATGTTTACATGGATAAAATAAGTATGTGGTGCTTCATTCTTGAATCGAAGCTAATATTTACCTAATATATGAAGAAATTTTGAGACATATCAATGATAAGCGGATAATGTGTTTTGACAATAAGTGGATGATATGTTAATGAAAACAGAATATTAAATGCATGAGTTGTGTCAATACAATTTGAAGTGAAGCTATTTACCTAATATATATAAAAAGTGTGAGATATGTCAATGAAAAGTGGATGATGTGTATTATGAAAAATGCATAATGTGTTAATAAAAACATGATATAAAAATGAATGAATTGTGTCAATACAATTTGTAGTAAAGCTATTTACTTAATACATATGAAAAGTGTAAAATATGTCAATGAAAACTGGATGATGTGTATTATGAAAAGTGGATAATATGTCAATCAAAATATGATATGAAATTGCATAGGTTGTGCCAATAAAATTTAAGCTATTTAAGCATTGCCTTCACTTCGAGCCTCTTTTATCCTACTTCTAGCATTCACAGCACCAGGCCCACCGTTTAGCCAAAGATTTGCACCTTTCTATTATTCCCAACGGTGCCCGTACAGGAAAAACAAAAATGATGTGCACCCATCGGAATGATATAGAGAATATTCTTTTCGAGATTTTCAACATGTTAGGTTGATTGTGGCCTGGAATTTCATTATTTTGGTGATTCCATTTTTTGAATTTTACGAGGATTTAACAGAGAGATCATAGGTGCAGATTTGGAGACAATAAATAAGTCTATAGGAGAAACCTTACTGCAATGGCATGATCTGTAATTTATAGGAAGTTTAAGTCTCGCTCCCTATATAAGTAATGGTGCAGTAACATGGGCTGTAATTTATAGGATGTTTTGCCTTGTCATACATACATACATACATACATACACATATATGGGGTTTCAGAAGTGCACAAACTGGAGTAGCTTTTATGAAATGTGAAAAATCCGGTCCATATATTTGTTTGGACATAGGTGTAGGATAGCTAAACTCTAGGTCTTGATGACTTTTATTATCTTGAATTTGTATGCACTTAGAATTTGATACAATGATGGTGTTAATGAGCGCGTGATAAAACATGCAAATCAACAATAAGCCAATTATATATTAGTATCATGAACATTCGAAGTTTTCCTAATTGGTGCCCTTAACAGGCTTCAAATGATAACAAAGGTGTCTCTATGTCGAGTTCATCAAGTGTTTCCAAGTGTTGGATAACTTGGGTTTCACAATCTAACTTCTTCTATCTCGGTGAATAGTTGGGTCACATAATTTTCAATTCCTTCTCAGATTTCCCCTACAAACAAAAAAAAGCTCTAAAGATTTTAAGAACTTTCATAGCTAAGCATGTTTTTGAACATATGAATATCTAAATTTCTTGCAAAGTATGAATTAAAAGAAAGAATTCTTACGAAGTTATTGTAATGATTTCATGCATCCTTGTTGGCCGAGTTTCAGATAGTCTTGCCTCTGCTTCTACCTCTGTTGTATGCCATTGTTCATTGTTTGATTTACCCATGTGTGTGTGTGTGTGTGTGTTTTTTTTTTTGTTTATTTCTCGGAGCTATAGCTAAGGGATATATATAGGATTTTCTGATGAGCTTATTTAGTTGGAAAGAGATAATTTAGGTGTAAGAGTGAAGATATTAACAATTATCTCACCATGTATAAATGTTATTTTTAGATATTCGAAGATAAAAATTAAAATGTGATTTACTTGTTTGAGTCTGTAATTATATTGCGTAAAGATAAGGACAAAAAACAAATAAAGGAAACTATTTCGTTATATATATATATATATATATATATATATATATATATTAGTTAAATATGTGCACCATTTGCACGAAAATATGTCGAATAAAATTACGAACTAAACACAAAACATGAAATTCTGATGTTATACTAAAAAATCTTAATCCTAAGCCTAAACGTAAACCTAATAAATAATGTGGACTGTTTCCAAAGATGTAGATCTTCCAAGTTGCAAGACCATTTTAATAGATTGTGTCATTTGGATCATCTTCCTCTCCATGACTACTACATTATTTGTGTTCAGTCTTGTACCAGGGGAGTCTTTGAGTTCCGTAAGTTCTCCTGTTTTGACAATTGAATGTGTAGGAACATATTTTATAGGAAGATTCTAAAATACTTGGTCAGCAGCGATATCACCATTTTTCAGATTTCTCAAACTTTTTAGAATGTGTCGGTTAAAGACCTAAGTTAGGAATAAGTGGCAATATTGCCATCCGGTAAACAGTTGCATTCGTGGAATGGAGCGCGGGTAGGGCGGTGGAACCGGGGAAAAAAATGGAAGAATATTAAATGGTTAAATGATACCTTAAATTTAATGTACTTGGTCGATTAAATAATATATAAGTTGACTATTAAAATAATGTATGTACTAATGTATTATGGGTATTAAATTAAAAAAAAAATTTTAAGATGACCGCCATTGGAAAATGATTATTTATGAAAAAAAGTAAATATGGGGTAAATATTAAGTAAATCATCTATATTTCTAGCCATTAAGAAAATATATTTGCGGAAGTAAGTTAATTACGAAAGCATATTATGGATTTTGAACACGCAATTCAAGGGTGTAGAAATTTAAGAAATAAGTAATTAATTTATAAGGAGAAACAAATTAAGTGAAAATTAGTGGTAGGAATTTATGGTTGCAGCAGTACTAACGTAAGGTTATAATGGTATCAAACTAAGTTTATAGTGGTTCCAATTTAAGGTTTTACTAGTAGTAAGTTAAGGTTCTACCGGTACCAAGTTAAGATTATTGTGATACCAAATTAAGGTTTCAACGATATCTTGCTAAGGTTCCACTACTCAAAGTAAGGTTATATGGTTCCAATTTAACGTTATTGTGGTATCAATTTAAGGTTTCACTGGTACCAAGTTAAAGATATTATGGTTCCAATTTAAGGTTATTAAGGTTCCAATAGTATCAAGTTAAAGTTCCTGTAATACCGAGTTAAGGTTACTAGGATTCTAAGTTAAGGTTCTAGTGATACCAAATTAAGGTTTTATTGATACCAAATTAAGGTTCCAACAGTACCTTTTAAAAAATCAAGCATGTATGTACTTTTAGGAATTGTTTAGGGATTATGGTTAGAGATTAGGGTTAGAGGATTAAAGGTTAGGAATTAGGGTTAGGGTTAGGGTTAGGGACTAGGGTTAGGAATTAAGGATTAGGGTTAGGAATTATGATTAGGGTTAAGGATTAGAGAGTAGGAATTAAGGTTAGGATTTATGATTTAATATTAGGGTTTAGGTATATAATTTATGATTTAGGGTTTAGGATTAGAGTTAGGGTTTAGTGTTTAAGGCTTAACATCTATATATATATTTTTTAATTTGAGCAATATTTGGTAAATTTTTTAAAAGCTCAAGCATGTATGTACTCTTAAGAATTAGGGATTAGGGTTAGGTTAGGGTTAAGGGTTAGGGTTAGGTTAGACTTAGAGTTAGGGTTAGGGTTAGGCATTAGGGTTAGGGCTAGGGATTAGGGTTTAGGGTTAGGGTTAGAGTTTATGATTTAATGTTAGGGTTTAGGTGTATAGTTCATGGTTTTGGGTTTAAGGTTAAACTTAGGATTTAGGGGTTTAAGGTTTTGGACTAGGGTTAAATTTAGGATTTAAGGTTAGAGTTTAGGGTTTAGGGTCTAGGGTTATGTTTAGTATTATTTTATATTATTTTATGGGTTTACTTGGTACATAATATTAATTTTAACCATAACTAACATATTTAACATTTGAATTTATAAATGCAAAATATTTATGTACATGTAAATGCAATAATGAAAAATTTAGAGTTTCTTGTTCTAAATCTAATTAATGAAACTCTTATGAACATATTTTGTCATTTAGATCCATTTACCAGGTCAATATGAAAAATGTGAAATATGTTAATTCAAAAGTTGCAATCTGTCAATAAAAAACAAAAAACTTAAAAAAAAATATTAAATTGCTAATGAATACTTTTCCAAATATTTTATTTTTATTTAATAAAAATCATTAAATTGCTAATGGCATACCATCCATAGAACTAGTCATCTTCATTGCATCAAAAATATAAATACATTAGAAGCATAGAACAAAGTGATTTCGTCTTATGTATAGTTGGTATACAAAAATTGTATGGAACAAAAAGGTTGGAAATGAATGCTAATAGTACATAATACTAAGGACCCTATGAATATTAGTCCTGAATTTCCAATTCCTGGTCTCATCCCCTGTTTTTTCGATCCAACTTTGGGCTGCAAAAGAAGACGGCCGATTCCTGCCATGGGCAGCCTGGGTCACCTTCACCAGTAGCCGGAAACCTCCAGGATGGCACGAGAGAGCTTGGGTGATGGTGGGGATCAGTGAATCGATGTGAGGCTGTTGCCAAGGAAGTGCGAATTGATGACGCAAATTGTACACAAAGACGCAGCAAGGGAAGTGTGAATCAGCTATGGGGATGGTTTTACAAAGGGCTTCTCCCCCAATTCCCAATGACGGGTGGCTTGGTGTAAGGTGAGAGGACGTCGCAAGCCCCTGGTAGCTATTTTCATGAAAGAAAAGCTAGGAGACAATTCCGATAAGAATACGAGAGGACAAGAGATTGATTTGAGGATGATGAGAAAGAAGATTACTTGTAACTAGCACCAGAGGGCTTCCACCAAATTACGCCTTACCTGATCTCGATCTAATGGCCCAATCAAAAGGGAATAAATGTTTGAGACTAATTTGACAAAAGAGGAAAATGTAGTTATAAAGTGTCATTTTGGCCAAATTCGAATCTGGAGGAATGAACGGCTGTGATTTGGTGGGTACCAATGCACACCCGGTATTTTAGAAGGTTCTTTGCAACATCTTGATCCAACAATTGATTTGGACTTCTCATCCACTTACATTTCACATATTCATAGCTTGTAATTCCGATCTACATATACAAAAATAATGCAATGGTGTTAGTAAGAAAGGAAATTTAAGTTTCATGTTCAAATTGTGTTTCCAATTTGATGCTTATTTTTTCCGCATATATCATTGAGGTTTTGAATTTTCCATTCTAGTTGATGTGCCATCTTCATAAAAGTACTCCTTAATTTAAGAATGTTCGCATAACGCTCACTTGTGATATCTATCACTATTTGCATAATGAGATGTTTGGTGAATCCAAAAGAGCATGCAACGTTTACATAGATTGCAATAAGTGGGAGAGCCTAATGTGCCATCTTTATAAGAGTACTTATTGTTAGGCGTATAATTTAGCGGTCAAAGTTGTTGACTTTTCGGCAACTTTGACTGCAAATTACTTGCATATCTTCCATTATCTCTTAGTATTTTCTTGTTTTGCTTAGCTTTCTACAAGTTGGATGGAGTTGCGGATGTAGCAGTTTGGAGCGGAATTGAGCGAAATGGAGCTTGGGCATGCAAAGTTGATGCAGAAGAAATAAGGCATTGGTGACGCGTCGCCGTAATCTCAACCCATTTGGTAGCGCGTTGCGTCGCCAACGCCTCTCCTGTTTCACCCAAACCTTGCATTTTGATGGTCCCCCACGCCTTCCCACCTGATGAGCTATCCTTGGAGGGGGGATTTCTATCCCTTTAGGGTTTGGAAGCCAAGAAAGGGAGTGAGGAGGCCCTTGGGTATAAATAGCTAGAGGAAATGAGAAGCTCATCATCAACATTGGCACACCCTTCTTCTTATTTCTTCTTGGACTACCATCATTGGAGCTACCACAATTGGAGAAGGTTGGAAGCTTGAAGAAGGAGACTAGGAGTCAATGAGACTTAGACTACTAGAATCCATCTTGGGTTTTTTCTTTTCCTTTTTTCATTTAGTGGATTTTCATGGATTATTTGTTTATGGGTTTATTGTTGAAAGAAAGGATGGTTTGTGAGTAAATTATTACATCTCTTTAGGATGATACCTTTATTTATTTCTATTTAATGGATCTTTGTTGATTTCTTATGGATATTAGTCTCTTTGTGTCACCCATATTTGTGCTTAATGTTTGTGTGAATGATTGGCCACTTCACACACTTATAAATTCCACTTTGCTCTTAAGAGAGAAAGAAGGGGGATAGAAAAAAGGATTGAGGTGTAATGAATTTTGTAGGTTAGAGGTAACTTATAGGTTCATTAGGTGATTAAATAGGAGGTTCTTGGACTACACTACCTTGGATTAAAGCAAGAGATTGAGAAATGTCTTGTTTGTTCCTAGATAAGCAAAGACTTAGCTTGAGAAAGTGAGTTTTTGGACTTTAGACTCCTACACCACATAAAGGGGGTAAGTCTTCTAGGGCTTCAAAGACTTAGGTAGCAAGAAATAGGAAGGATTCCTAGGGAGATGATTTGCCTTCTTTAACCACTTAGTTTAATCTTTTTTAGTAATTTGATTGTTAATTTAACTTCCCACATTCGAGTTAATTAGTTAATTAAAGGGGTTATTTAATCTTGTCCGTGTTCCTTAATCACTTGATTCACCACTTGACCTTAGGTTTTACTAGTGCTTTCACTCTAATAGTTAAGTAGTTTAAATAACTAATATCATTTCCTTGATAAAATCACATAATCTCTTGGGACGATACCTTTCCTCATCCTAGCACACAACGAAGTCCATTGTACGCTTGCGAGTGATAAAGGGTTAAAAATTATTAAACTCTTATTTTCACAACACTCCTTAATTTGAGAATGTTCGCATAACACTCACTTGTGATATCCATCACTATTTGCATAATGAAATGTTTGGTGAATCCAAAAGAGCATGCAACGTTTAAATAGACTGTAACAAGTAAGAAAGCTCAAAAGAAAATATAAAATTTTATGTTAACATTTTGAAAAAAATAAATTCTATTACTTTTTGAATTCACAAGTTGGTTAAACTAAGACTAACAAAGTTTGCACAAATTAGTTTTAGAAATTAAATTTCAATTCTCCATGTTTTTTTATCAAGTAAAAAATGATGGCTCAGACTACCACATGTAGCATCGTATTGGGTTGGTGTATTTCCAGGAGCCAATATGTAAAAAATTATACTCCCTCTGTCCCAGTTTACTTGAAACATATTCCTTTTTGGGATATCCCAAAAGGTTGAAATGTTTTCTCTTTTGGAAAATTTTAAACAATTAAATAATCCTTTTACACAAAATCCAATAAATACTCTTTTTTTAATATCCACTCAATCTCTCACTGCATAAAACCAAAAAAAAAATCTTTTTTTTTAATCATTATTTAAACTTTTACTACATAAAAAATTAACACAAATTACATACACCTTAATCTCTGTGCCCAGGGAAATGTTTCAACAAAACTGGGACAGAGGGAGTAGTTAATTTACAGAAAATGGAAAACGTACTACATATCAACTCCACAATTACTCTATTGAGTGAAAAGCCAAACAGTCTTAGATGTATGGAAAATGACATTTTCAATATGAAAACTTTTCATATTTTACCAAGATAGTCTTAGGACTCTTTGATTAGCCGAAGAAATCCTAAAACATTCAAGCCATTAAACTTGTTCATACTAAAACTTTGGATTTTGCCATCTGACAAATTGAATGTTCATGTGGCTATAAATGGTGTTCTCTCTAAACATGTAAGCAAAAAAGAGGATTAACAGAGTTGGCAATGTAGATGTTTTAGGACTAACTTGAAAAAACTCAAAAAGTTTGAATCTTATCAATGTCAAGAAGAACAATCCTTAATAAATGTTTTTTTGAGAATAGGGAATAAGGATTAGATATCTGGTCATGTGGGAAGATCAAAATTATGTAAAGAAGACAGAAATTTTAAAAGTTGTTCTAACATGGACCTACTCAAATTGCATAATTTACTATCATATTTTGAAAATTATTTGTGAATTGAATTTCCACAAGTAATCCAAGCATTTAAACATTATCCAAGGGGAAAAACCTAAAGATAGTAGGTAACCTAAAACAGAATCATTTCAAATTTCTCACAATGATGCAATTCTTCCAAGTATCTTAATTTGCAATTTTTGAAAAATTTGATTCATACATAATTGCCAAAAATATGAAAGTAAAGCATACAATTTGATTTGATCTATGTTAGAACAATCTTCAAATTTTCTTTATTCTTCATATAGCTTTTATCATCATGTATGACCGGATCCAATCCTTATTCTCTTTACTTAAAAAACAACCATCAAGGACTTTTTTCTCTTGTCATTGATGTGTTCCAAATTTTTTGAGTGTTACCAAGTTAGTCTTAAAATTGCTTGATTTGCCAAAAAAAAAAAAAAAAAGCCCTAAATTACTCAATTTATCAAAGAAGTCCTAAAACCTTTAAACCACCAACCCTGTTATTCTTCTATTTTGTTGATAAAAAAAAAAGTCCTAAATTACTCAATTTATCAAAGAAGTCCTAAAACCTTTAAGCCACCAACCCTGTTAGTCTTCTATTTTGTTGATAAGGATGAGCATTCGATTGGTTCGGTTTGGAACCAATCCAAAAATATGATTCGATCGATTTATTGTTTTTGCAAAGTATATGCAAATTGTCTGAATTACATGCCATAACCAATCCAAATTGTTCGAATTATATTCTGATTTTTTTTATTCAGTTTATTCAATTTTTTTTCTAAGACCTAGATACATAGTAAATGAAAAAAAAATAAGACAAACATTAAAATTTTTACCTCTCATATCCAAAATTAAAAGAATTAAACAACATATTATTCAAAATCAGTAGGAAATAACTTTATATATGTAAGGTCAATATGAATAATGGTAAAATTAGTAGGAAATAATTTTATATATGTAAGGTCATTACGGATAATGATAAAATATTTATTACTATTCAATTCACTGAGTGAACTAAAAAGGGGACCGAACAATTTCATCCAAATGTAATTGGTTTTTTTTTTTATTTTTTTGAGTTTGTCTGAATAATACTCATCCCTATATACTTACATGTTTAGAGAGAAAACGCCCCATTTAAAGCCAAGTATGCATTTCATTTGCCAGATGGCAAAATTGAGAGTTTTATAGAATCAACAGGGTTAATAGCTTAAACATTTTAGGACTTCTTTGGCGAATTAATGAGTTTTAGAATTAACTCAGTGAAACACAAAATAAAGTTTTAAGGCTAAAAATGTCCTTTCCCATATATACACATACGGGGAGAGAGATGAGAATTGAGGTAGTTTGTATTATAGATTAGGTGAAAGACTGCTATATATTACTGTATATTACATAACAAATTAAGCGAATTCTCATCAAAAGACATTAGTTAGTTTCTAGTAGGAACAAGAAAAGAGCAATAGTACTTCGTGCATGTGGAAGATGAGTTATTATTCATTCAACTGTAATACATGGCTTCATCGGAATTGTCTAGCCTGCTGATTCCAGCTTAGTTTTTGTTTGAATGGTGAAATGAGGCATTGAATTAGTTTGCAGTAGCAGATTATAAGAAAGAAAAGGCTGGCTTTTCCCTGATAGATGCTGCCTCCAGTTCTACATGACAGCACAGCAGCAATTCCATCCAAGATTGAAGTGCAGTTCAATGGTGAGAGTGCAAAATTTTGTAGCTGAGTGGTGTTAGTGAAAGTCTTATTAGAGTTGAGTGATTGGTGATAAAGTTTAAATGCGTTGCGCCAGTTTACTTGGACGGCGTGGTGGCAGAGGGGTAGTGCATTCTAATTCCCCAGTCGTTATCCAACCTCTTCAATCCAGAAGGAGAAGGGGTGTGGGGTGTGAGATGGCGTGGTGCAGTGCCAGTGCCAGTGGTGCTCTAACGAATTCCGTCGTGGGCATCCAAAGTCTGCGGCTGCTTGCTGCTGAATGGAGTCCAAGAAGACCCAGGAACCGTTTTGCGTTTTTGCAACTTCAATACACCCAAAATCTCAGTCACAGATGGTCGTCAGGGTCAGGGCCTTTGAGTATTGCTCGTGCCAGGGGCGCTGAGGAGGATAGCTTTCCTTTGGTATGAATTCCTTCTACTTTCCAGTATTAATTTCACGAGGCCGCAAAAATGACCGCTCTTTCCTGAATTCCAATCGCCATCATCTTGTCCAGGACGTAAGCGGAGGCACCGATGAGATGTTGGATGTCTTGTTCCGAAATTACGGGGAAGTCGTCTTCCGTGCAAATGATTCCAAACCTCCTAGTACCGATGTCGACGATGACGCTGAAAGCTTATCGTGTAAGTTCGTCTCAGTAACCTTAGCACGCGTCAGAATTTTGTTATTACTCCATCTACTACTTATCATATCATAGGAGTAGGAGAAGATACACAAATTACAATGGCCTGCAGGGTTTCTTCCTGCTATGGTTTAATTTAATTGTCTACTTCCAATTATACGACGGTTCATTGCTCAAATTTTGCACCTTGTGCTGATTAAACAAGACATGGAGCTACCATCTAGCTAGTAACTCCCAATTAGGAACCCAAGCAAGGTAAGGCCAGGCGAAGCCTGTGTCATAGCCTTTTGTCAATTAGCATGGCCTCCAATGCTGGCACCCAATTTTGGCTACAATGGAGAACCTCAACCTAGTTCTCTCAGCTCTTGCATTGATTTTGCAATTTCTTCTCTAGACAGCGTGCTTACCTTCCAGATAGGTTTATTACATGAGCTGTACTCTGATACTTGTTCAGTTGTTAGTATGCTTGCTGCTACCAGCTGATATGAAGTTTGTGTCTGGTTGAATCTTTGCTACGGTGAAGTATAAAGGAAAAGCTCTTTCTCTGATTCCTCTGTTCATGTTATGATGCTTTGGGGAGAAAGAAACACTACGGCTCATGCAATGGAGCGTTTTTTGACAATAAAGAACAAATAGATGCATAATAATCTTGCTTTCCCAATTATGGGGATACAGTTTTTAGTGAGGAGTTTCCTGAAGCTTTAGATTTTTTTTTTAAAATAAAAAATATTAAAGGAGACTATTATTGGCCACCACCTAATTAACATCTGAAATGTTACATAACCAGGGTAATTTGACCCCCAAACGTCAGAGATAACAAGATTTAAAGCATAAGATTGGCGGAAGCATTAATACAACACTACTTCAGAAGCATCTTCCACAGCTTTCCAGGGCAGCAGGTCTGGAGCTGCGTTCCCCTCCTGGAAAACATGTTGCACCTCAGTTATCTCCATCCAGAAACAGCCTGCAATAAAAAAAAAAGCTGCATTACTTCATGTGGAGGTTGTTGAGAAGTATCTAGAAGTTGCACTGCAATAAAGAATCCATCTCAATAGTTAAGGGGGTTAGTTCTTGCTGTTTGGCCGCCAGCTTGTTTGTAACAGGCCATAGCGCCAACTTTTAAGATATTTGCTTTTCCAATGTATTTAGAAAATCCTGTAATGAAACGTCCTTGGTGATCTCAAATCAGCCTCACCTGCACCTGCCAAATCAGAATTGCTTTTAGCAAAGCCATCAGTAGTTAATTTGGAGTATCCTTCTCTTGTAGGGTAACACACTCTCTCTCTCTCTGTACCAAGAGCCAAAAACTCAACTGCCTTTTCTAATATCTTACCAGCAAGGACCCTAAGGGATAAGTCAACATGTTCAAAGATCTTCATATTTCTCTGACACTAAGCCTCCCATATAAAGAATGCATTTGGTGCCAGCAAGAAATGTAGGTATCAGTATCACTACAACAATGCTTAAATGTTGATCAAAATCATTAAAAGCAGTCCAAACCACTTCCAGATATCTCAAAATTTTGTTGGTTTTATCAAAGTGAAAAAAATATGACAAAACGCCCTCAGTTGGATGCCTAAAAATAGCTAAACTCCTGTTGAATACTCATTCACCTTGCAATCAGATGGGTTCTAGTGGCCACCCTACCTTGAGCAACTGGCCAGATGAAGTGTTTAATTTTGGGGGGAGTATGCTGTTTCCAAATCCAAGTCCACGGCTGCAGGGAGTTACTGGATTCTTCTCCTTTAATCATTCTATAAGCTGATATGATGGAGAATTTATGTGCGGGCTCAGGTGACCAATCACTGTGTTCATCTTCAGCTTCTTTATTGGACGGCAAAAGATAGCAGATTGTTTCTACTAGAATCTGGTAAATCAAAGCTAAGGATATTCCAATTCCGACCACAATTGTGGGGAAAATATTTTGACAGAAAGCTCATACTCAAATTCAGTGAGCAGTCTGGCAATTTGATTCCTGAGAGGACCAACTCTAGACCAGTTAGCCAACCACCAAGAAATTTGGTTCCCGCTCATGATAATTTTTCTTTTCTCTTTATTATTAGGGCTAGTTTGAGAAAAGCTCTTCCAGATAGGGGAAGCATTTTTTGAGATTTTCCCTCTTGTTGTACTTATCATGCAGAATACTGGACCAAAGTTTAACTCTTCTCATTTTCAGTGTCCCAAGCAATTTTGGCAGGTGAGCTTTAGAAAAGAAATTGTTGCCCTTTTTAATCCCAAGCTACAAGGCAAATTTTATTTTTCTCTGGATTAGAGCTCCATATGAAATCCCTACCTATTTTATCAAGAGTATTAAGCATAATGATAGGGAGGTGCCTGGCTTGCATATAATGGGAAGGGATAGTAGCAATAGCAGACTTGGTAAAACTACTGTTACAGCTAAAGAAATTCATCATCGGGATTTACTCTCTCTGTCCTTACCAAGCTCTGCATAAATAATATGACACAACACCACAGGAGGTTCGCTGGATTATTTCCCTCACAAGGATAGTTTGCAGTTGACAAATCCAACAGTCAGGTGGATAAAAAGATCAGCAAATGCAGTTGCAGATTAGACAGCAGAAGCTGCTGTTAAAGGAGCTATCTTGCAAGGTTATAGTACAATTTTGTCATTAGATGATTCTGACCTAGTGCGAGTAGATGCTCACTGTAACTGAACAATCTCGGCTCTTTTTCTTTTCAATGAATAAAGTTCAATCACCAAAAAAGAAAGAAAAAATACAATTACTCTTTCATCCAGCCAGCCTCTTACAGGTTTTGTATAGCAAGAACCCATCATCATTCTTGTTCCGCTTCCTATTAACTAAGAGGAATTCCAAGTACTTACCCAGATCATTAGTTTCACCAATATTAAGCATACTAGAGCGGTGATATCTAGCTTCGGCAGTAGTATTTTTACTGAACACAATTTTTTACTTCTGAAAATTAATGGTTTGACCTGAGAGCTCACAAGCGGTGGATAAAGGATGTTTAATAGACAAACAACACTTGTCAGAGGCCAGAAACAAGAATCAAACATCAAGCCAAAAAGAAGTAATTTGTCTATCAAATGAAGAGATGCAACACATGAAAAGGTCAATGCACAAGGAGGGAAATCGAAAAACAATAAAGTATTCCAGGAAAGGGTGCATTCTAACTTGTCATAGGCCTTTCCTAAATGAATCTTAATAACATGAAACAATGTAACCCAACTATCTCCGCTCTTTTTTCTTGTCAATGAATAAAGTTCAATCACCAAAAAAGAAAAAATATACTATATATAATTACTCTTTCATCTAGCCAGCCTCTTACAGGTTTTGTATTGCAAGAACCCACCATCATTCTTGTTCCGCTTCCTATTAACTAAGAGGAATTCCAAGTACTTACCCAGATCATTAGTTTCACCAATATTAGACATACTAGAGCATTGACCTCTAGCTTCAGCAATAGTATTTTTACTGAACACAATTTTTGACTTCTGCGAATTAATGGTTGGACCTGAGAGCTCACATGCTGTGGACAAAGTATGTTTAATAGACAAACAACACTTATCAGAGGCCAGAAACAAGAATCAAAACATCAGTCAAAAAGAAGTAATTTGTCTATCAAATGAAGAGATGCAACACATAAAAAGGTCAATGCACAAGGAGGGAAATCGAAAAACAATAAAGTATTCCAGGAGAGGGTGCATTTTAATTTTTCATAGGCCTTTCCTAAATGAATCTTAACAACATGAAACACTTTCTTTTTTCCATTTTTCTTATCGAAAGAGTGCAAATCTTCTTGGGCAATCATCACATTATCAGCACTTTTCCTACTAAAGATAAATCTGGCTTGAGTAGGGCTAGTTATATCACCAAGGCTTGTGAAGTGGAGTACTAAGATTCTCCTCCTCTCTAAGCAAGGTCTCAAGTTTGAGCTTTGTGAATGAAGAAGCAGACTTTGGGGGAGCTTCCCCCTAAAAGGGGTCTGACCAAGCTCGACTTTGGAGCAGTTGTGGCAAATGTAGCTGCAAGATACTATGGGCTCTTGGACAAAAAAGGGCTAGTTATATCATTTATCTTGTAGATGATATTTTCTTGGCATTTTCTTCATGCTGTTACACTGTTTAATAAAAAAAAACAAAAAGGGAAATGTAACTCTTCGGTGTCTGTTGTTTCATCCCATGGATTTTCTCAAGTCCCTGCCAGATGTATATTTCAGTGTTGGAATAGCCCTTTTGTTTCAGATATTGAATTATTCATTTCACCTCAATCTTACCAATAATTTCCCATATTGCTGCCCTCGCCCCAGCGCGTTCAGCTTTTCCTGTTTATGCTGTTTATTTTTATGTTTCAAATACTAGAGAACCGCACAACCAACACTTTTGGATGTTTCATGCTTTGGTTTTGTGGATCAGAAGCTCATAACTTATGGTTTTTCTTTTGTTTTAGACGTGCCTTATCATTTTCTTATTTTAATACCCTCCTTAGATCAGGGAACCAAGAGGAACCTACCATGCTACTAAAAGTTCTAATTAGATTTGTTACCCTTTTTTGAAGACTTCAATATGGTTGCTTGCTGTTACTGTAGTTGCTGTGGCAATGGCCAGAGTGGCAAGTGATGTGAAGGCTGAGGATATTAAAGTTCTTTTTGTGAAGCCGCTTGTGTATTGGACTCGGTTTTTCATCATTGCAACAGCATTTTCCCGCCCTCAAATTGATGCTATAGGGTATGGGCTTGAGACAGTTCTTCCCTTTAACATTCAAGCACAACCTTGCCAACATTCTTGAACTGAGCTGTTATATTTTTTGAGTGCTATGCAGATCAAGGGTGAGAGAACTGGCAGAGAAGAAATATGGGAAAATTCCATCTGGAGATACTAAACCAAACTCATGGACCCTTTTGGACTTTGGTATGTGGCCTATCATGACAATTCATTATTCAAGTGTCTTGTAATTTGGTGAATGACAAAGAGTGCCCTTATTTGTACTAGTTTCACTTTTAATGCTCCACACATTTAAAGAAATGATACTCGAGTCTTTCAATGCTAAAGAGTAAGAGACAGAAGATATCAACAATAAATCTAGCTGGCTCATATAACCTGTTTTATAGTTCTTTAAGCTGATAGTATTTTTTTTAATTGACTAACTGCACAATAGACTCCTTTGCTCCAAATTTAGCTGATGAAATGCCAAGAAACCTTTTCTAATGGTTGCTGATCTTTTCCATTATTGGACATGGTTTGATCCAGGTGATGTGGTAGTCCACATTTTCCTTCCACAGCAAAGAGCTTTTTACAATTTGGAAGAATTCTATGGCAATGCAACACTGGTTGATCTGCCTTTCAAGACCTGACCGACATAAGACTGTTGAAAGGGAGACCAAAGGTTTAAGAGGAATCAAGACCCTGATGCTGTCATCGACAGGCTCTTGAAGGTTTTGGATGGGCCTTTGAAGTCTTGATAGTACCTGTTTGTTAGCTCTTGATGCTGGTCGCCTCATCAAGTCTACAAGCAAGCAGGGGCTGTTATATGTTCCGGATGTAGAGTTTTGTCGTTTTACTCCATCTGCAATTTACATGGGTATTGAGAAATAGTTATTAACAGCGCTTTATTATGTAATTCAGGTTGAGAAAGTTGCGAACACACTTAAGATGTTCCTTTGCGAGCTATTATTCTATTGGTTAGCCTTAGGTGTATGCTCTTGGGGGTTGATTGTTGCTGCAGTGTCTTTATCATCTTTAGCAGGTAAGCTTCTATTCGATTACGGTATGTAATCTGTTCACTGTTCGTAACAAGTACAGTAGTCAGACTAAGGTACGTAAAGAGTTTTCAGATCCTATAGCAGCTGTGGCAAACTGAATATCTGTTGGTTGCGGCAGCAGTACGCGACATCAATGTGTACGGTTAAAGTGCATGTTCCAACCACGACACTCCAAGTCCTTATATGAAATTGAACATTACAAGGCCAAGAAAATATATGCAGGATTTACAGGCTTCACAAACAATAGCCACCTAAACACACAACTGCGACAGCTTCTTATTAATACTGTTGAAAACCATCACCTCCACCACGAGGAGTTGAACTTACATGGCACGGTCAGCCTGCTGGGATTGATATGTTCGTCTCCTCAGCTGAGATTCTGAACTAGGCTGCTGCAAATATATTCTGGTTGGATCGCTAGGATCAACATATCTGCGGCATTCAGAAAGTAACATGTCAGATTGATAAGCTATGTGTCCGCTGATCCTCCCTTTTCAACTAGGGTAGATAAAATAGATGCTAGTCACTAACGCATGTCTCATCATTTCGTCCACTGGAGTTTGTGCTGCTTGCAGAGGATCCATGTGAGGCTCGGGCCCAGGATGTAAATGTTGATTATACTGCCTCACTGAAGAGATGAGGTTGAGGAAAAGTGGAACAAAGGTTCCACAGCCGCCTTCCTTAAACAAAATCTTAAATGAATGAGTGGAGTAGAGTGCCCTGTGCTCATTCTCAGGAACCACCTGCAATGCAATTCGGTCAGCTGAAAATGCCAGGGGGGTAAAACCGTAATCACAGTTACAGCTAGAAGCACCAACCGGCTCTACATGGCCTGAAATGTTGTTGCACTGGAATATGGGCTGGTTAAACTTGTCATCATGGACATAAAGCTGCAACAGAGTGGATATACAACAAGGGCGTGAGGCTGACCTTTCCTCAAGGGTTTAAGTGCAAGAGCTATTGCCTACTGCATTTTGCGGTGAGAATGAAGAAGTACTAGTATACTATCTGATCCAGATGTAAGAAGGAAAGATCGGAGCGATTTAATGCAAAGATGTGCGAGCATGAACATATGAATAACGATACCAGAGGCATATCAAAAGCGAGAAAGCCTCCCACAGGCTTATCGGCTACAAACACCATGCGGACATTAGAGAGGTAGATGGTCCCCTTCGCTTTAACATGACCACCCTGCCCCTGCGCACTGAAAAGAGAGAATGCGTTCCATTAGTATTTTAAAAATGAGGAAGCAAGGTTTCGTTTTGATGGAGTTGAGCGAGGGTAAAGGACATCCAAAGAACGGCAATGGAACACGCATCGATTCGATTCGAAGCCATCTACAATTGATTTCAAAATCAAATCAAATCAAAACAGGACGAGTACAAGAACACTAATTATGAGAGACGGCGAGCATTTCTATCAAAATATTACTATACATGAATCCAACAGCATTGACCTAGGCAGATTCAAGACGAACCCGGGGATCTTGTCGACCTGGAACTCGACGCCGTCTCGGGCGAGAACGAACCTCTCGTTTACGAAGGGAACGGGCATCCCGTTGGGGAACAGCTGAGGGTTCAGAGCCATCGCTCGTTTCCTTCCTTCGCTAGCAAATCTGCCCCGACTCGGAATCCCAATCCTTCTCCCTTTTACCTTCCCAGTGGATGATCCCTAGGATTATCCCAATTCCCAAACCCTCCGCTATATACAGTTCCAGTCTAGGGTAAAGCTCATTTGTGGTCCCCTAACTTTTACAATTTCTCTAAGGTGATCCCTTACCTTAATTGTTTCTGCTATAAAGTCCCTAACTCATAATCGTGTCCTAATCCATGTCCCTTCTGACAGTTTTTCCGCTATATTCAACGGCAGTTGCTGATGTGGCAACGTCAAAGGCTCTAGTGGAACCAACAGTACCACATGGCTTTGCTTTCAACAACACTCCAATTGTAGCTTTCTTTTAGCGGGAATAGATGTGAAAACAGTGGGAAAATTAGATAGAAGAATTATAAGGGAAAAAGCCTATTTTGTTGTCATATTGCACCAGCATCGGTAATCGCTGATGGATATCCAACTCCCGCTCGTCGATGCTGATCTGACCACCTTCTCCCCTCTTTAGACTAGGGCGATCTCCTCGAGTTTGACGGCGACAATCAATTCCAGCTATCATTTGGTGCCAACGACTTCGCTCATTGAAGAGGCACTCTGAAACATATAAGAGCTTTCATGGCTTCTTCTTTTCTCCTTCTCTTTCTCTTCTCCTTCATCCCCACCAACTCCCTCACTCTCATTATCACTCATTTAGCTAAACACAAGCCATTTCGGTGCATATTTTCTTACTAGAGCCTGCAGCCTGAAGCGCCCGTACCACGCCCAACGCCACAAATATGCCTTTCCCCTCTTATAGCTACAGTGAATGGTCCATCTCCCTCAATTTCGAGACTCCTCCCCAAACCGTCCCCTTCATCTTCAATATTAGCCTTGCCACCCTCATCCCCAAACCATCGAGCACAACCAATACAAGATGAACATGGAGCAATCAATTGAATCGTCGCGTTGTAACTCTCTCTAGCTCATCTCTTCATTGTACCATGGAAGAACAAATTGAGCTAGCTTAAAACCATAAGCAAAACCATAGCCACGATGGCACTGAGCTTCAATTTGCGTGTAGACAGGTATCGGGTGGATTCTTGGAGGTTGGTGTCGATTAATCTATCTTCTTAGTTCTTAACTTGTATTTTGACTAGTTCAATCATTTTCCTTGGTCTCGAGCTTTTTAGTAGCTTTTTCGATGGATGATTTAAGGGATTTATATGAATTGGTTCAGTGGACTAGGAGCTAAGAGATGACCTCACAGACGACTGCAAGGCAGAGGAAGATTCACACATTGTTGGGTTGTCACCCCTGTTTCGGAGAGTAGAGGAATAAAGTGTTGACCACTAATTGGTGTTGTTTTTTTGCTTCAGCTAGGTTTGTTTAGATTAGTTGAGTTTGTGGATGGTTAGGCTTTCTTGGTTGCTCTTCTTCTTCTGGCCATCCTTGCCCTAATCATCTCTTGCCGTCTTCCATGCTCCAACTATGACACTGGTCACCAGTGGCCTTGCGACGTTGTTATGCAACTTTCTTTCTATGTTTGCCACCATTTCATTTGTTAGTATGTCTTAGGCTCAGAATTTGAACTTAGGAGGTTTTTATTACAAATAAGAGGCTGGTTTCCTGATTTCTCGTGGGCTGGATCTTCAATTTCCGTTTCAATTCCCCCTAATTTTCACGTTATTTCTACATCTGTTCCCACTAAAATAAAGCCGGAGTCTTCGTATTAAAATCAAAGCCACAGGGTACTGTCGGCCATACAAGAGCCTTGAATTTGCTATATTAGCAACTTTTGTTGAAGAAAGCAAAAAATTAAAGGAGGGGACAGTTATGGGACTTTATGATGATATTAGTCGAAGTAAGGGGCTACTTTAAGACAACTGTAAAAATTAGAGAACTATAAATGGATTTACTTTTCAGGAGTGCGAGTAATTTTTCCCTTCTAACCACACCACCATTACACTTTGCATCCACATGTTCCCTTGCCGCATTTTATAGTCTTTAGGTAAAATCCAACTGTGGTCATCTAACTTATTATTTTTGTCCTAATCGGGCCCCTTTCCTTCGATTATGTTACTTATACTAATAATTTTGATGAAATCTCAATGGAAAATCACAACTCTAATCCTTAAATTTTCTGCATCATGTTCCAAGTACCTTAAAACTTATGGATCCATAGGCTTTGAGATTTGGGAGTAGGATGAAGAAAGAATAGGGGTTAGTGGGCATTTTCAACCAAGATTTCATCAAAAGTAACGGTGAAAATGACAAAAGGCATTTAATTAGAATGCGGTTCAAGAGGTAAGAAACTTTATAAGGACAAATTGAATAAAAGGGACTTAATTAGTATGATTAAAATAAGCTAGGTGGCACTGGTGGATTTTGCCCTATAATCTTATCAATATTTATCCTTTTGCCCAAAACCCCCCAACTTGCCCACTCTACTTCTTTGCTTTGGCCAATTGAGCTCATATTTTCCCCACCCTTCACTCTTAAGGCCATTAATCAACACCACGGCCCTAAACATGGTACTAACAGAATTTATTTAAATGGTCCTAACATATTTCTAACTTAATTTTTGTTGTAAACAATCCTGGCATGATACTAATGCTAAACATACATCATATATCACATCATTATAACCATGCAACTAACCAATCAAAATTACATCTAAATGTGAAAATAAAATAAAATAAAATAAAATTCTAGACAAATTAATTTAATTAATCTACCCATGTTGCTCATGCCTTTAAAGATTTTATTTAGCTTAATTGTTTACTTAGAATTTACTCCATCCGTCCCAAAAGTTTTGATACATTTGACTTTTTGTTGTATTTTGACTTAATTTTATTCATATTATTGTTTGTTAGAATATATATATATATATATATATATATATATATATAACTACATATCTTGAATTATCATTCATATACAAAAAATTTTATTTATATATTAGAATGTTGAAAATAAAAAATCCTAGATTAATTGCAAAAAATAAATGGAGCAAAACTTTTGGGACGGAAGGAGTATTATTTAAGTTGATGCTTATTTTGGGCTTAAAAGGGTCCATGAGAACTAGCATGTTTTTCCCTCTTACCTAGTGCAAAATAACCAAGTGAAGATGGGTGGTTTCCTAGAATAGGTCTTACAAAAATTAGGAAGGTAGAAAATTAGAAAATATGCTAAAATTTGAAAATTTCCTAAATGGTACTTGAAAGACTCACATCCTTGATATCTAGACCGAAATTTTACCTAATGGGTAAAAAAGGTCTTAGGGTGTTTCTGGCGGCCTTGTGTCTATTCAGAATTGTGTTGAAAGCCTTTTATTGATGATGATCCTAAACTTACAATGGTCAACACAATGAGTTATATGCTCATTTAATTGCTGTAAAAACTAAACTTGGAGTGGCAAAAGTTAATTTTGATTATCAATGTATTTTCGAGATCTGTGGTGCTTAAGGAATCCAAAGGAGTGTTAAGCCTTTCAATAAAAAGTTCATAGGCCTCTGTAACAACTTGGACCAGTAAAGAGAAAAGACTTAACAAGGGCTGTAATGTTAAAAATCTATAGCAAAAAAAATTCCAAAAAGACTTAGGTGGCTTATTGGGGACCGGATGCAAGTAGGGGTACGATTGCACCGGGAATTAGTGCATAAGCCCAAGACATAAATTTAATGAATTTAAATGTTGGAAAAAGAATTAAATGAGTGACACAGAAAGATCTACATTCACACAACCAATTTTGGAATCATCAGCATGCGTAGGATCACTTTACGTGTCCGGATGAGATTGCCCTTCAATCCAATGAACCTAAGCAAGAATAGGGAATCAAATAACATATAGAGTTCCTTAGATAATAGAGAAACAAATCCCAATGAGCTGTACTTACACTTGTTCGATAATGAGCACAATGAAGATGGAAACGATATGAAAAGTGCGATGATGATTCTATTAGTGTAATGACTTCTCCACTCCAAAGAACAAGACCAAAATTAATAGATGAATTAGAAGACTATATAAATGAATAAAATAATGGGAGAGAGGGATATAGCCAAGACTACGATGAGACAATGAGGATGGCAAGGGCCGTGGTTGTTATTTCTTTTGCCATTTTTGCTTGACGGCAAGTTGGTGTTGGGCAAGAAAAAGTGAAGAAAACCAATTTGCCTAGGTTCTAGTTTCTAGAGGGAAATCGGATTTTTAACCCAGAAAGAGTTATGAGGAAGATAAAAAAAAAAGAATGAGAAAGATTTTTATTCGGACAGTGATGAATTGATTATGATTTAGTTAATAAAAAATAGAGCTAAGTAGGTAAATTTAATTGAAATTGATTTTGAAAAGAAAAACAAAATTCTAGGAGGGTTGTGGCTGTAGGTTTTTTTTCCAAGAAAAACAAAATTTTAGGAGGGTTGTTGCTGAAGGTTTTTTTCCAACAAAAAAAATATTAGGGTTAGGAGAGAAATTATCCTATATAACAATAGTACAAATCCAGTATAAATTGTGCACTTGTGTAGACTAAATTTTTTAAAACCTAAGCAAATGAATTCAGAATCGGGTGAGATAAAGTTCTTTTTTTCTCATTTTCATGAGAAGAATCCAATGGTGCTCTCACATTTTCAATTTGATGTTTGGTTGGAAAAGGACAAAAATACCCCTAATATAAAAAAATGACTTTGAGATTCCAGCTTGAAATTTGACTTAGTGACCACTAAAGAAATTATCTAAGGATGAAGATTTTTAGTTTGACATTAATCTTCTAAATTGATAGGTAATATTATGAAAACACTCTAAAGGGTAAAATGTAATTTTTATCTCTAGGATAATTTGGTAATTTTTTTCTTAGTTTCTAAGGGTAAATTGTACACGTTGCCTCTAACTTTTAATTATTGTTTCATTTCTAACCTTAATCTTCACTTTGTTTGTAGCGTATCCTTAATCTTAATAAAATGTTTCATTTTTGCCCAGTTTTGGACAAAAATCGTTATCTCAGACGGAAAAAGCCACGTCAATAGGAAAAAATGCTTATTTTTACCCCTGTTAAAATTTTATTTGCCAAAAAAGCCCTAAAACTTTTAAATTTGACAAAACTTCCACCAACCTCTCCTACATCTCCTCTCTCTCCGGCAGCCAGGTCTCTGACCTCCCTTTCCTCCATCTCCTCCCATCTTTGGCCTCCCTCTCCTCCATATCTTATAGTATTTATTAAATTTTATATCATCCCAATGCCGGACTTCCAACTCTACGGAAGCTTAGACCTGATCGTGGCGGAGCTGCCATGTAAGTATCCAGAGAATGGGTGGGCGAGGGAGGTGGAGAGGTTGCAGGTTCACCTGGTGGCGGGGCATGCGGTGGTGTAGAGGGGGAAGAGGGGATGGAGCCCGCGGACGAAGGTGGTGCTTCGTAGTAAGTGCCGGTCGATGCTGGAGCTTTTCCAGTGCAATGAGTTGGTGAAGAAGGATGGTGATTGGTGGTACTACCGGCCATAGGTGAGAAGGTTGCTTTGCCAATTGGGTCTTGCAGGTTGGCTCAGCCGTTATGGGAACGAGGTAATTTTTTTTTAATTAATCATTAAAATAAAAAATACTACATTTACTAGTACTTTAAAAACTTAAAAAAAAAAAAAAGCCATATCCCATATGTCGTAATCAAGAAAAAAAAGCCATATATCCCATATGTCATAATTAAGATATTCTTTTCGTTTGGCTATACATATATGTATAGTAGTATATATTTTGTTTTTTGAACTTAATTAACATGGACATGTATATAACATGATAGCGCATTAATTAATATGTAGGTATACTAATTTAAAAATGTAGGAGGTAAATATTCAAAGCAAAAGAAGAGAGAGGTATAAATTCAATGACGGACCACCCACATCCCAAATGGGTCCCTGTTAGAACAATTTTTTGCTATGGAACAAATTTCTTATAAGCTTCCATAGGTTGGTGGTAATTCTGTCAAATTTAAAATGTTTAGGATTTTTTTGGTAAAAAAAAATTAACAGGGGTAAAAACAAACATTTTCCCCTATTGATGTGGCTTTTTCCGTTTGAAATAATGATTTTCATCTAAAAATGGGTCAAAATGAAACGTTTTATTAAGGTTAGAGATATGTTACGAGCAAAGTGAAGATTAGGGTTAGAAGTAAAACAACAATTAAAAGTTAGAGATAACGCATGCAATTTATCCCAGTTTCTAGGGTTGTTACAGGAGAAATGAAAGAAAACAGAATTTGTAGACTAAGTTAGAAAATAAAAACACAAAAATTTCTGCATATAGTAGGTAACCTCCTGGCATATGACGGGTAAGGTGGAAAAGAACAATGTGGGCAAAAAAATTTGGAGAAAGCTAAGGGAAAGAAAAAATCTATAAGTGACCACATACTTGTGAGGCCAGGGGATGAAAGGAGAAACGAAGATCTGCCTTAAGTTGGGCTAGGTAAACTATTAGTCAATGTTTAGCATCTGATTTATCTAGAGTTTCACTCTCCATTGTGCTCAAATTATTTGCATTTTGCTAGTTCTTAGTATAATTTTTTGCATATTGTAGGTATTTCAAGCATTTGAACTCCAAAAGTGGAAAAAATGCAATTTGGAGGGCTTAGTTGGTAAAGAAAAAAATGTTGGAAGGCAATAAGAAAATAAATGAGAAGTAAGAAAGTGGGGTATGAGGTGTTGTGTGCGCACCATCCCTCTTGTGTGTACACATCATGACAGGGAATCAGTGATGTAAAGGCGCTAGCCATGTAATACGGTTGTACCATTTCCAAAATGGATGACAAAGTTACAACGTAATGACATCAGTTGCATGATGTATTTGCATTGCTCAGGGAAAGAAAATGAGACCACTTGGTAGGATTTAGAGCAAAAATCTGACCTTTTCTTCATGCGGGACCATTTTTTACCTAACTCCTTCCTTATTAGAGGATGCTTAAGGAATAAGAACCCTTAAGATAGTGACAAAAAAAAACTTCTTAGAGAATGATAATTTGAGCACTTTGAAATAAAGCTCTGTCAATTTTTGATTTAGGTTTTCATTTTGGGAGCCACTTTTGAGACATGTTTAGAGAAAAGCTTCGAGCTTATGAGCTTCTTGGAAGGTTAAGAGACTAGGGCTTCAAAGGATTTTATCGGTTTATTCTATATTTGGTTATGTATCTCTTGGATTCTAGCATGATGTTTGTTTCTAGTTTGAACATAGAGTAGATTCCCTTATATCTCTAGGATGTAGCTTTTGAATTTTGTTATTCTAATGTTAATTTGATGTATTTCATGAATGTTCCTTCTCTTGTCTCCCCTACTATTGTGATTAATTCTTGTATGTTGATTGATCACCTTACACACTACACAATCTCTACTTTGAGCTCAAGACAAAAGGGGGTAGAGGTTGAAATAGGGGTGAAGCATAGTGGAGTGGAGAAAAACGATAGTATTCACTTGACCCATTAGGTGTACAATAAAGGTTAGGCCTTAATCCACCTTATAATAGTGAATGTGCCTGAAACACCATTGCTAATCCATGGTGAGCAAAGCTTAGTCTCAAGAGAGAGAGTTTTAATGTTTGAATCCTTACACCACAACAAGAGTTAATATCTATTTACCTCAATTAACTTAAACAACAAGATAAAGTGGTGAAATCCTAGGAAGATAACTCATTTATACAAGTTTAGTCCAATTTTAGCTAGTCATAGTTAGTCATAGTTGTATTTTTACTTTCCCTTCATCTAGTTCTTTGGTTATTAGTCTTGTTTTTAATCATCTCATATTTATTCCTTGCATTCAATCTTTTAATTATCTTAATTAAGTGTTTAATTGAATACTTGGTGTTTACTTGCATTCAATAATTTTTTCTGGGGACGATAACCGTATTTACCGCTCTTACACAATTACACCATCCACTCATGGGTAAATAGAAGTTTACAAATTTAATAAAAATATTGTTTCACAATAGTCAACCCTCCCCAGGTTGATTAGCATGGTCAAGGGAAGATGGATGAATATCTCATATTTATTCCTTGCATTCAATCTTTTAATTATCTTAATTAAGTGTTTAATTGAATACTTGGTGTTTACTTGCATTCAATAATTTTTTCTGGGAACGATAACCGTATTTACCGCTCTTACACAATTATACCATCCACTCATGGGTAAATAGAAGTTTACAAATTTAATAAAAATCTTGTTTCACAATAGTCAACCCTCCCCAGGTTGATTAGCATGGTCAAGGGAAGATGGATGAATGACGTCAACACATTTTAATCCAAAGAATGCTCTTCTTAAGACACTTTAAAAGTTCTTTAGTATGGCAATTTACCAAATTATGTACTTTGGTGAAGTTTGGAAAAACCACCTTCCCCAAGTTTTCGGTGGGTGCATTGGAGCCTTTGTTTAGATGATGCTTTCTTCAAGGGCTCATCCTTTGTTCTTTTAATAGGTCCAATGATATCCTTCCTTGCAGCCACATTACGCTTTGTCATCTGAAGGGAAGGGAAAATTGAGCCCTAATTAGTGAATATAGCCAAAATGTGGATTAGTGGTCGGCCAACCACCAGAGAAGTAGAAGAAAATAAAATTTTTCTAGGATAGGAACATAAACAGTTATAGAATAAAGAATACCTTGAAAGGTTGAAGGAGTAGTGCTTAAAGAACTCGTGAGAATGTCGAATAATGTAAGGATGTCTACTAGAGATGATAATGGCAAATGGTGGTAGAGGAGTAAAAGTGATGAACTGACAATAGAGAATTGAAATTTTGGCTGAAGTAGTTGTTTGCTAAGAAGCGGTAAATGTTAATATATGTGATAGAAGTGAAAGAGATTTAACTCATGTAAGAAGACCCCTTCACTTCCTTATACCTTAAAACTGTATGACACATAATGACCATAACTAAAGACAGTCCTATAGGAGCTCACTACATAGGCCACACTTTCCTTGCATGAGGGCATAAAATGATGCTCATTAAATGCATTTGTTCAACTACATTTTTTTTCTTTAAAATGTGTTTCAAAATAGATGACCCATTAGTTGCAATTTTTTAGAAAAAAGACATGTTGATATCATAATGGACCTAGTGGCTCAAGGTTTATAATCATTAGTATGAGAAATGCTATTTGATCTAAGGCTTGGTAAAATCCTTGGCCCATAAGTAAAGGAGCCACAATAAAGTAGGGAATCCATTAGGATAAGACTCTCATTAAGAGAAGGACCATTAATGAGGAAAGTGATTGAGCCTCTATAAAAAAAAAAATTTACAGCATTATGAGGTATGTACGAGAAAATCCTAAACACCTTGACACTTTTGTCTTACTTGAGAGCTAAACATACTAGAGATTCAAAGGGTTTTCCTTAAAGACATAACTTTGGGGCTTTCTAATGGATTTCTTTGGCTAGCATTCATGGGCGGCTCCACAATGTGGACAATGGGAGCACTTGCCCCCAACTAAATTCTTGAAAACCTTAGGCTATATATGTTCATAGCTGGTAAGTATATGTCCTTAGTTATGATTTGCCTCCTTAAATTATTTAGACTTTTGGAAACATATGTCACATGAAAATTGACTAATATATAGCAAATTGAGAACATTACTTATAATTTGACCATAAATATTGTGGTTCTTGCCCAATGAATTCATTGTTTTTCACAAACTCATTTACTCTATGTATTCTACCTTGCCTCACCCCTTTAATAGATCTTACTTTTTTTTTAGAGATTTATTGTACTATTTGTTGTCTATTTACATTTGTTATTTATTTCTATATTCTACAATTTTATTTCTATTTATAATGTTGAATCTTTTAGTGTTACTTTTCCAATTCATTCACGTGTTTTTTTAACTTAAAACTATATTATAAGAGATGGTTACAAGAAGATCATTTTATAAGTCTATTATATCCATATATCCGACTTCATCTCACCTAAGTGAATCCTTTTGAATATGCAAAGAAGATTCCTCTTGTACTTAACATATGTAAATCCTAATATATTCATTGTTGTTTTTTTTAATTTCATAAAAACAATATATATTTCTCTTATAGAACTCCAACCATTAAAATATTCTATATTGCTCTCATAATTATCAGGTTGTAAGTCATGGAATTTTTTTTGTATAAATATACAATTCCCTATTTCTTTTATTTCATACAAAATAAAAAAGATATCAATGAATTGCTTTTATCTTATATTGCAACATGTCAACAATTGTACATATCTAAAAAAAATACAACATTTTAGAACACATATAAAATGCAAAACGAGCAACTCTAATAGAACTAGAGAAAAAATAAAAGAAAAAAAAACTAATGAGCCTATTATTATGAACCAATGCATTTCCAAGGAAAAGAAATATTTATGTTATCAAAAGAAAAAAGTACACTGTTTGTATTTATAGATATAATTGTGTATTCATATGTCAATTAGATATAAATTGAAACAAAAATTAACCTCAAAACTAGTTTTGTTAAAAATATTAAAAAAAATTTAAGAAAATGAAGTACTAAATTTACCTTCACATGATATATTTTTTGGAGCTGCCATTCCAAAAGCATTAAAGCTTATATCATCACTTAAAGATAAACCAGTAGCTCTCCAAGTTTCACTATCAAAATCAAAGTACTATTATACTATTCATAATCCATAAAGAGTGTTCAGTAGCTCATGACGCAATTTTTTTTTTATTCATGAACCAATAGTATATGCATAACTAGTATTCATTTTATCCCATTCATTTAAACAAGTAAAAGTAGGCAAGATATATATGATTAGCTTGTATGGTTGCAGTTCAGTTATTACTTGTAATATATTGATGTGATTGTAACTTTCAATCGAAACTCAAAGAAGATTGGTACTAAATCCAAGCAAAGAAGATACCAAATCAGTCTATAAAAAAAAAAAAAAAAGAGATACCGAATCAAAGATTTAATTTTCATTCAAAATTTTATTTTTGTTTCACATAGATGCACGTTGACCCCTTTTAGCAAATCTATATTAGATAAATGTTGGACAAAATGCAAACCGTTCAAAGAAAAAAGAATCCTTAGTATTTCGGGGATATGATATAGATAGCTTAGCTAATTAGAGGTAAAATGAATTGAAGGGACGGGAGGGAGAAAGACAAGGATGAATCAAGGGCAAGCATTTGCCGAGAAATTAGAAGCTAAAAAAAGAAAGAAGGCGTAATTGTAGGCAATGGAAGAAAAGAAATGAAAGGAAGAACGCAAGAACAGGAGTAAAGAATGAAGAGAGAGGGAGTTGCGGGAGTAAATGTTGACGATAGGAAAATGGATAGCCCCATCATATAAAAGGTCGGCACTAGAATTGGGCAGATGGCATTCGACACACATATGCACCCAACAAAAAAAACATCACAAAAAACACCTACACCAGGCTATTCCAAGTGATTAATCAAAAAATTGAGAGTACTTTAGATATCTAGCCACTACATAAAATGGGTAGAGCATCATTAACCATCGTGCGATTAGCAATATGTTTCCTTTGGATCGCAACGATGGTTCAGGTCCAGGGTGGTGACCCTTACCTATTTTACACATGGAATGTGAGCTATGGCACCATAGCGCCCTTAGGAGTACCTCAGCAAGGGATCCTTATCAATGGTCGTTTCCCAGGACCCTTCGTCAACTGCTCCAGCAACAACAACATCGTCATCAACGTTTTCAACAATTTGGATGAGCCCTTACTCTTCACCTGGAATGGCATCCAACAACGTAAAAATCCATGGATGGATGGTGTCCCTGGCACCAATTGCCCCATCCCCCCAGGCCAGAACTACACCTTTCACTGGCAGCCCAAGGACCAAATAGGTAGCTTCTTTTACTACCCTACCATCGGAACCCAACGTGCTGCTGGGGGCTTTGGGAGCATCCGCGTCTATAGCCGCTTGCTCATCCCTGTCCCCTACGCTGACCCCACTGAGGACTACTCTGTGCTAATTGGTGATTGGTATACCAAAAGCCACAAGAGCCTACGGGAGCAACTGGACAACGGCCGCCTTTTAGGCCGACCTGATGGTGTCCTCATCAATGGCCAAGCAGCTAGAGGAGACGGCAAGGATGAGCCCCTATTCACAATGGAGCCCAACAAAACCTACAAGTACCGGATATGCAATGTGGGGCTTAAGACCTCACTCAACTTCCGATTCCAAGGCCACTCCATGCAGCTTGTGGAGTTGGAAGGCTCCCATGTTGTCCAAAACTCGTACGACTCGCTGGACGTGCATGTGGGCCAGTGTATGGCAGTGTTGGTGACTGCTGATAAAGAACCCAAGGACTATTATATGGTGGCTTCCACCCGGTTCATCAAGAAGGAGATCACCAGCAAGGGCCTCATCCGTTATACAAATAGCAAGGGCCCAGCCTCGCCTAATCTCCCCAAAGCACCCGTCGGCTGGGCTTGGTCCCTTAACCAATTTCGGTCGTTCCGCTGGAACCTCACCGCCAGCGCTGCTAGACCCAATCCCCAAGGCTCCTACCACTATGGCGGGATCAACATCACCCGCACCATCCATATAGTTAACACTGCTGGCAAGGTGGGAGGGAAGCTCCGCTATGCCCTTAATGGGATATCCCATGTAGACCCACCGACCCCAGTAAAGTTGGCTGAGTATTTTAATGTGGCCGACAAGGTCTTCAAGTACAACATCATGGGTGACTCGCCACCGGACACCATTGATGAGTTTCAGATTAAGCCCAACGTGGTGAACGTGACCTTTAGAAATTTCATCGAGGTGATATTGGAGAACCACGAAACTGCCATTCAATCATATCACTTTGATGGCTACGCCTTCTTTGCGGTGGCGTGAGTATTTTATGTTTATGTACCATGATATGTGTTTTGGTATTTTTGTCACCTTATATAACTCCTCAATCGGCTAATGGAATTGCAACTCGATCGCAGGGTTGATGCCGGAACTTGGAGCCCTGACAAGAGGAAGAACTATAACCTTTTAGATGCAGTGTCCAGACACTCGGTGCAGGTTTTCCCCAAGTGTTGGGCTGCTGTGATGTTGACATTTGACAACGCTGGGATGTGGAATATCCGGTCAGAGATTCTAGAGAGGCGCTACCTGGGGCAGCAGTTGTACGTAAGTGTCGTGTCCCCCAACTTGTCCCTAAGAGACGAGTACAACATTCCTGACAACGCTCTGCTCTGTGGCGGCATTGTCGAGAAGATGCCCCTGCCCAAGCCTTACACAATGTAACGGAGACGGTGGCCTTCCATGCCGTCGCCCACTCCACCCTTTTTTTGCCATATCTTTACCCCGTTTTAGCTAGACTGTGCTGTAGATGATGCTAAAGAATAACTCCGCGGTTCCACCGACCCCCACAGTGGCTGATGATGATTCTGTGCACGAATTCAATTAAGCCATTGATTACCTGCCGCTTTTTTCCTTGTTGAAGAATTTTTTTTTCCTCTTGATCACTTCTTTCGTTTTTTATTTTTACCCTTATCCCACTTTCATTTGTAATTTCTGATCATCCTGTGTCACAGCTCACATTACAATTAAATTTCTTGTCATCATCTTCGTCACAAATATATACTCCAATATTTGAATATAAATATAAGATAGTTGCATGCCGTTTCCTGACATATATATATATACGGTACCTCTCTCCCTACTCTGCATGTTTATCCTTCCCCAACTCCAGTCAGTCGACGCCATCAATTCAAGCAGAAAGCATTTAAAGGCTATCTAGTTAAAAGAAAAAAAAAAAAAAAAAAAGAGCTCATCCGCAGGTGTGCCGTAGCGTAAGAATTTTTGTTTTTAACTAAAGGAATTACATGCTTTGGGAGGGAAAATTGCCTCACGTTTTTACCTTAATAATACTCGGGCATTTTACACACCTATTAGAGCCGTTAATAAACATTAATTAACATGTCAATTAAATTTGAAAAACGAATCTTCTAGCCATATATACACACACTTAGGTAAAAATATAACTTTCTATTTACTTTATTAGGAAAGTATAACCATCCCGCAATTGTTACCACCTTTATTCTAAATATTCTAAATGATTTAATGTTACCACCTTTATTATACCTAAGAAGTTTCGGAAATCATTATCATTCCTATTCTAGATTTTTGCAAAACCTAAATCAATATAAGTTCTTTCCCCTACTATTTTATTTCATTCGATCGACCTTTATTTAACCATGCTTTTTCATCTTTGGTTCAGTTCTCTTGTATCATGATGCTTCCTTTTAATTTTTTGGCACATGTTTTTATTAAATCTTTTAGTTAGTGCTCTAGAACACTATTTTTTATTTATATCATTCATTTGATTTTTTTTTTTTTTTTGCATGCTTCGATTCTGTAACGATTAAAGTTTTCTTTTGCAGGTTAGGCCTCTCTTTTTCGTTCATTTATATGAATTTTTATTTTTAGGGTAAATATTTTCAGTTATCCATAAACTATGCCCAAGTTACTTATTCGTCACCAAATAATCATGTGTTGCACCACTCGTCCTGAAACTATTTAATTATTATTATTTTGTCTTGCCATTAACTAAACTATTAAATAGAGACAGAAAAATAACGTTGCCACTAACGTGGCATGAAAAAATGATGTGGCAGTACTTTTCTATCCATATTTAACAGTTTAATTAATGACAAAACGAAATAGTAACAATTAAATAGTTTTAGGATGAGTGATGCAACACATGATAGTTTTGGGACAAATAAGCAACATGGGCATAGTTTAAAGACAACTGAAAATATTTACTCTTATTTTTAACAGGTAGGCTTCTCTTTTGGTTTGTTAATTTGAATTTTTATGTTTTTTTCTATAAATCCAGGTGATAAAATAGTGTACATGTCTTCTTTTCTCGTGTTTTTTTTTTCGTATTATAATTTTATATTTTAATTATTTACTCTATCCCTGGTCATATGCTACATTTTTTTTTGGCTTTTTGTGTGTTTATTTAGCAGGTTCTTCATATTAGGTCTCATAACATTGAAGATTTCAACTTCATTCAAATCCATTATATTTTGTTTGAACTAATATAGTGATTTAACCATTATATGTACTATTATCATTCATTAAGTTTATGTGCATATTTTTTCCGTTTGAATCTAACATTTGATTTGTTTTTCTTTGTAGGCTCATTGCGTTATAGCTTACAAGGACCGATAGTCTCCTAGAACTATATTCATGTACTTTATGATTCAAAAAATCCTTCCCTCCCAGCTTCTCACTATCATTGTTTTTGTTGTTACTATTACTACTAGTATTATATTGTTGTTGTTGTTATTGTTATTATTATTATTGAGTGGAAAATGAGATTTTTATAATTTTCTTGTTAGAGCCTAATTGAGTGCCACGTAATTTTCACCTTCATAAATAGTAAAATTACCCTCATAATTATTATAATGTAATTTCAAGAATATCCATTAAATGTTCTTATCAATTTTGACCATATTTGAACTTCATTCCAAAAACTTTAAGTTTGATAGAACAATACATGTTTTTACTACATACGCTAAAAGTCGTAGCTTATGGGTATTTTTTTTAAAAAAAAATTAACAAAAATTTGATTTTATTTGAAAAGCCTAACATTTAAGCATATATATTTACATAAAAATGTTGAAAGGAAATGTCAATTTTTATCAATTTTTACCATATTTGAATTTTTAATTTAAAATTTTATTGTTTAGCTTTTACTTTTTGTTTAAACCTAAAATTATCACACCATTATTAGGTGTGAAATTCATACCTCTCAAGTTATGGTAATAATTTATGACAATTATTTGAAATTTGAAGAATAATTAATTTTAGTTCAACTATTGTATTAAAATTAAATTAATTACACTTTACACTATTATTATCAACATTGAATTTTATGGGTAATTAGAAGATACATTAAAGGAAATAAAAATTACAACCACATAACTTAGAACTTTCATTTCTTTCAACTTCCACACAGTAAATATATCTATTTATTACTTATACTATAGGTATTGTATTTTAAGAATTAATGTCTTTTCTTTTACATTTCCACCCTTCCAATACTATCACACTGAAACCTACACAAATGTAAGTTATCTCTCCCTTTTTTTTTTCAAAATTTTGATTTTCTAACCTTTAGTTTTTCTGGCTTGAGTTATCAAGTTTTCCTCTTTGTGGATTATATTCCTCTTTAACAATTGTCTTTCAGTAAATATAGGGCTAACTATTAATACTTTAACAAAGTTTTAGGGTTAGTTAGAAAAAACTAAAAGTTTGAAGCTTAAAAGTAGGGCTAACTATTTGATTAACGAACAGAAATTTGCAATGTGATTCAATTACGACATCAATCGGATTCTTAGTTCCAATTATAACCCACACTATCCCCTTATAATAATTTAATGGAATAATATTTTATTATACTTATTTATTTCAAAAATTAACATACAGATTTCACATTAAAATAATTAATTGTCAACTACATTTTCTGCTACAAAACTTGGTTCTAATTAAATTCTTACTCAACTTCCCCCACATTTTGGAATACCAATAGGAAAAAAACTATCTTGCATTTAACTAAATGGAGAACAGTTGACAAGTTAAACTGTAAATTAATATAAAAATTATTAAAAATTTTGAATTTACTGTAACGTTAATGTTGAGTAGTTCAATCCACCAATGGAAGCTGTGGAACCTTATGCCTAACTAAGTGATCTGTTAAGGTCAAGGTACGCAATGATCCAATTATCATGACACCACTTGATACAAGCACAATCACTTGAATTTTCCCAAAAAAAAAAAAATTGGGAAAGTGACAATTACCCCCTAAGGTTTATCCTAACCTATAATTTGCCCCATTTATTTTTGAAAACCTACACTTTATCCATGGATTCTTTTGTATTGTCCGATAACAACTTCTAAAATTATATTTTAAACTGTATAATAGTCATCTTCTAGTAATGTCGGTCTCTCCAATATTTTTTTTATAGTTAATAAGCATATTAAATTATTAATTTTTTCTTTTTGTAAATACAGTTTTCTTCCTGTAAATGCATATCAGCATTTTTTAAATGTCGGTTAATTATGAAAAAAATATAAAAAAGTCTTGAAATTACTGGAACATTGTTATCAAATAGTTTAATTTAGAATTTCAAAAGTTGTTATTGGACATCATAAAGGAAGTAGGGGTAAAGTGTAGGTTCTTTAAATTAGAGGGGGCAAAGTATAAGTTAGATCAAACCACAGAGGAGCTTTTGTAATTTACCCTTTTAAAAAATTTAAAGTTAACTACTTAGTATTTTTTTGGGTAAATTACAAAAGCCCTCTTGTGGTTTTATCTAACCTACACTTTGCCCCCTCTATTTTGAAAAACTACACTTTACCCCTACTTTCTTTATAGTATCCAATAACAACTTCTGAAATCTTAAATTAAATTGTTTGATAACCATGTTTCAGTTATTCTAAGATTTTTAATATTTTTTTATAGCTAACCAATTTTTAAAAAATATTAATATGTATTTACAAAAAGAAAATTGTATTTATAGAAAATAAAAATTGATAATTTAAAATGTCTATTAACTATTAAAAAAATTAAAGAGACTAAAATTACTAGAAGATAATTATCGTACAATTTAAATTACAGTTTTATAAATTTTTATCAGAAAGTATAAAAGAACTAAGGACAAAGTGTGAGTTTTTAAAAATAAAAGGGGGCAAACTATAGATTATGGTAAACCTCAGGAGGGTACTTCTAACTTTCCCTTTAAAAATTGATATCAATTATGAAGGAAAAATTACAAACCTCCCCATGTGATTTAGTCTAACCTACAGTTTGTCCCTTCTATTTTTAAAAGCTAATATTTTACCCTTATTTCCTTTATAGTGTCCAATAACAATTTCTAAAACTCTAGTTTAAACTATCTAATAATTATATTCTAGTAATTTCAAGGTTTTGATATTTTTTTTTACAGCTAACCGACCTTTAAAAGATATCGATATATATGCATTTACACGGAAAAATGTATTTACAGAAAGAAAAAACTGATAATTTAAAATGTCTATTAATTATGAAAAAAATATTGGAGAGGTTGAAATTACTGGAAGATAACTATCGTACAATTTAAATATAGTTTCAGAAATTGTTATCGGATAGTGTAAAAAATATAGGGGCAAAGTATAGATTTTTAAAAATAGAGGGGACAAACCATAGGTTAGGACATACCTCAAAAGATAATTGTAAGTTTCCCTAATATGAAAAGCAGGGGAAAAAAAGGTTTTCAGAATCTGAACGTTGTAATGTACTCAAAATTTTTGTGTAGCCATATTTCACAAATTTTCTAATGTCATCTTTTAAGTAATTTTCTGAGTCGTTAAATTTATTTTGATAATATGAGTGTCTCTACCTATATATTTTTTTTTGTTTTTTTGTTTATAACTTTAGGCTCTATTTTTCACATTAAAAACAATACATTATTATAACTTTTACTAATTTATTCTTTGAAATCAAAGATATTTCAAAGTTAACACTCTATTTACATAATAATTACTCAAATAAATTTTTTTAAGAAAGCAATTTATTTTGTTTGAATTTTTCCCATATCCTACCTAATATAAAAATAAATAAAAATAATTTTTTAAAGATATTTTATAAACATTATTTAACCTACTTAAAGTGTGTAGAGCTTCTTAAAGTGAATAACTAATATATAAAAATAATTACTTTTAATCTACTTTTTTAGTAATCACTCAAGGATATACCTTTTGTTATGTATCAGTGTTATCTTAAATTTTGCTCGATCAATGGCTACATTTGAATGTAATTGCAAAAATATTATAAACTAATATTATAAAAAAAGGACAAAAAATAAATTTAAAAACATTAAACGATGCCTCATCATAACTATTTTCTAATAGTAGTTTGAACAAAGAAATACCATTTAAATTCATAAATATAATTAAGACATTTGTTATGACCCAAAAATCTATAAATTATTTTTTTTATTTGCCTTTAGATCGTTGCAAGTTGTTCCCCATTTATCTACATATTTTAATAAATATCTATTTTTTTATGTTTTATATTTAAATTAGGAATATATATTATGACAATCACAGTAAATTTTCTTTTTTGAGGCAAAGGCAAATTTTCTATTAACAAATATACCTCAATACAAAGTACACCTAGGCATACCTGGGGGAAAACACAAAAATCGCTTATAAGCCCAAAATCCTATAGCACCAGCTAGAAGCAAGCAATCTATGAAGAGGAACTCTTCGAAGTCTAACACACACAGCAACCTTAATTGCTTAATGAACCATATCATCAACCGAATGACACCCTCTACCATGCAATCGGCTATTGCGTTCCCCACCAAAGCTGATACACAGTAGCCGCCATTCTAGCTTTCTTGACTTTCCGAATTAGATGTTTACCAGAAAACAACTTTACAAGCAGACGGTTGTTACTTAAACTCCCGGGAAATGACTCAATTTGCAACTAGGCAGCACAATCTCTCCTGTACAGGAAGACCTTTATGCATAACTTGCCAAAAATTCAAATTATGCTCAGGAGCAACGAAGGAGTCCGAGCATTGTCGATACCAACCAATCCTAGGCCTCTTTGATCTCAGAGTTTCCTATGATAGTTTAAAGATCTTAGCTCCTCAATCTAAAGCATTAAACAAAGATTCAGCATTCCTTACAGAGCCAACTTTCTAGCACAAAATATCCTTTACTTTCAACAGGTCTTGCCAGGGAGCAGAATCGGTGGATATCTTCTTAGTGTCCCAAAGAATCTTGTTCTTCAAATGATAGGTGTGCACCCACTTGCCTTCAAGAGTAAATCTGGTGATCCAAGGAGTGGAAATTGCAGATATTCGTTGCCCAGTCTGCAATAATGCAGAAGAAACAGTTGAACACGATATGACTCGTTGCTGCATTGCTTCTCTGCAATGGAAAAATGTTCGAACCTGGTGCCATCTTGTGGGATCTTCTCGATTAGACATTGAGGATGCTCTAACTGACACAGGGGGTCAACGACTCTCAAGTCCTCTTCAGAGTGTGTGGCAAGCGGTTTGTTATGTCACCTACTGGTTCATTTGGAAGGCAAGAAATATGCTTGTTTTTTAGGATAATCAGTCATCTGTGTTGCAGTTGCTAGTTGAGGTCCAGTTTTATTCATTTTTTTGGATTTGTAATAGATATAAAAAGATGAATCTGTTGTGGGTAGACTAGCTGCTTAATCCCTTTCAGGCATTGTAAAATTGTAACTAGATTAGCTGTGTATGTGGTGTAGGTGGGCTGGTTGCTCTTCAGGGGTTAGAGTTCGCGTTTTGGGGGTGGGGGAGGGAGGGATTTTATTCTGGCTTCTTGCTAGCCTTGGCTAGTTTCTGTCTCTCCTTTCATTCATATATTGTCTTCTTGCTGTTAAAAAAAAAAAAAAAAAGTGTGCAACCACTAGACCCATAAAGAATCTTTCTTCTTTTGGATAGCCCACAGTAGTCGAATAATCAAAGCTTGATCCCATATATTCAGTTGTTTAGCACCCAGCCCGTCTTCATCCCTTGGGACAGCAATTTTAGACCATGCAATGGACGACCTAGACTTAGCATCAGCCTTGCCTTTCCAAAAGAAATTCTTGTGCCTCTCCAAAAGAAATTCTTGCATTTTCTTGCATTTTCTCTCCACCTTCCGAACAACCTCCTTTGGCAAAACAAACATGGTCATATAATATAAAGCCAGAGATTGTAACACCGATTGGATCAATTGCCATCTCCCTCATAAGATAAATGCTTAGATCCCCAAGAGTCTGTACGACTAGTAATTTTGTCAATTAGACCACCATAATCCTCATTCTTCAACCGAGAAGAATTTAGAGGAATGCCCAAATATCTAAAAGGATCAGATCATCCCAAAAAATGAAAAGTAGATAAAATGTGAGATTTAGTACAAAAATGTTTGTTATAAAAATATCATCCTTCGGGGCATGAAACTAGTTAATTAATAGATATGATAATTATGTATTACCAATTTAATTGCGATTAATTTCTTTTACAATTTTAGTCCATACATTTATAGTAGTAATTCTTTTAGTAATAGTACGGACGTTATCAAAGAGATTTTTTTTTTTTCTCAATATCACGTTTGCCTATTCGGGACTTGTTGCGGACTCGCCCATAAAAATGTACATATTTTTCCGTAGTTTTTATATAGCATATTTGATATTGTATATGGACATATGTAATTTTGCAACGATGTCGATAAAATGGTGATCGTTATAACTAGACAATTAATTTCACATCTCTATTACGTGGATGTCGTGCATCTCTAACAAAGATAGAGCTCATATTTACAAATGTTGTTTGCTTGATTGATATCGGTGATACCTATATCAGAAGATTGGGTTCCCATTAGGCCTAAACAACATCTTAAAGAAATTGGGCTCATTAAAAGTTTAAAATTCAGTCTGATCATAAAGGACAGATATCATAGATCTAACAGTTCAAGAGATAACCGCTCCATCCAATGGTTTTAAATCTCAGGCCACACTATCCCAAAAGCCTATATAAAGGCATTCATGATCACATTTCAGGTATAAGATCACTTTCCTTGGTACTTATATCACACCAGAATCATTATTGACTTGAGCGTCGAAGTATTTTTTACAGGTCTCCATGCTCCCCTTGCCAAAGTGTACTCATGTGACGAACTAAGTTTTCAGACCTTCAGATCACCATTGAGGAAGGTGTATCATCATTTGGCACCCACTGTGGTTTATCCATTAGTCTACCCTTGGACCCTATTACTCCTGAAAAAGAGACGCGGCATCCGGGTACTCATCCAGACCCTCTACATAAGATGACGGGAAAAGCCCTCCTTATTGATGAAATAAAAGAAACAGAAGGCAACACCTCAATATCTACATCACCAAAGCCGAGCACTCGAAAATGAAAGTGGTAGGGCAGACATAGCTTTCTGCCAAAGGCATTCGATACAAAATACCCCTCTCCTCACAAGAGCGGAGTTTGAACATATCAATGTCCAGTGGACAAGCAAGCTAGATTCTGTCACGGCTGTTATGGCTAAGTACTTTGCACAGCCCCTTCAGCAAGTACAGGCACTGCCCATGCTATGGAGCAACTTTCATTATCCGTACACGCAACATGTATAATCCCACAGTTATGGTACGTGCATTGGAACCCAGATCCAGAGCCAGATAGGGGGAGTCCCTAACTTTCCCTTTCCTAGCATCGGTATTTTGACCCCTAGGGGGCATACTTCAACGTCAATCCAAATCCCACCAATTTTTGCAACTCCACCATCCCAGCAGCCTATACCTCCATTCAAGCATACTGTCATCCCACAATCTCAAGAATTCTTGCCAGGGCCTATCCCACCAATAGCAAGAGTGCCTCCGAAGACTTCTTTTCCTTCTAACCTGGTCGACAATAGTCATTCAGCTTACTCACATTATTATTGGCCTGGTGTTTCATATCAAACTGCCTCCACACACCCAGCCGCCATGCCAATAACCAGTATGCCCCCACTGTCACAACAAGCTTACCTTGCATATCTGTAGCAGCCTATGGCCACTACCTCAGATCCGGCCATAGTTGCAGCACTTCAAGTAGCTCAAAGCACCATTACTCTGATGCAATGACAAATACAAAGTCTAACTCAGAAAAGTCCAAGGAAGCAAAGAAGGCACCCTTTTACTGCTGAACTCATGAGTGAGCCAATACCGAAGAAAATGAAAATCCCTTACTTTAAACCATATGACGGGACTGGAGACCCAATGGATCACCTGAGCCATTGCGAAAATATTATGACTCTGGCTGGTTTTTCAGATGCGGCTATGTGTCGAGCCTTTCCAACTACACTCATGGGGGATGCCTGAACATGGTATTCCGGTCTTAAAGTAGAATCTATAGGCTTGTAGGATGACCTCAACAAAGCATTCACGGACTACTTTCTTGGGAGGAAAACTTGCATGCGGGTGCCAATTCACCTTTTTGTTGTGAGGCAAAACAAGGGGGAATCCTTGAGAAGTTACGTAGATCATTTCAACAATGAAGCATTTAAGGTGCCTATTTTGGCTGAAAAAAAGTTTCTACTCTTAATGGCTAGGCAACTTCAGCAGGATTCAAAATTTTCCAAATAGTTGGCAAAAAAGCCCAAAAAAAAAAGGCAAGAGTTCTTGCAAAAAGTTTCAAAGTTCATGAATGCTAAGGACATTGTGGCACTTAGCGTGGAACAGTGCAGAAGGGAGTCTAGGCAGGTAGACTACCAAGGGGCTGTTAAAAGGCAAAGGCATGACAGAAGATCATGGCCACATCATGACCCATCTCGGAAGGAGTATACAAGTGAAAGCTAGGAAAAAGTAAAGTTCAAACCACTCATAGCCCCAAGATCAATTATTCTTCATGTTATCCAAGATAAAAAGTATTTTAAATGGCCAAAAGCCAAGAAAGGCGAGCAGATAGGCCCTATAGCAGACCACTATTGTGAATTTCACAAGATTGTCTGGCTTGAGACTGACAATTGTAGATTGCTTAAGGAGCAAATTAAAATTTTGATTAAAGAAAAGAAGCTCAACAAATACATCAGACGCTATGAAGATCACAACAACAATTCTTGCAAGGAAAACTCCAAATTTAAGAAGAAAGACGATGATGGAGATAGAGATAACCAGGGCAGAGGAAAGAATGACCATTATAACAACAAGCCAACGAAAGCAACAATCCATCATATTGCTAATAAGATTACCTCTAAAAGGGGAAAAAAACATGTTGCCCCAGGATCCTCAATTGCTCATAGAACCTCAGGACTTATTGTTGATGCAGTAATAGCCAAGTACAGAGTTGAAAAACTCCAACTAGATATGGGAGCACCTCCTAGCATCCTCTACCAGTCGACTATCGAAAGGATGACATTGGATAAAACAAGGATCAAGCCTCACCATCATCAAATCAAGGGACCAGGAAATGAGCCTCTACTAATAGTGGGCGAGGTCGTGCTTCCAGTAACATTTGGGGATGGAGAGGAGAAAGAAGTTACAAAGATGGTCAAGTTCAAGATCATTGATGCTCCTGCAACCTACAATGGTTTGATTAGATTCTATGCTATGCAAGAGTTCGACATCCGTATCAGGCCTAAAACATTGGAAATAACCTTCCCGACTAAAGATGGAATGACAATTATCTCCCCTAGAAAAGCAGAGGCAATCTCGTTAATCACCTGGTTACACCATCCTGATAACTTATATATGCGAACCCAAGAGAAGGAAACAAGAAGAACACTCGTGGAGGCAATGAAAGAGATAATCCTCAATAATGCAAACCCTAGCAAGAATACCAAGGTAGGAACTACCCTTGGCAAAGAAAAGGAAGAAGAGTTTATTGCTTTCCTTAAAGACAATTGTGATGTCTTCGCTTGGTCAACAAAAGACATGCCAGGAATTGACCCAGAAGTCATTACCCACAAACTTAACATCATGCTAGGAAGACACCCAGTTCAGCAGAGGAAAAGGAACCTCAGACCCAAAAAGAAAGTAACTGCTAAGGTAGAGGTAGAGAAGCTCCTAACTTGCCGGCTTCATAAAGGAAGTCAAATATCGAGATTGGGTCTGTAATGTTGTAATGGTCCCAAAGTCCACCGGAAGGTGGCGAATGTGTAATGACTTTACAGATCTTAATGAAGCATGTCCTAAAGATTGTTATCCCTTGCCTTAAATTGATGCCATGGTTGACGCCTCACCATTTCATGAAATGCTTAGCTTCATAGATGCCTTTAGCGGCTATAACCAAATCCATATGCATCTAGATGATTAAATTCACACTACCTTCATGACAAACTAAGGTTTGCTTTACTAGAATGTCTTTTGTCCATAAAAATGCTGGGGTTACCTACCAAAGGCTCATGAACAAAATTTTCAAGAAGCAAATTGGTAGAAATGTTGAGGTCTTTGTAGATGACATGCCAGTTAAAACCAAGCGAAGACAAGATCATATTGCAGACCTAAAGGAAACCTTTAATGCTTTGCGAAAATACAAAATGAAACTTAATCTAGCCAAGTGCGCTTTTGGGGTAAGCTCAGGAAAATTCCTAAGCTATATGGTCTCTCATCGAGGCATAAAGGCCATCCCAAAAAAAGTAAAAGCAGTACTTGACATGGAACCTAAGGACATTAAAGGTGTACAAACATTAGCAGGAAGAATCACGGCCTTCGGAAGGTTCCTGGCAGGATCGGCCAAAAAGTGTCTCCTATTCTTCCACACATTAAGGAAGAAAGGGAACTGACCTCCATTGTGGGATGAAGAATGTAAAAAAGCCTTCAACCAAATTAAGGGTGAATTAGGTTCCCTGTCTGTCCTTAAGAGCCCACGGATAGGCGAACCCCTTATATGTCACTTATCAGTTACTCAAGAAACAGGGGCGATAACTCTCCGGCAGAAAGAACAGGGAACCCAAAACCCAGTATACTTTGTTAATCGAGTCTTTCAAGGGGCAGAGCCCGGATATCCTAAAGTGGAGAAAATAATATTGATGTTCATCACTGCAGCAAGAAGGCTTCGACCATACTTTCACTATCATCCCATAATTGTGGCTACTTCATATCCATTGCGACAAATCATGAGAAAACTAGAATTATCAAGAAGACTTACAAAATGGAGCATAGAGTTCACCGAGTTTGACATCAAATATGTCCCTTGACTGAATATCAAATCACAAGCATTGGTAGACTTTATCTCTGAGTACACTCCTCACTAGACCACAGAGGTGATAGGAGAATGGATAGCACATCTGGATGGCTCCTCCAATTTTAGAAGGTATGGCATTGGAATAGTCCTAGTAAGCCAGGATGGGGTAAGGACGGACCATGCTTTCAAGCTTAATTTTAAGGCCACAAATAATGAAATAGGGTATAAAGCAGCCATCACAGCACCATGAATGTAAAGAACCTAGGAATAAGGGAGGTAAGACTCTGAAGTGATTCTCAAATAGTCACCAAACAAGCTTAAGGCAACTATGAATCCAAGGTACCCACAATGATTAAATACCATGAGGCAACATTCAAAAAGGTGACCATTGAAAATAGCTCGTGAATTGAAAACAGTCAAGCAAATGCTCTAGCTATAGTGGCTTCAGCATTTGAAGCACCCACAGATATTCACATTGATACTATCAAAAAGCCAAGTATTTGTGAAAGTGTAGTCATAACCATCTCACAAAGTGAAATTATGGGATGGATGCACCCAATAAGGAGTTACTTGTCCACAGGCCAACTCCCAGAGAACCCTAAGGAGGCGACCAAGCTAGAAAGAAAAGCCACTAAGTTTTACCTACTGAGGACGGCACACTATATTCTCAATCTTTTATAGCCCTATATAGAAGGTGTTTTTCGGCAGAATATGTGAATTATGCGCTGAGAGAAGTTCATGAAGGCGTTTGTGGGAATCATATTAGTGCTAGGAACTTAACTAGAAAACTCATCCTTTAGGGATATTATTGGCCTACGTTAGCAGATGACACAGTCAAGTTTGTCAAGAAATATGACAAATGTCAAAGGTTTGGCACAGTATAAAAAAAAACACGGGGAAAAAATGACTCCAATTACTATGCCATGGCCCTTTGCAAAATGGGGGGTGGACATCCTTGGACCATTTGCGTCTGCCTCAGGGAGGAGGAAATGCCATTGATTACTTCACTAAGTAGGTTGAGGCAAAAACCTTAGCAAAAATCAGAGAGCAGGAGACAAAGGATTTTGTATGCAACAAATAATATGTAGATTTGGCATCCAACGAAAGAGTGTCACTAACAATGGCACACAACTAACAGGAAAGAGGTTCTTCAAGTTCCTAGATGAACTATTCAAGTTCCTATACGAACTAAGTATCATCCATTGCAGAACCTCCGTAGTGAAGCCACAGTCCAATGGCCTTGTGGAACTCGCCAACAAATCCATTCTCGAAGCTTTAAGGAAGAAACTAGATCAAGCCCTTGGAACGTGGGTTGATTTGATCCTAGAAGTCCTTTGGGCTCATCGAACAACATATAAGACTTCTACAAGAGAAACACCTTTTTGTTTAACATATGACACTGAGGCTATAGTAGGGACAGAAGGAGCAGCAATCGCCAAAACAACAAAATGAGGAGGAGGAACCTCAGAAGAGGTTTGTGGCCTCTTAACAGACTTAGCACGTGCGAAAGCCTTCTTAATAAAAGCCTTGGCTTTTATTTTCTTCTTCTTCATTTTCACCTAAGATAACAGGGAGTCCTCTTCAGAGCGAGGGACACCAAAAGCTGCAAAGGAAAAAAGGAAAGAATAAGGTAACAATTAGGTAAAAGTGCTTAACGAAAGAAAGTACTACACACCATGAATTAACAAGAACTCTGGGGTTAGACATCCATTAGTCCGGGTACGGCCATTATCGCCCACCACCTCTCTAAGTAATTTGAATGACAACTCCTCCTCTTTGGAACGTTGAGAAGGAATAATTTTATTAAGATCTTCCTTCTAACAAATGTTAAAAACCCGTGCCTCGGTAGGAAATGGCCAAGCCCCATCCCTCAACTTAAGTAAAAAGAACCTACCCTTCCAAACTTTAATGTTACTAACTCCACAAGTAATAAGATGACTTTTTGGATGAAATGCATACCAGCCACCTTGGACGGATTGAAGATGGAAAAATGACCAAAATAAGGGCACGGAGGGCTCTATACCAAGATTCTTAGTAACAACGACAAAAGATATTATATACCTCCAACTATTTGGAGTGTACTAAATAGGGGAATCAGAAAATAGTTTAAAAGGCCTAAGATAAAAAAGGAAGATGGTAAGGAGAAACCAACTTCGAATTAATCCCAGTAAAAAGGAAGAAATCCATCAGCAAGGGCGACATCAAGTCAATCACCAAAAGAAAGTAAATGAATTTCGGGAAAAGAAGGTATGTTGCAGAAGTGACAAAAGAAGTCAGCCTGCCAGTACTCCAAGGAAAAAGGTGACATCTCATTGATCTAACAGGCCCTCCTAATCAGGTTCGGGATCAAAAAATTCTTCCTCTCGGTCGCACATTAGCTTCCCAAACCCTTTTTTAACCTTCAACTTACCAATTTAGCTCTTCTATCGAATACTTCTCTCATTTCATCTGAGAGTGGAATGAAATTCCTTGGGTTAGTGATAGTTACTAAGTGTAAAGGAATAACGACGCCATATGGTATATTTAGGTGCTCGGAAGGGTCCGCCCCAATACTAGTAATAGGGCCCATAAGAGTGTCCTCTACGACCTCGGTAGGGGTTCCGGAAGAACTTTCACTACCACCGTCTAATGAAAATAACTTGTCAAATGAAGAAAACATACCTACTAGGAGAAGTACCAACTACCAGGGAATAAGAGCAAGCGCAACCAAAGGCAAAAAATTTAAAAAATGGAGGAAAGCCTTCAAGGACCAAAGTGAAGGATAAGGGCAACATCCTCCAACTTTTATAAAGAAAGGAAACAAAGAAACGATTCCCTAGGTCATTTAATACCTTAGGAGGCATTAAATAACTTTTTTAAAGGTATAACACTGGTTATAAGTAAGAAAAAGCATTTGCGACGGTAGTCAAAACCAGGCGTTAGCGATGGTAAAAGTAAAATAAAGATGAGGGTGGTGGTTGCACTCAATAAAAAATAAAGACAGAGGTGACGGTAGAGCTGGTGAAGAAATAAGGTGACGGTGATCAGTCCATGCCTTAAGAAAAGAGACAATGGTAGTTAGTTCCAAATATGTATGAAGGCAGTGGAAGTCAACCTCCAAATGTTTGGAGATGATGGTAGTTAGATTTAGAAGATGAGGAGATGACGAGAGTCAACTAAAGGGAAGAATAAATGAGGTGATGGTGATTGGCCCATGCCTTAAGAAGAGAGACGACGATAATCAGCTCTAAATAGGTATGGAGGTAGCGGAAGTCAGCCTCCAAATTTTTGGAGACAGCGGTAGTTAGACTCAAAAGGTGAGGAGACGACGAGAGTCAACCAGAGCGGAGAAGAAATTAGGTGAGGGTGATCGGCCTATGGGAGTTAGCCAGAGGGGAGAAGAAATAAAGCGGTGGTGGTCAGTCTTTGCTGCAAATAGTAGAGATGATGATGGTCATAAAAAAAAAAGTTGGGTGTAGATCCGCGAGTAATAAAAAGAAAGGGAAGGGTTACAAACAGTGGTATATTTGCCGAGTTCAAGTGTTTATTTTTCAAAAGTTATTTCTAAAAAAGTATCCTGTTTAAAGATATTTCAAAAAAAGTACTTTTAGAAATATTTCCAAAAAAATATCATTTTTAGAAATATTTCTTCTTAGGGAATATTCCAAAAATATTTTCCTAAAATGGGAATACCTTTAAAAAGGTTATTTATCTTCCCTTTGTTGAAAAATAAAAAGTATCATAAGCCTATACTAGAGCTCTATCATGCCCTATTGAGGCTGTGGGGCAAATGGTAATACCCCTATTGGGAGTAAACATCATCTTAAAGAAATTGGGCTCATTAAAAGTTTAAAGCCCAGTCTGATCACAAAGGATAGATGTCCTAGATCCAACAGTTCAAAAGATAACCGCTCCATCTAATGGTTTTAAATCTCAAGCCACACTATCCCAAAAGCCTATATAAAGGCATTCATGATCATATTTTAAGTATGAGATCACTTTCCTTGGTATTTGCACCACACCAGAATCATTATTGGCATAAACGTCGAAGTATCTTTTGCAATTCTCCACGCTCCCCTTGCAAAAGTGTGCTTATGCGATGAACCAAGCTTTCGGACCTTCAAATCACCATTGAGGAAGGTGTATCATCAGATACTATTGTAGTTAGTCATGAAGGTTACCAGTGGAGGTTGGGGGTTCGAACCCCACCTTCATCACTTTCTCCTTAAATGTAGGGATGACAACGAGGCGGATCGGAAGAGGTGCCACTGCACCCGTCACCCGCCCGCCAAACCTAACTGGTGAGAAAAGGTGCCCGTGCTTACAACCCGCAGGTCACGGGCTCCTCACAGATTACCCACAAGGCAATGGTGGCGATTGATTCCGGACTTCTCTTCTCCACCAATCCTTTGATTGGTGTTGTAAGCCAATGAGCAGGGAAGACAGCTTTTCAAGTTGGACAATTTAGTCGATTGGTGATCGGAGAAAGAGAAATGTGAAAGGTGGGATGGATTTAGATTTTTTGAAGAAAATAAGAAAAAAGAGTGCGAAGAAGATGAGATAAGAGATGAAGAAGAGGAATATGGGAGGAGACAAAGAAATAAAGACGAACAGAGATGAAATAGAGAAAGGATGAAGAAACAAAAATGAAGAACGTAAGAATAGGAGATGGCAGCAGCGGCAAAATATGGGATTTAGGGTTCTATATTTGTTAAATTACATTTTTGGTCACTTAAGTTATTTATTTATTTCATTTTAGTCTATTATTTTGACAAGTTACAATTGGGTCATCGCAAAACAAAGGAAAATTATAACAGGTTGTGGGTGTGGCGGGTCTACCAACAGGGTAAAATAAAAATCTATGATGGGTAGGTGGGTGTAATTTTCACCAAATATTCGCAACCCGTGAGTCGGATGTCCACGGGTTATGAATTTCACCTGACCCATTGTCATCCATACTTAAATGTCATATATGTTGATTTGGCAACCTTCCAATTTCTAAAAAACAAGCATCCCCTTGCCCTTCAATATACATATTCTTTCTTAACCTTGTACACTTGTATTGATGCTTTTTAGTTTTAAAAAAAAAAGTATTTTTGCTATTCATTTTAAAACTACAGTATGACAATTATTAGATAGTTAAAACTTGAGAATTAAAAATAATTTTTAAATTTCCAATAACTATCTATCAATAAATTCAAAACCGTATGTTTGTAGTGGTTAATATACAATTTGTGTTAACTAATATTTCCTCTATTTCAAGGTAAAACAAAATTTTCCTACTAGCTAACATATGGTAAATTGCATAATTAGACCCTAACCTTTAATTATTGTTCCAATTTTAATCTCAACCTCTAACTTGCATATTTAGGCCCCCAATCTCATTTAAACATTTCATTTTAGACATTTGGGTGATAAAACTCATTAGTTTTGATGGAAAATGTCATATCAGCATAGCATTTTAGGAGAAAATGCTAATTTTAATAGCTGAAATTTTTTTTCCTTTAACAAATAATCCTTAAAACATTTCATTTTCACAAATAGCTCCCTTCCAGCCAACCCTTTCCTCCGTTCGCCTCCTTGTTCTCCGACTGCCTCCCTTTCCTTTGTCCCTGATTTGCTCCTCCATCCACCTCCCTCTCCCTTGGCCACCTCCCTCTCTTTTATCCACAATTTGCTCCTCCATTCATCACCTCATTCTCTTCCTTCTGCCTCCTTCTTTTTCGTCCCCAATTCACTCCTTCATCTACCTCCCTCTCCTATGTTCTCGATTCGCACAACCTTTGATTTCGCCAAACTTGATTGATTCACACCACTCTTCACCTCCCTCACCTATTTTACCAGACCTGATTTCCATCCCTTTTCGCTTCCCTCACCTAATTTCACCAAACCTGATTCCCACCACTTTTTTCCTTATTCACCTGATTCACTCATCCGTCCCTGATTCACTTCCTCTCACTCATCCCCGACATCAATCCACTTTAATTTCGCCCAAGAGCCTCTACTTGTGCAACTAGTGCGTTAGCTTCTCATCACGATGGTTGAAAATGGTGCTAGTATGTTAGCCAATTACCTTGCACTCGGTGTGGCACAAGTGGTCAAAGGACAAGGAGATAGACAGAATAAAGGGTTGACCGGAGAGGGGAGGTGATGGGAATTTTTTTGTTAAAATGAAATGCTTTAAGAATTATTTGTTAAAGGAAAAGGTTTTTAGGCATTAAAGTTAGCATTTACCTTAAAATGCTATGATGATCTGGCATTTTCCTTCAAAACTAATGAGTTCCGTCACCCAAAGGTAAAAAAGGAAACATTTAAATAAGGTTGGGGAGTTTTAACATGTAAGTTAAAGGTTGAGGTTAAAACTGAAATAATAATTAAAGGTTAGGGTATAATCATGCAATTTACCCAGCTAACATTATTAAAAATCAGGCAATAAGAATATGTTTAAAAACCACATGCAATGTGTATTCATCTAAACTTTATTTTGGCCATGAATAGATTACTCATTTCCACCAAAACTTATGGGATAAGTGTAAATTTTTCAAAAAAAAGCTTAGTTAGGTAAGACTTTAGCTTAATGTTTAGGTTCAAGCTTTTTAAGGCTGTTGTTCTATGTTTCGATTCTCTTCTTATAAGTTATTTTTTTAAGCCAATAATTGTTTTACATACATTAAGAGTGTAATTAAGGCTTTTCTTGATGATCATTGATTATAAACATTTTTCACCCTAATACTGTTATCTACTAAGGAAAAAAAATTCTTATGACATGTATTGAGAGTCTGATTAAGTTTTTTCTTACTCATTACTTCTCATATTTCCACAACAAGATAATAGAGATGTTCTTTTTATGGGAAAGTGGTATTGTTGGGATAATCACATGTTGAAGAATATGAGGAAAAAAAAAAAAGAACAACTTCAATCCTTGCCCTTTTTTTTTTTTTTAGATAACCCAGTAATTAGTTTTATATGTCAAGAATTGTATCTTACCTAGTCTTTATTTTTTATTCAAAGCCAATAAATTGATATAGTACTGGTTACTTTTAAAATTTTCTTGAAATATTGAATAACTGAAAAAATATATATTTGAATACGCACATATTTTGTTGCATTACATACTTCTATACACTTAAAAATCATATAATAATGTGTATTAGATGTTATTAGTATTACTAATCTCTTCCTCTCATAGTAACTTTTTTTTTTATGCATAAATGTTGTACCACAAGAGAGTATATGTAACAACCCAAGTTTAAAATCGGTCCATGGAACACTTGTCCAAACCACAAAAGTATATATAATGACCCAAGTTCAAAACCGGTCCACGAAACATTTGCCTACACCATATGAGCTATTTTTTATGAAAAGGATAAGCGCTAAGTACTTATGCTCTGATACTTAAGCCTACATATATACATAAGGCTTCCCATATTTTTCTCATGTGGGATATGGGAGTGTTACAAACTCTCCCCCTATGTACCCAATGTCCCCATTAGGGTCTTTCGGATTACTTGGTCTTTTGAACCAATAATCTCTCTAATAGGATTATCTGACCCCCAGTAGACGATGTATGTGCACACCCAGTATGCTACACTATCACGATCTTGGGTTGGCTCTGAGACCATCTATGATGACCTAAGTCTAGAACTGATCAACGAAACACATGTTCACACTATATGAGCTATCATTTATGAAAAGGATAAGCGCTAGGTACTTATACCCTGGAACTTAAATCTGCATAAGACCACCACATTTCTCTCATGTGGGATATGAGGGTTTTCCAATATATATTAACTATATTTTTTCTCATGTGATGGTAGAGTACTTGTAGAAATTTCTTCCTCATATATTTCATATGTTATCAAATATGTTAAAATTTTTCTTCTCAATATAAAATTTAAAATTAATAATATACAATTTTGTTAAGAAAAAATCTTATTCAACGGATGTAATAATATTATGTATTTAGAAATTTTATTAAAATTTAAGTTACTAAATTTTATCTTAATTTTTATATTCTAGTTTAAAAAAGCTAATGATCAAACTAAATATCTTATATTAGTTGACTCTAATAATTCATTGTATTAACTATTAATGTATTAGCATAACATAGACTTTTTAAAGAGATATAAGCTAAGTTCTTAATAAATGTGTTGAGGTTTTGTTAAAATAGAAAAAAAAAAGAGACATATGTTAAGTCCGAGGCCCGAGATTATACACTTATGTGCACAAACACACACTTCACATCATTTCTCTGTGTGTGTCTACGTGTGTGTGTGGGGGGGTGTCTGTATGTTTGTCTGTATGTGCGTACATATTTATTTATGTATGTATGTATAAACTAGGGTTGTGGCTCCAATTCTATTTTTTTTCTAGTAGCCATTTCATATTCTCATCTTATTCTGTTTTTCATCATCTCAAAATCTCTCACATCTCCCCGTCCTAAACAATCAAAGTGACTTCAAAACCATACAATAGAGCTGCCAAACATGCTTAAATGATGAATGAGCCCGATTGTAGAGGATCAGGAAAAGATGGAGGCGATGCTGTTAACGGAAGAGACATGGCAACAAAAAAAGTTTAGGAAGAAAGAGGATTGAAATGGTTTAAGAAGCAAGTACGGAAAACCACAATGGTTCAGACGTCAATTCCAGTAAGGAAACAGAATGTGCATATCATTTTTTTAGATTCATGAAAAAAACATCCATGATTTGTGTTTTATATTACAAAATAACATGGATTTGGATGTATGTATGCTTCTGAGTTTTTTATGTATTTTCTAGGTTTATAAAGAGCACAAATATATATGTATTTTTCTATGACTTATATGTATGTTCTAGGTTTGTGAACAACATAGATATATAAATTTATGTTTTTGTGTTTGTAAAAACCACAAATATATATGTATGTTTCTAGAGTTTATATGTATACTTCCAGATCTGTAAAAAATATATATATATCGATGTGAACTGTATTAAACTGAAAGTGAAATGTATTAAACTGTGTTAAATATGTGTTAAACTGGAAAAGAAATTGTATTAATCTGTGTGAGACATGTGTTAAACTGAAAATGAAATATATTAAACTATGTGAGATATGTATTAAACTGGAAATGAATTATATTAAACTATGTGAGCTATGTATTAGACTATGTGAAATGTATTAAACTGTAAGACAAATGTATTAATCTGTGTGGCAAAACCATTACACAAGAAAAATGACATTGCCATGAAAAAATAAAACCATCAAACTCATCACCATTATTAGTATCATAATTAACATTATCATTGTCATCAGTAATAATTGGATGTGAAAATGTTTTAAACTGAAAGTGAAATGTATTAAACTGTGTGAGATATGTGTGAATTTGGAAGTGAATTATATTAAATTATATGAGCTATGTACAAAATAATACATTAAATTGGAAGTAAAATGTATTAAACTATGTGAGATATGTGTTAAATTCAAAATTGAATTGTATTAATTTGTGTGAGATATGTATTAAGTTAGAAGTGAAATGTATTAAACTTTGTAGAATATGTATTAAATTGAAAGTGAATTGTGTTAAATTGTGTGGGCTATGTATTAGACTATATGAAAATTATTAAACTAGAAGTTAAATGTATTAATCTGTGTGACAAAACTATCACACAAGAAAATGACATTGGCACGAAAAATAAAACAACCAAACTCATTGTCACCACTAGTACCATAATTGACATTGTCATTGCCATTAGGAACAATTGGATGCGAAAATGTATTAAACTAGAAGTGAAATATATTAAATTATGTGAGATATGTGTTAATTGGAAGTGAATTGTATTAACCTGTGTGGGATATGTGTTGAATTGGAAATTAAATATATTAAGTTATGTGGGATACGTAATAAATTGGAAGTGAAATATATTAAGTTATGTGGGCAACTTTCTGGTCGTGATTAACTATGTGAAAAAAATAAATTAATAAAGTTATTTTAAATAATTACCGTGTTTATTATATTCTCTTTATTGTTTCCTTAAGATTATCTTTACAAATGAATTCAAAAGGTTCCATAATTAAAATTTTTGAAAAGAGAAAATAAACACCATAATTATCCAATCAATTCACATATCTTAATTGTCAAGATTTACCAAATTTAAACATAGACAAACAAATCCTTTGTCCTTGTTAGTTGCCATAAATAAAAAATTTATAGATGTAAATTTACCAAATTAATATCCAATCAAATTTTAAACCCAACAAAACATAATTTTTTATTCTCAACTAAAACTAATGGAATCTCTCTCCCTCACTAACACCATTTGGTATGTGTATATACACCTAAGTGCATTTCAGAATTTGTCGCTATGTCCACATGTAAGACATTTAATAAGAAATTTAAGTAAAAATAAATTTCTTTTAATAAGTATGACACAAATAAGACATTTAATAAGAAATTTAAGTGAAAATAAATTTATTTTAATAAGTATGACACAAATATGAGCCATGATGTCAAAGTATAGATTTGGTAAGTAAACACTAAATTTTTCCAAAGACATATAACTATACGTCACTATATATTACAAAAAAAGCTTAATTACCTGGCTCGTAACTTTTGATAAAAAATACACTTACCCTTATATTTCAAATCTACACTTGTCATATATTTTATAGCCGAGTGATTGTGATTGTTTAAAAGATTGATGTCAATTCTTGTATAGCTTTTTTATATTTTCGGGTAATTAATACTTACCCATTGATGCACTTTAGCAGTTGTAAGCCAAGTGTAAGTTGTCGCAAGTAATAAAATCTTAGGAGTCCGAGTATCAAACCACAGGAAAGTAAGTGAATTAAGAAATACAAATTACAGAAATACAGAAAGGTTTGACAAAATGTGTGAACAATTATTGATTAGAACTCAATTTCAAGAAAATAGCTAAGGTTAGGGGGATCTACTTTTAGTATATCAATTATGATTAATTTTAGCTTATTTTGCCACTTAATTGGGATCCACACATAGAGAATGTCCCAATTGGGAAATTTAGTAATCAAATTCTAGAATTGTTAGGCATGAGTTAACATTAGCTTTCATTGATCTTATAACACCAACCCTTGTAAATGGGTTCAAGTATTCATCATGACAATATTTGACCACAATAACTCAAGATTCCAATGTAGCCGGCTTAGCCATATTCTACAAAGTGAATGAAGCGGCTTTTGTGCCAATAATTGACTATGATGAATAAAAACTCCCACTTAATAAGGAGGGTGGTTTAATTGATTAAAAAAGTTAATACCGTTAACGTTGTGATCCATTTAAATTAGTCATAACCTTTATACTAGAAGTTTCACCCTTTTACTTTAGCAAAAGAAAAGTTAATTAGTCATGAAAAGAGTAAACAACATATATAAAGATAAAAGAAACATAGATTGAAATATCAAAGGAAGAACAAGAAGAAAACACCTTGGACAAAGCTTCGGGATTGAAAACAAGAACAAAACTAAATAATAAAAACTAACTGTGATACAACAACTCTAAGATAGCCTAAGAACCAGAATAATTTCATCCTCTCCCCAATGAGCCTATTTATAGAGCTTTGGGGTAAGTGAAATAGTAAAATGGTAGTTGAAATAGTAAATGGTAGGTGAATACAATTCAATTAAGGTGGCTCAAACTTCTTTTAATTTTTTGACCATCATACATATCGATTTAGCTTTTCCTCAAAGCACAAGATTTGTATATCTCTTCTTTAGCTTCAAAACGATAGCTTAGTCAGTCAAAATTAACATCGGTAGCTCAAGTTATAATTTTTCTACCAAAATTGCTCTTCAGCACATGGAAGCACAAATGGTGTCATTTCTAATCAGATTTTAACAATGAAATGATCAAATTGGTTCTTGGCATATGAATAAAAGTTAAAGATCTGTACATTGGTTTTTGGATGAATTTGGAATCAATCAACTCTAAATACGATTTTTCTTGTGAAGGGTCACCAAGTGATGATTTTATCCACTTACATAAAAAAATAATTATTTAATATAGATGAATAGTAACTCGTGTATGAACAGTAGCCGCTATATGAACAGTGAAATACGGTGAACAGTAACACTGCGTATGAATAGCAAATACGTATATGAACAGTAATCCAGTGGAATAATAGCTCAAATTATTCCACTTAATTATACTTAAAGTGTATAATGATGATTTAAACCGTTAATAATTATATACTTATCAATATTCATCACCCATTGATTTAGAAATTATACTAATATAACTAAGGTTTGAAAACCTAGTCTTATCATTTTTTTATAATATAATTAATTAACCATAGAAAAATAGACTTTTAAAAATAGAATAAATTTTTATTACCTAAATGGAAAACTAATAACTTATAATTTAAGATTCAATTACCTTATATCTTTGCACACTTTATTATACACACACACACACTTTAAGTTGAGGTTATGATAAAAAAAAATTAAAGTTTAAAAAGTAAATAAATTAGTAAGCAACATGTTTTTTGGCATGTTTAATAGAGACAAAGATATATTTGTTACAAAATCTTAAATAGAGACAATTTTAGTTTTTTTTTTCATAAAAAATACTTATAAAAAACAAAGAAAATAAATACTAATTTTTTATTTTCAAATAATAATTTTATTTTCCTAATATAAAGAATTTGTAAAAGGTACAAATGTGTTTAAATTTTAAATATTAGAAATAAATTAAATTTTTGATTAATCAGATAAAGAAAAATGTTAACTTAGGTAACTGAATATAAAAATACTATTTTTAAAAAAATTATAAATTCTCAAAATATGTTTTATATTTAAAGACTTTTGTATATCAATTCCAAATATGAAAAATATAGAAATTCAGTATTATAGCAATGAAAAAATGATAAAATCGTAAAAAAATTATATTTTGGATAAAAATGAAAAGAATTTTGATCCAGTACACATAGCACATGTTGAGATTTTTTTTTGTTCTAATAAAACTTATTATATGTCTTAATAATCCTCCAACTTCTTCCTTTGTCATATAATCCCCCATATAATCAAAACCTAAAAATATATAATTTAATTAAAAATTTTGAATATATAAACCTCCAAACTTTTTTCCATTATTATTATATTAATCTCAAATAAAATACAAACTTACAATCACAATATAAAATTATTAACTTCATCTCTTAACAATTCTTAAATTACTTTCACTCTATGAGCCTCTACCATGAAATATGATATTCAAATAAAAATAACTTCTAATTTTTTTAAACAACTTGTAAGATTTGATTGGCTTTAGAAAATTAAAAATGAATATAATTTTTTAATATTATTTAGTATAGAAAAAGAGTTAGTTGCTAAGAATAAAAATATATGTTACAATATTGAAAGGGATGACCATGTAGAAAAAATAATTCTTATAATTGTTTCAATATTTGAAACATTGGAAAATGTAAAAATTGTTTCTAGAAGTCTCTTTATTAAGCAACTAACTCTAATGGCCATGAAATTTTTTTTCCTAACTTTTTTCCCAGTGACCTTTTCTATAATGATATATTTTTTTTCTATAATAGGTGCTTAAGTCATACTTGAATTATGTTAATGCTCTAAGATGAACAAGATATGTAAGCTTTCATATATTCTCTTTGTCCCAAAAAAGAGTGGGACAAATTATTTTTTGGCTGTCCCAAAAATGATGATGTGTTTCTTTTTTTAGAAAATTTTGCATTCAATTTACTTTACTGCCCTTACTTAAACTCCCACTACACTAAAAAAAATCTGTTCTTTTTTAATCTTCATTAAAACTCACTATACAAGCTCCAAAAAGAATATTTTTTAATCATTATTTAAACACTCTCACAACACAAAATCCAAAAAAGAATTTCTTTTTAATTTTAGTTTTAGAGGTGAAAGTGGAAAAGAAATATCATCAACTATAAATAGTTAATCTTTGTGTCTAAATAAATGCATCATCTATCTTTTATGGGATGAGGGGAGTAGTATAAATTCATCCAAGTTGGAAAAAAAAATGTAATTGAAAAAAAATTATATTCAAAGAAATTTGTTATAGTACAACAAACTTAGGTGATACTTGTTAATTTGAAAATTTAAATTTTATAAAATATTTATTGTACTTGATATAATTATTTTATAGTAATATAGAACCAAGGCAACATGTTTGATGCAAAAAAAAAAAAAAGCTTTAATTATAATTTAGGAGTTTTAGCCATTAAAGGTAAGACTAATGCAACAAAATTACATATAGTACTTGTTCTTATAATATAGAATCAAATGTGGAAAAGATTGTAGCAAAAATTGAAATTCAATGGCAACTTAATGGTCTCTTTTAGTGTTTTAATATTAATATAACTCCAATTAAATAAATAATGACAAAATTGAATTTTATTAGAAAAATAAAATAATTTATATTGTAAAGGGAAAAAAGTTAGTTAGCATTTATGCACCTTCATACTTTTTATATATTAAATATATATTTTTATTTCATTATCCTATTGGGACTGATACAATATAAGGCATGTATGAGCCCAATAGGCCTAACAAACCCATATGTTGCTGTAACCAAGACCTATATTATTAGGCCTAGATACATCCTTTTGGTCCAACAAACCACTTAGACAATGTGCTGCAAAAGTCAACCACTTTCAAAGGCAATTCAAGATTAATTTAAACTCTAAATCCTGATATTTCTCCAATTAAGAAGCATGGTCTAATCGCGTGATCCGTGATCTTTTGATGTCCACCACTATCCAAGGCCTTTGCTTGCCATTATAGTAGACCTCTCCAACTATTAAAAGGTCATCTTGTAACCTTAACAAGGTAACATGAGAAATATTTTATTCTAGTTCTCGCAGTTGCTTCTAATAAGATATTTTATACAAAATTCTTATTGACTTAAGCGTTAGAGAACCCTCTTGACAACATGCATCCGGGGTCTCTAACGTTGTTTTTTTTTTTTTTTTTTTTTGCAGGCTTTTGAGATAGCTAAGTCTATAAATTGTGATTAGTAGCCATTTTGACTATCGATTGGTGTTGTCTACAAGGGAACATACTTTCTATGTGACAGATCAGGAATCACGGTTGAAACTTGATCTAGTTTTTACTACCACAACAACAATGCTCTTCGTGCTGCAAGCCCCTTTCAGGAATTTGTAGGCCATTAGGTGCCATCATGGGCAGCACCATAATAAAGGTAATGGGGGCACTTGCTCCCACTAAATTCTAGGAAACCTTAGGCTATATATGTTCATAACTGGTAAGTAGATGTCCTTAGTTATGATTTGCCCCTTGAATTATTTGGACCTTTGGAACTGTAAGACACATATAAAAATGTATACTAAATTTGGGTCAAAAATATGTCCTTTACCCCTTATATAATTGACTAATATATAACAAGTTGAAAACGTTACTTATAATTTGACTATAAATATTGTGGTTGCTAACCAATGAGTTCATTCTTTTTCACGAACTCACTTAGTCAATGTAGTCTACCTTGCCTCATTCCTTTACTAGTTCTTACTTTAGTTTTTTTTAGAGATTTATTATATTATTTGTTGTTTATTTGCATTTGTTATTTATTTCTATATGCTATAATTTTATTTCTATTTAATTTGTATATATCATTGAATTTTTTAATGTCACTTTGTCAATTCATTCATATGTTTGTTTAACTCAAGATTATATTATAAAGAGATGGTTACAGGAAAATGATATTATATGTTTACCGTATATCCAACTTCATCTTATTTAAGTGAATCCTTTTGACTATACAAAGAAGATTCCTTTTGTACTTAATATATATAAATTCTATATATTTGCTCTTGTTTTTCTTAATTTCATAATTATTATTTAAAACAAGGCATATTTCTCTTATAGAACTTCAACCACTAAAATATTCTATATTGCTTTCATAATTATCAGGTTACAAATCATGCAACTCTTTTTTTTTGTATGAATATATAATTTTCTGTTTCTTACATTTCATACAAGATAAAAAAGGATACTAATGAATTACTTTTATCTTATATTGCAACATGTCAACAATTTTTAATATCTCATAAAATACAACATTTTAAAACACATCTCAAATGCAAAAAGAGCAATTCTAACGGAACTAGAGAAAAATTTTAAAAAGAACAAACGAGGCTAATTTGATTATGAACCAATGCATTTCCAAGCAAAAGAAATAACTATGTTATCAAAAGAAAAAAGTAAATAGGTTGTATCTATAGATATAATATGTATATTCATATGTTAATCATATATAAATTCAACAAAAATCAACCTAAAAACTAATTGTGTTAGAAATGTTAATTTTTTTTTAAAAAATAAAGCACTAAACTTACCCCCACATGATATAATTTCTAGAGCTGCCACTGTTGTAGCAATGAAGCTTTTATCATCACCTGAAAAGCAACCGTCACTCTCCAAGTTTGACTATCAAAATCAAAGTACTATTATACTGTTCTTTATCCACAAAGAGTGTTGAGCGACTCATGATACAATTTTCTTTTGATGCATAAACCAATAGTATATACGTGCCTAATATTCCTTTTCTGCCCTTCATTTAAACAAGTAAAAGTAGTCAAGATATGATTAGCTTGTATGGTCGCAGTTCAGTTATTACTTGTAATATAATGATGTGATTGTAACTTTCAATAGAAACAAGAAAAAATTAGTATTGTACTATATTCTAAAACCTATTTTTCAATCACTGTTTATTTCTACAATAAGCTACAATGCATTTTTTATTTTGCCCATTTGTGTTAGCCTGGGCTGTGGTTCACGCTTGCACCTGATTCAGTTTTTTTACACGATTACTTCTTTTAGAAGTTTGGTTAAGTTTTCAAAAGATAATAGCTTTTTAAGGGTCTGTCTTGCTATTCTCTAACTTTCATTTTGTTTCACATTTCTTTTTGGTGAAATGCATTGCCAGTCCTCACATTGTTTCTGTTTCCCATATTAGACCTTGAGTTTGATCAACTTGATGTTTTGGACCCTAACCTTAGTAACTACTTAATTATAGTGTTTTTGTTTGATTTATTGTTTTTTTATGGTGTGTTGTTTTCTAAACCAAAACATTGGTCGTCATGGTTTATTCATTTTTTTAGTGAAATAAAGTTTTTTTTCTTTAACTTTTCCTAAGTTAATTATTAAACTCTTAATGCATAAGATTTTTACATTTTCTCTCTTGGTCCCCAAACTATTTTTGTTGCTTTTCTTCATTATTATTTTGCTTAATATTGTGACATTATGTGACCGCTGCAACTGCGGGCCTTTTGTACCTCATATATACTAAATCCAAGCAATGAAGATATCGAATCAATGATTTAATTTTCAGTCAAAATTTTATTTTTGTTTCACATGGGTGCACATTGAAACTATTCAGCAAATATATATTACATAAACATCGAACAAAATGCAAATGGTTTAAAGAAAAAAAAGACCAGAGTATTTTAGGGATATGATATAGATAGCTTAGTTAACTAGAGGTAAAATGAACTGAAGGGATGAGAGGAAGAAACACAGGGATAAATCAAGGGCAAGTGTTTGTCAAGGAATTAGAAGCTAAAAAAAAAAGGCGTAATTATAAACAATGGAATAAAATAAATGAAACGAAGAACACAAGAGCGGGAGTAAAGAATGAAGAGAGAGGGAGTTGCGGGAGTACCTGTTGACGATAGGAAGATGGATAGCCCCATCATATAAAAGGTTGGCACCAAAATTGGGTAGATGGCATTAAACGCACATATGCACCCAACAAAAAAGAACACCACAAAAAACACCTACACCGGGCTGTTCCAAGTGATTAATCAAAAAGATTGAGTGTACTGTAGATATATAGCCACTACATAAAATGGGTAGAGCGCCATTAACCAATTGCCCCATCCCCCCCAGGCCAAAACTATACCTTCCACTGGCAGCCCAAGGACCAAATTGGCAGCTTCTTTTACTACCCCACCATTGGTACCCAATGTGCTGCCAGGGGCTTTGGGAGCATCTGTGTCTATAGTCACTTGCTCATCCCTATCCCTTATTCTGACCCCATTGAGGACTACTCTGTCCTTATTGGCGACTGGTATGCCAAAAGCCACAAAAGCCTACGAGAGCAGCTGGACAATGGCCGTCTCTTAGGTTGCCCTGATGACATCCTCATCAATGGCCAAGCAGCTAAATGAGATGGCAAGGATGAGCCCCTATTCATAATAGAGCCCAACAAACCTACAAGTACCGGATTTGCAATGTGGAGCTCAAGACCTCACTCAACTTTCAGTTATAAGGCCACTCCATGCAGCTTGTGGAGTTGAAGGGCTCTCATGTAGTCCAAAACTCATATGACTCGCTTGATGTGCATGTGGGCCAGTGTATGATGGTGTTGGTGACTGCTGATAGAAAACCTAAGGACTATTATATGGTGGCTTCCACCCGGTTCATTAAAAAGGAAATCACTAGTAAGGGTCTCATTCGTTATGCAAATAACAAGGGCTTGGCCTTTCCTAAGCTCCCCAAAGCTCCTATCGGCTGGGCTTGGTCCCTTAACCAATTTCGATCATTTCGCTGGAACCTCACCGCTAACGCTGCTAGACCCAATCCCCAAGGCTCTTTTCCACTATGATGGGATCAACATCACCCGCACCATCCACATAGTTAACACTGCTGGTAAGGTGGGAGGGAAACTCCGCTATGTCCTTAATGGGATATCTCATGTAGACACACCGACCCCAGTAAAGCTGGCTGAGTATTTCAATGTGGCCGATAAGGTCTTCAAGTACAACATCATGGGTGACTCACCACCGAAGACCATTGATGAGTTTCAGATTAAACCCAACATGGTGAATGTGACCTTCAAAAATTTCATTGAGGTGATATTGGAGAACCACGAGACTGCCATTCAATCGTATCACTTTGATGGCTATTCCTTCTTTGCAGTGGCGTGAGTATTTTACGTTTATGTACCATAATATGTGTTTTGGTGTTTGTCACCTTCTATAACTCCTTGATTGGCTAATGGAAATGTGACTCAATCGCAGAGTTGTTGCCGGAACTTGGAGTGTTGACAAGAGGAATAACTACAACCTTTTAGATGCAGTTTACAGACATACAGTGCAGGTGTTCCCCATGTGTTGGGCCGCTATGATGTTGACATTTAACAATGCTGGGATGTGGAATATCCGATTAGAAATCCTAGAGAGGCGCTATTTGGGGTAGCAATTGTACATAAGCATCATGTCCCCCAACTTGTCCCTAAGAGACGAGTATAACATTCCTGAGAATGCTTTACTCTACGGCGGTATTGTTGAGAAGATGCCCATCCCTAAGCCATACATCATCTAGTGGAGACGAAGGGCTCCTGTGGCTATTGTTCAGTCCATTTTTTTTTGTGAATTATTATCCCCCTTCCTAGCTAAACTTTGTTGTAGATGATGCTACAGAACAACACCGCTGCCTGATATGAGGTACAACATTTTGTGGTACAGGTACACATACATGAGATGATAACTTCATTAATACCTGGTACGAGGGGTAATGTGTTTCAGAACACTATCTAGATAATAATTCATTTTACTAGATTTAGAGGGTTAGTTTATATATGTAATATGAAGCATATATAAAACTTATGATTAGAGTGATTAGAAAACAATTGTTGTAATATTTGTTTATTTCTCCTTCACTGCTTCTTTTTTTGCCATTCTTTCTTAATTTCATTTGACTTTGATTCTAAAAGTTTAAACACAAATTCTTATATGCACTTGGTGCATCATACATGCGCAAAGACAAGTAAATGTCTAAGAAGTCTATATGAGAAAGTCTTCCACAATTTCAAACAAGATGGCATGATTGCCTCAAAAATCTATGAAAGAAAACTTACAAGAGCGTGAGTTCAATTCTCATCGACCCTTCTTGTATGCTTTTAATGTTTTTTTTCTTTGGCTCACCTTCTTACTTTCTTGTTTTTCTTTGTTCTTTTCCCATTTTTTTTTCTTTTCATAGTTTGTTTCTCTTTTTTTTGTCCACTTACTTTATATTTTCCATTTTTTTCTTTTCTCTTTATAGTTTTTTCTTTTTCTTTTCCTTTTCCTTTTTCTTTTTTTTTTGTATTATTTTCATTTTTCCTATTTTATTTTTCTAGCTTTTTTTTTTTTTGCTTTGGAAGGTTTTAAGAGACTAGATTCATGATGTAAAAAGAATAAACACTCCTCTTACATTATATTTAAAATAGGACAATGTAAACAACTACTAATAGAAGAACAACTAGTTCTTTAAAAGAATGAAGTAGTAATTGATCAAAGAACATACGTAGCAAATTATTAGTATCTATATTATAAGATGATGACTTATGACATACATCAATCTTATAGAAGTAGTACTAAATTTTAAAATAGTACTTGTAATAATTTCATAATCTTGATAGCCTTATGAAGCTCTAATTTTCAAGTGTTATAAAATACAACTTTTAGCCAAATGTATGTGAGATGAAGAGAAAATGAGTTCCTTCTCAGTTAAATAACCAAGTAAAGTCCTAAGTTTAAGTCTTATGAATGAAAAAATAGACTTAATTTGTACTTTTCCCCTGTTAAGATTCCAACACAGCTCAACTAGATTATTTAAGCACAATATGGTTAGCACCCATGAAAAGAAAAACAATTTCTAAATTTCAAAATTTTGCATAGAAAATATACATCATCATTGTATTGGAATCTTCTTCATACTTTCATAGTAAATTGTTATAAGTTGGTTTTTTCAAGTTAATTACTAGTTATCCCTTGAGATTTAGGAAAAATTGTACTTTGAGCCTCTTATATGAGAAACTTATACTTTGCCTTCTTAATAAAGTGGAAAAAAGATTGTTTTCATTTAGATTAGTTAAAAATTAATACTTTAAATTATTAACTAATATAGCAATATTATTAAAAAGTTTAGGTTGGATAAGAGATAAGTACTGTAGAGATTAAGTTATAATTTAAAAAGTTGATGTTAGACAAGGTAGAAAAGATTTTGTCACAATAGAGGAAAAAGTGTACTTTCACCAAAATCTCAAGGATAAACTATAACTAGTGCTTTTTTCTTTTACATTCATCATCAATTCAAAATGTCAGTGAAATTGGAATACAATTTAATAATAATTTCAAATTTTCATGGAAAAAGAATTTGGTTATTTCTCGGTTTCGTCCAATCATTAATAATTTTAGTAAATCGTTGGAGACATAGGTTTGGCCCATTTGAGGCATTTTCATAGGTCTAGCAGGTATTAATTACCAACATTAGTGGTTGGGTTCAAAAGGGAATTCAATCACGCCAACTAAAGGATTTTGGTAGGAGAAAATGGCAATTTCTTCCCCTAGTAAAGATGCCCTGAAGGTTATAAAAGGCTTCTTATGACAACTCTCTGGTATGTTCAACTCTCTTCACATAATTCCATATATTCTTCTTAGACAACAATTGACTTAAGCATCACAATGTTTTCCCTGGGCACACAATTTTTGGACCTCTAACATCATCTTCAAACATAAGTCTTGCCCATCATCAAGGTTTCTTATAACTCACTCAACCATACCAAGTATCAACTTGGCATTATCAGTGGAAAGAGCAACAATAGTTGACATAATGAGATCATATATGAACAATAAGAATGGTCATTGAGGATTTAAGGCAGATGCTAGGATAGAGGTAGAACAAGTTCCCCCCATTGATTCTGAATGCCTTAATTAGCACTCCAAGGCTATAGAATTGGTCTGTCCCATTTGCTAAGTTATTCAACATAAGGGAAGGCCCTCACAACCATTACAAGTGACTAGTTCGATGCCTTGAAGCATTCCCTATTGGAGAAATTATGTAGAAAGTTGTGTAGTCCCCTGGATTTTAAAGGATGGAGCAGAGAGTTACCAATGGGACAAACAGTATCTAGCTATAGCACTTAGAGCAATGGGGGATTCACTAAAAGACCGTGGGAGAAGGGATAAAGCTCAGGATGAGTTAGAGGTCGGCAACATCACGATAGTAATTCTGCGTTTGGATAAAAAGAAGGAATGATAATGGGGACTAGTTGAAGGAGGATAGAGCTGCCAAGAAATTACTGTTTGACATCAATAATATGCTTATCCAACAATTCACTAATGAGATCTGGAATGCTCCAACCCTTACCCCCAGGCTTCCATATGTTAAGGCTGGATCAATATGATGGCTTAACAAATCAAGTTAATCATTTATTGAGATGTACCTCAAAGGGCCCAATGAAGCTGTCATGTGCAAGGTTTTTAACTCAACGCTCTCTAGAGCAGCTTTGATGTGGTTTTTGATGTTGAAGAAAGAAAGGTATGCCTTTTTTAATGAATTCTCCTAAGAGCTCTTATAATAGTTTATGAGAAGTATCCTTCTAATAAAATAGTAAACCAGCTTCTAGATGTTAAGTATGAGAAGAACGAGTAACTCCAAGATTATTTGAGATAGTCGAATTCGGAGGCCCTTCAAAATTTTGAGCTCTTCTTGGATGTAAAGCAACTAGCATGATAAAGATTTTTCTCAAGTCCTTTTTCTCCTTGTTTATTCCAAAGAAACTAGGCAAAAGTATGGATGAGTTTTACAATTATGCCTATTGCTACATCCAAATGGAGGATGTAAACGTCATATTAAAGAAAATGTATTAGCAAAAATGTAAGATAAGAAAAAAAAACATAGAGAAAGGAAATAAAGTTAAATAAGGAAGACAATTGATATTTTGTAAAGAAATGTACTAGCAAAAATATAAGAAAAAAAAACATATTCAATCAAAAATTTAATTGGGTTATCACATATATTATTTTTGGCATATAGAAATGATATCCAAATAAAGTAGTGGGATGCATGAGACATTTAGAGACAAAAAGAACTGGAATAAAAGGTTAGAGGCCATGATAGTGTGTATCCGATGAAGACCCTCTGATGCCTAAATCAGTAATGGCTTGATAGAGGAGAAAACTTAATGAAAAGTTGTCGGTTAGTAGATAACACAAACCTCGTCGCCTTTTGTGGAAGGCCTATTATAGGTTCTAGGATGCCACCATCATGGAAGAAATTCATCTCATTGCTTGATCACCTTCTTGATCATGGGGATCCCTATTAATCTATTAATTCCTTAACCCATAAGCAACATTACAATGGGTGATCTAGCCAACGAACCGTGCCTAATCAATGGACAGAATCTGGCAATGTTATAGCTTGTCTTTAGTGGGCATCTAATCTTAACCTATGGGCCAAAGCCTAGCAGCGTATCAATAGACCCTATAAATCTAAAATTAAAGGAGTAAAATGCCATGCATTTTGCACTAATCTAAGAATGATGGCTACATGCTAACATCACATCGTGTGGAGGTAAAGTGCGATGCATTTTGGACCTTTAAAGACTCATCTTATATCCCAAGGTCGTCTTTTCAACTTTTTGTTCACAATGCTCCAAAGTCTCTCTAATACTCCAAAGCTCTCATGCTTTCATTGTTGTCCCGTCGACTTCACTAAGGCCAATTCCTATGTTCGACACTCTCCATCACCCATATTACAAGGTATGAATATGGGCCTCAATGCCTTCATGCTATTCCTGGCATATCATCAACTACCTAGTTGGCGATAGAGGTTTCCCCATGATTTTATTGTTTTCTATTTATTGTGTTTGCAAAATCCTATGTTAAGGAAAAAATGTCCATTGCTGTTAAAGGGAATGAGCTTATTGAGTTACAACCTCTCAATTTTAGGGAGGTCCGTAGCCTCTCGAAAGAACATGTTATACCTATAATCATAAACCTTTCTAGTCCAAAGAAACATGAAAGGGCTAACCAAGCTAGGGAATAACATATGATTATCTATGCTGACCTGGTTCTCTTGGCTCTTTTCTTCATTATTCATCATTTAGTATCCTAATTATGCACTCACTTGTGTGTCTCCTTGTCACAGTTATCCCAAATTGCCTCTTGCACATTAACAACTTCTTCTTGGCATGTTACCTGGCAGCGGTATTTACCTGAAGTCTTTACCGTAGATGTCTTAGATGATATCACCTTTAGGGTTTGTAGAGCCAGCCATCTATGGAAGGGCTAGCTCGGTCTAGTTCTCAAGTTCTAAATGATGCGTGGTGAACTCCTTGACTCATTGTACTGTGATGTCATTTCTAATATAAAGTCTCTTACATCCCTATGCCATTTCCTTAATCATCAGTATTTTCAACCTAATCCCTTTATGCATATACATATCCTCTAGAGCTTCACGAGTACTTATAGGAGCCTGCGAAAAGGAATCTTGTTAGAGCTTCTTAGAAGCCAGAAGTTCCTTTGATGCCATGAAGAAGCCTAAATTCCCCTCCCTGGCACTAACTATAGTGAAAGAATAGGCCCTAATCTAAAGGGGTAAATGCCATAGGCCATTTGGACTTTCTTCCACTGTCAAAATGGTGGACATTAAATAACATGGCTAGGAATAACAAAAGTGCTTGTTCTAAGTGGTACTTGCCTAATCATGTTGTTATGGTCCTTCACCAATATTGGGCAAATATTATCCAAGACCGCCCCCCCTTTTTGCCTTGCTTTATTGCAATTAGCTTTTCCATGTTCGTTGTCCATCACCTCATTATCTCTATTGAGGTCTATAAGAGGAGGTACCCTTTTTGTTTCAATATTTCTTGTATTATCATCAAAATTATATTTCATATTGACAGAACATAAAGAACAAGTGTCTTTTTCTTCCACAACCTTGCTCTTTAGTTATAGCTTTTATAAGCTTCCTTTAATTTTTGAGTCAAATAGGGAGAGGTGTGAGCATGAGCTTCGGATTGTGTACTAGTAGAACTTTCGATGGAAAACAAAACGGCACAAATAAATAAAGTGAAAATGAATAGTAAAACAAGAGTAATCAAACACTTGATACCTAAAAGTAGAATCAACAATCCCTATCAATGGTGCCAAAAAATTTGTTGTGAAATAAAAGTCTTAAATTTATAACCTTCATTTACCCACAAGTGAAAGATTTAGTTATGTACAAGTGGCAAATATGAATATCGTCCCAAGAGAAAGTTGATGACTCAAATTAGTTATCAAGTTCTCAATTAAACACTAAACTAATACTAATTAAATGATCCAATGAAGTGAATTTCATAGTTCATTATAATAAATTGGACTAAGTACTAACCTTTCTAACATACATAATGGATTGAGTGATTGCCTTTGATTTCTTTAACCCGCTATGCTCTTCTATCTAAATTTATTTAAACTCTCTTTCTTTCTTAAGAACAAAGTTGAGATTGAAAACATACATGAAAACATACATGAAGTAGCCAAACAACATACAAGATTAAAGCATAAGAGGGGGAACATTCAAGAAAACCTCAAATTGAAATTAGAATAACAAGAGTCAAAAGTCACATCTTAGAGAGATAAATGAAATTACTCTATGTTCAAACTAAACATATACACAATGCTAATCCATGAAATCCATAGTCAAATAAAATCCATGAAATCCATAATAAAAAACTACCTCTTTCTTTCTTTCATCCATTTTAACTTCATAGGAAAACAAAAATCAATTAGATGATCATCGATTTACTGATGATTCTTCTTCTTTCTTTTTTACTAGCACCATGAAATTCATAATAAAAAACTGCCTCTTTCTTTCTTTCATCCATTTTAACTTCATAAGAAAACAAAAATCAATTGGATGATCATCGATCTACTGATGATTCTTCTTCTTTGTTTTGTACTAGCATTATTGTCACCTAAACCTATTTCTTTTTTCACTTCCATTATAACACCTTGATGCCTCCTCGTTTAAGCTTAGGGTAGTCATCCTAATCGATGTCCTCACCATGATTTTGTCATTTTTCCTTATTCACTGTCATTCTTTGGTAACCCTTGTTACCTTTCCTCTGGTCATTTTTGTTACCACATTCACCTATTTCCATTAGTTTTCTTTTGTGGTTAGCCAATTTTCACCAATTTGGTCATGGATTGTTGATCCATGAATTCTTAATCGAAGGTTCACTGTTCATTTGTTCTGATTTTCTGTCAAATCAATGAATGACCTGATTTTTCCATCAAATGAGTGGCAAGGTTATATATGGTAAGGACAATGCAGGGGTTTTAGCTGATTATGTTTTGGGGTTGGTGGCAATAAAGATAGTGGAAGCGGTGTTTAGGGAGCTTGTGGTAGAGGATGAGGTAGGGGAAGTGTTACTACCTCTAAAAATGGGAAAATTGTAGTATAAATGCATAATGGTTATAAATCATTATATAGCATAATTTTCACCATAGATTCACATAATGGTTACTTGGCCCTCAGGGAGGCCCTAAAGGATTGTTTGTTTTATAAGTAACCTATGGACTTTATTGTAAGATTTTAAGAGTTTGGTACTCAATTGTACTACTTTAAAAAAAATCTTTTGGAATGATTTAAATTGTATGGAAACATTTTTTGGGGGTAAATTGCATAAAAGAAGTAAAAGCTAATTATTTAAAAACCTAGAATAATTTGGTGTATAAGTGTCCATAAAATAACTTAAGGATGAGATGATATTTGAAAAAGGTCCAATAAGATTATTTTTATCATTATCCCACCCTTCCACTATTGGTTCATATAGTAAAAAATATTGGCTAAAGTTTAGCCAAAAATTCTTTACTTAAGGTATACTTATAATGACCTAAGTGAGAGTTAGAGTTAAGCTAATCAAGTCAAGAAAATATCTAGACTTTCTTGCTTTTCTTTGGCCAATTTGGCAATCACCAACCGCAACCTTCTTCCTTAGCTCCTCTATAATCTTTCATAGCCACCACAGCTTAAGCTCACAATAAATCATAAGGGAAGGCAATCGGATTCAATAAGAGAGAAAAATACCATAGTTTTTAGGTTTATTGAGTTTCTCTTGCAAATTTCAGCCCTCACAACCTAGGTAAGGGTTTTATCTTCATGTTTCATGGTTTTTTACTATCCTAAGATGATGATCAAGCATCTATAAAGCTAAGACCATGCTTGGAAGAAGGCAAAAAGCTCAAGGAACCCAGTATGGGTTAAGGGGGAGTGCATGAACAAGGTTTCAGCCTTACTGTTTTTCATGCACTAAGATGACAGTGTTTACAGGGGTTTCTAGAGCCCAAGTTAGTATTAACTAAGACCAATTAACCTTTTAAGATCAAGCATTAGTTTGAGAAGGGCTGCCATAGTGATTACGTATTGTTTATTTGATTATTTATGGACTAACCCTAATGATGTATTGCTACTAGCTTTGCATTTAATTGTGTTTATTTGATTGTGTTCTGTTTGTTTATGCATTTGGATGGCTATATTCGCATATATATGTTATGTTTTTGTGTTTTAGTATCTTTGGATTTCAGGTATATGGCTAGAAATTTAAGATTTTAATAATAAGCCCTTACTAAGTTTTTTAAAGGAACTTACCCATCTTTTTGTTAATTTCAGGAGCACATGAAAAAGATCATTCAAACTAATAGCTGGGGTTTAAATTTCTTTGTGAAATTTAAGGTACATTAACTTCAATATGTGTGGTTATGAACTGGATTGTTTCATGATTTTTGGAGCATATTAGCTATTTTTAGTAATAGTTTTTTCTACCTTACGCAACAGCTGGTCTTTTCAAGTTTCTGGAGTGCTTAGTGCTTTTGAAGTTCTCCAATAGGCTCAGTGTACGTATTAACTAAGTTATTGGCATGTATGTAGTACATGAATGCATGTAAATGAATTGGGTATGTTGTGTGCCTAGTGTGAAAAGGATATCTGGATCAATAGAGTGTAGTTTGAAGTGTATGTACAATGCTGTCAATATGGTAATTATGGGCTATTTTAATGGCATTTTTATGAATGATGGTTAGAAGAATTCTAAATTCACGAAAATGGTTTTTGCATGTGTCTAAGACATGTATGGACACTACCAGGATTCTAAATTCAGGGAAATGGTTTTCCCATGTGTCTAAGACATGTATGGACACTATCAAGTGGATTTGGCTCCTGGAAATGAAGTGTATGAATATTATGAAATTCTTTATGGGCATAATGGTTAATAGTGGCTAAAATTTGGTACCCTATACTCTAGCTACCATAACTTTCTGTACATAATGAATTTTGCTATAAAATTTTGACCACACTTAGAACACTTCAAGATGAATAATTTGGCTCTTGAATCATTGGATTTGGTGCTTTGTACCTAGAGTTATAGCTGGTCAAAGTTGACTGATTTTGCTGAGTACTGTTCATATGGTTAATTTTACCCGATTGAGTGTAAAATCTATAATGACAATTCTATATGGATTTAATGTCTCAAACTTATTTCTCTATGAAGGTTTAAGTATATTAAATGGTTAAAATCTTTAAGGCACAAGAGGATATGAGTAGAATTTAAGTTGGACACGATATAAAGGTTTAGGCACATAGACCGAGCACCTAGTGTGCATGTGATTGTGCTAGTGCATGAAATTTTGCATGAATGCCATATTGACCTGAAATTGGGTTTTGATAATTGTCTACGCTACTAATTGAATTTGTATGTAGATATGTGTGTAATAGTTGGACCAATATACACATCTTTGCATAAAGACCGAAAAAGCCACTTAGATAAATATAGTGTGCATGTTCTGCATGGCATATAGGACATGGACTACCTGGGACCTGAGCTCATTAAAAATGATCACTATATTTAAGCACTCAAAGTGGTAATAGGAGGTGGATGCTTAAGGATAAAGGGCATTAGAGGATGAGGATTTAGGGGGTGGCAGGAAGGGTGGAGGACATTGGGGAGGCTACGAGCAAGGTGGAGGGTTAAGGGGAAAAGTCAGGCTTAGATTTAGAGGGGGAAGACATGGGAGCCTTGGTGGGGATGACGATGACAACAGCCATAAAGAGAAGGGCAACCACAAGAAGGTGATTTCGTGCCATGATTCGGTTCATTCATGTTTCTGGAAAGCGATTCAATATAAATGCAGTGTATTGGTGACAGAAATCAGGCACTGCAAATACAGATGAACAATTCTGGGAAGTTGGAATGAATGAAAGAGAGAAAGTGTTAAATTTACAGGTTAAGGGGTTCTTTGAGTGGGATAAAGGAAATGTAGGGACTAAAGTTGGAATTTCCCTTAAAATTATATCAAATTTTGCTGTAAAATTAATAGAATGACAATGATTAGGACAAGATCTGACACATTGGGTCAGAAATTCATCAATAGAATAAGGAGGGAACAAAATAAGGAAACTACAAGGGTAATGATGAATTATCTAGTTCGCACATACTCAAATTCAAGCACACATATGACACAATGATGTTTGGCTAATTTCAACTTCTTAAATATGACTAATGTTTGCTGAAAATGAGCACAGAAAAAGTTACCCACCTTAGAAAGCCTTTTTTATTCAAATTAGAGAAAGTTCTCAATCATGAGCCAAATTTGTAGTCATTAAAGTAAAAAAAAAAAAAAACAATCTCATCCAAAACTAGTACTATAAAATTCCAAGTTGAACAATATGATCAATAGCAGTAATATGACAACAATGAAACTCAAGCAACCTATATATACATGAAGGTGTTTGATGTGGGTATTGGTGGCTGTAATTCCGTGCCAAAAACATAATTGCTAGGATGGAATAAGGAACTAAAGGAAAGTGAGAAAGGGGGATAGCCAAGTTTGGTACAATGGCAATTTTGCAATTAGGCGCAAAAATCATGGTTTAGTGCAAACAATGTAGGGCTTAGTTAAAGGCCAAGGCATTCAATTCATCATGCCCAGCAACAGGTGGATCAAAGAAAATAATGCCCTGAGGTGATTTGTTAAATTGCAGATGTTTACCTGAAGCCTGTTTTTAGTAGTGTTAGTGAGGGAGACCTCAACTGGTTGCAACTTTTGGATGACAATTTCCACAGTTTAGCCTACATGTGTACTAGCTTACTTCCGTACACTGATAGGAGATATACAGGCTCAGAATTACTCATATATGCCGGTGACAAAAAATAAACCCTCATAATGGCAGTTTAGACAAGATCCTATGTTCGATAGAGGGAGGTGTGAGAAATTGTGAATCTGCCGAATGAAAGCAAATTGAGTTGTGGGAAGTGCGGAACATATGATTCATAAAGGCATGGCAAGTTGAAGGGGTAAAATTCACGAGGGTTCCTTAGCTTATTTTTGTATCCTTAATTGGTACTTGAACTTAAGGTTGTCTTATCGAAGTCTCTTACTTCATATTGCAATTCTTAATTAGGTCATTTCCATTAATTATACTGTTAAATCGAACAAAAGTCACTAACATGATATTAATTAAGACTAAATAAATTTAGAATAATAAATTTGGTTCTCAAACTTTTTTAATTAGTAATTATAAACCCAAACTTCTAAATCTACTTTTTACACCCTAATTTTTTTTTCATTCTCTTCACTTTTTCATTTCTCTTAAACTTCTCTCCTCTAAATATTCTCAAATTTTTTTCATGTAATGTCTTTTCTTCTCCTTTAGATTTATCAATGGTGAGACTAGTAGTAACAACCATTGTCATATTCCTATTTGTCACACAACTAGAGCTCACGACTGAAGTTCTGTTACTTGCTGCAGTACTAGAACTTGGCTTAGATTTGTCATCGCAATATGCTTCTTCTCCAACTTCAGAATCTCTGGTAAACTCACATTTGGCAACATTGGCAGTGGCACCGTCATTATTAGATCACATCATAGTCATAAGGCCGGAGAACTCCCCCTCAAGTTTTCTTTCTCTTCTCTAATTTAGGTGAGTTATATCATTCATAATAATTTGGATGTGACAGGAGAAAAAAAGGCCTTAGGCGGCAAACATGGAATGAGCAGTAGCAAGAAGGCGAGGGTGGTAGTGGGTGTGATAGCTGCGGCTGCTATGGTAGGCCTTGCGGGGCTCCATTTCCCCGTGGAGTCACCGCCTTCTCTTTCTCCACTTTTCACCTCCCACTTTGCCATATCTAGGGACATCTATTCCTCCTCCCCTCATAACATCAAACCAGTATCTTAGACTGTTAAATCTGGTTATATAGAGACAACGATGGGGTGAAGCAAGTGACGATCTCGAACTGTCAGGTGCAAGATGTTCTCTAGCCACAGGGTTGCTAGAATTATCATAATTATCTATTGTTGGACAAGAAGGAATTGAAATCAGTAATTTTGCGATAGATGATTTATATAAGATTTGGAAGAAGAATAAGATAAGACTAAGTGTGTAAACAGTATATTTAAAATTTAAATGTCTAGAATTATTAATTGAAAAAGTTTAAGGACTAAAATTATTATTTTATATTTATTTAGTCTTAATTAATGCCATCAGTCCTATTTAACAATTGAATTGATAGAAAATGCCCAATTAAGACACATAATATGAGGCAAGGGATGATGATAGGACAACCTTAAGCTCATGTATGGTGTACAAATTTAGGATACAAAGATAAACTAAAGAATTCCAGTTAGGGTAAGTTAAAAATACGCCATACTCCTTATCTTTATCTATATTTATATTCCAATACTACCATTCATAGTATAACATAAGCGTGAATACATCAAATCTTGCATTTCTTCAAAATTAGAGATATATACAAATTAAATTCTAGATATATACAAATTTGATATACAAAGAAAGTGAGAGATATATATAAATAATGTGTAAAAAATGTCCAAATAAGATTACAGATATGTTATGAGTTCAGCCTCTCATAAAAAACAGGTGTGAACGTGTCAAATCATACTTTTCACCAAAATTAAAGATATGTACAAATCAAATGGCGGATATGTATGAAACTCAATAAATAAAATAAGTGATTGATATATACAAAACATGTACCATATATGTAGAAATGAGATTAGTAGTATGTTATAGATATATACAATTCTATGTGTGAGATTTATGTTTTTATAAATAAAATGAAAAGTAAGATAAAAATTCAATTAATAGTAATATAATAGTGATATGCACAAATTTAATGTTAAATATGTGTGAACTTGATATACAAATAAGTTAGAAATATGTACAAATCAAATAAATAACATGAATACTTGTCATGGGAGATTAGTATAAATTATATGAGACATGTATAAAAAAAATATGAGAATCGTAATTGGCATATATGAAATTCGATGTATAAAAGCAAGTTATGGATATGTAGAAAGCCTATAACACATGTACAAATTAGATCTCAGAACTAATGCTAATATATAATTTTTGTTTGCAAATAATTTTATAATTTCTTCCACATTTTTTTTTTTACATTTGTATTTATGGATACAAATTTTAGCTTAAAAATAAAATTTAGGGTAAGATTGGGTAAACGAAGAAACATTAAGGGCTAAACCCAAATATGTGACGGCTCTCCTAGTTAAAGAAAGGTCTTAACCAAGTAAGTATTTATTTTTAGTTTATTTAAGTATTTTTATTAAATTAAGTACCTCAAGTTAGTACCTTGTTAAGCAAGAAAGGCAAGCTTAACTAAGTAAGTGAGTTCCTAAGTGTGATTTGGCACCTTAAAGTCAAAAATGGGTAAAATGGTAATTTTGACCCAAGTTAGAAGCATGACTATAATTTTGATGAATTAGGGTCATGTAAGAAAATTTGGCTTAGTTAAATCAAGACCATTAGTTATCCTAGCTATTAGAACCGTCTTCGAAGGTTTTGAGTAAAATGTGGTACTAAGTGTTTATTTAAGCCATTTATATCTTAAGTGGCCAAAGTGTCCAAGAGGCCAAGTGTAAGATGGTTTTGGGTTGAGAGTTTGGTGACCAAATTAAAACAAATGAAAACTTATGGGTCAAGGAGCAAGAGTGGAAGAAGGTTGCCTTGTAGGGGAGTTAGTATGTTTTGGTTAAGTTGACTTCCCATAGGCATTTGTTTCCTTTCCCAAATTTCGTAGCTTCCTTTCCCCACTAAAAATTGCTGCTCCAAAGCTTCCCATTTTTGCAATTCTCCATCAATTTTGAAGGCCCCAAGGTGTTTACAAGAAGCCTCAAGCTTCATTGTTGGTGCTTTAGCTTCAACTAGCTCTTTAATGCTTGTTTGGACTTGAAACCTTAGGTAAGCTTCTTGGGTTTTCATGGGCTGGTTCTAAGTTGTTTCCATAGCTAGAAATGGTCTTGGTTTGAAGTTATTGGTGCCATATCACGTTGGTCTTAGGTTTGGAACTCAAGAGAGCTTAGTTGAGCTAAGGAGGGCTTGTGCTTCGATTCTTGCTTTGTGGCTGAGTTGAGGTAAGGGTTTAAGTTAATTAAGCTCAAATAATGCATAGAAATGTAGTATTTTGTGTGGGAATGAAGTAGAAATAAGACCCATGTGATTTGAGTTTGGGATGAGAAAGTTTGAGCAGTTTTCGTGTAAGGTCGCACGTTGTCGCCCAATGCTGGAAAGCGTTGGCGACGCGTCGCCGGTTGCGACGCGAGTTGGCAATGCGTCGTGTCACCGGTTGCGACGCGAGTTGGCAACGCCTTGCCGAGAAATGCAAAAGTTCTCCGATTACTGATGCCTTTGGCGACACGTCGCCAACGGCGCTGCCAAGGCATTTTGCCCCCAAGCTCTGGGCATCCTAAGAGTGTCTCAAACTCTCAGTTTTCATCTCTCGGCTAACTTAAGATGTTCCGTAGCCTCAGTTGGGTCTAGAACTCATTCCTAAGTTGGGAATTATGCATTATTTAGGTGGTAGCTAAGTGGTGTGGTTAAGGAAGAGTATGAAATGGTGGCTAAGGAAGTTAAAGTGCTTAAGTTCCTAAGTGAGCACTAAGGGGATTAAGTGGGTTTTCAGACTCTTTGCTGGCCGAGTGGAATGTCATAGACCTTTGGTCAATAAAGAGGAAACCTAAGTCGATCCCAACTGAACCATTTGGTTTGGTAAGCGAGCCACTACGGAGCTCTAAGCTAAACTCTAAGGGTTTGGCTAGTTAAACCACATAGGATGGCTACCTTGTACAATAAATTAAGGGTAAAGGCGGGTAAGTTTGAGAGGAGGTGACGACCTACTCTAGAACCCGTAAGTGGGACTTATGGGAGGTAAAGTACCCGAGATACGAGGGCCAGGGTCTCAAGTACCTCCGGCCGTTTGAGCTCACGGCAGACTTATGGCACCTAATGTGCAGGAAGTCCCAAGTGTTATGTGAATTTCATATCATACATTCATGCATTGCATATCTTACATGTTGTTATTGCTTGAGTTTGTTTGTTGGTTGACCATTTGTTTGTTTACTTGTTTGTCATAGTTGCATGTTGCCTTGCTGCTATCTTCTTGCAGGTACCCAAGGGACCCTTACTGAGTACATCCATGTACTCACTCCCTTAAGTTTATTATGCAGGTTTTAACCCCGGGCCTAGTAACTAATTGATAGCTGTGGCCTAAGCTTTCTCTTTTGCAGGTATTTTTCCTTGAGAATCCTTGTGATTCTAAGTTTACTTGTGGACTAAGCTATGTACTAACTAAGTTTTATGCCTTTACAGTGTAGAGGCTAGAAAGGTGCACAAGGACTAAGGAAGGGCTTGCACTTGGAGCTTTGATAGCTCAAAGGTGGGGCTTAAGTAGATGATCTTAGTTAGGTTTTTGTCTCATGTATATAGTACCTTGTGTACTAAGGAGTTGCTTCTATTAGGATACATTGTGATGTAAAACCATCTAGTTACTTTTGGGTGCATGCTAGTGGTGTAAAGTATGCACAAACTATTACTTGAAGTCGAAGTAACTAGTATTTCACTGTCTTGGCACGTTTTGAGTATGTTTTAATTGAAATGCTCGAGCAACATTTTTAACAAATAATCTACTTATTCGTTTGCATTGCCAGGACAAAAGCATGCATATCTTTTACTGGGTAGGCTAAGAAACTAGTTGCATATAAATTGTTTTAATTTACTATGTCGAGTAATAGTTAGCCAATAGTAACTTAGTGGGATTCATAGTCCCTATGGGCCTACAAGTTGAGCTAATGGGGCACTGGGGCCTCGTTCCGTCACAAAATAAGCCCAAAAGTTGGGGTAAGATTGGTTACTTGCTCAAACTCCAAATTGAAGCTCTTTTTCACGATCCTTGCGATCTGAACTACCAACTACAACTTGCATGAGCTTCCAACTGTAACTTGCACGAGCTTGTGAACTTGGACCCAAATGTATAACCGAAGACCTTGTACAGCGGTGAAGACACTAGCCACGTGGGTTTCTCTGGAGACTCAATCATAATTTTCGACATTGATGCTACCATTGCAGTCACGACCCAGCTCACAACCTTCGTTATCGGTGGCTAGTGACACCCATAAATGACAGCATGTTGGAGGAGCCATCGCCATCAGTTGCATGGAGAAACTAGTGGCAATCTTCATGGTGAAAATGAGTGAGGAGGAGGGAGACGAAGAGAAATGGGTTATGATAGGAATTTCCAATTTCAGTAAGGGTGTTTTTGAAATTTTGCCCGTGTTTTATCCTAAATCTATTATTATATATGAAAGTAGGTACTCTGGCCTAATTGTCTTTTCATAACTTGAAAAAATATAACAAAAATTGACAAGATGCCACATGTTACTTCAAGTGAACAAAAAAATGACACTTGGTAATTTCCACATTTAGCCCTATAACATTACACGTGTCAAGCAGCAATTTGTTGATTGACTTTTGCCACTACAAAATATATTTACAAAACTGGCACATATTATTACAGAATGACATTTTAAGTTAAAAAAAAAATTCCAGCCGGAAAGATGGTAACGGTTTTGAAACCGTATATATATATATATATATAAACCACATAATCTAGTAACAAATTTTTTAATTTTTTTTTTAAATCTTAAGTGGTTGAAAAACTGTAGCCCATGATCCCCTTACTTTTTGCCACACCGCCTACTCCACCATTCTGTTTCCATTAGTAGTTTTTCTTTCGGTTAGTTTGTGCATGTATAAATGGTTACCCACATTCACAACATTACTTTTCTTTACTTTCTATTCACAAATTTTGCCATTGAAGCTTCCAAGAACCATTGAAGTTTGTCTTCACTTTCTATTCACAAATTTTGCCATTAAAGCTTTGGAGAACCAACGCTATTTGTCTCTTCCACAATTGTCAGCATTAAACCTGTGCAGATAAAGAGAAGTTAAGATATCAAGTGGTAGACAAGGTAAAAGGTAGTCAATCAATTAATTTTCATTTCCAGCGTATTGTGAGAATACATTTGAAGCACAATTACATCCATTTGCAAAGTATAATCATAATCAACAGAATTCCATGCTTCTATATTTGTTTATCCAACACCTAAAAAACTTATTTAGCATGTTTATTTAATTGTTAAAGCAGGTTAAATTTTCTACCAACATTCACCATAAAAAACAGAAGCCTAAGTTGAGCCGGAAGTTGTACGAGAACAAGAGACAGGTATTTCACATTATTTTTTTAATCAATTCATCCAGTATAGTTATCTAACTTGTTTAACCATGCAAAATCCATTTATCGAGAATCAACAACAGAGAAGTTTCTATGGCATTCCTTTTAATACATACAAATCATAATAGTAGGTAGGTGAAAGTGTAGTGTGGTTACAGTTTTTTCCAACAATAGTGTCTGAAAAAAAAAAATTTCTCAAAATAACATTTTTTCTCCTGTTATGAGTTTTTCAGTTCAAGGCTGGAAAATGGATCTCAAAGTTGGCTGCACTTCAAGGTGGCAATGGGCAAGACGTCAAAAGTGATCCTTCTAAGAGCACCTATTTGTGTAATGACCTTTATTACTAACGGTCATTACACAAGCTTATTTACCATTTAAAGACACTGCTTTTAGTTACTACATCTTTCGTTTTAATTTCTGTGTGGACATGCTTACACTACTTATTTTGTCTTTTAGCAATTATTATTACTATTTTGCAGATCATGTTCTATGCTTATCCATTTTTTTTTTCAAAGTTTAGATAACCACAGTGCCTTTTCCTAGGGTTAGTAAAAGGTACTTAGACAATTAGTGGAACTAGGTAATTAAGCACAGATAGTTTCACAACAGTAAGTCCTAAACATCATTGCTTCTTAGGTTGTTCTTTTAAAGGTTAATGGAACTTAGTTTTTCCCTGTTTCATTGTTGTCAAGAATGTTGGTTTGTTTTTCCTATCATGTTTATTTTTTTAAGATTTTTTAAGTTATTTAACGATTGCAAAAAACATTTCTAACTTTACTGAACTATCTTCTACAACTAAAAATAATCACACTACATTTTACTAATCCATACGCATTAGATAAGCTGAAAGATTACATTAATTAATGTTGTTAATCTCTTGATATTTAGTGTATTTGTATTGGTAAACGTAATGGTCTTCTACTTTATCCTCAAATATTAGATAAGAAAACATGAATATTAAGTGATAAAAATAAGCAAACATGCATGCACATTTAGCAATACAAATCAGGCAACAAACATCCACATTCAGCTACAGATACAAGTTTTGAATTTATCTAAATATAAAGAACACTTATCTAGGTGTTCATGCTTTCATTCATATCCATATTTCCTTTCATGAATCTAGACATCAGTCGGTGCATGCCTCAGTTGACATGAAATATAGAATAAAAATATTAATACAGATATTAATGTCAACTGAAAAACAAAAGTTATGCCAAAAAATAGCAGCTATAGTAAGAGTTTACCTTTTCTGTATAGGCCCAAACAAAGAAGTTGCGTGCTGAATATGCGCCGTTCAGCTTGTGGAACACCCATCGTGTTTTTACGCTCCTCATTTCACTGATAATAAAAGTTTCCAAAGGAATGAACCCAAAAAAAACCTAGGAAAAACCCAGAACCAAACAAATTCTAGGGTTTCCAAACTTGAAGGAAGGATTTTCGAAAATCAGTTTCATTTTAGAATAAATCCATTTAGAAAAGTTTAAAGATGACAGATAAATGTTCAAAAGCATGTAAACGTATCACATGAATGGTTTTAGAGAAAGTGAAAAAGGAAATAAAACTGAATCGAATATGGTAAGAGTTTTAAAATTTTGGAATTTTTTTCATTGCCATGGCGAAGTGGTTATCGGCAAATTTAGGCAACTGGCGATGCAACCTCAAAACCCAGAACACGACGGCCGCATTTTAGAGAAAAGGGAGAGTTGACAGAGGTGAGAGAGAGGAGACATACTTATAGTACCTAAAATTACACCTCCATTCCCTTATGTGTTCCTTTGTCATACAATTGACCTCAGCTTTTCACGCTGCCATTTTTTTCACAACATTTCTTTCCTTCTTTTTTCCTATTCACAGATAATGAACAAAAACATGGTGTCCTCATGGAATGACACAATTTTTTTTTCGTTATTTACAATTTGGCCACTGAGGTTTACGTGAAATTATACTTTGCCTCTTTTTGTTTAAAAAATATACACTTTACCCTCTAATTTTCTAATAAAGTCGAACAAAAACTTTTAAAGTCTTGATTTTGGATTGTATGGTTGTCATCTTTAAGCAATTTCAATATGAATAATATTTTTTATAATTAATTAAAATTTTAAAAAATACTATTTTTAAAATTAAAAGAAATACAGAAAGAAAAAACTGATATTTTAAAATGTCCATGAATACCATATAAATTGAAATTATTGGAAGATAGCTACTGTAATATCTAAATTAAGATTTCAGAAGTTACTATTAGACTGTATTAAAAAGGAAGCTGGCAAAGTGTATATTTCTGAAATAAAGGAAATAAAGTGTAATTTTATCTAAACCTCAAGGGACAAATTGTAATTATCCCTTTTTTTACCCAAAACCAATTTCAATTTATATGGTATTCATGGACAATTTATAATAGTAACTTCTGAAATCTTAATTTAGATATTACAGTAGCTATCTTCCAATAATTTCAATTTATATGGTATTCATGGACATTTTATCTAAACCTCAAGAGACAAATTGTAATTATCCCTTTTTTTACCCAAAACCAATTTACCGATGGCACAAAGCGGCTATGTTTTACACTTGTGGAATGGGTTTATTTTGTTTCCATGTCTACCCCCCTCAATCTTATTGAGTATATGCTTCACACATCTTTTTAATTATTTTTTTACTTCCGCTTTTTTATATATTACATCCAATTAATTTTTGGTTTTGTGTTTGGAGAGATATAATATTGAATTATTCAATGCATTATTCTTAATTTTTTAGACTTTTCAATTAACTTATATACCAATTAAGCAGTCTAGAAAAATATTTCTAAATTTTTTATATCAAACTTAAGTACTTTTTATTAAATTTTCTTTCTTTAAATTGGGTACAGAAAAAATTCATAAAAAATTAATTACTTTCTAAAAAATTCAAGTAATTAATAGGTATCTAGAGTGTGAGCTTCCAAATGACATTGATTTTGGAAAAAAAAAACTAAAAAGAAATTTAAATACTGAATTTTTAAACTAAAAATAATGTTTTCATTGAAGTATTTTTCGTTACTTTGGCATTAAATTATGTATTTTATTCTTGAGCATGTTATCTTAAAAATATGTCACAAGGATTCACAATTCATGAATAGAATATCCATTATAAGTTTGTTTGTGTAGTTATTATTTGTTAAACTCATATTTATTGAATGTCTATATTTGATACTCTCTCTATCCTATTTTGGATGATACATTTCATTGGGTACAAGGGTTAAGATATATATAATTTATTTTTTTTATTTGTATGTTTTGTTAGATTTTTTTTATATAGTTTTTAGGATTTTGTATAGAAAAAGTTTTAAATAAAGTTAGTAAGATAAATATATGTTAAAAACTTTCTAAAAAGGAAAATAACTTTTTTTTTATACAAGTAAAAAAGTCATCATTTTTTACATAGATGGAGTATATTGTGAGAGGTCCACTTTTGTAACCTCTTTTACCTTAGTTTTATATTTTTGTAATATTTAACTTATTACTCTTCACATGCTATATATATATATATATATATATATATATATATATATATATATATATATATATATATATATATATATTGGTACAGCCACATGTTATAAATTGAGTGTATTGAAGTAATCATTACCCAACTTCATCAATGCATACTAATCTTTCTACATTGTTACCTTTTATATACTCCATATTTTATTTATTCCTTATCCTTTAAAACCCATTTATCTTTTTTCTTTATTTATGTTTATACTAATTAAATAACCATCTTGTCATGTGCAGTCATAATTTTATATCATGAAATCATTATCTATTACCATCTCTAAAGTTATGTCCTATGAGGCACAACTAATTGCAACACCATTTCTACATTATAGTGAAAATATTACATGTTACATTAACTATATTCTAATTTATTGAAATGGTTTTTTATTTCAATTTTATTATTAATTTCTATAGCATAATTTCTTTTTGCAACTATGATCTATCTAACGGGTTATGAAACTAGTTGGTGATTGCAGGCTTACACCCACCTTTGAAGGCAAAGAAAAAGGGACCTGATCAGTTTTATCAACTCGGCATTAATACGTTAACACCAGTGAATTAACCTCAAACAAAGTCGCTATGTCTGGCCCTAGCAAAAAGTTTTTCAGCCTTATTTAGGCTCAGCATCGCTGTGTCTGGAATGGTCAGGCCCAGAAGAGATTCGGCCCTAACCCTCCCCCACGATTAACGCGGGTGCAAAAGCCTAAATGTGCCTCGGTGTGCTCTTGAGCAAAGCAGTGGCAACAGCTAAGAAGCCTCTTCCCGCTTCACCGAGCAAGGAAACAGCTACGTGGGACTGAGGAAAACGAAGAGAGAAGGAGAAGGGTTATAAAATCGCAAGGCCATAGCAGAGCCGAAGCAGCCTCCATGGATAATCATGGGCCGAAGCACGCCTCTGTTCCTGCGGGCGAAAACACTGTTTGGGCGGACATCTCTCCTCTCCTTGAAGCTGCCTGTAGAGGTAGAGTCCTCGTCTCCTTTCGTTTTGTGTTTGGTAGCTCAAAAACATAAGGAAAATGCTTATTGGGCTTTTTAGAATTTCAATGATTGATTAACATGTAGGTATCCAGTATGAGCTATGTATGTTATAGAAAGTGAACTTCAACGCTTTATCTGATAATCAGTGAGATCACAAATTGACATGTTCTTTCTAAGTGGTCCTCCTCATCTGGGTTTGACGTAACATTCTAATTGAAACGTACTTTACTGGGCTCTGTTCCGTCTCTGGAAAGTTATTAATACTGATCACGATTTTTCAGATTATGGTATGTGATGGGATGGGTCTTTTAAAGTGATGGCGCTGGTATTAAATTGTTCCTATTGGGTTTGGGCTATATGGGAGTGACTGATCTTACTTTGCTTATCTTTCTATCTTCTTGCCCATTGGTTTGTTTCAGATCTCAGGGATGGGGAACTCATTCATGCTGATAATTTTAATCTTTTTGCTGCCATGTCTGCTTTAGAGGTATATTTAAGTTAATTTTGTTCATTGTCTACGGTCTTATGATTGATGGATGTTAGTTACTATTCAAGGTATCTCTATTTTCTTACTTTTATCAGATAATGGACCCAAAAATGGACTCTGGTATTGTTTCTAGTTACTATTCTGTTGATGAAGCCATAGAAAATGGTGCAGCCCCAGTTCCCATTAGCAGCAATAGAACTGTTGATGTTCAATGCACTATTGACTTAATGGATCATCTTCTAGCTTGTGAGGTACCATATCTTTCATTCATTAAATACATCTGTTGCATTCTCATGGGAATGTATTTACATGTGTTTGTCTCTCTGTTACATGTTGTCTTATCTCTCTATTACATCTTCTAGCATAAAGGCTTTCTTACCAGTCGAAATTAAATAAGTTCACGTGCATTACTGCATGAGGAATAACATATTCTTAAGATGCAGCCTGCATGGCAGTATATCTGCTGCATATATATGTCACACCAGTCTTATTCGTTTGCATATGCTTCTATTGTATAAATTAGAGGTTTGGATGGCAGGCATCATGGCACAAGGGTCATTCTCTGGCTCAAACTGTCTTTTCATGCCTCTATCTTCTGCGCCCAGATAGGACATCCTCACATGCCTTGTTGCATGCTTACTGCAAAGTAATATCTGCGTCATGCAAGGCAGTTGTTTCTGTTGTTTCAGATGCGCGCACACATGAAGTAATGTATTCCACCAACTCCTTTATATACATATTGTATACTAAAAATGTATTCAGCATCAACTTTTGGAGACTACATTTTATAATCATTTAGTTTCCATTTCTGGTATGTTGTTTTCCAAGTTTAATGTTTTACTTGCTCTGTTCCAAAATGTTTGTTACTTTTCTTTTTATTTTTGTCCCAAAATGTTGTCACCTTTACTTGTTTGTACAGCTTGATCCAGATTTCGCCAACTCTCTTAGGTAGTTTAATGTTTATCACTTATTTGTCCCAATATGTTTGTGAAGCAAGAGAGAAGAAACATGGAAGTTTCGACTAGATTTCAAGCTTCCGAGTTAATCGTAATTTTCTTCTAAAAATGTGCAATTATTACGCATAGTTTTGGAATTTTCATCCATAATTAGTGAAATCATTCTAAATTTTTAGAAGGATTCAAAAGTAGTTGTTATTTGTCAAGGGTAATCTTGGAAAAGAAAATATAATATACTTATGTGTGGCAACATTTATAATTTTACGAAAAACTGGAAATGACAAACATTTTTGGGATGGAGTTACTATTTTGTATGTTTTTGCTTTTGTTAAGTGTTAACTATTTCTATTGACTAAGAATCCTGCACTCTCTGCTATATATGTTCTTTTGAAGGAAGAGGATCTTTTCACAATGACATATGGTCTTCCTCTGAATGATGGTGGGGATGAGAAGTGCTTGTCCTTGTTGAATGCTATTGAAGAGACGATACTGCGTCAATTGCGTGCTTGCAAAGCAACGTCATCAAAAAGACGGGTACTAGAAGGTATTATCTAGCCAGTTTTTGGATTTATTAGTGCTTCAGAAAGCGGAGATTACACCTCAAATAATGGTCTCAAGGATGAGGTGGTTGGCTGTCAGCTGAATCGGAGATTCATCCTAATTGGACTCATTTAACAGCATGTTTGTGCTCTTGGATGAAACAATGGGTAGTTTTTCAAGCAATTCAAGTTTCAGTTTTTGTTGAAAGATTTTATTAATGGATGTGAGATAAAACAACTCGATATAATCAACTGAGACGGAATCCAAAAGTAGTTTGGTTAGCCTATATGAATCTTGCCTTTCTGCTATGCTCTGTCAAAAGTAAGATCCTATTCCAATAACTCTAATGGAGCTTGACCTTTTCAATTTTATCCATGTAGACTTAATAATAAACTTTCCCTTCATCGTTTATGAAGAGAAAAACGGCTATATGTTGATTCATTCTTCAAATCAGTTAGGTTCTTGGGTTTCGGCTTGATAGGCCTTCCATATTATCCATGTCAAAAGATTGATGGTTGCTAATTAAGAAAGTGTTCTCCATTTATAGTCATTTGGAGTGTTCTCCTGTCATAATCAATGACAGTGTTCTCCACTCATAACCATTATGGTAAAACAAGGTAATCAAAACCAAAAAATGCACTTGCCTAGGTACTGAAGTGATGTGTAGTCAGGCACACCCAGTCCCCGTTTTGCAGCCTCTGGCTAGGAATCTTTAGCTAGGCACATGAATTATGGGGATAGATGGTATGCCACACAACAAATAGGTTCAAAAGGCACACACCTGGCTGAAGTTTACCCTCTTATTATATTTACATTGAAGGGTTGGGTGAAAAAACTTGCAAGTTTTTTGAATGGACTATTTTAAGGTCACATACTACATTTAAGAAGAGAAATTTGTTTGGGACGACCATAAAAGAGTTAAAACAGCTGTTGCCCTTTGAAAGCAATTGCTACTATTCAACAATTACATTACGCTATTAAAATAAAGTTTATATGCAGATTGACTGGAAACTTCGATTTTTTTTTTTAGCTTATACATGTTAGAGATTGACGGCACCTGAAGTGCGCCCTTGATGAAGGAAGGGATTTCCTTATATTACTCTTTGTTTAGACTGCCATTTTTCACCATGCTTTACATCTTAACATATTGTTGAATTTTTGTTTCAATTCCAGCTAACAGGGAAAAAAAAAGTCATTCAGGTTTTTATTTGCTTAAAGTGTTCTAATTGTCTGACCTAACAAATTCTTTCTTATTTGGTAGTGGGCTTTCAAATGACCCCAATTTATAATGTTTATCAGAGTTACTGTTTTGTTTATAATTTCTTCTAGTCATTGTTAATATGCAAGGAACCTTGCTTTACAGCCAAGTGGTACATGTTACAAACCCCTAGCAATTGCTTGGGTTTGAATATGTATAAGAACTCTTCCCCTATCCCCTGATTAATAGAGAACTCCTTAAATACCCAGACCTGCCAATATCAGAATATTTATCCAGAAATGTGTAATTGGTGTTGCCATTCCATAATACTAGTTGATAATTTTGGACAGTGTGGACTGGCCAACTCCTATTGCATCTGCTTTTGCTCATATGTTTGCTAAGATCTAATGTTGCACATCATGATGAAAGATGCTAATCTGCCTTAAGATCTTTTCATATGCTTGTTTGTTTAATTTGGCTGGTATTCTGATGCAGATGTGGAGCCATTGCAATCTAACCCAGCTGTAGAAGAAGGCTACTGCAAAGCGTTATTATGCAGATTACGCTTTCGTAAGGTCTTGAGCTATGTTACTCCTTTTTTTGTATCAATAATAGATGATAAATCACAAAAGTAGATTGTCTTGTGGAATCTCCATTCTCTTCATTATCTGTACAAATTTGTATGAATGATTTTTAAATGTCACACACAAACACGTGTGGTCCTGTAATTATTTAACTGGCATTTCCATTTTCTTTCAGCACTTTTTTCATGTTCTTGCATGTATGAGGCGACCACAAGGGAGGGGTTTGGAGTTGGCTAGGAAACATATAGCTTCCTGCCTTTCTGAGTTAGATTCCATTCTTAAGTCAGCAGAATTTCTGAGGTCCAGTTATTGTGGAAGCTGTGACAATGATTTGGAAGGAAAAACAACTGCTTCTGGTCATGCAGCAATTGGTTTTGATGCTAGCTTAAACAATAGATTATCTGCACCAACTCTGCCACGTGCAATCAAAATTCTTAGTTGGAAAGGGGTGAGAATCTGGAACTATTCTTCGTTTGAGAGTTGAGACTGAGTATTCGACTTCTTTCTAAAGTTTTTATTTCCGGTTTGACAGGCTATTCATTATTTTGTGAAGCTTCTTCGTGATCTAGATGTCATTTGTTCTTTTTCATTGGAACCTCATCTAGAAGGTATTCTGCGATTTGTGGTTCAATTTCAGAAATCTCAACCAGATTTGGTAGCAAGAGCTCATCTCCAGGTGCCTTTTTTTCTTGCAATTTTCTCTTCATTTTGGGGGTCTGATAACTCTTCTCCAGCTATTTTTCCTATTGAACCTTGAAGATGTCTTTTATGGATTTTAAATATATGATACAGCAGTAATCACTTTTTTAAAATAGAACAAAGACTGGATAGGTCCTGGTTGTATTATGGTGCTAGGATCTGGTTACGTGACTTTCTTCTTGTTAGAGGGGTTAGGGCTTGTAGGAGAGAAACTTACCATGTCATAGTCTCTTCAAAGGGAACTTTCTGACCTCGAAAGACTCATTGGGGAGAACCTTTTGATCCTTGAAAAACTTACGTTCTTCACTTTGTTTTTCAATTGGCAAAATTTAGCTGCCTTCTTTTTCCCACTGAGTATTAGCCACATCAACCTCCCCACAGTTATAGGGGATAAAGATAACTGTTATCCTAACGCCTAGTAAATACTACTGACTTCTAATAGCTAGCACGTACAACTGGTTAGTTAATTTGATTCACTTAAATTACTAACTTAGACACACTAATATGTTGTGTTGCTGGGCACACAAAAATACTTCCCTCCTCCTTGAGAAGCTTGTCCGTGAGCTTCCTGGCGACAGAACAAAAGTTGACGTGTGCCAGGCACCAAATATGTGATACATGAAACTCTTGGCCTCAGTAGAAATTCTCCACTTGCCAAGATCACATGTGATTTCACTTTCTTCTCCACCTACATGACATTCTCACCATTGCTAGGAATGCTAATTTCCTCAACCTGCTTCTTGAGCAATTTAGGAGGGAACCACTGGTCTTTAGATTCACCACTTAAACCTTTCACCTGGGTATCTACCTCGTCCTTGTCCAAGTTGTAGTTGGACCCTTCCTGGAAGTTTGATGTGGAGGAAAAGATCCTGGTGGCATCTGTGTTCTGCTTCCCAATATCCAAGTTTTCCTCCTCTACCGGGGAATTTGTCACTTGCCAACAACACTGTCAGAGTTGTTCTGTATTTGCTTCTCCCTCTGCAAGCCCACCTCTCTGGCTAATTACTGGACTTGTTCCAACAACTTCTCTTGCACCTTTCAATTGCACTCACTGTCTTGTTCCTAGCAGGCAAAGAAAGCATTTAAGTTTGCTAGATATCACCTAAGAACTCCATAACCACTGGTTTGCTACCAATTTGTTATGTTTTAGGATCTGGTCATGGGACTTTCTTCTTGTTAAAGGAGTTAGGGCACATTGGAGAGAACCCTATAATCTTAGAAGCTCTTCGAAGGGCACCTCCCGACCCTAAAAGCTTGTAGGGGAGAACCTTTTGATTCCTGAAAAACTCACGTTCTTCACTTTATTTCTGAATTAGCAAAACTTAGCTTCCTCCTTTTTCCCAGTGAATATGAAGGTACATCAAACTTCCCATGTTAGTAGGGGATAAAGAGAACTACTGTCCTAACTCCTGACAACTACTACTAGCTCCTAATAATTCTCCTAATGACTAGCACGTAAAATACAAGGAAAATAAACACAACTAATTAATTAATTTGATTAACTTAAATTACTAACTTAAACACACTAATATGCTATGGTACTGGGAGCGCAACAAATTGCTTGTATGTAAATGGGATGGTTTGTTAGTTCTAACTCAATTTGCTTAGGTAGAAGACTACTAGATAACATTTTATCACCTCCTATAGACTTGGGATAATTTTACCATAGCCCTCATGGTACAGGCCATTTAACATTTCTTTCTAGGATAATTTGCAAATATCCTTTACTTTACTTCCAAAGAGATTCTTAATACTTTGAAATATTCCCATATGTTTGCTACAAGTATCCTTTACTTTTCTTCCAAAGAGATTCTTAATACCTTGAAGTATTCCCATATTTTGGCAGTTGCCTCTTTCGAGTCCATCATCACTCTATACCTTTGTATAAATTCCTGAGAATTTTGCACTTCTTCTTTGGAGGTCATGCCACATCTTTCAGAGATCTTAGTTCATACTACTGTTGAGTTTGTACATCTTATCTCCATCAGGAGCACAACCATAATTACCAGATTAGCCAGTCCCTATGGTCCATGTTTTGATTCGTGCATACCAAAAAGTGAGACGTTTGTGTCCAATTCACTTGGGCATGCCTTCTTTTCATCCATGGTGAAGAACCATTTTCAAAGTGGAAAGAGAGATGATTAACAGAGGAAAGACAAAGCTAAACATACAATCAAAAAGAAAAAAGGAAGGTAGTACGGATTTCCTTCTCTCATTGTTACTGGAATTAACAAATCCAATATTTTGTGGAATAAAATTGATAGTCTAGTAATTAATACAAAAGTACCCCTTTAACTGATTTGAAGTCTGTTGCCCCCTAATTATGTTTTACAATATTTGTCACCTCCTGGAACCCATGATCAGGCACATACGTACTCTTAGCTAGTTTCCTTCACACCCACCATGAAATCAAGGCTCTAGTATTTTTGTAGGCTGAACAATTCTAGTTTGCATTCCATCGATTTACATGCTCCCTCCAAAAGTAATTAATACAGTAAAAAATTTAGGATACGGGAACCCTCCTTTACATGCCCTAGGGGTGGGGCTACAAAATTCTGGCGTTGTTAGTGTAGTTACATACCCTAGGGGTGGGGCTACAAAATTCTAGCGATGTTAGTGTAAGAATCAATAAAAAATTCTAGTAATGAATTCAAGGAGGTGTCATAGACAGCAATGGACTGGTAATTAATATAAAAAGTATAATATGAAATATGTAACTGAAATGCACCTGCAGTGTACAAGGAGACGTGTTTTGTGAAATGTATCACATAACCTTACGCCATGAATTCAATTCTTCTTGAAGTGATGATTTGTGTAGGCATGCATAATGCGATCAGTTTTTTTATCATGAATCTGGTAACTATGAACACAACCATATGAGAATCCAAGGGGATTCAAAGTATGATCTGCATAGCTTAAAAACTAGCAATGTTGCTGTGCCTTCTACTTTGTACATCTATGTAGTATGATCTCCATCATTCCTTTTCTATAGGATCTCAGTATTTGCTGCATCCCTTTCAGAAGGTTGTATTGCTGTTATGAAACGAGAATTAGGAGAAGGTTGGAGAGAGCTTGGTAAGACTAGCAATGCTGCTGCATTCCTGCAATAGTAGTTGACTTCACTTCGTTTGCTTCAGTCATGTTATTAACAGGGGACTAATATTTCAAAGGAAAAATTCTGGAATAATGAGAACAAATTTACATTGGCAGCAGCAACACCAGGGAGTAAATTTTCAATAGAACAACCTAAAGAAAATTCTGGAAACTCCACTTTCTGGCATTAGAACCTGGGGATTGTATCATCAACAGGTTCCTGGAGCGATTCTGCTTCAGATCATGGCAAATTTGATGACTGGGTGTTGCCGGAAGGTGGCGTGTGTACCTCAGGCGCCAGTGAGGGCCACCAGAATCATGGTGCGTCGATGTCGTGCTGGTGACTGTAGGGCTGTTTTTGGGTTTGGTTTCTTTAGGTGGGTTTTGGTTTGGAGAATGGCTATGGCAAAATAGAGAGTTAGCAGAAGTAGGTCTCAGACCAACGCTCTGATGCCATGTTATGAAATTAGGAGAAGGTTAGAGAGAGCTTGGTAAGATCTGCTGCTCCTCCACCTATTTATATTAAAGAAATCAAGAAATATATGGCGAATTCACTAATTGTGTGATTACACGCAATCCAAGAAATTATTCTCAATCCCTTGAATCACTTCTAATTAAATCCCTAGAGTCACTCCTAATCCCTGTCACAATCGTACCATATATCTAGCAGTTACCTTGTTCCAGAAGATCTCACCTTTACCTAGGAAGTAGTTGGTCACCATATATCATTTTCCTAATAAAGCTGTTTGCTAAGATGTCCGGCCTTTCATCTTTTTGCCTTATTTATCATGGGTTTATTGGATTTCTCACTCCCTATCTTTTTCTTATTCCACATCTTGTTTGTAACACCTTGTCCTCACCTCTAATAATCCTATTTATCATGATACTGTGAAGTTTTTTTTATCTGTAACTAAAAAACAAAAATAAATATCCAAAGTTTTGGCAATTGCATTGGAAAATTTGGGAAAGAAATCAACAGGAAGAAATTGCTCGTGAAACAACTGAAATCTTATTCATTTGTGTCCTAAAACAAAGATAAAGAACATTGTGCTTTTTTCACATGAAAAGCATTACGTGATAGGTAGTTTGTATCATATATGAGTAAAGAGTGAACTCGCCATTTTAGGGAAAGATATCAGTTTGAACTTTGTACCTTCCATTTCCTCCTTTTCATAGGATTTCAAATCTGACAAACCTATAAGCAACGCTTATAGCTATAAGTGCAGAGTTTGGATTCACAGTTTTGTTAAATTGATCTTGCTCCCTGCCTTTACTCTCTTGTCATTGCTCTGTCTTTGTGTATACTTTTGGATTCTTAGACTTGCCAGTTTGTGAACAGCTGCTGCTGGTTCAGGATGGGAAACTCTATGGTCGTGACCTGATGTTTGGTGTGATTGTTAAAGCTGCTGCACTACCTGAGGCCATGAAGAACCATGATATGCAAAAGAATGACTATATCATACAACTTGGACAGGTGAAACAATAGTTATTATTATGTGGGAAAGTCCCACATGGTTAGATCAGGTGGTTTGTTAAGGTTTTATACAGTGGTATAGGCTCTCAATCCATTACCAATTGGTTTTTGGTTGGATGTTTTAACATGATCTCAAAGCCTAATGTTTGCTGTATGCGTAGCCATTGCCATAATCCATGTGACAGAGTCGCACTAGCCTACATGTGAGGGGGCATATTAAGTGGGAAAATTCCACATGGTCATGTAAATGGTCATTCGAGGCTCTATATTATGACGAAGCCTGTCCGCTCATTGTCAGTTGGTTTTGGTTTGGATGCTTTAACAATTATCTTTTGATTTAATATGTACCTTAGTTGTCAAAGTATCTTTTTTGCAACATTTATAGTATATACTAACTTATGTTGCCTAAGATAAAACTATATATTTTTAATTATGTTAGCAAGTCAGTTAATTGCAGTTTTCTCAGGTTTAATCTAATTTTGTCGCTTATCTAGAAAATTTTGATATTTGCAATTGCAAGTTTGTAACAAGGCACTGTAACAGTTTGTAATCCCACTGGATCATGCTTAAGATGTTTTTCTCTTACATGTTTGGTGGTGCCATTCTGATGCAGCTAATAATCAATTTGCTCAAAATTCTTTCTACAAACTCTGCATGGCAGAGACGCAAACTTGGAAAAATCCTACAAGATTGGCGTGTTATCTATGTACAAGTATGTATAGTTTATCCATTCCACATATTTGCAGGTTGCTTTATTGTTTTCTCCTCCTGTTCCAGCTATCGTTGTTGTCGTCATCATCATCATGCACCTTAATCTCAAGTCAGTCGCATGAAGTTCGTAATGTCAACTATTATTTAAAATTAATTAGCATTACATTGGGATTAGTTGCATAAAGTTCATAAGGTCATCATATGAGGGAATGATGTGATGAAATTTCAAAACCATCGTCATCCTAGTTTTTCTGCATTTGCATGGTAAAATATCATAATACAGTGATGGGTTGAGATATTTGTTATAGTCACGTTCCATTACTAGATTGATACTGTGATATAAAAAAAAAGCACAAAATGGAACATGGCACTTCTCTCCCAACCACTGATTTTTGTTCAGTTTCTAGACATGTATAGATACTTTTGGCACCTGTCTGTATGTTGCCAATGAGGTTCAACTGCTAAAAGTTATCACTCTTCATCAAAGAGAAATTTGTGGCAATCATTAGTTAATTGCTTAGGAAACTTGTCTAGTATATAGAGTTTATACTTTCAAAATGAAAGAAGTAAAGGAGATGTTTTATATGATTAAATGCTGAAAGTGAGTAAACAGTAATATATATGCATCCTTCAGGAATCAGCATTACATTCCTCTGATACAGTATTCTGTTTGTGCTTGGTATGAATTAGGATGCTAATGTCAGAACTGGCAACATTGGTTACTCATAGATATACTCATAAACAGATTACCTGAGTTGTACCAATCATCAGTTAATTACATCTGACTTGTCTAGTTTTCAGAGTTTAGCCAGGAAAATTTGAGAGAAGAAAAAGGAAAGCACATTGAATTAAATAATAAACATGAGTAAACGATTTGAATTCATGCATTTTTCATGAGTCAGCACTCATCCCTTCCTTTGGTACACCATTCTCTTCTATCTGGTAGGTAGTATGGACTAGGATGCTAAAGAGAACTAGAAACAGTAGTTAACTCATACGTATATTAGTTAAGAGAAGCTTGTCAATCATATGCTAAACATGGGAAAACTTTGAACACTTGTGGGATCAGGACTTGTACATTTGTCTCATACAGCATTATATTGTAACTGGTATGAACTAACGTCAGAATTGGCAACATATATTTCTGTATCTGTTTCAACAGCTAGAGCTCGCTTTTAGAAATGAGTTTGGAGAAGTCTCAACAAATTCAAATGATGAGGTTTGCTGATCTTCTTATTCTATTTCACTATGTTCTTTCTTAATTGTTAAGTGATGCCAGGGGGTGTTTGTATATGTGGTAGTCTTTGCATTCAATACTACTGCATGGTGTCCAAGCCATACATGACTTGGTTGTTCTTATCCTAATGGGAACTGCAGTACCTTCAAAAGCCGACCTATTTCGAACTTCCCAAGACAAAGAAATATAAAGGACAATACTTCCTCTTGTTACCCACACAAAAATTCAATCAAGCCCAAACTACATATTCATGCTTCCAGCAATGACCGATTTAACATCCATAAACGAGTATGCAGTTTCCCATTAAACCTTGCCCCAGAGCACTATATGAGAAGATGATGAACTGCCTCAACTTTACAGCGAGTACATCAATTTACCAAAACTGTGCCTCCTGTTCTAAGGTGTAAATAGGTAGGACGCTTTCCCTGATTTCACCCTAGTCAAAAGCCACCTTCAGAGGACCATCCTCTTCCATAATGCTTCCATTGGAAATTTAACCTTCCCTCTGGGGCATGTTGAAGAGAAATTAACAATATGATTTTGGGTTGGATGCGGACATGGTAAAAGAGCCTAAGGTCCTTTGTTGCCTTGTCTTTGAAGTTGTAAGCCTCATTGTTGACAGGGTACACGTGACATGCCCATTTCAATTGTCTTACTTGGAGGCATGCTAAGTGGTAGACTCCTACTTGGTTAAGTCAATGGGTTTTTTAAGGGTTTACGTTGTGTGAGGCCTCTCTGTCCATTGAGTTGGATGCTTTAACAAAACTGAAAGCAAGAAATCAGATGCTTCAAATTTCCTAATCTTTCTTCAATTGATTAAGGGAAAAGATCCTAGCAATGGATGCTGCCTAGAAAACCCGTGCTCATTGTCATGGCTTTTCTTCAAGACAAAAGGAAGAGCCCTTGAAATGTAAATCCGAATCCAAAACCCGTCTTCCTAACTCTTGTTCATGCTCAACATCACCTCCCTTGAAAACATTAGATCCACAAACCAGCAGACACCAATCTCACTCAGCATCAATCATAAACTTCTAAATCCAATAAAAAATATGTGCCTAATTTCTCTCTTTGCTGGACCGCATTTTACAAGAGGGCCCTTAAAATCCAAGATCGAAAATCCTTGTTCCTTTGTGCCTGTTCATGCTCACCTTGAAAACTTTAGATCCACAAACCATCAAACGCTGACCCACTCAGCCATCAATCATGTTTTTTTAAAAAAAATTAACTGTACCAATTTTTCTCATTGCCAAAGTGCATGGCACTGATTTTTCACGTGTTGTTTGCTACTAGCTCCTCTTCCATCACCTCAAGCTCATAAGCCTACCGTTACTAGCCCAGAAGAACTCAACAAGGCTGGCGAGTCCACCATAATTGTGTACAACATCATTGGAGAACGCTCATATTCTCTGCTCCTCTGTAGAAGCTCCTTCCATGGTTGCTGGTGGAAAAGCTGAGCCCGTAACTCAGCACCCTCAAATTGGGCTCCATCCATGATTGCTACCTTCCCCAAGCCTTTGTTGATCCTTAACCAGGACTGGTTGATCTGAAAACAAATATTTGTTCTATTGAATGTAACTTAAATGTAAAAATGACATATAAAATAAATTTTTGTTAAATCAATAGAATTAAATAATGTAACATTATTTTTTATCTTTGCGGGTAAAAGAGTCTTTTTGCAGTGGTTAACTTACTTTTACCCTGGTTGATTGACAGCATCTGTAATAGGGGGCTGATGTCAGTTAAAGTGTAATTTCACCCTGAAACTAATTAGCTTCTATTCTGAAAGTGCACACTTACTGGAGCTAATGCGACATATCAAAATTTCTCCCTTCAGCTCCTATTGTAATTGAATCAAGTTACATGTAAAATACTCTAGCCTAGAAAATGATTAGACAATTGTTTGAAATTTTAAATCGAGTTCACATAATTTACTAAAAGCCCTTCTTTTCTCTGTTTTCTCTTGTGTGGAGGATGATTTCCTGCTATTGTTTTTGCAGACTGTAAATTTGAAAATGTTCCAGCACATCCTCAACTGGGTAGAGGAGCAAACGTACTGGATTGCTTTTCGCTTTCTCTTGTTGGGTTTCGAATTGGAGCTTTATTCTCCCTGTGAATATTGCATGGTCTACTGGTATTTATATGCTGTTCTGCTCAAGCTTGCAGAAAAAACACATTTTAGGACAACTATTAGTGTTGGTATGTTTAAATTTTCATTTCTACAGTTATGGTGTTCATGTGCTGCCCATGAGTCTTGAAATTTTTAATACAAATAAATTGAATTAGATGGTGGCTGGATATCAACCCTGAGCTTATTCTTCTTTTTTTTTTTTTTTGAGAAAGGCATGGTAATACAAGAGAATGGCAGCTGAATCAATGCACCTTTTGTTGAATTATGATCACGGTGACTTGGAGTGGAATAACAAAACTTTTCTGATGATTTGTTTGGTTAGCTAAAGCTATTGATCATTCTAAGATGGTGGTTCTTTAAACTCTTTTAACCAGGAAACCTTGAATTTCACTGAATAAATCAGCAGATGAGGTAGACCCATTAATTCCCGAAGGAAAGCATAAAAATAATGGCTACAACTGCTATTTCAATCCTAGCAAATGTGCTAAATCGTTGCTGCAAGCAGAGCCATTTGAGTCTGGTCTTTATGACCCTAAATACAAGCAGCTTTAATTCAATGATCCAAGGCTGAACATCAATCTATGTCATAGCCTTCCCATTTACATGCATTACGGAACAGAATTTCCAGTTCATATGATACTTTATTTCTTAAACCTCTTTGATATTTATGTTTTGATTAGCTAAACGAAAAGCAAAGAAGAAAAAGGATTCGGTAAAGGATGCAGTGAAGGAATCACGGATGCCCCCAGCTGTCTTATTTCTTCAGTGCTACATATATCTTGCTGAAGGTCTTATGATGGTAATACTAGTTGATTTGATATCTTTTATGTTATTGTGGCACTATGGCATATGATTTCTCAAGAGGACTTTTGTTGTTTTCTCAGGTTAAGATTCTTTCTGCATAACAAATTTATCTCTTCTTTTCAGATGCTTGCTGCTTTAAGAAATGAGCACATGTGCTTACAGCATCCAACTCCCTTCAATACTGAGAATGAGGTGAACTTTCCTTTTTCCTGTTATATGAACTTTAGCTATCGTACTAAAAACAAATATTTATGCATTCACTGTGTAGCAGCCCAAGTTTTCACCTATCAATTTTTACAATTTAAAAGTTCGACTTTATAACTAAAACATGGGCAGCTTGTTGTCTAAGCATGAAGTTGCTGCAACCACCACAATACTATGCTGCTTAGCTAATTTCCTTCTGTGTCGCTTTGGTTGCGTCATCATCACCATCATCGTTTGTCACTAGATTTATGATAAAAGAAAAGGAGATTTATAATATTCTCATTAGACTTCGTTTTGTACAGAAATTCGTTCAACATTTTGAACTTCTGCTCAAGGCATGCGTTCCCAATCACATTTCATACGCATCATTCAGAGAATCAACAGCACATGCTAGATTTTCGGTTAGTTCTTGATAGATCCTAACTTATTTAAGCTATGCTTTATCGAACTGAATGTTGGGTGATTAGGGAACTTTGTGAACTGAGTAGGCTTAGCTGAGATATTATTGTTAAAAGTGAGGAATGAAGTAAGGAATGCAAGACGGGTTAATATGCGAGGTAAAATTAGCAAGTTGGTAATGTAGGAGGTAACTTAACCCTTGTTGAGAATAAATTGGTATAAGCACATCAGAAACTCTAAAAGTGGGTAGACTTTAACATCTGGGCCTAAATGCCCGAGAATTTCGGAAGTCCTAAAACTTTTGATGTTTCATCTCCATGGATTTGATACTATCATCAAATGTTCTAAAAAAATATTAAAATTAGAAATTTGTTGTAAATTTCATTGACATAAAGAATTTTCCATAACCAAATCAATTGCTGGTAAAAGAAAATCATATTCTATCGTATTGCACCTTAACCCCAACTATATTGGGCTTGCGGCGTGAGTGCTCTGCTATATCACCGTAACCTATATCTCTTATCTGCAGACTCTCAACATGTACAACTACTTCAAAGACGCTCAAATAATTGCGAAGGAGGTCAAAAATAGTTTTCACGAAGACCCTGAGCGATTAGCTGAATTGGGAAAACTGGAGCAAGTAGCGGAGCACAATAGTGTCGCCCTTAATGTTATTTGCCGTGTAGGAGTGGTCGACCCTTCGCTCAAGGTCTCATTTGATTTCAGCCACCATCCTTTCTTTGCCACAGCTGTTGTGAAGAGATCTTGAAGATCCCCGATTTGTGGTTTGATAACAATTTTTTTAAACTGCTCTCTAGTGATGTTTTTAGCCGGTTTAGTGCGGCAATTGTAACAGTAGTATCTGTCCTTTGTTTTTCAGTTCTCTTTATGTATTTGTCGATAGTTGAAACTGGAAATCGGGCAAGAAATATATTTCTGAAGGAAAAGACTTCCTGTCCAAGAGTTTTGATACCAGGAGTCAGGTCCCAAACAAGGCAATGGAAGAAACTGGTGTTGTTATGTTCATTCAGGGCTTGGCTGGGCCTATAGCAGTATCTTTATATGTAGCCTTTATGACAAACTTCTCTTGTGTAGCCGTGTTCCTTTACGTGCCTTATTTTTGAGTACCGAAAATAAAAAATTAAAGTAAACAAAGACCGACCAAAATAGCATTTTACCCTTAGTTGGCTTGTCACGCTTTGAGTTTCTTCACGTCCCTCCGATTTTTTCAAACGCACAAGGAAAAGCGAAAAACATGAAACCTTTACTGAGTTTTTTATTTCAATATTTTGACTAGGATTAATCTTCTTGTTCTTGATGCTCTGCTGGGCCAAAGCAGGAGGTCCATTGAAGACAGTTGAAATCCTACTAGATTCGGTCCACTAATTAATTGGGGCCTCGGTTCTCCCCCTAGAGGAGGAGGTGGCACGGAGAAACTGATAGGCAAGCCCTCACCCCTAAAGGACGAGTAGATTTGCTGGAGGAGCGACAGAGAGGCAAGACTAACGAGGAGCTAGAGGTCAATAATATTAACACTTTCATTTGGAGGTTAGATGAGATGGAGGAATGGTTGAAGGGGGAGTGTTCGAGGGAAGCACGTAAAGTTTTTGAAGGAACCTTGGCAGGACATCAGTCATATGCGCTTCCAACCCTTCACGGATGTGATCCAGAATGAACCGAATCCCTATGGCTTCAAGATGCCAAAATTAATGTGGACTTTTAAGATGAGTTGACGGATTTAGTCAATCACCTGCACAAATACACCATGAAAGGAGCCAGTGACTCCATTATGTAAGGCGTTCAAATCAACAATCTCAGGAGCTACATTGACCTGGATTGGGATGTTGAAGAGAGAGAAATTAGCCTCTTTCAATAAGCTCTCTCAAGAGTTTTTTGTGGCAGTTGATGGGCTATCAAAGAAGACAGTGAACCGGCTCTTAGATGTTAAGTAAGAGAGGAATGAACCCTTCTCGGACTATTTTAAAAGATTTAATTCAAAGGCTCCGCAGATTCCTGATCTCTTCTCATATGTTAAGGTGCTGGCTTTGATTAAGGGCATCTTCCCGATGTCATGCTTCTCTTGATCTATTCAAAAGAACCTTATTACCTAGAGTGTGGAGGAGTTCTATAATTGAACGTACTATCATATCTAGGCAAAGAATCCCAACTGCCATAATATATTTAATACTAGCAAATCATTGAAAGAGAAAATGAAGAAAATCTTGATGGTCGATAAAGCATAGAGGGCGATGAGAAGCGGTGGCTAGTTTTTTTGTTCCCCTCAAATTCCCTTCCTTATTTAAGATAAAATTGAAGGTAATACTCATTACTTGCAAGTCCGCAATGGGACAAAATTCAGATTTGGTAGGAAGAATAAGAAACAGTTAAAAAAAACTTATGTGTTACTTTCATTTTTATTTACCTTTTATAAGTAAATTGATAAAAATGAAAAAAAAATGAATATTGAAATAATGGGCAAAGTTCATAGGTTCAACTAACTTATTTTTGTGTTTTAAATAGTTGACCTTAATGTTGGCTTATTGAAATAGGTAAGAAGTGAAAGTTTCGAGTTTCAAATTAGCTAGGTTAGAGCTCAAATATAAAATTATTGGGTTCATCCATAACCTCAAATTGGTGGTCTGACCCGATCTAAGGTCCCAACACGAGCTGATCTTGATTTAGAACATGCTCTTTTTTTTTTTTCTTTTTCCTTTTCCCAAGATCCGAACATAAAATAATACAAAAATTCTACAAACATAAAACAGTGCCATAAAACATTTTTTAAAACAATGGCGTAGGGATGAAAAATGATTAAACAATAACACAAGGATGCCACAACATGATCAAACAACAAGAATGGCGCAAGTGCCACAAAAGGCAGGCAATAACAACCAAGTTATTCCAAAAACAGCAGGTAAAGCATTTAAACAGTGTCATAAAATGAAGAAAAAATGAATAAACTTGGATGAAGCCGCCCTGAGTCAATACCATTATGCAATCAACAACTATTATTTCTTCTCTTGAATCATGACTGTGATGAGAATGCAGCAGCCAACACCCAACCGCGCGCAGCTGGCAGCAATCCATTGACAAAGTAAATTTAATAGAATAGCACACAAGTATAATTAGTATAATTGACAAAGCAATCTATGAAATTAGCTAGTTAGGGCAAAAAATATAATAATAAAATGAGCAATTTTGGGATTAAGTTAACAAGTTAGTAGAGGTAGTTGAATAACCTAAATTACTAAAAAAAATTATAAGTCCTAAAATCCTCTTTTTGAAAAAAGTCCCAAATGATAGAAAATTAAAGGAAAAAGAAAAGAAGAATAAGGAAAAAAAGATAAAAGAAAGCTTGGAAGAGCGTTACGTCAAGATAAACATTGAAAACCATTTTCCTTTTTTAACCTTTTTTTAAATCAATTATTAAACCCTTAATATTTAAAGTTTTTCCATTTCCTCTACCAATCTCCAAATAAAATTGTCCACTTTTAGATATGGTTCACTGGTTGATTCAACTTTAATCAATTTACATTTTTCTTTTATTTTTACATTTATAAAGTTAATGGGTACATGCATGTCGCAAGTTCAATATGTGTGACCACTGTCGTCCTGGGTCTGAATTACTGCATGGTAATATTACCAGTGGATCACCAATATGTATAGTAAACTTTGTTCTGTCATATGAATCATAGTACCGACGTCTTTTTCTTTTTCGTTTTTTTTTTCCTTCTGTTTTTTGGTTTACTCTTAGTCATACATGTGTTAAGACATATCAAAATTGCGAATATTTATGTGGGTGTATTTTCACTCTACGTGTTTAAGAGATGTTTGTTTTGTTATGGCGTTAGGAGAAGTTTTTCGTTTAATAGGAAGGAAAAAGGAAGATTCCATCTGTTTGTTAAGTCGATCAACAAGTTTTTCGATAAGCATCACAATTTACCTTTTAGCAAAATAATTAATATTAGTAATTACCTATACCTTTTTTAGTGTAAGCGTTTATTTATTTGAATTTACCATATTCTCGCTCCGTGCCTCTCATTCTAAATTTTTTCTCTGCATGTTTCGCCTCAATTCCACCGTTGTTTTCATCCTGTAAGCTTTTTCATATTTTTAATAGTTGGCATAACATGGATTTAGATTTGAATGAAACTTTACCGGTTGAAGATTTTTTTGTTGATTCTCACTGGGAGGAAGGTGTTAGGGTAAACAATGGTGTGTTTGATGAGGTTGGCAACGACAGGGATAACAATGAGGTTGCTGGTGCTTTTGTGAATAAGCAGACATTTCTGGAGGTTTTTCTTTTTAGTTGAATGCATGTTTGTGTATTTTGTGATCATATGACACTGTGTCATCAGCCTTTATTCTTAATCCCATTTAATTTGTATGGGATCCCATGAACTTTCTACTAATTCAGTGTTAAGGCGATGCAAATTTGTCCTTTACACTACTAAAAAATGGGGATTTACCAACGGCATGATTATCAATGGCTTAGCCGTTGGTAAATATCAACGAGCATGATCGTTGGTATATTTATTCCAACGTGCAAGCGTTGGTAGAGAAAAAAATGTACTGTATGTTTTTTTCCCAACGGCCTAGCCGTTGGTAAATACCAATGGACTTGCTCTAGCCAGTTCAATCTCGTCATTTCGGCGAGAAATGAAAACGTGAAGACTGCCGCCGCTTACCTCGCCATTGCCGTTGACGGACGTGGGTACCTCTGGAATACATATTTTCGGCTCCATTTAACAGATCTGGTGCGATTTCTCAGGTATTGTGCTTTATTCACGGTTTAGGGTCGATTTTCTGTATAAATGAAATTTTTGTTTGATTAAGTTTTTTTACCTCGTTTTCTTCAGTTCGTACCTCCATCTCTTAGTTTGAAGGGTTGCCTAAGCTGATTCCTCTACTTGTGAAGTTGTTAAAGGTAGTTTTTATTTTTTTTTCTACCACTCCGAAAATGGTTAATTTTCTGCAGAAAAAAAAATTGTTTTTCTTTTTTTATGTTCCTATGAAAATGTATGTATTGTGTCTATTGTTCCAAGATAGTTCTGGTTTTGTCCAATTAATTTCTATTAATTATTTTTTGTTTGTGGGTATTTTTAGTGATGGAAAAAGGTTAATATGAAATTTATTTGTGGTATTTGATTATGTTAAAGGTAGGTATTTTGAATTTATGATATAGATTATTGTATGAATTTATTAATTCTATATATTTTGATGCTAATTGGTTTAATTATGGTTTAGTTTGAGTGATTTAGTGTAAATGGTTATATTATGTTATGGTGTAATAATAATAATAATAATAATAATAATAATAATAATAATAAGATGTACCCAATAATATAAAAATAAAATTAGTAATAATAGTAATTAAGAATAGTACGTAGTAGTAGTAGTAACTTAGAAAATAATAATAATGAAACTAAGTAATAATAATTAAGTATGATATGGTCAATGATTTTAATTTCATTAATAATAAGAACAATATTAATGAGAAATATAATAATGTAATAATACGCTTAATAAAAATAAAAATATGAACAATATTAGAATAATAATAATAATATCCCCGCAAATGATTATAATAATTATAATAGTAAAAATAATTATTTTTTCCCAATAATTATAATAAGAGTTATAGTTCTTATAATAGTCATATAAATAATACGTGGGAAGCATAATAATAATAATAATAATAATAATTGTTATTAGTATAATAATTATCATATTTACCATACTTCTAAAATAATGAATACTATTTATATATAATAATGAAAATAATTTATCTATTAATTACAATAATACCCATAGTAATTAAATTTGAGTAATAATAATACTACACCCATAATAATACAGATAATAATAATGTATATAATAATTATTATTACATCATAATAATCATAGTAATATGCACATCACTGTCATAATAGTAATAATAATTAAGTATGATATTGTCAATGATTATAATTTCGTGAATAATAAGAACAATAAGAATGAGAAATATAATAATGTAATAAAACGCTTAATAATAAGAATAATATGAACAATATTAGAACAATAATAAAAATATTAATGATAATGATTATAATATTTATAATAGTAAAAATAATTATTTTTTCCCAATAATTATAATAAGAGTAATAGTTCTTATAATAGTCATATTAATAATACGTGGGAAGCATAATAATAATAATAACAACAACAACAACAACAACAACAACAATAATAATAATAATAATATTATTATTATTATTAGTAAGAATAGTTGCTATAATAATAATAATGATAATAATAATAATAATTATTATTATTATTATCATTATTATTATTATAATTAATGTTATTAGTATAATAATTATCATATTTACCATACTTCTAAAATTACGAATACTAATTATATATAATAATGAAAATAATTTATCTATTAATTAAAATAATACCCATAGTAATTAAATTTGACTAATAATAATACTACACCCATAATAATACAGATAATAATTAAGTATGATATGGTCAATGATTATAATTACGTGAATAATAAGAACAATAAGACTGAAAAATATAATAATGTAATAATACGCTTAATAATAAGAATAATATGAACAATATTACAACAGTAATAATAATATTACAACAACAACAATAATAATAATAATACCGACAATGATTATAATAATTATAATAGTAAAATTAAATATTTGTACCCAATAATTATAATAAGAATAATACTTCTAATCATATTCATATTAATAATACGTGGAAAGCATAATAATAATAATAATAATAATAATAATAATAATAACAACAACAACAACAATAATAATAATAATAATAATAATAATAGGAATAGTTGCTATAATAATGATAAAATTACCAATACTAATTATATATAATAATGAAAATAATTTATCTATTTTTTACAATAATACACATAGTAAATACATTTGACTAATAATAATATTATACGCATAATAAAACAGATAATAATTATTATTATAATTACTATAGTAATAGTACATGTACTATTAATAATAGAAATAATTATAGTGATAATAGTAATGCGTATAATAATTATTATTACATCATTATAATTATAGTAATATGCGCCGCACAATCATAATACTACTACTATTACTACTAATAATAATAATAAACAATACTATTAATAAAATTACTAATACTATTACTATTGATAACTGAAATGATCTGTTTTCTTAGATATATAATTTGTCGTTATGATACATATGTCGGAAGGGTACAAATGACTATTAATATAGTATTATTGATGATATGATGGTTTGTTCTGTAATATGATATATTGTGAAATAATAATTTCGTGATAGCGAACTTTGATGACACTGATGGGTATACGATTACGAACAAATTTAGTTTGTAATGGAGTCGGCACGTAGTTGGATGTACAGTAACCGTTACTTGCCTGACCAAATGGGTTACACACAAGAGTGGGAGTTCGGGGTTAATGAATTTATATCATTCGTTGTCTCTCATCCTGAAACAATGAGCGGGTTATGCATTCGCTGTCCTTATCGGAAGTGTAAGAATTTGTGGTTTAAAGAGTATGACAAGGTCAGAGTTCATCTGTACAAATGGGGGTTTAAGCCTTTTTACTTGAATTGAACGGCTTATGGGGAGCCATTTAATGAAGCATTAGATACAGACCTGGGTGTGGGCGGCTTTCATCACTTTGACCAGGGGTCTTCGACGAATCCATATGAAAGGATGGTATTAGATGCCGTTGGGCCTAATTACTCACAAATTCCGGAGCACAATGTTACGGAGCCAAATGAAAGTGTAATTTTTTTTTAATCTATTGAATTCAGCATCAACTCCTCTATGGGATGGGTGCGAAGATCATTCTGAGTTATCTACTGTTGTCCGTCTTCTTAACCTTAAATCTGAGTATCACATGTCACGAGCATGTTTTAATGGCATTGCCCAACTGATGAAGGAGACTCAACCTACAGATAGTAAGATGCCATCAAATTTGTTTGAAATGAAGAAATTAGTTTTGCAGTTGGACCTGTCTCACCAGAAGATTGACGTTTGTGTGAATGATTGCATGTTGTTCTGGAAAGATGAAAGTATTCTACGTATTTGTAAGTACTGTGGAGCTAAGAGATATAAGCCAAAAAAGGGAGGTCGTGGTAAAGATCGACCGAGAAAAATCATGCATTATTTACCACTAAGCCCTCGTCTGTAACGTTTATTTGCGTCAATGTCAACAGCAGAGCAGATGAGGTGGCATAAGGAGCAAACACAGTTCCCAGGTGTTATAAAACATCCATCAGATGGTGAAGCTTGGAAACATTTTGATCGGACCTACCCATGGTTTGCCTCGAAAGCACGAAATGTCCGATTGGGGTTGTGTGCCGATGGATTTACCCCATTTGGACCATCTGGAAAACAATACTCTTGTTAGCCTGTTATCATTACTCCGTATAATTTGCTCCATTGGATGTGCATGAAAAAACCGTATATGTTCCTTTCGTTGTTGATTCCAGGTCCACATAGCCCAAATCATAATATTGATGTTTATTTACAACCTCTACTAGAAGAGCTAAGGCATCTGTAGTTTGATGGCGTTGAAACATGGGATGTGTTTCGAGCAGCATTAATGTGGACCATAAATGATTTTCCTGCTTATGGCATGCTTTCAGGATGGATGACACATGGTCGATTGTCTTGGCCTATTTGTATGAGAGAAAGTAAGGCATTCCAACTTAAGTATGGTGGAAAATTTTCTTTTTTCGACTGTCACCGGCAATTTTTTGGCCGGAACCACCCATATAGAAGAATAGTACATGTTTTAAGAGTGGGAAGTCAGAGAAGGCATCGCTTCCCCAGTGCTTATCAGGTGAGGCAATATTTGAAAGAATCTCATGGATTCCATCAATTGGTAATGATGGTCCACAAAATCGCCCGTGTGATTATGGGAAATCACATAATTGGACGAAGTAAAGCATTTTTTGGGACTTACTGTATTGGGTCACGAACTTAATCCGCCATAATCTTGATGTCATGCATATTGAGAAGAACGTGTTTGAGAATATATGGAATAATGTGATGGATGTTAAGAACAAAATGAAAGATAACGTTAAAGCACGGAAGGACCTCGAAATTTATTGTAATCGAACGGAGTTAAACATGGTTGATCTTGATGATGGTCGTTCATTCAAACCAAACGCGAGGTTTACATTTGATGTTAACCAAAGGCAAGATGTGATCGCTTGGGTAAAATCTCTACGACTCCCTGATGGATATGCCTCGAATCTTGGGAGATGTGTTGATACCTCTGGTTGCAAAATGTATGGCATGAAGAATCATGATTGTCATGTTATGATGCAAAGGCTTTTCCCCATTGCTTTTGAAGCGCTTCCCGAAAATATATGGAAGCCATTAACGGAGTTAAGCCTATTTTTTAGAGACTTGTGCTCTCCAGAGCTTCATGAGAATCACTTGTTGGCATTGGAGGCCAATATTCCAATTATAATTTGTAAGCTTGAGAGAATTTTTCCTTCAGGGTTTTTTGATGTAACGGAGCATCTCCCAGTTCACTTGCCATATGAAGCAAAGGTTGAAGGACTTGTTCAACACCGATGGATGTATAAATTTGAGCGGTGCATGTATGACCTAAAAATGAAGGTTTCTAATACTGCTTATGTTGAAGGATCGATATGTGAAGCATACCTTATAGAGGAGACTTCCATCTTTTGCTCTCATTACTTTGAATCCCATGTTCCCTCCATGATGAACTGAGTACTGCGAAATGATGATGGTGGTCCTGTCCCCTGTAATGGTGAGTTGTGGTTTATATTCACCTTTCCGGGATGTTCATATGGTGCATGTAGATATAGATTTCTCACAGATGATGAACTCAGACTTGCAACTACATACGTTCTTCTAAACTGTGCTGAGATGAGGCCATATCTAAAGTAAGTTATCCTTCATGATCACCTAGTAGTTTGATTATTTTGAAGTTCAGTACTAATCATCTGACGAAACTAACATATTTTCCTCCTCTCCCCATTTCGTCATAGTATGTTTGTGGAGCAGGTAAGGGAAACTGCACCCGATATAACCATGTCTGACATGGACATACACATTGAAAACAATTTCTTAAGCTGGCTTCGACACTATGTACGCTACTTAATTTCGACTCACTATGTATTGCAATATGTTAAATTATAAACTTGCAGATATGTTGTCCTAAAATGAAATTGTTTTACATAGGTTGATGACCCAGGTAACAATATAGTCGATAACATGTTGTGGGATGTTGTATGTGGACCCTCATGTCGGGTAGAAACAGGGCCTATTTATTTCACAAATGGGTACAAGTTTCACATAAGTGAATGGGGCAAGGACAAATCAACATTTAATAGTGGAGTCTGCATACGAAGCATGGGTTCAAGGGAAGTTGAATGTGATTTTTATGGTATATTAGAAGAAGTCATTCAACTTGAATATCCTGGCTATATCATAAGAATGTTGTCTTATTTAGGTGCAACTGGTTTGACCCAACACCTGAACGTGGAACTCGAATGCATAAATAGTTTGGGTTAGTTGAGATTCGGGATAGCAGAAGATATCAGAAGTTGGATCCTTTCATTCTAGCATCACAGGTTGACCAAGTTTACTACACACCCTATCCGACAAAGTCACGTGAGAAAAACGGGTGGTCAGCTGTTATGAAGATAAAACCTAGATGGATAATCCAGTATGCAATTGTTGACAAGGATGACGTTTATCAAAAAAGTGGATCCGTTATGAATCAAAGAATTGAAGATGACCCAGTTGAGGAGTTAGCTGACCCGGGTGTCAGTGATGATATTGAAGGAGATTTAGTTGAGGAGGGGGGGTTCTAATGAAGAAATAGATGATGAGGAGGAGTTCCTATCCGATGACACCAACACTGAAGAAAATGAGGAGTTTCACAATACTGGAAGCACTGGGTCGGGTGAATGAGGATGTACAGATTTAGTTTGTTTAGTCATCATGAGTCATTAGTTGTCTGGAACATATTTGGTAAATTTATGTGCAGCAAACACATAAAAATTAATGTCAGTAAACATATGAATGTTTAATTTTCTTACTAATAATAATAATAAATGCAGATGATGCGTAAAGGAGATAACACATATAAGCGTTGACCTGAAAAGGGACCATTTGCGCAGTTTAAGGAGGTCATGGAGCCAATACTTAAGGCTCAACAGAGGATGGGTTCTTCATCTCGAGCACAGGACGATGTTGGTGTAGAGACGCAGGACACAACAGTGCCAACGACTCACGTCCACTCACATCAGCACCAATCTGACGGCGGTGGAGGCATGCATCTGGACATGGATCTGGTGTGTGGCATGTGAGTCACCTGATACTGACGACTCATCCATCAGACGAAGAAATACATATTGACGACATCCCATCATCGATGTCATAGACACCAGCCCGAGCACGAATGAGGATATCCCTACATGGTAACACGTAAGTGATGAATATCCTACAAACGTTCTGAAAATAGTAATATTACTTACATTACTGTGAATAATATCAACATATCACTGTGAATAATCATTTGAACTGTGCATATTCATTCCAGCTGCAGTGACACGGTTAGTAACACCATGTTTTACCACACATTTCAAACCATATTCTGATTGGTCCTCCGTTTCTCCATCATACCTTCAATAATGGTGGCATGTTTTTGAGGTAACAATACGTATATTACTATGATAATGATGTGTTACTGTCAAAACAAATACTTGTTTTTTTCATGCTAATAGTTTCAAAATATTAACCTTTACAGAGGAGCTGTGAGTGGTATCCGATACATCATAATGAGGTGTATCGGGTGTGGAATATCTTGGGAGCACAACATTACAGATGCATGATGGCAGAAATCCGATGTGTTAAGGATCCTGTTAAACGTCGAGCAAAGGCAAACTTTATGTCCGATGTTGCATATGCGGAAATGGAGGCATATTGGGCCAGTCCGGAGTTCATTCAGAAGTCCGCTAGATTCAAGGCAATGCAAGCAACAGTAAGTGATGAGAATTCACGGTCTGGCACTTGTAGCGCGACATATGCAGGGGGATCTATCTCGATGTCTACACATCGAGAGCAAATGGTAAATATCCCGTCAATGTTCTTCCATTTTACATTTAAGAAAATAATGAACTTAAATTACCTATTAATCTGACGTTTCATTCATTTAGAGAGAGAGAGAGAGAGAGAGAGAGAGAGAGAGAGAGAGAGAGAGAGAGAGAGAGAGATCTAGAGAAGAAGGACCCTAGCTTGTTTAAAGTCCTTCAAGCAACACATAAAATGAAGAACGGAAAATATGTTAGTAAGCGATGTGAAGAAGTTGCTGTAAGTATAATAACTTTTTTTTTGTAAACTATTGTTAAGATAATTACCATGTTTTACCAATAATGTCTGATTCATATGATATAATATGTTTCTGTAGACTCGTATCAGTGCTGAGATTGAGGATCAAACACAACAAGATGATGGATTATCGCCAATTGATGAACTTGCAATAATAAGTACTGCATTTGGAGGGAAAAGAAGAGGACGTGTTTTTGGTTTAGGATCTGAGCAGTGCATCATATCAGGCCGTCGACTACCTGGTGGCATCCCACCTATTGACATCACACAGACACTGCAATTTAACAAGCAAGTACAAAAAATGATGGCGGAGGCGAATGCGCAAAGGGATGCCAAGTTCGAGAGGAAGCTCGAGAAAATTAAGAGGAGATAAAGAGCAGAGATGGAGGCGAACTGGGCTCAGTTGGAGATTATTTATCATTCGCTTAACCTTCCGTGCCCGCCGGCTCAACAAGTTCCACAGTATCCTAATGACTTAGACTCGAAGGAAGAGGAGATAGTCGGGACTCCTTGATTGTCGTCTTCAACAGGTATATCATTTCAAAATTTCCTTTGTTATTAGACTTGGACAAGAATTGTTAGACCTAAGACTCAGATGACATTCCTGATATGTGTCGAATGTTGTATGGTTTGTTACAGACATATATGTACTTCTTTTAATTATGATGTATTAGAGAATGTGTGATGGAAATTACGTGGAAATTGTGAGTAATTTTGATTGTTTAGCAAGGGTGGTGGAACTTTGAAATTGGTATCTCCGTTTCGAATTTGTTTCAAACAAGGAAAAACAGGAAACAACCCCGGCCGGGAACTGAAAAATGTACATTACGCGTTGGTAAATACCAATGGCCGTTTACCAACTCGCACGCGTTGGTACCTACCAATGCACTTACCAACGCGTATGCAAGTTAGTAATTACCAACAGCTTGCTACCAACTCGCAGGCGTTAGTAATTACCAACTTCCAGGCACGTTAGTAATTACCAACTGCTGTAAGTTGGAACTTTCCAATGCGCGATGCAGTTGGTAATTACCAACACTCTTACCAACGGGCATGACAGTTGGTAATTACCAACGCGCGACGCAGTTGGTAATTACCAACTTTCATGCCAATTGATAATTGATAGTTGGTAATTACCAACGCGCGAGTCAGTTGGTGATTACCAACGGGCGAGGCAGTTGTTAATTACCAACTGCCATGACAGTTGATAACAGTTGGCAATTACCAACTACCGTGACAGTTGGTAATTACCAACTGTGTTTACCAACTGTCATGGCAGTTTGTAATTACCAACTGCCATGACAGTTGGTAATTACCAACGCGTATGGTAATTGGTAACTACAACCACGCGTTGGAAACCAAGGCCGGTTCCTTACTGTTGGTAATTACCAACGTACATTTTACCAATGGCCATGAGTTGGAATTTATCAATGTGTGAGTTTTTGCGCGTTGGTAAAACATTTTCCAACGAATCGATTACCAACGTGCGTTTACTAACTGCTCAGCGTTGGTAACTTCAGTTTACCAACGTGCAGCAGTTGGTAACTGACAGTTGGTAAACATGGGAATTTTAGTAGTGTTAGTGGGCCTGTTAATTAATTAAATTATTAATGCAACATTGTTTTCTACTCTGCTTTTATGACTGTAGGTCAAAGACAACAAAAATAATATACATATTGTGCAGCTGTCAACATTTTAAAGATATGCATTTGTATAAAACACATTATTATGCATTGTGGACATATACAAGCTACTAGGGAATATACCCAATAGTTCTATAGTATTTACCAAAGACACAACTTTCATATACATATATACATCATACACAAAAGTGTTGTACATATGCTAAACATTGATAATCTTGGGATTCAATCCCACTTGATTTACACTGTAAAAAAGGATCACTACAATGTTTAGGTATCTTTGCTTGTTGCCTTTGTACAATAAAGGTTAGTAAGTTAGTATTCCAAGTAATTAGGAACCTGCAAGAAAAAAACATAACAACAATGTACCATAGTAATTATCTTATGCACACCTAGTACCAAAATACTAACATAATTATCTTATGCACACCTAGTACCAAAATACTAACAACCTTTCCTTTTAATGGTTGTTAGCCCCAGATATATGATATATGTTAATTTTGTGGTTAAACATATTGACTTTTTGTCAACTTTGATCACAATTTTGTACCTCACCACCCAATATTTTCAGCCGATTTTTCCTTTGTTCTTTCATTTTATAGGTTAGAGAAGTGGACCATAGTATTGGAATGACACTGGGATGAACGGAACAAAAAATGGCATGCGGAAGTCAAAGCAAATTTATAACTGTGAGACTTAGACACTAGGAGTGAGGCCTAGGCCCCACAGTTCAAAGTGTTCCTACTTGAAAAATCACCTCTTGAGGCTTACGCGCCATTGGAGGCCTAGGCCCCAGGCACCCTCGAGCCTAGAGGCCTAGGTGCCAGACACCCCCTTCCTGAGGCCTAGGAGCCAGGCACCTTCGAGCCTGGAGGCCTAGGCACTAGAAGACCCAATCCTTAGGCCTAGGTGCCCCTGTACCCAGGAAAGTGGTTCCCCACCTCAATTTTGAACTTAAGCTTGCTATTGGCCAATGGTTTATATCCAAATTGGTTGGTGGGGGTGAAAAGGACATCTCTAAGAGTAGAAAAACTTGGAACCTAGCAAAAGAACTCATTCTTTATCTTCATTTTCTCATCTTAGACTTAGGTTTTTCATCACCATCTCTTACATTTCTCCATTTTTCTTAGGAGCACTTGTGGATTCTTACTTGAAGAAGGCTTGGAGGACTTGAAGACTTGTATGAGCCTTATGGAATCAAGCATCTAGAGTCTCCTGGGTTCCTTCTTTCCTTCATTATTCTTGTATTTAGACATGGATGATCTTTTATGTATTTTCATGATTATGTTTAATTTGATTATGAAGTAGTTCTCTATACACTTTCTATGGCTGTAGCTACTTGAATTGATTATGTTGGTTGGATTAATGACTATTTGTCTTTGATTTGTCTTCTTTTTTTGTTTACTCTTCTATTTGAACTCATTGTTGTGTTGATTAATTAAGGGCCCTAGTCAATTGCACTATAGATTTCTTTTAAACTCTTGGAAAAAATTAAAAAGAATTGGAATTGGGAGAAAAGTGTAATGACCATGGGCTTGTTAGCAAACTAGTCTAGGACATTAGGTGAAGGTAAATTGAACTTGTAATGCCTTTCTTGAACTAACAATTTGGATGGAATCCATTGTAGTTTAAGCTTGGGAGAATGACCTCTTCATTTGGGAGAGTAAGGGCTCAATTAGTTAACTTCACCAATAAGTAGGAAAACCAAACCACTAGCCTTAATTCACTAGTTAACCAAGTCAAATAGTGAAAATCATAGGAAGTGTGTTTCATTAATTTAGTAGAAAACCCCTAATTTGCATTGTGCTTGTTGTTTTTGTTTAGTAGTATTTTAAGTAGAATTGCAAACTTAGTTGTTTTCATAATGAGTAAACCATCAATTGTTGCTTGTTTAGCTAAAGTGAGTCTCATGGTAGTGGTAATTGGTGAGCAATACAAATCAATCATCATGAAAATGATATCTTATTCACCCTATCTACATATGTCCCATGCACTTTCGGATTAGGGTTGGAAAACTCACAACAAGTTTTTGACGTCATTGCCGAGGATTAATTGTATTGAATTGTTCAATATCATTGCTAGGAGATTAAATCTAGACTAAACTTTTATTTAGGGTTGGAAAACTCACAACAAGTTTTGGCGTCATTGCCGGGGATTAATTGTATTGAATTGTTTAATATCATTGCTAGGAGATTAAATCTAGACTAAACTTTTATTTTTTCTACTTAGTTGTTGCCTTTGTGCTTGGGTTTTTCTTTGGTAAGTACCATTGGTTTATGACCCGTTCCTAATACTCTACTTTATTGCCATTGATACCGAAGATAGGAAGACATTTTAGAGAGCTTCGTGCTACATCACATTTAGGTGAATCTAGCTCTACTTTTACATACATGGAAGGTGGAGCAGATAATCTTAATGGTCTTGGAGGCAACAACGGGTATAATGGTGGCAATGGAGGAAATGGAGGGATGGATCATCAAGATGGAGTTTATCCAAGGTATCTACAAAGGCCTATTAGGGAGTACATCCGACCCTTAGTGATGAAGAATTATTCGGGAATTGTGAGCACACTGGTGCAGGCTAACAACTTTGAGTTGAAGTTGGCTTTGATTTCTCTCATTCAACAAAACCAATTTGGAGGCTTGGCTTCCGAGGATCCCAACACACACACAGCAAACTTCTTGGAGGCTTGTGACACTTGCAAGACTAATGGAGTATCCACCGATGCTATTCGGATTCGGTTGTTTCCTTTCTTACTCCGGGACAAGGCTAAAGGGTGGTATTAATCACTTCAACTGGGGAGCATTGTTACTTGGAATAAAATGACCGAGAAATTCTTGAGTAAATTTTTCCCTTCATCCAAGGCTGCCCACTTGAGAGCTTCAATTGTGATATTCAAGCAACATAAGATGGAGCCCATTTCGGAAGCTTGGGAGAGATTTAAAGAGTTGCTTAGGAAGTTCCCATAACATGGATTTTTGGATTAGCAACAAATCCAACTTTTTATGAAGGCTTGGTACTTAAGATCAAGATTTATGATTGATACTTCGGCCGGTGGATCCTTGATGAGTATGATAGCCGGTGATGCCTTCCAAATTCTAGAGCAATTGGCACTTAATAGAGAGCAGTGGCTGGGTGAAAGAGCTCAACCAAGGAGAGGGGTACTTGAGGTTGATCAATTGACTGCCTTGTCAGCACAAATGGCTTCCCTCATGAAACAAATGTCCAAGTTGACCAACAAGAATAAGCTAACCATCGAACAAGCCGCCTCCACTTCTAACATTTATTGTGCAAATGAGGCCAACTTTGAGCAAGCTAATTTTATGGGCAATCAGAACTTTGGTTATGAAGGTAACCAACTTGGGAACCAATACAACCCCAATTGGAGAAATCATGAGAATTTTTCCTATGACAACACAAGGAGTGTGCAACAACCACCACCACATTTCAGTTTCAACCAAGTTATAGTGGAGAAGAAGCCTTCTATGCAAGAAATTATGTTACAATTCATGAAAAAAATTAAGGGATAGAATGGAGAAGAATGAGGCAAAGATTGTAAACTTGGGGGCTAACTTAGCAAATATAGAGGCCAACATAAGTGCAAGTATTAAGAATCTTGAGCACCAAGTGGGACAATTGGCAAACTCCATGAAACCTTTCAAAAAGGCAAATTCTCTAGTGACACTGAGCTAAACTTGAGGGAGCAATGTCATGTAATCACACTTAGAGGAGGAAAGAAGCTTGAAAATCCTTACATAAGGACATTCACTTAAGAGAAACCAATCTTGGAAGATGAAGTGCAAGTTCAAGAAGAAGAAAAAATGGTGGAGTCACTAAAAGAGCAACCCCTAAGAGTGCAAAAACTCCCCCCAATCTACCCTTACATTTCCCACAAAGGTTCTAAAAGAAGAAGTTTGATGATCAATATGGCAAGTTCTTGGACATTTTTAAGAAGCTTCATGTCAACATCCCATTCTTGGAGGCTTTAACTCAAATGCCAAATTGGGAAAAAATCTTGAAAGAAGTCATTGTAAAGAAAAGAAACGTTAAAGAGTTTGAGACCATATGCCTCACAGAAAAAATGTAGTGCAATTGTCCAACAAAAGCTTCACTATTCCATGCACAATTGGAGAAGTTGAGTTCAAAAGGTATTATGTGACCTTGGTGCAAGTGTCAACTTGATGCCCTTGTCTATTGCCAACAAATTGGGGTTAGAAGTGAAGCCCTCCACAATACAATTACAAATAGCGAATAGATCTATCAAGTATCCATGGGGAGTAACAGAAGATGTTTTGGTGAAAGTTAACAAATTTGTCTTCCCTATGGATTTTTTTATTCTTGACATGGAAGAAGATAACCAAGTCCCCCTTATCTTTGGAAGACCATTCTTAGTCACTGCTGGAGCAACTGTAGATGTGAAGGAAGAAAAACTTATATTCAATGTTGAGGATAAAAAAGTGGAGTTTAACACGTTTGATTCTAGCACTCCGTCTCTTAAGATGGAAGTATACATGGTTGATGTGGTCATAGAATCCAACCAAGGAAATTGTCTTACTTATGTTATGAGTGGTGACCTAAGAGAAGTTAATGAATTTGAGCCCCCAAATCTCAAGGAGAAAGTAAAAGATAAGACAAGACAATCATTGACGGAAGAAAATAAGAAGAAAACAATGAAGAAGAAATGGGTAGCAACAAGAAATGAAAATGTAAAGAATGCTAAAATGCTTAAAGTGGAAGGAAATGAGAACTCAAGCATAGAGAGGAGCACATCTTGTTGGATGCACATTGGATTTTCCAAGCATTGGAAGCATTTTTGTAATGGAAATGGTGTGGAACCACATGACCCAATCTAGTGCCTAAAAACAAAAGAGTTGGTGTCTAGCTAGAGACAATACATCAAGCACTTGTTGGGAGGCACCCCGGCATCTTTTATTTCCTTTGTGTTTTTAATTGTCTTTTCAATAAGTTGAGCTTTAGGAAAAATGTCTCTTAATTACTCTTTATGCTAATTATAGGAGTACAGTGGAAAGATCAATAACAAACATGCAAAGATGAAGTGCCACAATTACTAAGAGTTTAAGTGGGAGTAATTGGAGGTGGGAACATCTGCTTCTCGGGTATGATTCTTGAACCACAATCTCTTTTCTAGTTTCGTTTGTCAACATTGTGGACAGTGTCAGTTTTAAGTTTGAGGGAGAAATGTATTTGTGGATGATACTTATTTGAGTGTTTTCCTAAGACTTGACATTTAGTTGTATGTTCTTTATTTTAGACTAATTCTTGGTGATTTTTTTTTCTTTTCTTATGACATTGCATGTATATCATATATCTTTTCCTTATCATGGGTGGTATATAGTGGATGACTATAGGAACATGCAGTTGCATTAGGTTGTGTGCATTCAGGGACCCAATGCATGCTCTTTATTATAATTAGAGGAATTCTTTTACAAGTTCAACTTGATTATAAATTTTGTTAAGTAAGGAAAGATTTTTACTTGTCATTAATGATAGAAACCACACCCGATGAGTCTTTGGACTTTGTGTGGCACACTTGCAATATAAATGATTTCATTTATTGGAGTGGTGCTTGTTTTGCTTGTTTTTCTTATGGATTCCTTAATTTGCTTTTGGACCTCTTCATATCCGAATTGATGCATGCAAATAGAGGATGAAAATGACAACTTAGGGCTAATTACATACCTAAATGGCTAACCCTTAATTAAAATCCTTAGTTAACCCCATTTGAGCCTTTAAGCTATGTTTGTTGTTTAACCCATATAATTGAGCCATACCCATTGTTTTTTTTTATCCTTTCTTGGCCTTGAAGTAAGTTGAGGATTGCATATATGGGCTTGGCAAGGGTGAAAATTTATAAGTTATGTGAGTGAGCAATAAGCAAGTTTGGGGGAAAATGTTGGGTTATGAACTTATTGTTGAGGTTATGTAGTTATGGTTTGAGTGTACTTTGGATATATCATGCATATTTGTTTGAGCTTTAAAGATTGGATGAATTTATAGTTATTAAAAACTATCTTCCCCTCATGAAAAAGACAAAATGAGTCAATGTGAAAAAGCCTTTGTTAAAAAAAAAATAGAAAAATTAAAAATTAAAAAAAAAATGAAAAAGAATAAATAAAAATAGGGAAAGGTAGAAGTACTTTATTTATTTGAAAAGAGTTCACTCAAGTGTTTTGTCAAAGTTGCACATGTGGGGGTTATTTGGATTGTTGTTTGGAAGTTAAGAAAAGCATTTTTATTAAATTGGAATACCTTGGGTAGGACTTTAGATTTGATTATTAGGATTGACCATGGTGTTTATGCTTAACTTATTTCTTTAGCTCCACCTCAAAAAGCCTTAATCTGATTCCCTTCCATACTAAACCCAGCCACAATACAACCTTATGTATATGTCATTGGATTTGAATTTGCACGGATACTACTTAAGGACAATTCATTGGTAGTTTACGTCCTTTTGTAAATTTGTGGATGAAGTGAAAGTGACATTATAAGCCATAGATACACCAGGCAACCATAGATTAGGGAGTGAAACATTTAGTGAGCGATTACCTACCATGATAAGGTTTTTCTTTCATTACTTACCTTAATTTCTCTTGAGTTGAGCTTGTACTTTGGATTACTTTATGATATGATATTAAGTATGTGTTGTTAGCTTCTGTGTTTTGTTTGTTTTATGTTTTTAAGTTAATGAATGCTAGGGACTAGCATCTTTCTAAGTTTGGGGGAGTTTGATAGATGTTAATTTTTTGGTCAAACATGTTGACTTTGTGTCAACTTTGACCACAATTTTCTACCTCACCACCCAACATTTTTGGCCGATTCTTACTTTGTTCTTTCATTTTATAGGTTTGAGAAGTGGACCATAGCATTAGAATAGCACCAAGACGAGCGGAATGAAAAAAGGGCATACAAAAGTCAAAGCAAATTTATAACTATGAGGCCTAGGCCCTAGGAGTGAGGCATAGGCATCACAGTTCAAACTGTTCTTGCTTGAAAAATCACTTTCTGAGGCCTAGGTGCTGCTAGAGGCCTAGGCCCTAGGCACCATCGAGCTTAGAAGCATAGGCGGCAGAGACCCATTTAATAAGGCCTAGGCGCCAGACACCTTTAAGCTTGGAGGCCTAGGTGCTAGAAGACCCAATTCTAAGACCTAGGTGCCCTTGTACCCGATAAAGTGGTCCCCCACCTCAGTTTTGAACCTAAGCTTGTTATTGGCCAAGGGTTTTTATCCAAATTAGTTGGTGGGGGTGAAAAGGACATCTCCAAGAGTAGAAAAACCTGGAACCTAGCAACAGAACTCATTCTTCATCTTCATATTCTCATCTTAGACTTAGGTTTTTCATCATCATCTTTTGCATTTCTTCATCTTCCTTGGGAGCACTTGTGGATTCTTGCTTGAAGAATGCTTGGAGGACTTGAAGACTTGTAGGAGCCTCGTGGAATTAAGCATTTAGAGTCTCTTGGGTTCCTTCTTTCCTTCATTATTCTTGTATTTAGACATGGATGCTCTTTTATGTATTTTTATGGTTATTTTTAGTTTGATTATGGAGTAGTTCTCTCTATACTTTCTATGGTTATAGCTACTTGAATTGGTTATGTTGGTTGGATTAATGGCTTTTTGTCTTTGATTTTCCTTCTTTGCTTGTTTGCTCTTCTATTTGAACTCATTGTTGTGTTGATTGATTAAGGGCCCTAGTCATTTGCACCTTAGATTTCTTTTAAACTCTTGGAAAAGATTAAAAAGAATTGGAATTGAGAGAAGAATGTAGTGACCATAGGCTTGTTAGGAGACTAATCTAGGACATTAGGTGAAGGTAAATTGAACTTGTAATGCCTCTTTTGAATTAACAATTCTGATGGGAATCCATTTTAGTTTAAGCTTGGGAGAATGACCCCTTTATGTGGGAGAGTAAGGACTTAATTAGTTAACTTCATCAACAAGTAGGAAAACTAAACCATTATCCTTAATTCACTAGCTAACTAAGTCAAATAGTGAAAATCATAAGAAGTGTATTTTGTTAATTTACTAGAAAAACCCTAATTTGTATTGTGCTTGTTGTTATTGTTTAGTAGTAATTGAAGTAGAGTTGTACACTTAGTTGTTTTCATAGTGCGTAAATCATCAATTGTTGGTTGTTTAGCTAAAGTGAGTCTTATGGTAGTGGTAATTGGCAAACAATACAAATCAATCCTCCTGGAAACAATATCTTATTTACCCTATCTACATACATCCCGTGCACTTGTGGATTAGGGTTGGAAAACTCACAACAATATACTAGTATCTGCACACAAAATATGTAAGGAATGTGAACATCAAAGGTTCTCAATAAGGGTCATAAGCCTGTAAGAAAAAAATTCATATAGGACCATGCATATTATCTATAAATATATTAATATATGCCTTATGCACTTGAGTTCAAATCATAGTACTAGGAACTTGTATTATTGACCAATAATTATGGGAGTAACTAATTCTCACAATTCTTTTACCCATTTGTTTTACAATTGATAAGCCTAACTTGTCCATGCAAATACTGCTTTTAAAACACTTAGTATTTGCCAATATCCCTTATTTTATGTACATGAGCTTACTATTTACTTATTTAGTGCATGTGTTAGTGCTAGAATTGTAAAGTTTTATGATTGGTTAAGGACACCTCCCTCTTTTAGGTCCACCCAAGCGTTAGCCCATTATAGTGACCTTAGGTGTCTTAGGTTCCTAAACTATCATACTCACCATAACTAGACCCTTTCAAGGACCTTGTTGCCTGCACACACAAGCTCATCCATATGCACATAAACACTTTATATAAGCTTCATAGTTTGGTGTTCTGCCAAACTCAACCATGTAATCTTTTTAAATAGCCGTTAATGCTCAAATCATATGCTTGTTAAATTTATCAATAATTTAGCCACTTGATATACAAGTATCATAGCCAAATTTATTTAACACATAAGCAAACAAATTAAATAACCCTTACCTCAGATAACTTGGTATGCAAGCTCAATGTACTTAGCTTTTTGTCTCGATTTCAAGCCAAACTTAGGACCCCTCTTAGTAGCTTATTCTCAAAACATATTTATCATTTAACATATAAATAATCCATATCTAAGCCAAATGGTTTAAGTGGCTAAATTAATTTTTTTGTTGGTCTCCACATATTCTATCCCTTAATGATTCTTGGACTCAATTCCATGTAGTTTAAGTTATTTCTCAAGCTCCCATGTTCAGTTTATTTAACAAAAGAGCATGGAACACATTTTCTAGCAACTTTAGGTTAAAAATAGAACTAGAAAAATTAGGGGACAACAAGTTGTTTACTTACTTGCAATAATTTGATCTCAACTTAGTTCCTCATGCATGAACACATGATTTTAACCCTAAATCCTTGCTAATTTGCATTTAATTTGGGAGGATTTTCCTGTTGGGAGGTTAAGTAGGTTCGTCCATGGTGTTTCTGAGAAGAAAAGAGAAGTTTCGGGTGGTTAAAGCTAGAAGAAAAAGCCCGATTGGCTTAGTCAATACACCACCGCCTCACTTGTTCTTGACACGCAGCTATTGCACCATTTGCTAGTTTTTCATACGTTTGGTTCTTATTTGTTACATGCTAGCAAACTGTGGACAAAATTCAGTATTACACTGCGGCTGATTCTTTCATAGAATTAGTTACATGGCCAGTCCCAGCCTTTTAAGTATATTCAATTTGGTCTTAACTTCTTTAAAGGTTACATGTAAACCATTTATGAACAATTTAGTCATTATACAATTTCACAAAAATAGAGTGAGAATTACGAGATTCTGTGATATCCAAGATCTTATATATTTTTGTCTTTTATCAAACAATGAAATAAAAATCAATCACTATGTGAAATGACCAAAATGCTATTCTTAGCCTAACTTGTTTTAAATGACCGATTTCATAGCTTTTAAGCTGCCGGACTTTTTAATACTGAGACTTGGCTTGCAAATAAATTATCTAAAGTGTTAATTTATTTGCAAGCCAAGTCTCAGTATGTTAATTTATTAAATTAACTGGTTACCTGGTAATCTGAGCTTCCTGTAATTACCTTGCCAATTAGACCTATTAGACCTATAGCTCCGAGGCAATCACACTATGAATCTAAAGTTTTTGTAGGAAGTGATGTAGTTGAAGATGAACAAGAGAATGTGGATGGTGGTGATGCAAGAGAAGGAGATAATGTCGATTGTGATAAAATGTATTAAACTGTATGACATATGTATTAAATTGTATAAGATATGTGTGTAACTGGATCATATATGTGTTTAACTATATAGTGTGTATAATTAGGACGTTTAATGGGAATCATTATGGGTTTGTGAATATCGGTGACAATGCTAAAGGTTTCTGTTAAGTTGAAATGTATAGTTTTGTATTTTTTTAATGATATGGGCACACACTAAAATTGAAGTTTCTATAGGAAGTGATGGCATTGAAGATGAACAAGAGAATGTAGTTACTGGTGATGTGGGAGAAGGAGATAATGCAGGTTATGATAATGATGTTATTTGTATTACGATTTAAAGGTGTGTAATGTATGCGTGTGAATATGTCTTCGTGCTGTATGTCATGTATAATTATGACATTGCATGGGAGTTACTTTGGTTTTGTGTTTATCATTGCACAGTTGACTATGGTCTTATAAAAGGTCATGATGGCTTTGAGGTGGTATTATTAGAATGCATTGGTTTTGAGAATGTAGAAGCAGGTTTTTCATTTTTCAATAGATATGTTGTTGATAATGGGTTTAAGGCTCACCGAAATAGGCTTTAGTACAAGTGTAGTCAAGTAATTTTTGTAGAGTATTGTTGTCATCAACAAGGATTCAAGAAGTCAGTGAATAATAATGTGGAAGAACCTTTATTTCATAATCATTCGTTGAGGTGTGGTTGTGGCACATCTATATGGTTTAAGTGCAACAAAAATGGATGATGGGTATGTGATTAGCATGTTCAGAAGCATTATCATCATTTTTTGCTGGTTTAGATTGCAACATTTGCTGAACTCTAGCAAAAAAATGTCAGATGAATAGTTTGGTATAGTGATGGCGTTGGTAACCAATGGTATTCGGATAGCTGATATGGTAAGAGTGTTCAACAAAGTAGTCGGGGGTCCTGAACAATCGGGTTTGAAGAATAAAATTTTTTACAGCAAGATTGGAATGGATAGGGCTAAATTTGCTATGAAAGTGACGCAGAGTCTTTATTTCGGACAAACTGGTACAACATGTTTTGTGTACCATTTGTTGTTGCCAACCACCATCGATAAAATGTAATGTTTGATTGTGATTTTTTGGTGGAGCAGAAGGCTAGGGCATTTAAATGGTTGTTGAGGACATTCTTGAGAAGCATGGAGGGAAATTTGCCTAAAACACTATTCTCGAAACAAGGTCATGCATTTTTACAGGCATTTGATATGGTGTTCAAGTAGAGCAAACACAGGTTATGTCTATGGCATATAGTAAAGAAGGCACCTAATAAGCCACGATACTTGTTTTGTTGGCTTGGGTTTAAGGAAAAGTTCACAAAATGTTTGTATGATTGTTTGACAAAAGAGGAGGTAAATCGCACATGGAGTGAAGTGTTAGATAAATTTGAATGTGTTGATGAAAAATGGTTGAAATCCATTTGGAGGTTATGTGATAGATGGGCTACGTGTTTGTGTAAAGAGGTTTTTATTTGCAGGTACTTTATATACCACTAATATTAACATTTTTTTAAAAAATGTATTTCTGTACATTAATTTTTGGGGTATGTGGTATTGGTGACCTTATGTTCTCAACATATGTATGCAATTGATTAAATATGCACAATACTCATAACTGCTTTCATTTATATGTGTGCACTGGCATCTATATGTGTACAACTGTCTTACATACGTATTTCTTTACTAATGCATTACTTTATCCATGACACAGGGACACTTGCTACATAGTGTAGTGAAGGCACCAATAGTGTGTTGACATCTCTTACTAATAAGCGGACGAGTTTGCTGGAAATTTTCAAATTTATTTAGATTAGAGTGAAAGAGTGGAGGCACAATGAGCTTGAGAAAGATTATATCAATATGGGGGAGTATGATGTGGGTTTCCTTTGTGATTTGTTGGTTCATGTGGCTAATGTTTACACCTTTAGAATTGTCAAAGATTTTCATGAGCAACTTAGTTTTGCAGTAGGTGTGAAATTTGTCCCTATTAGCATGGATGGTTGCATTCAGACATTCTAAGTGTCATTGGGTCGAAGTGACCATCGTCAGTTCTTTGTCACCTTTGACCCATCATCTAAGTCTGTTGAATGCTTTTGCAAATTCTTCATTCAGTAAGGTTTTTTGTGCATTCTCACCATATGGATCCTAGATGTGAAAGGGGAATAACAGATACTGAAACAATACATTTTAAGGCGTTGGTCAAAGAATGCGAGGTCATACTCGGATGGCGGGGTCGGTTGTTCAAATGGAGAAGAGTGACTTGAACGGTTCTACTGGCATACTAATGCACAATATGAGTGGTTTAATCTTACGGCTCATTGTATGAATGATGTGGTGGCTCGGAAATGATTTAATCAAGGTTTTCAACTATTGAAAAGAATAGTGTATGAAGTAGCTAGAGATGTTGGAGGTACGTTTGCCACAATATTGGAACTGGAGCCCATGTACAAGACCCTGACTTTGTCAAATCCAATACTTTTGGTTGGAAGAGGATGAAAAGTTCTGCTGAGAAGGCCTGGACTCAAAATCGAATAAGGAGGAAGTAGTAGCATTTTCTTTTGTTATTATTTTTTTTTTTTGCAAATTAGTTGATACTATAATAGGATGCTTCTGGAGTTTTATGATTATAATAGTATGATTCTAGAGTTTGATAGTATAATTTTGGTGTTTTATGGTATGACTTTCCAAAATGACAAAATTGAAGGAGGAGTAAGTGGAAGCATTTTCTTGCGTTTTCTTTTGGTGGAAAATTAGTTGACTTTACGTAGTATGATGGTATGCTTTGTGAGAAATGTATCCCCATCATCCTCATCATCATCATCGATTCTCTATCAGATGGATTTAACCAATCAGACGGGTTTAACCGATCAACTAGCCGCTTTATCAACTCCTTGTTCAGAAACCTACATTTCAACTTCAATAATTCACCAAACCCCAAATCCTGAACAGCTTTAGCATGCTTCTTTGATTTCAAAATTTTCTCGAACACCTTTTGCATCTATCGTGGTGAACACTTAGTATTAAATCTGCATTTAAATTTTCAAACTTCAATACGCAACTCAACAACATGATTCTAGACAGACAGTAATATGCATTTACTCACCTGACATTTTCCCCATCATCCTCATCATCATCGACAGTTACCACACCATCACTTTCTGTCTCTTTGACTCTTTTCGCCCTAGAAGGCTTAACTTTCTTCCCTCTACAAATGTATATCAAAGGATTAATCACTACCCCATTACTGTATTGATACATCCTAAGCTTATCAATTCTTAACATTCATTACCTGTTATTCTTTGCTTTGCCTTTTTCCAATTCTTTATCAAACTCAATATCCCTTTTCCGCATCGCCTTCTTACTAGGTTTCTTTCGAACTCTTATACATATTAAGACATCATCCTTTAATCTTTCACTATCCATATAAGAAAACACATACACAATTTCATTCAGCCAAACCTCAGGTTTTTCAATGCAACGTCAGCATTCTTACAACTGTCCGATGCCTTTGTCTTCACTGTCTTCATTTCATGGCTGCATCATTGTAAAAAAAGTTAATACATATGAAAATGCACTGTATTACTTCCAAAATGCATATATTTAATGCAAAAAAACAAACAAATAACAATTTAATACAAAATACCCATGTGCATGCATCTATGTATTTCAATACAACCAAAGCCCAAAAACATACAAATATAAGTCAATCCTACTGTATCCAATCTTAGTTCACGACTACACCCTTCTAAAAAAGCTAGTACATCTCAAAATGAACCGTATTACATCCAACATACCATTTCATACAATCCATTACTTTACCCTTAACAGTTTACTACATATATTTAACACGAAAACAGAAATAAGTAATAGTTTAATATAGAATACTCGTATGCATGCATCTATGCATTTCAATACAATTAATGCTAAAAAAGATACAAACCATTGCTCAGTAAAATGCAAGTATCCACCAATTTAATACCCAACCATTCACAGAACAACTTATCCAAACATTTGTCTCTTCTATATCAATGTACATTTCTTCCCCTCTATCCCTCACCTCCTCGTTCACATCAGTTTCCTTCACCTCCTCGTTTGCAACACATTCTTCAATCTTTCTCCGACTGACACCATCTTCCTTTCTTTCTGACCTTGTCCATGTGCACAAATGCAACATTCTACCAGATTTGCTTCCCTCACGATTTGCTAGTCTATTAACTCTGTAATTAGACATCAAATACTTGAGTTCATCAACCCACACGCAAACATCTTAATTAGTAAATTGTATTACCAAATTCTCACCCGATGATCTCCACAACTGAACTTCTATCTTTCCTCATTGATTGTAAGTTGTGGTGCCCCTCAAACCTCAAAGATTCCATACCACCTCATTTATGATGTACTCATCTAACAATGATTGGCGAACTTGTCAACAGTACCCTATACAAAAAATCAACCCATCACCTTGACATTTTTTTAACACAATGTATAGAAAAATGATCATGTTTGCGATGTTTAGTTTAAAAACATACAGTTGGTTCTCCTGAATCATGGTTGTTTGCTTCACTACTTGAGTCACTCCCCTCAAGTATTTGAACTATATTTCCTATACACATTTACCATTCTACTTCACACTGTATGCATGTCCAATAACACCACACAACTAAACAATATGCCCGACAAAACCATACAATCATTGTCCAGTAGTATATAACTTTCAGGTAAAACACACCCAATCCATCAAACATTCAAAACCATACAAACAATTCACAGAACTACATATTTGGCAACCAGAACCATACACCCCCCATTACTCATTACCAATTGATAAAAAAAAAAAAACCACACACCTATGTCATAGAACCATACAATTATTCTCTAGAACTGTACAACTTAAGGGTAAACACACCCCATCCATCAAACATTCAAAACCATACAAACAATTCAGAGAACTACATATTCAGTAACCAAAACCATACACCTCCCATTACCCGCTACCAATCGCTAAAAGAAAACAACCACACGCTCATGTCATAGAACCATACAATCATTCTTCAGAATTATACAACTTATGGGTAAACACACCCAATCTGTCAAACATTCAAACCCATATAAACAATTCACATAACTACACATTTGGCAACCAGAACCGTACGCACCCCTACAACTTTGTACAATACATAATATATTCAGTTCTATGCATTAACCTTTCTTAAAACATGTATTAATCTGAAACATGCATGTATTATTCTAGAATACCATTGTAGTCACCATCCACAAATCACGATTTCATGCTCAATTTCATAGCCATAATACAAACCCATCTTTGGAAAATACTTTCTCCTTCCCCAATATTACCTCCAGATTCTAAAACCCTTTCTCTTCCTTTCTTTTGCAGAGTTCATTACGCCGCCCTGCTACCGGATTGGCAGAAACCAGCTATCCATTGCTATTCATTGACTGACGCCTAGCGCCAGAGATGGGTAGTGGCTGTTGAGGTATGGACCGCCGTCAGCCTCCTGCTCTTTCCTCTGTGGCCCCGTCCTCCCCTTGATTCACCGTCCCTGCCCTTCGATACTCACTTCCACTGGGGTTAGATATCTCCCCAAACTGTTATTGTATGCTTCTGCCAGGGATAAGCTTAGGAGAAACAGGCAAAAAAGGGGACTGGTTTCACTCCTTTTGGTGTGGCTACATGAAAATAACCAGGAATAGGAACCCTGGATTAGGCTAGTGGTGAGATTTTGGATTACTTCCAATTGGGAATTGTTTTTAATACGGAAACTCCTCATTTTTTATTCTGATTTTGTGCGGTTTCTTTTTTGTTTCAAACACCGGTTAATGGATAACTCCTGTTAGTAACATGTAATAGTGTTACTTGGTGTATATATGTCTGGTGGATAATTTACTATCTTATTCATCTTATACAAAAGGGTAGCTTAATTTTTTGTTATGTGTTGAATATGATTTCAGTTGCTGCATTTAGGTTTATGGAGATTAAAAAAAAAGGTATAAGAGAAAGTTTGAATGATGTCATGATAATAATTACCAATTACTAGAAGACATTTATGTGCTGATATGGAACTTTATGGCCCCAATTTTATTTCTGCTATAAATCTAAACCAACAGTACATGGCTTACATATTGAAACTTTGGAGACTGGGTGACTTATAGATTATGTTTTGTATTTATTGGGTTAACAAAAAACTGTGACATTAATGAAAAGTTCATTTTGGATCCTGAGTTTATTCTTTGTCACTTGCTATTTGGATTTGGATTTCCCAATTGAAACTTTGTTCAATAGTAATGAACATCTGATTATCATTTAAGTTGAATATCTTTCACAAGATCCATGAAGAAGAATAAATTACAATAAGTTGCAAGACAGCAGATTCAGGTTAAACACATATATTTAGTATACACTTGATATTTTCATATATAATATGGGTTTACTAGTTGTTTTTTTTTCTTCATGAATTGTGTATGTTTGGGCATATTTTGAATAAAAGCTAGGTTTTTTTCATTATTATTATTGAACTATGGTACATAAATCTAAATGTCTAAAAACCTTAAGGATTTTACAGCATTTAGGCTAGTCCTATTGGTTAGGGGTAAGTATGGATAGGGTAGAACTATAGGTTTATCCAACCTAATAAGAGTGGGTTAGGTTGGTTTAGATAAAAATTGATAATGGTTTGTGGGTTGTTTATACCTTTGGAAAAACCATTAGTTTTTGGGCTGGTCCAGTTCTATATGGAACAAATTTGATGTAGAACCAACCTGAGGTATATATACTAATATGTTAAAAAAATTATGATTTATGTATATAATTATTTGTTGGAAATTATATTATAGGGCTTTTTAGTCTTTTAATTTTAAACTTAATCCTAAATCCTAACTATCTTAATCCTACTCCACAAATGCATTCTTAATTTCACAGACCATTGTCAGAAAGAGGTTGTGAATGGAATTTTATTTAATTTTGTTGTTGTTATAGGCATGTGGTATAAACTGAAAAACTCAGAACCATGATTCTGGTTCTGTCCATTTTTTGATTATCAAGTTTGGAGGCTATTTCTAGTTGGTTTAGTAAACCTAAACTGTGCTGACCTCTACTAGTGGTTATGGTTACTTAAGTCAGTCCATGCGGTGCAAGCAGTAGTTGGTGGGAAGTTATTCGTAAACTTAGCCTTTTCTTTTTCTTTTATTTTTCTTAATTCCCGTAAAATCTTGAATATTGACAAAACAACATTTATTTTTAAGATCAATACAACTGGTTGACATTTAGATCATTGGAAATTGTGATCACTCACATTTAAATAGTTCTTGGGTTATCTCTCATAATTTATCCGGTAATTATATTATGTATCGGTACTTTCTATCTATATGACACTGTTAATTCCCTTGAATAGGGTTAAAGGATAGTCAGTTTGTTCCTATTAGATAATTTCGATGACATATTTCCAATTATGATGAGAGCATCTTTCTAGTAACCTCTGGTGCGTATAAGTCTCCAACTCTTCCATGGTTTATTTTTAGTATATTTCTTTTTTTTATATTTTGAAGCATACCTATGTTAAGGGGGTGTTATTGGGCATATAAAATTTTTATTAGGAATGTAAATTTATATTATTCCAAGGCCAGATAATTTCTAGAAGCCCAGTTGGTGCTAATACTGGTTATTATAAACGTACTACCAATAAGAAATTGTTGCCAAACAGAATCGAACCTAAACAACTTGAAGTGGAGCATCTTCTCTAGACCAATTAAGCCAACCCTTATTCATTGTGTTACATTGGTATAACTTTATCATTTATGGTTATGCTTGTTTTGTAATTGCTCTAAGTTTGGACCTAAGGCATGCTCAAATGCAACCATAATCCCTAATATGAGCAAATTGTTTGCCTGTTATTTTAGAAACATGTGGTTGGTTAGAAGGAGATAGAAATTTTGGGAACCATTATTTTACAAACTTATGGCGCACTTTTATAATTTGCACAAAAAATTAATACAGAAATTAAGTGAAAAAATTTGATGAAACAAAAATTGTTTCTGGCACGGTGTTAATGGTCATTTTCTTGGTATCTGAGGATGACAAGGTCAAAGAAGTTGATTATTGGGGGTTATGGCTACTTTTTTTTGGCAATTAAGAGTTGGATAGAAGAGAAGCAAAGAGAGATAAAGCCAAAAAAATTTTGTTTCCCCCTTGTTTTATGATTAATAGGGATTATGGCTACTTGTTCCCCCTTGATTAATGAGACCAGTGATGTAAATTTAAAAGATGCACCCATACCTTAATACATAGAATATCAATCCTTTTGTTATTTTCTTTAGGAACTATATAATGCAAGCTACTTGAAGGACATTCTTGAAGTTCTAAAAGCAGGGTTTGCAGCGAAGAAGAGCATATAAGAAGCTATAACATTGTTTTTATGTTTGGATCCATTCCTGATAGAAGAACCTTCGGGCCTTGATGATATGTGGCAAAAAACCTAGATTCTTGCTTATTTTCTCCATTCTATGTTTTGATATATAAGTGATTAAAGGGCATATGAGGGCTTATTGCCTTGTTCAAATGAAAATGCTTCAAGCCAGTGACAACTTACAAGTTGTGGCCTCAAGGGTATGAAATCCTATCAACTCTATGACAACCCATAAACTCTCAACATATTGGCCAACCTTAAGTTGAAGGCCGATGCTAATAATTTTCTTGGCTCCATTTGGGCTCTGTCATTAAGTTCTTAGATCCTCAATGTCTAAATGTTTGCGAGAGGATAACTTCCTAGATCCTGAATGCCTTTGAAAAAGTAACCCTAACACGAACATTCAAACATTAAGGAGCTAGGAACTGAATGACAAAACTGAAAAGAAACCAAGAAGATTATCAGCATTGGGCTTCAACTTAAGGCTTGACAATATGTTGAGAGCTCGTGGGTTGTCAGGGAGTTGATTGGATTTTATACATTAGAGGTCACAGCTTTGAAGTTGTCAATGAGTCAAAGCATTTTCATTTGAAGAAGGCAGTAAGCCTTTATGTGCCATGTAATCGCTTGTATATCAAAAAATACAATGGAGAAAATAAGCAACAATCCAGGTTTTTTGTCACATATCATCAAGGCCCAAAGGTTCTTTTATCAAGAATACAAGTTTACATTTCAGGGTTTGACGGTTGAGGGTTAAGGGTTGAGGGTTGAGGGGTTGAGGGTTTAGGGTTTACGATTTTAAGGGTTAGGGTTTACCGTTTTAGGGTTTAGGGTTGAGGGGTTAAGGGTTTAGGGTTTACGATTTTAAGGGTTAGGGTTTAGGGTTTAGGGTTTAGGGTTTAGGGTTTAGGGTTTAGGGTTTAGGGTTTAGGGTTTAGGGTTTAGGGTTTAGGGTTTAGGGTTTAGGGTTTAGGGTTTAGGGTTTAGGGTTTAGGGTTTAGGGTTTAGGGTTTTAGGGTTTAGGGTTTAGGGTTTAGGGTTTAGGGTTTAGGGTTTAGGGTTTAGGGTTTAGGGTTTAGGGTTTAGGGTTTAGGGTTTAGGGTTTAGGGTTTAGGGTTTAGGGTTTAGGGTTTAGGGTTTAGGGTTTAGGGTTTAGGGTTTAGGGTTTAGGGCTTTAGGGTTTAGGGTTTAGGGTTTAGGGTTTAGGGTTTAGGGTTTAGGGTTTAGGGTTTAGGGTTTTAGGGTTTAGGGCGGGTTTAGGGTTTAGGGTTTAGGGTTTAGGGTTTAGGGTTTAGGGTTTAGGGTTTAGGGTTTAGGGTTTAGGGTTTAGGGTTTAGGGTTTAGGGTTTAGGGTTTAGGGTTTTAGGGTTTAGGGTTTAGGGTTTAGGGTTTAGGGTTTAGGGTTTAGGGTTTTAGGGTTTAGGGTTTAGGGTTTAGGGTTTAGGGTTTAGGGTTTAGGGTTTAGGGTTTAGGGTTTAGGGTTTAGGGTTTAGGGTTTAGGGTTTAGGGTTTAGGGTTTAGGGTTTAGGGTTTAGGGTTTAGGGTTTAGGGTTTAGGGCGGGTTTAGGGTTTAGGGTTTAGGGTTTAGGGTTTAGGGTTTAGGGTTTAGGGTTTAGGGCGGGTTTAGGGTTTAGGGTTTAGGGTTTAGGGTTTAGGGTTTAGGGTTTAGGGTTTAGGGTTTAGGGTTTAGGGTTTAGGGTTTAGGGTTTAGGGTTTAGGGTTTAGGGTTTAGGGTTTAGGGTTTAGGGTTTAGGGTTTAGGGTTTAGGGTTTAGGGTTTAGGGTTTAGGGTTTAGGGTTTAGGGTTTAGGGTTTAGGGTTTAGGGTTTAGGGTTTAGGGTTTAGGGTTTAGGGTTTAGGGTTTAGGGTTTAGGGTTTAGGGTTTAGGGTTTAGGGTTTAGGGTTTAGGGTTTAGGGTTTAGGGTTTAGGGTTTAGGGTTTAGGGTTTAGGGTTTAGGGTTTAGGGTTTAGGGTTTAGGGTTTAGGGTTTAGGGTTTAGGGTTTAGGGTTTAGGGTTTAGGGTTTAGGGTTTAGGGTTTAGGGTTTAGGGTTTAGGGTTTAGGGTTTAGGGTTTAGGGTTTAGGGTTTAGGGTTTAGGGTTTAGGGTTTAGGGTTTAGGGTTTAGGGTTTAGGGTTTAGGGTTTAGGGTTTAGGGTTTAGGGTTTAGGGTTTAGGGTTTAGGGTTTAGGGTTTAGGGTTTAGGGTTTAGGGTTTAGGGTTTAGGGTTTAGGGTTTAGGGTTTAGGGTTTAGGGTTTAGGGTTTAGGGTTTAGGGTTTAGGGTTTAGGGTTTAGGGTTTAGGGTTTAGGGTTTAGGGTTTAGGGTTTAGGGTTTAGGGTTTAGGGTTTAGGGTTTAGGGTTTAGGGTTTAGGGTTTAGGGTTTAGGGTTTAGGGTTTAGGGTTTAGGGTTTAGGGTTTAGGGTTTAGGGTTTAGGGTTTAGGGTTTAGGGTTTAGGGTTTAGGGTTTAGGGTTTAGGGTTTAGGGTTTAGGGTTTAGGGTTTAGGGTTTAGGGTTTAGGGTTTAGGGTTTAGGGTTTAGGGTTTAGGGTTTAGGGTTTAGGGTTTAGGGTTTAGGGTTTAGGGTTTAGGGTTTAGGGTTTAGGGTTTAGGGTTTAGGGTTTAGGGTTTAGGGTTTAGGGTTTAGGGTTTAGGGTTTAGGGTTTAGGGTTTAGGGTTTAGGGTTTAGGGTTTAGGGTTTAGGGTTTAGGGTTTAGGGTTTAGGGTTTAGGGTTTAGGGTTTAGGGTTTAGGGTTTAGGGTTTAGGGTTTAGGGTTTAGGGTTTAGGGTTTAGGGTTTAGGGTTTAGGGTTTAGGGTTTAGGGTTTAGGGTTTAGGGTTTAGGGTTTAGGGTTTAGGGTTTAGGGTTTAGGGTTTAGGGTTTAGGGTTTAGGGTTTAGGGTTTAGGGTTTAGGGTTTAGGGTTTAGGGTTTAGGGTTTAGGGTTTAGGGTTTAGGGTTTAGGGTTTAGGGTTTAGGGTTTAGGGTTTAGGGTTTAGGGTTTAGGGTTTAGGGTTTAGGGTTTAGGGTTTAGGGTTTAGGGTTTAGGGTTTAGGGTTTAGGGTTTAGGGTTTAGGGTTTAGGGTTTAGGGTTTAGGGTTTAGGGTTTAGGGTTTAGGGTTTAGGGTTTAGGGTTTAGGGTTTAGGGTTTAGGGTTTAGGGTTTAGGGTTTAGGGTTTAGGGTTTAGGGTTTAGGGTTTAGGGTTTAGGGTTTAGGGTTTAGGGTTTAGGGTTTAGGGTTTAGGGTTTAGGGTTTAGGGTTTAGGGTTTAGGGTTTAGGGTTTAGGGTTTAGGGTTTAGGGTTTAGGGTTTAGGGTTTAGGGTTTAGGGTTTAGGGTTTAGGGTTTAGGGTTTAGGGTTTAGGGTTTAGGGTTTAGGGTTTAGGGTTTAGGGTTTAGGGTTTAGGGTTTAGGGTTTAGGGTTTAGGGTTTAGGGTTTAGGGTTTAGGGTTTAGGGTTTAGGGTTTAGGGTTTAGGGTTTAGGGTTTAGGGTTTAGGGTTTAGGGTTTAGGGTTTAGGGTTTAGGGTTTAGGGTTTAGGGTTTAGGGTTTAGGGTTTAGGGTTTAGGGTTTAGGGTTTAGGGTTTAGGGTTTAGGGTTTAGGGTTTAGGGTTTAGGGTTTAGGGTTTAGGGTTTAGGGTTTAGGGTTTAGGGTTTAGGGTTTAGGGTTTAGGGTTTAGGGTTTAGGGTTTAGGGTTTAGGGTTTAGGGTTTAGGGTTTAGGGTTTAGGGTTTAGGGTTTAGGGTTTAGGGTTTAGGGTTTAGGGTTTAGGGTTTAGGGTTTAGGGTTTAGGGTTTAGGGTTTAGGGTTTAGGGTTTAGGGTTTAGGGTTTAGGGTTTAGGGTTTAGGGTTTAGGGTTTAGGGTTTAGGGTTTAGGGTTTAGGGTTTAGGGTTTAGGGTTTAGGGTTTAGGGTTTAGGGTTTAGGGTTTAGGGTTTAGGGTTTAGGGTTTAGGGTTTAGGGTTTAGGGTTTAGGGTTTAGGGTTTAGGGTTTAGGGTTTAGGGTTTAGGGTTTAGGGTTTAGGGTTTAGGGTTTAGGGTTTAGGGTTTAGGGTTTAGGGTTTAGGGTTTAGGGTTTAGGGTTTAGGGTTTAGGGTTTAGGGTTTAGGGTTTAGGGTTTAGGGTTTAGGGTTTAGGGTTTAGGGTTTAGGGTTTAGGGTTTAGGGTTTAGGGTTTAGGGTTTAGGGTTTAGGGTTTAGGGTTTAGGGTTTAGGGTTTAGGGTTTAGGGTTTAGGGTTTAGGGTTTAGGGTTTAGGGTTTAGGGTTTAGGGTTTAGGGTTTAGGGTTTAGGGTTTAGGGTTTAGGGTTTAGGGTTTAGGGTTTAGGGTTTAGGGTTTAGGGTTTAGGGTTTAGGGTTTAGGGTTTAGGGTTTAGGGTTTAGGGTTTAGGGTTTAGGGTTTAGGGTTTAGGGTTTAGGGTTTAGGGTTTAGGGTTTAGGGTTTAGGGTTTAGGGTTTAGGGTTTAGGGTTTAGGGTTTAGGGTTTAGGGTTTAGGGTTTAGGGTTTAGGGTTTAGGGTTTAGGGTTTAGGGTTTAGGGTTTAGGGTTTAGGGTTTAGGGTTTAGGGTTTAGGGTTTAGGGTTTAGGGTTTAGGGTTTAGGGTTTAGGGTTTAGGGTTTAGGGTTTAGGGTTTAGGGTTTAGGGTTTAGGGTTTAGGGTTTAGGGTTTAGGGTTTAGGGTTTAGGGTTTAGGGTTTAGGGTTTAGGGTTTAGGGTTTAGGGTTTAGGGTTTAGGGTTTAGGGTTTAGGGTTTAGGGTTTAGGGTTTAGGGTTTAGGGTTTAGGGTTTAGGGTTTAGGGTTTAGGGTTTAGGGTTTAGGGTTTAGGGTTTAGGGTTTAGGGTTTAGGGTTTAGGGTTTAGGGTTTAGGGTTTAGGGTTTAGGGTTTAGGGTTTAGGGTTTAGGGTTTAGGGTTTAGGGTTTAGGGTTTAGGGTTTAGGGTTTAGGGTTTAGGGTTTAGGGTTTAGGGTTTAGGGTTTAGGGTTTAGGGTTTAGGGTTTAGGGTTTAGGGTTTAGGGTTTAGGGTTTAGGGTTTAGGGTTTAGGGTTTAGGGTTTAGGGTTTAGGGTTTAGGGTTTAGGGTTTAGGGTTTAGGGTTTAGGGTTTAGGGTTTAGGGTTTAGGGTTTAGGGTTTAGGGTTTAGGGTTTAGGGTTTAGGGTTTAGGGTTTAGGGTTTAGGGTTTAGGGTTTAGGGTTTAGGGTTTAGGGTTTAGGGTTTAGGGTTTAGGGTTTAGGGTTTAGGGTTTAGGGTTTAGGGTTTAGGGTTTAGGGTTTAGGGTTTAGGGTTTAGGGTTTAGGGTTTAGGGTTTAGGGTTTAGGGTTTAGGGTTTAGGGTTTAGGGTTTAGGGTTTAGGGTTTAGGGTTTAGGGTTTAGGGTTTAGGGTTTAGGGTTTAGGGTTTAGGGTTTAGGGTTTAGGGTTTAGGGTTTAGGGTTTAGGGTTTAGGGTTTAGGGTTTAGGGTTTAGGGTTTAGGGTTTAGGGTTTAGGGTTTAGGGTTTAGGGTTTAGGGTTTAGGGTTTAGGGTTTAGGGTTTAGGGTTTAGGGTTTAGGGTTTAGGGTTTAGGGTTTAGGGTTTAGGGTTTAGGGTTTAGGGTTTAGGGTTTAGGGTTTAGGGTTTAGGGTTTAGGGTTTAGGGTTTAGGGTTTAGGGTTTAGGGTTTAGGGTTTAGGGTTTAGGGTTTAGGGTTTAGGGTTTAGGGTTTAGGGTTTAGGGTTTAGGGTTTAGGGTTTAGGGTTTAGGGTTTAGGGTTTAGGGTTTAGGGTTTAGGGTTTAGGGTTTAGGGTTTAGGGTTTAGGGTTTAGGGTTTAGGGTTTAGGGTTTAGGGTTTAGGGTTTAGGGTTTAGGGTTTAGGGTTTAGGGTTTAGGGTTTAGGGTTTAGGGTTTAGGGTTTAGGGTTTAGGGTTTAGGGTTTAGGGTTTAGGGTTTAGGGTTTAGGGTTTAGGGTTTAGGGTTTAGGGTTTAGGGTTTAGGGTTTAGGGTTTAGGGTTTAGGGTTTAGGGTTTAGGGTTTAGGGTTTAGGGTTTAGGGTTTAGGGTTTAGGGTTTAGGGTTTAGGGTTTAGGGTTTAGGGTTTAGGGTTTAGGGTTTAGGGTTTAGGGTTTAGGGTTTAGGGTTTAGGGTTTAGGGTTTAGGGTTTAGGGTTTAGGGTTTAGGGTTTAGGGTTTAGGGTTTAGGGTTTAGGGTTTAGGGTTTAGGGTTTAGGGTTTAGGGTTTAGGGTTTAGGGTTTAGGGTTTAGGGTTTAGGGTTTAGGGTTTAGGGTTTAGGGTTTAGGGTTTAGGGTTTAGGGTTTAGGGTTTAGGGTTTAGGGTTTAGGGTTTAGGGTTTAGGGTTTAGGGTTTAGGGTTTAGGGTTTAGGGTTTAGGGTTTAGGGTTTAGGGTTTAGGGTTTAGGGTTTAGGGTTTAGGGTTTAGGGTTTAGGGTTTAGGGTTTAGGGTTTAGGGTTTAGGGTTTAGGGTTTAGGGTTTAGGGTTTAGGGTTTAGGGTTTAGGGTTTAGGGTTTAGGGTTTAGGGTTTAGGGTTTAGGGTTTAGGGTTTAGGGTTTAGGGTTTAGGGTTTAGGGTTTAGGGTTTAGGGTTTAGGGTTTAGGGTTTAGGGTTTAGGGTTTAGGGTTTAGGGTTTAGGGTTTAGGGTTTAGGGTTTAGGGTTTAGGGTTTAGGGTTTAGGGTTTAGGGTTTAGGGTTTAGGGTTTAGGGTTTAGGGTTTAGGGTTTAGGGTTTAGGGTTTAGGGTTTAGGGTTTAGGGTTTAGGGTTTAGGGTTTAGGGTTTAGGGTTTAGGGTTTAGGGTTTAGGGTTTAGGGTTTAGGGTTTAGGGTTTAGGGTTTAGGGTTTAGGGTTTAGGGTTTAGGGTTTAGGGTTTAGGGTTTAGGGTTTAGGGTTTAGGGTTTAGGGTTTAGGGTTTAGGGTTTAGGGTTTAGGGTTTAGGGTTTAGGGTTTAGGGTTTAGGGTTTAGGGTTTAGGGTTTAGGGTTTAGGGTTTAGGGTTTAGGGTTTAGGGTTTAGGGTTTAGGGTTTAGGGTTTAGGGTTTAGGGTTTAGGGTTTAGGGTTTAGGGTTTAGGGTTTAGGGTTTAGGGTTTAGGGTTTAGGGTTTAGGGTTTAGGGTTTAGGGTTTAGGGTTTAGGGTTTAGGGTTTAGGGTTTAGGGTTTAGGGTTTAGGGTTTAGGGTTTAGGGTTTAGGGTTTAGGGTTTAGGGTTTAGGGTTTAGGGTTTAGGGTTTAGGGTTTAGGGTTTAGGGTTTAGGGTTTAGGGTTTAGGGTTTAGGGTTTAGGGTTTAGGGTTTAGGGTTTAGGGTTTAGGGTTTAGGGTTTAGGGTTTAGGGTTTAGGGTTTAGGGTTTAGGGTTTAGGGTTTAGGGTTTAGGGTTTAGGGTTTAGGGTTTAGGGTTTAGGGTTTAGGGTTTAGGGTTTAGGGTTTAGGGTTTAGGGTTTAGGGTTTAGGGTTTAGGGTTTAGGGTTTAGGGTTTAGGGTTTAGGGTTTAGGGTTTAGGGTTTAGGGTTTAGGGTTTAGGGTTTAGGGTTTAGGGTTTAGGGTTTAGGGTTTAGGGTTTAGGGTTTAGGGTTTAGGGTTTAGGGTTTAGGGTTTAGGGTTTAGGGTTTAGGGTTTAGGGTTTAGGGTTTAGGGTTTAGGGTTTAGGGTTTAGGGTTTAGGGTTTAGGGTTTAGGGTTTAGGGTTTAGGGTTTAGGGTTTAGGGTTTAGGGTTTAGGGTTTAGGGTTTAGGGTTTAGGGTTTAGGGTTTAGGGTTTAGGGTTTAGGGTTTAGGGTTTAGGGTTTAGGGTTTAGGGTTTAGGGTTTAGGGTTTAGGGTTTAGGGTTTAGGGTTTAGGGTTTAGGGTTTAGGGTTTAGGGTTTAGGGTTTAGGGTTTAGGGTTTAGGGTTTAGGGTTTAGGGTTTAGGGTTTAGGGTTTAGGGTTTAGGGTTTAGGGTTTAGGGTTTAGGGTTTAGGGTTTAGGGTTTAGGGTTTAGGGTTTAGGGTTTAGGGTTTAGGGTTTAGGGTTTAGGGTTTAGGGTTTAGGGTTTAGGGTTTAGGGTTTAGGGTTTAGGGTTTAGGGTTTAGGGTTTAGGGTTTAGGGTTTAGGGTTTAGGGTTTAGGGTTTAGGGTTTAGGGTTTAGGGTTTAGGGTTTAGGGTTTAGGGTTTAGGGTTTAGGGTTTAGGGTTTAGGGTTTAGGGTTTAGGGTTTAGGGTTTAGGGTTTAGGGTTTAGGGTTTAGGGTTTAGGGTTTAGGGTTTAGGGTTTAGGGTTTAGGGTTTAGGGTTTAGGGTTTAGGGTTTAGGGTTTAGGGTTTAGGGTTTAGGGTTTAGGGTTTAGGGTTTAGGGTTTAGGGTTTAGGGTTTAGGGTTTAGGGTTTAGGGTTTAGGGTTTAGGGTTTAGGGTTTAGGGTTTAGGGTTTAGGGTTTAGGGTTTAGGGTTTAGGGTTTAGGGTTTAGGGTTTAGGGTTTAGGGTTTAGGGTTTAGGGTTTAGGGTTTAGGGTTTAGGGT